>JBBGZY010000961.1:3425000-4625000 GCA_037952925.1 Lithobates clamitans | reverse complement strand
GAAAAAGCATTGTGAAGGGTCCCCTGCAGCCTGCTATTTGATGTGCGATCAACTCCAGTTGCATTCCAAACTCCTTGGCGTACCATACAGGGTTAAGGTCTCTGTATTGTACAGGTTAATGCCAAAACTCTGCCCACAGACAGGAGCTTAGGCAGAGGAGGAGAGAGTGATGCAACTGGCTGGAGCAGGGTGTAAACTTATGTGTACATACTATTTTTTTTTCTGTTGAACCCAGCGTTGATCAGAAGCCGGTCATGAGATATAGGCCAAAAGTCGACAGGAAAGAAAATCGCTTGATTCTCCCATCAAAGCAGTCAGTGTTGATGGGGAATCTCACAGAGCTATTGTTTTCTCTTGCCAGCGACGGCTCCCCTTGGCCCTTTGCCTGAAGTACACAATGTATAGCTGCTGGCAATAAAATCATGCTTGAAATCTGACAAGCTGGTTGTACCCAAGTTGATAGATGGATCGACTTGGGTACAATCAGCCTGCCCATACATGAACTTGAACCATCCATGACTGGCTTAACCACTTGCCGACCAGCTCACACCGATATACGTCAGCAAAGTGGCACAGGTGCGTAAAATCCCGTATGGGTACATCGGTCCTTTAAGAGCCGCCAGAGGGCGCGCACCCTGCGATTGCCGCCCGCCATGTGCGATCGCTTGCACAAGCGCCAGCACGGGGATTTGTGTGTGTAAACACACAAATCCATGTGCTGTCAGGGAAGAGGAGACATGTAATTTGTTCCTAGTAAATAGGAACAACGATATGTCTCCTCTCTTACTCAGTCCTATCCCCATACAGTTAGAACACACTGAGGGAACACACATTTAACCCCTTGATTGCCTCCTAGTGTTAACCCCTTCCCTACCAGTGACATTTACACAGTAATCAGTGCATTTTTATAGCACTGATCGCTGTATAAATGTCAATGTTCCCAAAAATGTGTCAAAAGTGTTCGATCTGTCCACCGCAATGTTGCAATCCCGCTAAAAATTGCAAATCGCCGCCATTACTAGTAAAAAAAAAAAAATAATAAAAATGCCATACATTTTTCCCATAGTTTGCAGACGCTATAACTTTTTCTTTAAGCCAATCAATATACGCTTATTGCGGGTTTTTTTTACCAAGAATATGTAGAAGAATATATATTAGCCTAAACTGATGAAGAAATGTAGTTTTTAAAAACATTTTTAGGGATATTTATTATAGCAAAAAGTAAAAAATCGTTTTTTTCTTCAAAATTGATGCAGTTTTTTGTTTATTGCGCAAAAAATAAAAAACGCAGAGGTGATCAAATACCATCAAAAGAAAGCTCCATTTGTGGTAAAAAAAAGGACGCAAATTTAGTTTGGGTACAGCATCGCATGACGGCGCAATTACCAGTTAAAACGACGCAGTGCCAAATTGTACACTGGTCAGGAAGGGGGTAAAATCTTCCGGGACTGAAGTGGTTAAAGTGATTGTAAACGATCACCTTGTAAAACAAGGCATTCCGTTTAAAATGGATATGAAAGACAAACCATTTTTGTATAGATATAAGAAAATCATTACAAATATATTTTCCCCCTTTTATACAGGTGATCACATTCCCTCTGTTCTCAGCTGCATAAGAGCTGGGGGAGGAGAAGCATCCGCACACTGATCTTCCCAGTGAATGGCTGTGCAGAGGGTGTCAGGACAGGTCTGTTCTTTGGAGGAGAGCAGGCTGAGTTCCCAGCATAGCTAGAGAACTGACCATGGTGTGCTCTTCTGCTTAGTGTGGTCAGTTTTTAATAGGAAAGCAGGGGGACTAGCAGGAACACCAGGGATTTCACACAAAGGAAGCAATACAAGGAGAGCAGGATACTCTCTCATACAAGTACATGGTAAAGTAAGCACATATCAGGAATATGAAATTGTGGGGTAACAAACGCTTTAAGCGATAGAGGATCCTCAACTCCCCCCCTAGAAATCATGAACATTTAACCCTTGCAATGAGCGAGGACCCCATTGCAAGGGTGGATTTTTTCATACACATTTCAGTTAACTTCCTACTGACTTGCACTGAGTTGCTTCAAGCAATTTTTATGCATTGCCATAGACTTGTAGGAAATGTAACACACATTTTACGGGAACAAAAGCCTGTCAATACATGCCTTTGCAGATGCTGGGAATGGGCCAGGAGTGTACGCTGCACTATGCATGTGCCATAGGCAAGTTTACAGTAAAAAAAAAAGAGCTTGGAGACAGTTGAAAAAGTTTTTGTTTTTTTTAACAGCAGAACAGACCTGCGTAGTCTCTTCTCCTCTTGCTTGACAATCTTTTTTTAATTTTAAAACTTCCAATGTAAAGCGTTTTTTTTTTTTTTTAATACCTTTCCCTTCAAGTTTCTCTAACCCAAAACTTAAAAAAAGGGAAAAACTAAGTAAAAATATCTTGCAGGGGATGTATAGAAAAAAAAATGACGTATTGCTATATTGGAAATCACACTTTCTAAAAGCCTGGAGGAACATCCTACACTTAACACCAAAGTGCGCTCTTCTTTTAGACTGCAAGCTTTTCAATGCTTGTCATAAAAGTAGCAGATGGCAAGCGGCAGATGAATTCACCTATTCCCGACTCCATTCTTTGTGAACAGATGTCTTAATTACAAGCTACATAGAAATGTGTAATCAAGTGTGTTAAAGAGCAAAGGTATGTATCCTTTAAAATAAAATGACCTTTAGTGTGGGAATTTGTGATGGTAAAAAAATTCCAAAGTGCCTTTTGCAGACTTTTGGGATTCGGACACTCTGGGAGAGCGCATATGTTCTTACCCAAATAGTAATCTGCACTCTGTAGCAGATGTGGCGAGAGGGGGCTCTTGAGTAAAATTTATACATGATCCTCAAATGGATATGAGATTTCATCAAATTTATTTTCAACTCTCAGTAAGTTAATTCAACAGTTAGGCCAAGCATGATGGAACCTTGTTACCGGTATATTACATCCCCTTGAAGTGGTTTTGGTCTCTCTTCATTTTACTACATGACCGCACTGTCGCTATTCAAAGAAAAGTGATAGGTTGTCTGGCTAGCCCTCTGTATCAGCACTGTTACATGAACGAAAGGGGACTGATTCCTACCCAAATGTATCAGAGGTGCCTGTGACGCTGTCCAGCACACACTTAAATAGGATGTAAACCCTGGTGCCCAACCTGCGGCCTTAGAGCCACACGAGGCCCTTTGGTTTTTGAAGCGTGGCCCCTGGGCCCCAGTAGTCAGTAATGGGAGCATTAATTTGCACAGGGACCGTTATTAACAGTGATCTCTAGAAGTTTCAAGTGACATGTCTCTAGTCTCTGAATATGTCCCATAGCAAGACTTCAGTCTCCAACCACTCCAGTAACACAATCTCTTACCATTTCCTCCAGTGAGTATTCAGGCTGTGACTATTTTCTGTAGCATTTCATATAATAAATATTATATGTGGCCCTTAGGCTGCATTTCAGGCTCCCTTTACTTTATTAGCTGACAACCACTGGTTTAGACTCATGGCTCTGACAAAGAATAGAGCTACAGACAAGCACTGTAAAGCCGCGTACACACGGTCGGACTTTTCAGCTACAAAAGTCCGACAGCCTGTCCAACAGACTTCCGGAGGACTTTCGGCAGACTTGCGGCGGACTTGTGGCAGACTTTCTAACGAACGGACTTGCCTACACACGACCACACAAAAGTCCGACGGATTCGTACGTGATGACGTACACCAGACTAAAATAAGGAAGTTGATAGCCAGTAGCCAATAGCTGCCCTAGCGTGGGTTTTTGTCCGTTGGACTAGCACACAGACGAGCGGATTTCGGGGTCCGTCGTAGTTACGACGTAAAGATTTGAAGCATGTTTCAAATCTAAAGTACGTCGGATTTGAGGCTAAAAAAGTACGTTGAAAGTCCGGAGAAGCCCACACACGATCGGATTACCAGCCAGCTTTAGTCCGTCAGCGTCCGTTGGACTTTTGTAGACGAAAAGTCCGACCGTGTGTACGCGGCATAAGGGCCGGTTCACACTGGTCCGACATACACTCCAACTTCCAGAGCACAAGTCGCATGACATGTCAAAATCAATGGTTCTCTATGAGAGCTGTCTAAACTGGTCCGACTTGTGTCTGTTCGACTGTGAAAAAGGTTCCTGCACTACTTTGGTCCGACTTGGGCACGATTTCTGCCCATTGATTTGAATGTAAGACACATCCAAGTCACATCATCATCTTAACTGGTCCAACTTGTGGCATGTAACTTGTGCTCTGAGGATCTTGAAAGGGAACCCCACGCCAGACACCGACAACCCTGGGCGGTGGTTGTGGGGGTCTGCAGGCAGGGGGCTTTTTTGAATCTGTAACATGGGGGCCCCCGTCCCCCCTATGTGAATGAGTATGGAGTACATTGTACCCCTACCCATTCACCCCCCAAAAAAGCAGTGTAGTGTAAATAAAAACAAGACCGTTTTTGACAAGTGCTTTATTAAAAATGGAGAATGTCCCCCGTTGTAGGTCCAACATGTGTTCTTTCTCCAGTCTTCTCCCTCTGCTGCTGTCTTCTCTGCCGCTGCTGTCACGTGACATCACAAAAGGCGGGGTCTCATGGTGACGTCCCTGGATGGCCACGCCCCATGGCGATATAAGAACTGCCAGACATCGGAGATGACACAATGCGGGGGGCAGCCCCGGAGAAGCACGTTTGGCTGTACTTCTCATGTGGATCACAAGAGTGCAGTTCGTTCTGCACTCCTGTGACCCATTTTCAGCAGAGCCAGTCCAGGTTGGGGCAAGATCGCTACAATTAAGTCAGGATCCACCCACATGCCTGGACTGACACTCGGCTTAGCCTCTCAGCAAGGCACTGAGAGACTGAGACGGCCAGTCCCGCCCCATCCACAGCCCAGCACTCTGGGGGGGGGGCAGAGCAGACAGCAGTAACTGACAGTCACCAGCTCTCTGCTCAGGGAGTACTGAGAACCGAGCGATTGGCGGTGTTTGATCGCTCGGTTCTCAGTCTTAGAGCCGACGGAGGACAGTTGCAGCATCCACTGAGGTAGGTTTGATTCTTAAAAAAAAAAAAAAAACACAAAAAAAACATACTTCAATTTTAAGGGAGATCAGTGAGTGCAGATTCCCTGGCTGTTCTAGTCGATATCAGTAATTATTGTATTCTGACAGGAAGGAAACCGAGGGGCCCATGCTTTAAGGAAAAAAAAATGCTTAATGTATGGCCAACCTTGGTGGAGCTTCCATTAAGGTGAGCCAGTTGCTTTGCTGTGCATGGGCAAAGCACAGATACAGGTTCACTTTATGACAGGAATTTGTTTGTTAAATTAATCAAGTAACCCATCCATTAATACCCATGAGTAATTGAAGGGTTGGGGCCTCTAATATAAGAAAAATAAATGATGAAGTCTCTGCCAAACGGGTATCTGAAGACTGTGGAGGCAACAGGGCCATTCCTAAAAGGGACACCAAACCACCTTCCCTGGTAGATCCCAGCAATCCCCTTCTAATACGGACAGTGGGAAAACCTCTTTGGCACTCTTTTTTGCAAATTCTTTGGCGCTCATCTATATATAAATATATTTTTCAACAAGTTTTTTGATTATCTGACGTGAGAATCCTTCACAGGAATAATTTCAAGTCATGGATCCAGCTTTAGCATTGTATTCTTGAGCTAAATCTGGCATAGAAAGTAAGGTAGATGAGTCACAGATACTTTATACGCTGTACATTTATACATTGAATTCTGGTATTTTAAGACCAAGAACCATATGGAACATATCACGGAACTCATCAAATGCAGTCATTTAAATCCTGTCACTTTGATCATTCATGTCAGTGATCAACCTGTCAAACATTAGCATATTTATTCTTTCAAAGAACACATGTCAATCACACACAAAGTTCCCTTGCTCAGCAGTTATTTACATTTGGTGTGATATTTAATGTATTACATCAATAAACCAATACAGACATGTGTGAGTGACATTAAAAAAAATGTTGTTGGCTTATTCGCATAGAACAGTGCTCATGCTACACAAAATTTACTCCGTTTTTATATGTTGATGGTCCATTAAAGTGGTTGCAAAACCTTACATATACCCATTGTGACCGTCATACTGATGCCAGGAAAACGTGGATGCTGTGTTCATCTGTGAGCTTACACTGCTTGATGGAATCTTTGTGTATTACTGTGCTGAGCCAATGACTCTCTTTCTTTTCTCTTTTCCTTTCTCCCATATGCTGGGTTATTATTGAGAACTATTGTATACTGATGCTACCTATTATATTGGGATTGGATGCATTTTCTAGCTGGCTGTTTGTTTGCTGCAGGCTTATAACGGGTTATATCTAAACCCTGCAGGGTTCAGTATATTTGGTCGCATTCTGGCGTCTCTGCACTATATCTCTTTTCCATTTTACTAGTGTATTGCATTTGTCTTCAGTATCTTCTTCCTTTTATTAAGATACATTTGACTCATTTATTCTTACCTGTATTTCTTCCTCCTTTGAATTTACAGTTGGTTGCATGATGGTGAAGTTACAACTTTACAGTGCTGTGTGGCTTTCTTGGCGCCCCTGTACCCATATCTTTTCTTAGGAGTCTATGTAAGTATAATTGAGGCTTTGTTAGCACTTAATATTGGAATGTGGTATGTCCAATAAGGTACATCATTCTCTTCATTTCTTTCTCAACTTTTATATAGCCTGGCCCCTGTATGCCCCCTGTGGTCACATGAACAGAACCTCCCTTTGCTGTGGTTGTTGGACTGCCCGGTTGTGTGCCCTCTTGTGGGGGTCCCTTTGGTAAGTTGGGTGGGATTTGTGGGAGAGTCTATGAGCCATGACACTTAATTTGTTGTTTGTTTGTGTCACACCATATTCGATTATACCATCACTTTATTTTTGATTACTGTAATTTTGATTATGTGTTTATTATTATCAGAGCCACTGTTGAACACTGGTGACTATATAATCCCCTGAAGAAGCCTTTGTATGGCGAAACATGTAGGGACAGCATCAGTGACCATTCCATGCATACGGATACTTTGGCCAGTACCACTGTCTGTATATTTACTCTGCTTATATTTTATGCACCTTATGTTTGTTATTTGCCATATATTCATGTAATAAAATGTATGTCTTTGAAGTAATAATTGTAGCTTCTATATACTTGGGCCCCGTTATAATCCCTATCCAATCCCCTTTTTGCATTCACCCAGTGAAGTGACTGGCCTTCTTTACATTCATTCAAAGTCCAGAATTTATAAAGCTTGTCTGAACTGTCAGAAAACAGGGGGGGGGGGGGAAGCTCCAGCCCACAGTCTGTGAATTACAGCCTCAGCTCTTTTCCTGTGTGCTGTTTAAAGGGGGGGTGTCCCTTCCCTCCAATCAGCTCTCAGAACTCTATTCACTGAGCTCTGTAGAGTGTAATTTCAGCTCTCCACCCCCTGTTTTCTGAAAGCCCAGACAAGCTTTAGAAATTCTGCACTTTGAATGGATATAGAGAAAAAAGAGCTACAGATAAACAGGTACAACTTATGCAGGAGGATTTGTCTCTAGACATGTGCAGGACACACAAAATATTGTTTCATTTAATTTCGTTATTTAAATAAATTATTTTATTTAAATGCATTACATTAGTTTTAGTCATTTTTGGAATTTGTTTCATTTAGTTTCGTATTCAAATTCGAAAAAATTCAACTGCATTCAAATAAAATTTGAAAACAATTATTAAATTGGTATTCGAAAACGCATTTGAATTAATTTTTTTTACATTTAAATGCAGCTGTTGCATTAGACTATTGATACTGACTGTCTGACAATTTTCAAAAATTAGAACAGAATAGAGTAAAATAGAAACAATATATACAGTAACATCTTTGATTCAATTCAAAATTCTAATTTGAATTTCTAATCAGAATTTGAATTTGAATAGAAAAGATTAAAATAGAATAGAAAATAATAGAAAACAATACAGTAAAAAATAAGCAAATACAATAGAATAGAAAAGAATACAATAGAAAAACAATAGAATAAAATAGAAAGAATATAATATATAATCATCTTCCGAAATTCAAATACAATCAATTCAAATTTGAAAAGAAAATATTAGAATAGAATCAAAATAATAGAAACTAATAGAATAGAGAAAATAAAAAAAATAGAATAGAAAAGAATAGAATAGAAAAAACAATAGAACAGAATAGAATAAAATAGAAAAAATATATACCATCTTCCTGAAATTTGAATTTTGAATAGAATGAATATGAATAGAAAATATTAGAATAAAAATAGAAAAGAATAGAATAGAAAATAAGAGAATAGAATTGAAAAGAATAGAATAGAAAATCAAATAGTAAATCAGAATAAATTAAAAACAATATAATGGGTATATTCTATTTTATTCTATTCTATATTGTTTTTCTATTCTTTTCTATTCTCTTATTTTCTATTCTATTCTTTTCTAATATTTTCTATTCTAATCTTTTCGATTCAAATTCATTGTATTCGAAATTTGAATTTCTGAAGATGGTTATATTCGTTATATTTTACTCTATTCTAACCTATCCTATTATTTTCCATTATTTTGGATTCCATTTTTTTTATTCTATTCTAATCTAGTGTTTTGTGACAGTGATCAAAAGATACTGCACTTGGGTGGGCTTGGCTGGGCCGGGAGGAGGGGCAAAATGCAGGTGCTAGCAGGTATCTGGGCTGATCCCACTAACACTGCGTTTTTGGGAACCCTAAACTGCTGGGGACGCTAGTATAGATCTGATCAGATATTGATCCGTTCAGATACTATTCCACTAAGGGAGGTGTACGGTGCGTGCGTGGGTGTTAGCGGTACTGGCGCTAACCTGACGCTGCTTGGAGCTGGTGCTTGCCAGTTCACCAAAACGCTACAAAAAAAACTGTTAGCGATCGCAGGGATAAGGCCTGACTCTGTGAATGCTGCAGTTATGTGTTTAGTGTTTTGTAAGTGACAGTGATCGATCGATACTGCACTTGGGTGGGCTGGGCTGGGCTGGGCCGGGCGGAGGGGCAAAACGCAGGTGCTAGCAGGTATCTGAACTGATCCACTAGCACTGCGTTTTTGGGAACCCTAAACTGCTGGGGACGCTAGTATAGATCTGATCGGATCAGATATTGATCCATTGAGATACTATACCACTAAGGGAGGTGTACGGTGCGTGCGTGGGTGTTAGTGGTACTGTCGCTAACCTGACGCCGTTTGGGGCTGGTGCTTGCCAGTTCATCAAAACGCTACCAAAAAAACTGTTAGCAATCGTAGGGATCAGGCCTGACTCTGCAAACGCTGCAGTTATGCGTTTAGTGTTTTGTAAGTGACAGTGATCGATCGATACTGCACTTGGGTGGGCTGGGCTGGGCGGAGGGGCAAAATGCAGGTGCTAGCAGGTATCTGGGCTGATCCCGCTAACACTGCGTTTTTGGGAACCCTAAACTGCTGGGGACGCTAGTATAGATCTGATCGGATCAGATATTGATCCGTTCAGATACTATACCACTAAGGGAGGCGTATGCTGCATGCGTGGGTGCTAGCGGTACTGACACTAACCTGACGCTGCCTGGGGCGACGCATATCACCGCCGGGCAATCAGGGGGCTAAACCTTTATTCGGTAATAAACAGCAGGTGCCCTGACACTATAGAAAAAATAAACTAACTAACCAGCGTCACACGTAACACGTATACGGTGATCACTGGTGAAAGGGTTAACTAGGGGGCAATCAAGGGGTTAAAACCTTTATTAGATAGTATATGGGGGTCCCTGACGCTATAAAGCGCTGACGGCTAACCTCAATATTTACCTCCCTAACTAGCGTCACCAGTGACACTAATACAGCAATCAGAAAAATAATCGCTTAGTGACACTGGTGAAGGGGGGTGATCAAGGGGTTAAAACTTTATTAGGGGGGGGTAGGGGGTACCCTAGGCCTAAAGGGGGCTAGCACTAACTGCCCTACCACACTAACTGTCACAAACCAATGCAGTAATCAGAAAAGAAAAAAAAACTTCTTGGTGTCAGTGTGACGGGGGGGGGGGAGGGGTGATTAGAGGGTGATCGGGGGGTAAAGGGGGGTGTAATGTGTGCCTGGCATGTTCTATTGTGTGTGTGTGTGTTGTGCACTCACTCGGATGTCTTCTCTCCTTGGCACCGGAACAAAAAATACCGAGCCGAGGAGAGATGACATCACTTCCTCTGCTGCTGTTTACTATACAGCAGCAGAGGAATGATTCTATTGGCTGGGAGTGCTCGGGAGGGGGGGCCACAAATGGATGGCCTCCCCCTCACCTCCATTTGCCGGGGGACAAATGCCGACCGCCTCGGGCACTGGGGGGGGTCCGATTGGACCCCCCGCCCTCGGGAGGCAGATCACGTACAGGTACGTGATTCTGCCTGCCCGTGCCATTCTGCCCACGTATATCTTCGTGAGGCGGTCGGCAACTGGTTAAAGAGGAGTTAATCGAATGCTTTCCCCAACTCTGGTAGGTTACAGTGTCAAGCCTAAGTGATGCTTTTCACAATTTTTTTCTCGCCTCCTAGGGCTGTCAGCTTCCACATCCCATCAGCAACGTCTGCATCACATGGTGGACAATTATCTAGGGGCAAAAACAGAGATGGAGAATTTTCCAGTCGACGATCGCTGGTTCATGAGAATAGACCACTGGCCAGAACTTGCCCAGTATGCAATTGAGCTGCTGGGCTGCCCTGCATCCAGCATGCTTTCCGGCATTTAGTGATGCTGGAGGTTTTGTTACCGATATTAGAACGCATCTGTCCACAGACTCCGTGGACCATCTGACATTTATCAAAATGAATCAGTCCTGGATTACCAGCAGCTATGAAGCCCCTGATGCCGATGCCGCTGATTAAGTGTTTTTGGGATGTGGAATCTCTGCAGGACTTTTAGGTTGCTTAGCATTGTGGATGTTGATTTCATCTGGAAGAATTTTTCTGGTGTAGGTTGCATGGGCACAATTAAGACCAATTTTTCCACACCTGTTTGACAGGTGCATATCATTTAAATTTTTGACAGAAAGGCCAATTCTAGCTTTCATCAAGAGTACTTCAATAGGGTGACGGTGTGAAGGTGCCACTGACACCCAAGGACCAATTTTCCGCACCTGTTTGACAGGTGCATATCATTTTAATTTTTGACAGCAAGGCTAAGGCTTGGTGCACATTTGTGTGATGCGGGAACCGTGTGAATCCACTGCGAGTTCCCGCTTCGCACCCGATTCGCACAGCAGTTCACACTGCCATATGTAAACTGCCGGGAATGTCAATACATTGTTAATGACACCCCCATTTCAGCTCGCATATCGCACTGTGAACTGTCAGTTCGGACATGAATCGGATCGCATGGCTGTGAACACCTAAGCGATCCAATTCTGAGGGTCCTGTGCGAGTTTGGTCCAAATGCGATACGATGTGATGGCTAAAATCACACCGCACGGACATCGCACTGACATTTGCACTGCAGTGTGAATCACATGCGATCTTGCAGAGCGCAGTAGTGTCAACCGGAACTTATTCTTGCTTTCATCAAGAGTACCTCAATAGGCTTACGGTGTGAAGGCCCACAGACACCCAAAGACCAATTTTTCCGCACCTGTTACTTCTATTGAAAGTCTGTGGAAGAGACACCAGAATTTATACGAAAAATCTCCAATCTTGTTCCCAGTGCACTACATTGTCGCCTCATCATACAGACTGGCTCCACAAGCCGTTGCTTACAAAATAAAATAAAAACTTGCAGGGAAAATGTCATCTTTTTGGCTTTATAAATGCAATTATTGCTACAGCAGCTTCTATACACAGTACAGATGTGCCACTTTACAGGTTGACTAAAGGACACCCCCCCCCCCCCCCCCCCCAGCACTATATTGAAAGGAATATTTCATTTTTATGCTTTCACTTTAAGCATCAATAAATCACTGCTGATTTAAAAATGATGTTTTTTACAAACTTTTATTTAATTGATACATGTCCCCCAGGGCATTACCCAGACTCCCATAACCATTCTATGCCAAATTACTTGCATATAAGCCTTCAAAATGGGCACTTTTGATTTTTACAATTCAGGTGCCATAGACTTCAATGGGGTTCGTTATTTGGTTCCGAGTTTTCACGATGTTCAAAAGTTCTGATGAGAACCGAACAGGGGGTCGTTCGGCCCATCCAGAGTGAGGGGAAAATCTCTACAACAGGACAGCAGTAAAAAAGCAATGGGGGATCTTACTCTTCTACCCTGTATCCAAAACTAAAGCTGGCTATACACAAGTAGATTTTCGAAACAAACATTCATACAAATATTCATACAACCATTTGTATAAATAACACATTTCAAACCAAATTTTACTAGTGTATAGCCAGCTTAAGAAAAAATGGTTTGGTTGGAAATATACTTTAACCACCTGCCGACCGCTCACAGTAAATATACTGTTAGTGAGCGACAGGTGCAGGCACGATCATATACCTGTACGTCGGCTCTTTCTTCTGGGTTCAGTAGTGCGCATTATTTTGGCTGATGTTTACAAACACACAGAACTCTGTGTGCATAGTAACAGCAATCTGGCTGTTTCTTCTCCCTGAAAAGCAGGGAGAAATAAAGCCAGATAGTAAATAAAAGCAGCACACATTACAAATTGTATAGGCTCACAGGTAACCCCTTGATTGCCCCTAGGTGTTAACTCCTTCCTGGTCAGGGTCATTAGTACAGCATCAGCGTACAGTATTATGACTGATCATTGTATTAGTGTCAGTAGCGACATCAGTGTCAGTTAGTGACCCTCCCAGATAGTGTCTGTTGCCCATCACCCTATCACAGTTACGGTATAAGGTGCTGATCACAGGCATTAACAATATTAATCACAATTAATATTGATCACAGGCATTAAATTACAGTGCATATACCATAGTTTGTAGATGCTATAACTTTTGCACAAATTAATTAATATACACTTATTGGGATTTTTTTAACAGAGACATGTAGCAGAATACATTTTGGCCTCAATTTATGAAGAAATTAGAAAATATTGGATTTTTTTTTTGGCCTTTTTTCTATATATATTTTTAAAAAAACCCCGGTGGTGATCAAACACCACCAAATTAAAGCTTTATTTGTGTGTGAAAATTATAGAAATGTAATTTGCGTAGTGTTGCATGACCGCGCAATTGCCAATTAAAGTAACGCAGTGCTGAATAGCAAAAACTGGTCCTGAAGGGGAGAAAACCTTTCAAAGGTCAAGTGATTAACTCTCTAATATTTTGAAGCAATAAAAAACATAATTTAAGGTATTTTTTTAAATCAAATCCTTTTTATTATTTTATATGAAAACAACATTGACACAATTCAGACAAAACCACAAAAATAGAAATCACACCAAACCAAACCCCCCCCCCCAAAAAAACCCCAGATCACCCCCCTTTAACAAACCCCACCATCCCACCACCCCCCACTCACTCTGAATATATATGACACACAAAAAAAGAATAACACTATCCAGTATTACAAAGTACACAGTACCCATTGGTTGACATGATACCTAAGTCATAGATTGAAGGCATCTAGACCAGATAACATCAAGCATTCAGGGAGTTCCTTAGGGAATATGTATGCTTTTCAAAAAGAATGATCCTATTGAGAGCTACAATCCAATCGGACACAGTCGGTGGATGTGGAGAGGTCCACTTAAGAGCAATCTGTCTACGGGCAACAAAAAGTGCGCACCTCATAGTATTACCAGTGGGGGAGGTATAGATAGAGGTATCACAGTAATCCAATATACATATAAGCGGTTCATCCGGAATTTTAATATCCAATACCCTATTTAAGGTACCAATCACCTCCAACCAGTAACTTTGGAGTTTCGGACATCGCCACAAAAGATGTATTAATGTACCTCTGTTACCACATCTAGCACAGGCTGGCTCAGATTTCAGTCCAATTGCGCAGACAAACTGCGGAGTTCTATAGACCCTATGGAGAATAAAAATCTGGGTCAGTCTGTGTGATGGAGAAAGAGACACCCTGGACAGGGACCGGAGGACATCGTCCCAAATCTCCTCAGGGATGGGACCAATATCTTTCTCCCAGCCAGCCCAAGAATGGATGGGGAAGTTCAATGGGACCCCATCTGACAATACCCTATAAGTAACCGAGGTAAGACCCTTTGTTGACCCTGCCCGTACTATTTTATCTAAGACAGGGATAGAGGGGAAAAATATCTTAGCAGAAGAAAACTGGGCATATAGAGCATGTCTTAATTGAAGGACTTGGTAAAACCAATTGGATTCTACGAGGAACTCTCCCCTCAGATCTTCAAAAGATTTAAGTAAATCATTCTGATATAGCTGAGCTAAAGTAGTTATTCCTAATTTTACCCATCTCTGAAAGCCTCTAAGAGCCAAAATTTGAGAAAGTCTATCATTTTCCCATATGGGAGTGTATCTAGTGGGATATGAGACATATTTTTAACTGTATTTCCATACTTTACAGATTAACATACAAGTAGGCATATAAGCAAGCAAGACACCCCCTCTTGCACCATTGTGGACAAAGAGTGGAGACCGACCCTTAAATGCAAAAGAGAATAATCGTCGAGCAGGAAAGGATATCTGTTCAGACTCCCATTCAGCAAAATGCTATAATTGGGAGACAAGAAAATATAGCCTTGGATTAGGAACTGCCAGCCCGCTGGCATTTGTGGGATGCTATAAAGTCTCCAGTTTGATACAAGGGGTTTTGTTACGCCATATTAATCACAATTTTAAGTATTACAGATATAGAAATTATCATCCCATTAGAAAACAAATAGCATTTTGAAATTGTAACAGAATGTAGCTGTTCAGTAAGTTATGGACTCCTTTAAACTACTTTTACCAACTTTCCTCTTTGGAATTTAATTGCGCATAATAAAAATATTTTATTGGGATTTCTGTAACTTGCATTCTCGTTTGTTGAAAGTTTAGCAAACGCTGTTAAAATATAAGCTCCCCAAGGTAAGTGGAAACATTCGACTTAGTGTTATATATGTATATAAACTTATGTGTTGCCTTTCCTAGTCTTCTTGATGTTTGTTGTCTCCTCTAAAGCTCATAATTATTATCCGATGAGCTCATATCTATTTGTACATATATAACTACTGACAAATCCATAAACTGTTGGCGCACCTGATCCTGGCTTTTCAATAAGAAAGTGCAATTAAAGAAGCAGAACAGCTGTGCAACATTAAATCCCAAAAAAGCACTGTGTTTCTAGAATATAAAAGTCTACATTTGCATGTGTAGATAGCAGATACTCACCTAGAGGGTTTGGTAAAATTCTGCAAACCTGAACTGAGATCCTCAGGTGTGAAAACATCGGAATTGAGCCATGATCTGTTGTTTGAAAATCATTACTGAACCTATCCACACATGTCTTAGCAAATGCAAAGTCTACATTTTAAAGAGACCCTGTTGCCAGACTGTTCATTTCAAAAACAATCTTCCCAATGGATGTGCCAATAATGTATTATGCATGTTATTTACTTATAAAAGTCTCCCTTTTGTAGACATACAAAATCCCTGAGACTGCTTTTGGGTGCCACCATCTTGGGTGTGATGTAAGCAGTAGGCAGACCCAGAGCTGTCACTCAAGTGACCAACAGCCTTTCCTAACCTTTCACCCCAGAGAAACCCTTGAAATTATTTTAGGTCTCAGGGAACCCCTGCTAAAACCAATTCATTTGTAGTCAGTGGGACAAATGCTCCTGGTGGACAAAATGACTTTGTATAGACAATTAAAAAGATTATTGGTGTCCTACAGCTAGCTCTACCAAATGGTGTTGGCACTGGCGCTATGCAGACACCATCAAATGGAAGGTCAATCAGCTACAGCTCAAGGAACCCCTACCAACCTCTAGTTGAGAATGGCTGCTCTATAGTATTCCCCTTCTCTGGGCAACTACATAAAGGTTATGTAGTGGCTTGAGAGAAAGGGCAGAGTAGCTGGGCCAGCATAGTCCAGACACTTCCAGAAGAGGAGAGGGCTATGACACGACAGGAGGGAGGGGGCTGTGCTAAGGATCTGAGTCAAATTTGCTAGCAAGTTTAAAGGTACATAGCAAGTGAATAAAAAAAAATACCCATGGAAAGGCAAAACACTGTGAACACTGCTGAATAAATAAACTGCTTGATCTTTTGTGCCTTTACCTGCAATTTTTTAAGTTGGTACCAGGATCTTTAAGACCTATAAAGTAACAGTAAGTAAATGGAACAGGAACACATGGGCAAAAAACCTCATCCATGGAAAACAATAGCAGCCTATTAAAGGTAAACTACAATGGTTTTAGGTTTGCAAGGTGGGTGACAATGCTGCCGCTAATTGAAATGCAGCAGAATAGGGTTGTCAGCCTTCAGCAAGAAGTGCTGTTACTGGTAGGATTACCGGGTCAAAAAATTTGCAATATGTTCGCAGAAACATTTGCCGCATTACTGCATATAGTGAAGTATGATGCCAAAAATACTGAAAAAAAGATTTTGGGTTCACATAAATCCTAAAGTGATTTAACTACTTCAGCTCCGGAAGGTTTTACCCCCTTAATGACCAGGCCCTTTTATTGCGATACGGCACTGCGTTACTTAAGCTGACAATAGCGCGATCCTGCAACGCTGTACCCAAATAAAATCGATGTCCTTTTTTTCCCACAAATAGAGCTTTCTTTTGATGGTATATGATCACCTCTGCGCTATAAACAAAAAAAAAAGAGTGACAATTTTGAAACATAAACTATATTTTTTTACTTTCTGCTATAATACATATCCAGTAAATTTTTTTTTTAAATCTAATTTCTTTATCAATTTAGGCCAATATGTATTCAGCTACATATTTTTGGTAAAAAAAAATGCCAATAAGTGTATATTGAATGGTTTGCGCAAAAGTTATAGTGTCTACAATAATTTAATTTTCATCCAAGGATAAGAGGTCTTCTTCTAATACATGCACCACCTCCCTATATGGAATTATTGAAAATAGAAAGGCGAAGAATGGGAGTTTAAAGGTGCAGCATAATCAAATTGAGAACAATATCAATTTCATACATTTTATTAAACAAAATTAAAATTCATTATGTTAAAACCAACACATGAAAAAATATGCGGTCGTTGTACAAAAGTTTGTTGGCTCTACATGTTTCGCCATAATCATGGCCTCTTCTGGAGCTTTTGCAAGACCCTATGTACAGTATCACCCAGATGTAGATATAACTCAAAAAAGGGCTAACAAGACCCCCTAGGCAATCCGGTAGATTATCAGCATGTCATAGAGGGGATACATACCTTAATCAAACCCTATTTCTGAAGAAGGTCAAGGAATCAGGAAAATCGGTAATCATATTACTTCTGATATATACCTCTGACAATGGTATATAACTTGATAGGGACTAGCCGCTGTGGCTGCTGGCTCTGTCTGATATCTGCATGATATGATATTATTCTATTGCTTGAAGGGTTTTCTCCCTTGGTAATGGTTGCTCACCTGGGTCCTTCCTTCTGGTATTAAGGAAAGGAAATCTGTTCATTTCAGATGAAGGAATTGTTTGTTTAGATGGCCTAGTCCTTATCAGTGATTTTTAGCGGGGCTGCGACATTGCGGCACATTGGGGACCAGTCACACTAATACAGTAATCAGTGCTAAAAATATGCACTGTTACTGCACTAATGACACTGGCAGGGAAGGGGTTAATACCAGGGGGCAATGAAATGGGGGCAACGAGTGCTTACTCATAGCTGAGTAAGCACTCGTTGTGAGTGTGAAACGCGTCAGCTGTTTCTGTACGCTTCTGCTGTAGTGTTTTGTGTTCCTTTATGATTTAGCTTTTTATCAATAAAAGCATTCATCATTACACCGGTGTGCGGCTTCCAGCTTTCCTCGATTTTCCTGACATTTACACAGTAATCAGTGCATTTTTATAGCACCGATCACTGGTCTCAAAAAAGTGTCAAAAGTGTCCGATCTGTCCTCCGCAATGACGCAGTCCCGCTAAAAATCACAGATCGCTGCCATTACTAGTAAAAAAAAATAAATAAATAAAAATGCCATAAATCTATCCCCTATTTTGTAGACGCTATAACTTTTGCGCAATCAATATATGCTTATTGCAATTTTTTTATTCAAAAATATGTAGAATAATATATATCGGCCTAATCTGATGCAGAAATTTCTTTGTTTAAATTTTTGGGGGGATATTTATTATAGCAAAAAGTAAAAAAAAATGTTTTTTTTTCAAAATTGTCACTGTTTTTTTGTTTATAGTGCAAAAAATAAAAACTGCAGAGGTGATAAAATATCACCAAAACAAAGCTCTATTTGTGGGAAAAAAAAGGACATAATTTTTGTTTGGGTACAGCTTCGCACGACCGCGCAATTGTCAGTTAAAGCGACGCAGTGCCATATCGCAAAAAATGGCCTGGTCATTAAGGGGGAAAATCTTCCGGTCTGTAAGTGGTTAAATTGCACAATTAAAGAGAAGTAACCCAAAAACTAGATAGTGTAATAAGAACCGAAGGAGAAAAGTAATATGTAATGATGTGTAGGAAGCAGTGGCAGAGAGGGTAGCAATGGATTTATGGCCACCCCAGGAGAGGATGAGGGATGCCTTCTTCAGCGAGCCTCTCTGAGTTAATTGGGGGCTGGTGTGGTGACATATCAAAATTGAGGTTGCCTCCAACATAGGCCCAGTCTCTAAGTGAACACATGTCGGGGTGGAGGCGCTGAGAAAAGGGGTCTAAAGAAAGTGTTATTGCCATGACTTTGTTGCTTTTAGAATGACATCCTACACAAGTGTTCACAGGGTCGAATAGTAAAATAGAAAATAGGTTGGTTGTTTCAATCAAACTGCTTACTGCACCAATGTATTCATGCCTAGCCAAAGTTATATCTGAAAACTTATTTAGGCTGTCAGATAAAGGATTAATGTTTATGATTTTCTACATGCCACTGAAGAGCCTTTCAAGAGCTTCTATTAATTAGTCTGAGATGAGGATTAATTTCCAGATAAAACAAGAAGTTGCTTCTCTGCCTCCCATGCCCCACGCTATACAAACAATCAGATAAACATTAAGAACGTTGAATGAAGAACATAATCTAACCTTCCCATCACTTTAGCTAAAGGCACCACTAATATTTATGAAAACATATATTTTAGTTTCTGCAGACTGTAGAATCATTTAAAATTATCACTTAAAATTTATGAGCCTTGTTGGTTTGAAGTTGGTTTCCTGTTTTTAAACCTTTACAAACATTTAAAACGGTCATAGCTGGATTGCTGCCACTCTGTATTATATGGGGTATCTAAACTATCCTCAGAGGAGCACCATGTTAAAGCTGCATTCAAGCAAAACTATGCTCATTATCTCACCAAGGTCCTCAGGGCCGTTGCCATAATATTCAAGTATGTTGAGAATACTTACACATTATGGCACACCAACATCCAAAGTGCCCTCCTCCAGTGATGCAATGTTCACCCCCTCCCCCCTTGGCACTCCAACACTGCCACTGCCATCTTCTCCCAATCTTCAAGAAGCCAGCTTGATTAGAGCCAACTCTCTAACATTGAGGTCAACTCTGTCCCATGGTGAGATAATGTGTGCAGAGACCACTGTGAAACCACCAAATTCCTGTTTGGTCAATCGCAATGGGTTTCAGGAGGACTCCACCTTTGTCTCACTAAGGCATCTCATCATTGGGCCAGCATAGAACAAACAAAAGGGCACACCAGCCTAGTGCATTATCTTAAAAAAAAAACTTTAATAGTACAAAAAAGTCATAAGTAATATACTTGCAAACCAATATGAGTACAAGCTCGTCAGACAAACTTTCAGCCTCAAACCTCTATACTAATGAAGGTTTTTTTGAGGATAATGAGCTAGGCTGGTGAACCCTTTTGTTTGGTCAGTGGTTGGACCACCCCGGTCTTGATAGGGCAGTAAAGCATGGCAGAGCCTTGCAAGTCAGAATGGGAGTGTAGGAATAAGTGTCTGTTACATCTGAGAAACCACGTCTAAGCGCAGGAGACTGTTTGTTTGGATCCCCCCATGGGAAAGGTCTGATCTTTGAAAAACCCTGTTTATTGGTGTTCAACAATATACAAAGACACTTCTTGCTGAACAGCCAGTTTTATACACTTTACTCCTGCTGGGCACATGAGTGCAATACCTCATTTGTTTAATAAATGTATACACTGGATGTTACTTTAGGTTGGAGAACCATCTTTTTATACTTTTTCAGTCATCTATGTTCCCTACATGCCTTCGGGAAGTAAATCTAGATTGGATTAAAGTGGAATTCCAGCTTACTCCAGCTTACTTCCAACAATATTCCCCACACTGACATCAATGATTAGGCACTGATACTCCCTCTAACGCCAATAATGGGGCACTATGATGCACAGTGACACCAACAGTGGGGCACCATTCCTTCCACTGACTATGCTTACAATCCTGTGTGAAGTATACACTTGCCTATTTTTAGCTCACTCCAGTCCAGTCACGTGATCTCCCCTGTATCAGCCAGTGGCGGCTGCAGGGGAGAGGAGAGAGCGCTCCGACAATGGCTAGTAAGGTCTGGAGCGGTGATGTCACCCATAGGCTTCAATGGCCCATCCCTTTTTAGAGCTTCCTTCCACTTTAAAGTGATAGTAAACTCTGTTCTACCACTTGTACCTATATAGTAAGGTTGTAGGTACTGTGAACATCTCCTAAACTTGCACAGTTTAGGAGATATTCAGAGTGCATGCAGCCGGTGATGTCACCGGGCCCATGCACTCTGAAGGTCCAGCATACAGTGCCGGACCTTCAGAGCCCGTGCTGTAAACGGCGGCGCGATGACGTCACTCCTGCGTCATTCGCAGGAGTGACGTCATCGCGCCCCCGGCCACTCGTGTAGCCGGAGGACACAAACCCAGAAGGAAGACCGGGGGAAGATGTCAGCCCTCTCAGCGGTGACAGTGCGACGCTGGAGGGCTTCGTTTTAAGGCAAGTCTCTCATAATGTGCTAGTATGCGATGCACATTATGACATTGCCTTGCAGGGGATTTTTTCTCCCCATCAACTGCGGTTTACTACCGCTTTAAGTACAGGTAACTACTTAATTTGACTTATGGAATCTTTCTATTCCATCAGAGTTAAAGCGGGGTTCCACCCAAATTTTGAACAATATCTGTATGTATTCTCTTCCTTGCCTAGATGCTGACATGCCATTTAAAAAAATTTAAATCGCTGTAATTACCTTTTATTTTTCTATTCTTCTTTGCACTTCCTGGTTCTCCTCCCGTGGGAGTAGGCGTGTTTCTAGCCTCTCCCAGACTCCTGGGAGCTAGTCTCAGGCTTCCCAGGATGCCACTGAGCATGTGCGGGAACGAGCGGTGAATGCTGGGAGCACAGCATTCACCACATCCAGGAAATAAATGCTTGTGGGCTTCAAATGCCCACAATGAAGATGGAAACCGCCTGCAGTGAATAATATAAGTTATTCTTTCCGATGAAATCTGACACAGGCGGACATATTACACACAATATGTGAGTATGTAATGCTGAGAAGAAAAGTTTGTGAATGAACTAAAAAAAAAAAAAAAAAAACGATAGATAGGTGGACCCCCGCTTTAAGCATGGAAACATTTTTTATTACAGCAACAGTTATAAAAATATGTTACAAGGGAAAAACAAAATAGTGTTCATGCTAATGACAGCCTGCACCGTATATGTCACTTTTTTATATTGCCCATATTTCCACTTTAAAGGTATTCCTCTTATATGCCCTTTCTGCTGTCTCCTGATAAACAAAACATTTGTTCAAGGGTAACCTAATAAATGATGTGTCAGCCAGTAATTAGAATGATAGTGGAAGTCCCACCCTCTTATTCTTGGCACTTCTCTCTGCCCTCCATGTGTTCCCTTTCTCGGTTCTTCACTATATATGGTAGTCTAGGATTCTTAATTGTGCAATTATATCACTCTCTGAATCAACTGGTTTTATTTCCAAGATTTTCCTCATCCTGTACTACAAATAGAGACTGATAGTCTCTCAATGGCTGATGTAGCACCCTGGTGTTTAGGCAGGGTTGCTCCTAAATATACCTGCCAGGTATAGCTACCTTGGCTAATTGTTGAGGATCAATTGATTTCACTCTAATGCCCCGTACACACGATCGGACATTCCGACAACAAAGTCCATGGATTTTGTCCGACGGATGTTGGCTCAAACTTGTTTTGCATACACATGGTCACACAAAGTTATCGGAAAATCCGATCATTCTGAACGCGGTGACGTAAAGCACGTACGTCGGGACTATAAACGGGGCAGTAGCCAATAGCTTTCGTCTCTTAATTTATTCTGAGCATGCGTGGCACTTTGTCCGTCGGATTTGTGTACACACGATCGGAATTTCCGACAACGGATTTTGTTGTCAGAAAGTTTTATAGCAAGCTCTCAAACTTTGTGTGTCGGAAATTCCGATGGAAAATGTGTGATGGAGCCCACACATGGTTGGAATTTCCGACAACAAGGTCCTAGCACACATTTTCCGTCAGAAAATCAGACCGTGTGTACAGGGCATTAGTCTGTAATTGCTGCACTTCTCTCTTTTGCTGCTAGGTGGCCGGGTGCCTGGTGGCATTAGATATGAGAAGGGCAAGGCCCTGCTGGCAGAACCTATATATTTGGGTGGAGTCAGGTGATCAGTGTTCTGTGCCACCTGGACGGCTGTCTGGGTGGATGTGTGTTGTAATGCCCAGGCTGCTAGGCCGGAGTTTGGGACTATCCTGGGCACATCTGGCTGCTAGGCTGTCTGAGGGCCTATCCAGAAGCAAGAGAGCAGCGCAGGATTGGGATTGCGGCTTGCATTCCAACCAGAAGTGATGGTTCTGCTGGCCGGAGAGCCTGTTGTGGTCGGAGGTAGAGGGGAAGCTGTCACCACTAAGGGATCAATCACCCTATTACCAGGGTTCGCGAGGAGGGTGCCCAGAGCTGGAGCGGGTGCTGGTCCTATCACCCGAAGCGCGCTGCTTACAGGCTTCTATCCCATGCGAGAACTCGCAAGCTACAAGCCGCGAGGTCCCGCTGCATTACCAAGAGCTGGGGTGACGTCACTATCTTCTATCCCATTGAGTGGAGACTGCCAGACTTCATCCGTGAGTTTACCTGTGAGCCCTGGGCACTCTGCCGCTGTCATAGAAGCTGTCACCGAGTCAATAATGCTTGTCAATAAACTATGGAGACATACCCAGGGGAACATCTGATTGGTACCACAATCTGCCTACCTGTTTGATCCGCGATTGGCGAGTTTGGCGAGTTCTGTGCTGTATGTTGATCACCTTCGTGGGGTTTGCCGGGATATCGCCCTCTTGATTTCCTCCAGGATAAAGGCCCTGGCCGGGTAACAGGTCGCAGGCTTATAGAGCTTGCCTTTCGGTAAGCGAGTATTTTGTGTGGTGTCATCACTCTGGTTGCGGTGGAGGATTTATTCAATCAATTGGAGTTTATCCACATTTGGCTAACGATTTTGAGCACTACCTGTCATATATAGATGGACTTATATTCTTTATAATTCCTACATATTATGTATCAATATTGTTCACTTTGAAGCACTGGTGTCACTGTCACTTCTAGTATATTTAGGTTTAGCGCTGCTACTAACTATTCCATCTATTTTCATGTGTCTCCCACTTCTAGCAGCTGCTTTTTTAGTTTTTATTATAAAAAATTTTTCGTTTAATTTCCTGCATATTTTTTCACTTAAATCCTAAAAATATTTTTTTCCTAAAAAGTATTTTGTCTATAGCGCGGTATTTTTTATATAAATAACCCTGGAGGAGCTGCAGAGTTCCACAGCAGAGACTGGAGTATCTGTACATAGGACAACAATAAGCCGTACACTCCATAGAGTTGGGCTTTATGGCAGAGTGGCCAGAAGAAAGCCATTACTTGCAGCAAAAAACAAAATTTCACGTTTTGAGTTTGCAAAAAGGCATGTGGGACACTCACAAAATGTATGGAGGAAGGTGCTCTGGTCTGAGGAGACTAAAATGTAACCTTTTGGCCATTAAAGAAAACGCTATGTCTGGCGCAAACCCAACACATCACATCACCCAAAGAACACCATCCCCGCAGTGAAACATGGTGGTGGCAGCATCATGCTGTGGGGATGTTTTTCAGCAGTCGGGACTGGGAAACTAGTCAGGGCTGAGGGAAAGATGGATGGTGCTAGATACAGGGATATTCTTGAGCAAAACCTGTACCACTCTGTGTGTAGTTTGAGGCTAGGACGGAGGTTCACCTTCCAGCAGGACTATGACCCCAATTACACTGCTAAAACAACACTTGAGTGGTTTAAGGGGAAACATAAAAATTTGTTGGAATGGCCTAGTCAAAGCCAAGACCTCAATCCAATAGAAAATCTGTGGTCAGACTTAAAGATTGCTGTTCACAAGCGCAAACCATCCAACTTGAAGGAGCTGGAGCAGTTTTGCAAGGAGGAATGGGCAAAAATCCCAGTGGTAAGATGTGGCAAGCTCATAGAGACTTATCCAAAGTGACTTGGAGCTGTGATAGCCGCAAAAGGTGGCTCTACAAAGTATTGACTTTAGTGGGGTGAATAGTTAGGCACATTGACTCTTTCTGTTATTTTTGTCCTATTTGTTGTTTGCTTCACAATAAAAAAAAAAAAAACACATCTTCAAATTTGTGGGCATGTTCTGTAAATTAATAGATGCAAATCCTCAAACAATCCATGTTAATTCCAGGTTGTGAGGCAACAAAACACAAAAAATGCCAAGGGGGGTGAATACTTTGGCAAGGCACTGTATCAGTGGTCTTTATTTGCCTTTATCTGGCCCTTGGGGCATTATTACTCCCACTCATATAAGGAACTATTCCTCATACTGAAACGAATGATGGAGCACTATTCCCTACACTGATACCCATAAGGAGACACTATTCCTCAAACCGACGCAAATAATGGGACACTAATCCTCACACTGACACCAAGGATGGAGCACCATTCCTTCCAATGACACCAACAACAGGGCATTCTTCATCCCACTGACACCAACAATGGGGCACTATTCCTGACACCAATGATGGGGCACAGTTACTCCCACTGACACCAATGATGGGGCACTATTACGTACAGTGACACCAACAGTGAGGTACTATTCCTCCCACTGACACCAATGATCAGGAACTCTTCATCCTGCTGACACCAATGATGGGACACTATTACTCACGCTGACACCAATGATCGGGAACTCTTCATCCTGCTGACATCAAGGATGGAGCACTATTTATTCCACTGACACCAATGGGGCATTCTTCATCGCACTGACACCAACAATGGGAAACTATTCCTCACACTGACATCAATGATTAGACACTGTTAGTCCCTCTAACACCAATGATGGGGCACTATGATGCACAGTGACACCAACAGTGGGGCACCATTCCTTCCACTGGCACCAATACTGAGGAACTCTTCATCTCACTGACACCAATGATGGGGCACTGTTACTCACACTGACACCAATGATAGGACACCAATCCTTCCACTGACACAGACAATGGGGCACTCTTCATCCCACTGACACCAACAACGGGCCACTCTTTGTCCCACTGACACCAACAATGGGGCACACTTTCTCCCCCCTGACACCGATGATGGGGCACTATTACACACAGTGACACCAACAGTGGGCTGCTATTCCTTCCACTGACACGAGGAACTCTTTCTCCCCCTGACACCCTATGATTGGGCACTGTTGCTCCCACTGACACCAATGATGGAGTGCCATTATATACTGTGACACCAGTGGTGGGGCACTATTACTTCCACTAACACCAATGATGGGGCACAGTTACTCACACTGACACCAATGATGAGGCACTATTCTATCACTAATACCAGCAAAAAAGTATGGTATGCTCGATTACTTTGACGGACGCTGGGGCATTTTCAACTCCCACTGGCCACAGTCTGGCCCTCCTAAAGTCTGAAGGATAGTAAAGCGTTCGTTTGTTTAAAAAGACTGGAGACCCCTGGCTTATATTATCATTGCTCTTACATATACAGTGAGCAAGAGGTATTAACTGTACTGTCTGACTTACAGAAAGTCAATAGCAGGGAAAACCTACAATTCAACAATTGTCACAGACAAACATATAAAAGTCAGAAGAAAAACACTATTAGGTATATTGTGTGCAATAATAAAAAATGTGCCCTACTTATAACCAAGAGCAGGTAGCGCCCCCCGCAGGACATCACAATGATTACTCCACACATCACCTTCATTTTATGTTTCATTCATGAAATACAGAGTGTGGTGTGGAGCTTATCGTGTCCTACCGAGTGTTCTCTGCATAACACTACAGACAGAACGCTGGAATAGTAGGAAAGCAATGTCACAGGACCTGCCAAATGTATGTGATAGAATTCTTCCAGGCACTTTTCTTCATTTATTAGACGGAATAGGGCTTCGCTTGCTTCAGAGTCCCAAAGCAATTGGAGCAGAAAGCACATTTGTAATGCACACCGCTGTGCTTTAGGAGTTTTTTTTTTTTTTTAAGGCAGAAGTTGGGTCTGCTGCTTAATAAATATGGTACAAAGGGTCATAGTATGCAGAAAATCATATCAACCAATCAGAAATGGCTTTTTCAGCCAGTTTGGTTTAGTTGCAATAGGTTACTGCACATGGTTCCTCTTTGCAAGTCCTCCAATGGCCTTATTAAACAACATAGTGCAAACGCCATTCAAATAGAACACTGATTGTAATGTAATGCAAAAATAATTACCTCTGCGCCGCTGTGCCACCTATTTACGCCCGTCTATGACATCCTGGCCTTAATATGAAGCTATAACATTAAATGATGACAATGAGGTTGAAACTGCAGCCTCCTGTTGGATTTACCTTGTTAATTGGAACGTTCAATGAAAAAAAAAAAAAGATCTGGATTTATGTAACCCTTTGAAAGAACTGTAAAGCTGTACAATAACACATTCTCACACAGCTCGGGAAGTCTGCGGGGAAATGAAGATTTAACCTCCTGAAGGGTGAAAGGAACAATGAGTTTTAAATTGGTAGGGGATGATGGTTTTCACATCAGGACATTGGCGGAATGCGATGGAATCTCATTGTCTGGCATTGCTCACAACACTGCGCAAACCAGCTCACAATTTATTTCCAATCTGTTTTAAATGCCATTTTCGGGGTCCTTCAATGTGTTAAGCCCGGATGTGAAATTGTTTACCAGGATCAGCTATTATTGGACTGCAAAGCAAAGGGAAAACACAGCTTTAAAGAGCAAGAGTGTATTTTTACAGAATGTAGGTGTTGAAAGGAAACCTTGGGTGCCAATGTTGCCCGTCTTTCTGAAATATTGTATTTATCAGAGTATAACATGCACTTTTTCCCCCTTAAAGTGGGGGGGAAATCCTGTTTGCGTGTTATACACCGATATAGGGCTGCCTTGGAGGGGAAGAATGGGAACAAGCGCCACAGAAACAGACAGAGCCGGATCTCCTGTGTACTCAGCTCGGCTCGCAGTTACGTCCAGTTCCGCCCCGGGTGGCTCCTAGCATTGACTTACCGGCATTGGACCAGTGTTATGTCCATCATAGGATCTGGGCCAAGGGGCAGGACTGGGCGGGAATGGACGTGATGCCAAGCCGAGTACATACCGGCTGTCTATTCCGGCAATGGCAAGGCTGCAGATGAGCACTGATCAGGCTGCAGTGATGAGCAAGGCTGCAGATGAGCACTGATCAGGCTGCAGTGATGAGCAAGGCTGCAGATGGGCACTGATTAGGCTGCAATGATGGGCAAAGGCTGCAGATGGGCACTGATCAGGCTGTAATGATGGGCAAGGCTGCAGATGGGCACTGATTAGGAAGCAATGATGGGCAAGACTGCAGATAGGCACTGATCTGGCTGCAGATGGGCGCTGCCGCTCAATTTCTATTGGCAGCCACCCAGCCGGCTCCGCCTATTTTGTTCCACTCTGCCTGTTACTTCGTTCTGGTGTTCTGTGATGGAGGCGGAGAGAGTCTCCGCTGCTGGGGGATAACTAAAGTAAGGAGGGGTGATCCACTGGGGGATACCTGATGTAAGAGGGGCTGCTCCACTGGGGGATACCTGAGGTAAGGAGGCTGCTCCACTGGGGATACCTGATGTAAGGGGGGCTGCTCAACTGGGGGATACCTGATGTAAGGGGTACTACTCCACTGGTGGATCCCTGATGTAAGGGAGGCTGTTCCACTGGGCAATACCTGATGTAAGGGGGGCTGCTCCACTGGGGGATCCCTGATGTAAGGGAGGCTGCTCCACCTGGGGATACCTGATGTTCGGGGGGCTGCTCCACTGGGGGATACCTGATGTAAGGGGGACACCGCTGGGGGATACCTGATGAAAGGGGGGCTCCACTGAGGGATACCTGATGTAAGGGGGACACCGCTGGGGATACCTGATATAAGGGGGGGCTCCACTGGGGGATACCTGATGTAAGGGGGGCTGCTCTACTGGGGGATCCCTGATGTAAGGAAGGCTGCTCCACTGGAGGATACCTGATGTAAGGGGGGCTGCTCCACTGGAGGATACCTGATGTAAGGGGGGCTGCTCCACTGGGGGATACCTGATGTAAGCTGGGGCTGCTCCACTGGGGGATACCTGATGTAAGGGGGACACCGCTGGGGGATACCTGATGAAAGGGGGGCTCCACTGAGGGATACCTGATGTAAGGGGGACACCGCTGGGGATACCTGATATAAGGGGGGGCTCCACTGGGGGATACCTGATGTAAGGGGGGCTGCTCTACTGGGGGATCCCTGATGTAAGGAAGGCTGCTCCACTGGAGGATACCTGATGTAAGGGGGGCTGCTCCACTGGAGGATACCTGATGTAAGGGGGGCTGCTCCACTGGGGGATACCTGATGTAAGGGGGGGCTGCTCCACTGGGGGATACCTGATGTAAGGGGGACACCGCTGGGGGATACCTGATGAAAAGGGGGCTCCACTGAGGGATACCTGATGTAAGGCGGACACCGCTGGGGATACCTGATGTAAGGAGGGCTCCACTGGGGGATACCTGATGTAAGGGGGGCACCACTAGGGGATACCTGATGTAAGAGGGGGTCCACTGGGGGATATCTGATGTAAGGGGGGCTCCACTGGGGGATACCTGATGTAAAGGGTGGTCCACTGGGGATTTCTAATGTAAGGGGGACACCACTGGGGGGATACAGAAGGTTTGAAGGTTGTATTCTGCCAGTGCCCGGGCCAGAAGTTTAACAAATAAATAGTTTACTGGGGAATGTTTATTTTCTTTTGCTCAGTGTTAGGCCCCTTTCCCACAGGCAGACCGTTCAGATCCGCCTGTCGGTTTTTTCAGGCGGACCTGAACGGTCGCTCCATACAGCTTTATGCTGTATACAGCGTCGGATGTCGGTGGTGACATGTCCGCTGACATCCGATCCGCCCCGATACGATCCGCTCCTCAAAATCCAGACGGATGGATGTCCTATTTTCCATCCGTCTGGCGGATCTGATGAAAACAGACAGGCGGTCCATAATCATCAGATCCCCCCATAGGGGAGAGCGGACTCTCTGACAGGTCCATCCCTGCACAGAGTGCAGAGATGGACTTGTCATCTGCCGGCTCAGCGAGGATCAACAGAGCGATCCCCGCTGAGCAAGTGGAGTAGTGAAAACGGACAGCCCCGTGTGAAAAGAGCCTTAAAGCGGGGGTCCACCTATCTATCGTTTTTTTTTTTTTTGAGTTCATTCACAAACTTTTCTTCTCAGCATTACATACTCACATATTGTGTATAATATGTCCGCCTGTGTCAGATTTAGTCGGAAAGAATAACTTATATTATTCACTGCAGGCGGTTTCCATCTTCATTGTGGGCATTTGAAGCCCACAAGCATTTATTTCCTGGATGCGGTGAATGCTGTGCTCCCAGCATTCACTGCTCGTTCCCGCACATGCTCAGTGGCATCCTGGGAAGCCTCAGACTAGCTCCCAGGAGTCTGGGAGAGGCTAGAAACACGCCTACTCCCACGGGAGGAGAACCAGGAAGTGCAAAGAAGAATAGAAAAATAAAAGGTAATTATGGCGATTTAAATTTTTTTAAACGGCATGTCAGCATCTAGGCAAGGAAAAGAATACATACAGATATTGTTCAAAATTTGGGTGGAACCCCGCTTTAAGCTAAAAAACACTGGAGGGTTTAATAATATTTAAGAATTTATTTTTAGTTTGGCTTTCACAATTTTTGATTCTTCATCGGCCATAACTCCATTTCATTTACAGAATTGCTGGTTCTCTTTAAATAAAAAAAAGTCAGACCGTGCAATTTGTGTTGCTAAACAAGCGCTGACATTAAATCAATGAGATATTAAGTCACATAGGCAGGGTATTTTGTTTGATGAATTTTGATGGGTCTGTTACTTTGCATGTAAATTACACTTTGCACATGGAATGGAAGCATTGGACAATTACAGAGTCGATCGAGTGCCAGCAGAAGTTCTGGGGCTTTCTAGTAGCTTTTTCAGGGAATAGCTTCCTAAACGACTACGTGGGATTTTAGATATTTTTTTCCCTACCTATAAACTTCCAAAGGAAAAAAAGGGGAATTAAAAAACCTTAGACCTCAAGAATCATGTATGTTTTTGTGCCATAGCCTACCTTTTTATATAGCTAATGACAAGGTATCCTTACCTACACTATATTGTCAAAAGTATTGAGACACCTGCCTTAACATGCACATGAACTTTAATGGCATCCCAGTCTCATACCCGCATACATAATATTCGATTTTCTGCAGATTTTTTTCTTGAGTTTTACCATGTAGTGCATGGGCCTGCCTGATTGCATACAAAATGAAACTTTTAAGGTTTGACCTCATATTGTATGGTTTTGGTAAATTTGAAGACAAAAATCTGCAGAAAATCTAACAGTGTGTATGGGGTCTAAAGATTCGTACACACGCTTTGATTTTCGGACGATAGAACATCTGATTTTTGTGGCATGCTAGTCTCATGTCGAAAGTAAAAAGGTTACTAACAATACGAGAATTTTCGATTGACTGAATACGTCGTCAGAAGTGATGTAATGCATTGAATAGTTTTGTATGTATTCTTTCTTTTCTGAGCATGCATAGTCTTGTTCTTACGCTTTTTTTTCGTACGAAAACCGTATAAATGAAACGAAAATCAGACGTTGAGTTCACATCCGCCAAAAATTTTATAGTTTGCACATCCAGCTTTGGTCTGACGGACAGTCTTATGCCCCGTACACACGGTCGGACATTGATCGGACATTCCGACAACAAAATCCTAAGATTTTTTCCGACGGATGTTGGCTCAAACTTGTCTTGCATACACACGGTCACACAAAGTTGTCGGAAAATCCGATCATTCTGAACGCGGTGACGTAAAACACGTACGTCGGGACTATAAACGGGGCAGTAGCCAATAGCTTTCATCTCTTTATTTATTCTGAGCATGCGTGGCACTTTGTGCGTCGGATTTGTGTACACACGATCGGAATTTCCGACAACGGATTTTGTTGTCGGAAAATTTTATATCCTGCTCTCAAACTTTGTGTGTCGGAAAATCCGATGGAAAATGTGTGATGGAGCCCACACATGGTCGGAATTTCCGACAACAAGGTCCTATCACACATTTTCCGTCGGAAAATCCGACCGTGTGTACGGGGCATTAGTCCGTAGGGTTCAATATTGAGTTGGCCCACCCTTTGCAGCTATAACAGCTTCAACTCTTCTGGGAAGGCCGTCCACAAGGTTTAGGAGTGTGTCTATGTGTCTATGCTTCCAGATTCATCCAGAAGCGCATTTGTGAATTTTTTGTGCTATAAACAAAAAAAAGAGCGACAATTTTGAAAAGAAACAATATTTTTTACGTTCTGCTATAATAAATATCCCAAAAATTTAAAAAAAAAACTAATTTCTTCATCAGTTTAGGCCAATATGTATTCTTCTACATATTTTTGGTAAAAAAAAAATTGCAAAAAACTAATATTGATTGCTTTGTGCAAAAGTAATAGCATCTACAAAATAGGGGATATATTTATGTCATTTGTATTATTATTCATTATTTTTTTACTAGTAATGGCAGTGATCTGCAATTTTTAGCGGGACTGCGACATTGCGGAGGACAGATCGGACACTTTTGACACTTTTTTGGGACCGACCAGTGCTAAAAACAAAACAAAACAAAACACTGATTACTGTATAAATGGCACTGGCAGGGAAGGGGTTAACACTAGGGGGCGATCAAGGGGTTAAGTGTTCCCCAGGAAGGTGTTTCTAACTGTGGGGGGGAGGGGACTGACTGGGAGTAGAGAGAGATCGCTGTTCCTGATCACTAGGAACAGCAGATCTCGCTCTCCTCCCCTGTCAGAACAGGGATCTGTTTGTTTTGCATTGACAGATCCCCGTTCTGGCTCTCTGTGGAGCGATCCCGGGTGGTCGGCGGACACCACGGCTGCCAGCCACGTGCATGGGCTCCGGCAATGGGCACGTCTGCTATTGCTCTTAAAGTGGCCAAAGTACAGCTACGGCAATTTGCACAGCCGTGCCAGCCTGCCGCAGTATAATGATGGCAGCTGGTCGGCAAGCCGTTAAAGGCTCAGGAAACCTTTACGGGTGTTTTCCGTTAATTAGCTGATTAGAGTGTGACACCATGAGTCTAAAATATTGAACTTTTTCACAATATTCACATTTTCAGAGATCCTGAATTTTGGGTTTTCACTAGCTGTGATAATCATCAAAATAAAAGAAAGAAATGCATGAAATATATCACTCTGTGTGTAATGAATCTATATAATATATGAGTTTCACTTTTTTAATTTGAATTACTGAAATAAATGAACTTTTTGATGATATTCTAGTTTTTTGGGATGCACCTGTATATGATTTCCGAACAACTTGTGCAATGATTTTCCTTTCTCTGGCATTTTTAATCCTTTGAAATTGAATAAAAGTGCTTGACAATTTTTATACATATATCTTTAGCGGTGTGGTACCTTTAACCGCTTGCTGACCAGCTGATGTCATTATACCGCGGCAGGTTGGCGTGCTCCCGCGAGCCGTCATAGCTATATATCGGCTCCTTTAGGTGGGCTAGCAGGCCCGCCCATGCGCTCGCTGCACTGCAGGGGTGCCGATACTCGTGGCCGATGGTCGCGATGACCGCCGGCCATGAGTGATCACGGGCACGAGAGGCAGAACAGCTACGTGTGAGTGTAAACACACAAATCCCTGTTCTGTTCTGTGAGGAGAGACAGATCGTGAGTTCCTAATAGCTAGGAACCACGATCTATCATCCCCTCTAGTCAGTCCCTTCCCCCCCCCCCACAGTCAGGGAACACAGTTAACCCCTTGATCGCCCCCCTAGTGTTAACCTCTTCCCTGCCAGTGACATTTATACAGTAATCAGTGCATTTTTATAGCACTGATCGCGGTATAGTTGGCAATTGTCCCAAAAATGTGTCAAAAGTGTACGATGTGCCCGATCGCCGCCATTACTAGTAAAAAAAAAAATAATAATAAAAATGCCATAAATCTATCCCCTATTTTGTAGACGGTGAAACTTTTGCGCAAACCAATCAATGTACGCTTATTGTGATTTTTATCACCAAAAATATGTAAAAGAATACACATCGGCCTAAACTGAGAAAAAAATTAGCTTTTTTTAAAAAAAATTGGGGATATTTATTATAGCAAAAAGTACAAAATATTGTGTTTTTTTTTCAAAATTGTCGTTTTTTTTGTTTATAGCACAAAAAATAAAAACCACAGAGATGATCAAATACCACCAAAAGAAAGTTCTATTTGTGGGGGAAAAAAAAGTCAATTCTGTTTGGGTACAGCGTCGCACGACCGCGCAATTGTCAGTTCCGTATCGCAAAAAAATGCTCTGGGCATTAAGCAGCCAAATCTTCCAGGGCTGAAGTGGTTAGAGTCATGTTTAGTTTTTTTCTGTTAGGGTTTTTCTAAGTATATGACTGAAAACAACGGTTTTCAACTATTAATTTACATTTTTTCATCAATCAAATGGCCCTACTTCCCAACGTTCTCCAGAACCTCTTAGGTGTTTATGAATACCTTCCAATTCTTTACTGAACTTATTTTATTTCATCTTGCTTGTTCATACATAGAAATATTTCAGTAAATACAGATTAGGCAAAAACGAAATATCAATAGTATTTACAATAGTAAATTATCTCTGACATTTGTGTGAAGCATAAGCAGTAATGTAAACAGAACAGCGCAAAGAGGATTACACTCCAACCACAATCGTGATCTGACACTGCACAGGGAAGATCAAAGCGTCCTTTACCGTCTGATCGGTAACAATTGCTCCCTAAAGAACTGTTTGCACAAAGACTAAAAATGATCCCCTTTCACGGGTGGCGGCTGTGTTGTGGCGTAGAGGGAGTTAATGTAGGAGAAGTTTGTCACAACGCGTTTCTTTTGTTGATTTGATGTATTGGTTGTCATGCAGTGATAGAAAAACACACAAGGTGATGGATGGGCTCTATAGTCATTTAATGGTTTGATTAAAGGTGTGCATGGGGCTTTATTCACTGAAGCCTAAAAATAACTGCACTGCCTTCAACCACTTTGTTGTCAGGAAACCGAGTTTAGTTTTAGCTCTTGAAAACTGTAATGCATTTCAATGTAATGGCCTTATAACAGGTGAATTAAAGGAGAGGGGGAGGGGTTAGGGGTTGTTTTCAGATATACTGTACATGTAAAGATTAGTTTGATGTAAGTAATCGTATTCATTAAAAAAATCTGGGTAGGATTTAAAATCATATATATATATATATATATATATTGTATTTTTAAAACTTAAATTTAAAAAAAAAAAAAGTTTAAATAAGTAACTTTGAAGCAAAATAAGAGTCAGTGCCCATCTGCAGTCTCATCATTGCCATCAATGCAGCCTGATCAATGCCCATCTGCAGCCTCACAAGTGCCATCAACGCAGCCTCATCCGTCCAAATCAATGTAGCCTCACAAGTGCCATCAATGCAGCCTCATCCGTCCACATCAATGCAGCCTCACAAGTGCCATCAATGCAGCCTCATCCGTCCACATCAATGTAGCCTCACAAGTGCCATCAATGCAGCCTCATCCGCCCACATCAATGCAGCCTCATAAGTGCCATCAATGCAGCCTCATCCGTCCACATCAATGCAGCCTCACAAGTGCCATCAATGCAGCCTCATCCGTCCACATCAATGCAGCCTCACAAGTGCAATCAATGCAGCCTCATCCATCCACATCAATGCAGCCTCACAAGTGCCATCAATGCAGCCTCATCAGTCCACATCACTGCAGCCTCACAAGTGCCATAAATGCAGCCTCATCCGTCCACATCAATGCAGCCTCATAAGTGCCATCAATGCAGCCTCATCCGTCCACATCAATGCAGCCTCACAAGTGCCATCAATGCAGCCTCATCCGTCCACATCAATGCAGCTTCACAAGTGCCATCAATGCAGCCTCATCCGTCCACATCAATGCAGCCTCACAAGTGCAATCAATGCAGCCTCATCAGTCCACATCAATGCAGCCTCACAAGTGCCATCAATGCAGCCTCATCCGTCCACATCAATACAGCCTCACAAGTGCCATTAATGTAGCCTCACAAGTGCCATCAATGCAGCCTCATCCGTCCACATCAATGCAGCCTCACAAGTGCCATCAATGTAGCCTCACAAGTGCCATCAATGCAGCAGCCTCACCACTGCCTTCAATGCAGCAGCCTCACCATTGCCATCAGTGCAGCCTGATTGATGCCCATCTGCAGCCTAAAAGGGACAGGGAGGGGGGCGGGACGAGCGCTGACAGATTACATACAGTGAGAATCTCCTATAGACAGAACAGTGGTCCAATGGCGGCCTAGGAAATGGGACTTCCTATTACAGAGGCCGCCAAGTAAACAGGAGATTCTCACTGTATGTAATCTGACGGCGATCGTCCTGCCCCCCTCCCTGTCCCCTCCGAGGCAGCTAAAATTGAAGTATTAGCGTATCACATGCACACGGTATTTGCACCCAATTTTCAGGGTGAAAAAGTGCAAGTTATACGCCAAAAAATACAGTATATTGTAAGGGAGCAGCAGCAATAACTCATGCACAAGTTAAGAACGCCAAGGAGCAGTCCAAGCAAGTTTGCCCAGCACTTTTATTCAGCAACGCGGCAAACAGGAGGAGGACTTTGTACAGCAAGTCTATAGCATGAAATAAAACATCTGCTCAGGAACAGCCGGTCCATTAGGGGTGCAGCCCCCCTGCAGTGCACTGGACCCATACGGTTGTATGAGGCTCTAATCGGCTTGAAAAAGGTTAGGCTCTGTGCGCAAAGCACTGCGGCCCGAACCCACCCACTTGTGATAATAGCGAATTAATATTTGCTATGGCCTTTTGGCCTCTCCTCCCGGCCATTGAGGACAGGAGGCAGATCAGGTTGGGCAGGTGGAGAAGCCGAAGAATCCGTGGAGGGATGAGTGTGGGGGGGAGACCGTCACCATGGAGGGGTGAGTGTGCGGGTTTGTTTGCCGCCCCCCCCCCCTAAAAAAAAGTTTAGCACCAGTCACCACTGCATCTGCTCGTCCCAGCACATAACTAAGGTGAATTCCTGACTAACAAGGGTGCCCCAAAGCAAACAGGCACCATATGTACCTATTTTAGTGTTCTGTCAGCACTCAGCCTTTTCACCCAGCAGCCAAAAAAAAAAAGAGATAATGAGGTCCCAATATTAAATAAGACGCTGGCATAGAAATGCAGGCTTATTGCATCCAAAGCTTTACAATCTGAGGAAATGTGAGAAATCAAGGTGACACATGCACACTAGAATCTACAATCCTGCCAGCCAGTGGCTTAAAATATTATTATTATTATACAGGATTTATAGATTTATATAGCGCCAACAGTTTGTGCAGTGCTTTACAACATGAGGGCAGACAGTACAGTTACAATACAATTCAATAAAGGAGGAATCAGAGGGCCCAGCTCGTTGGAGCTTACAATCTAGGAGATGAAAATATATATATATATATATATATATATATATATATATATATATATATATATATATATACACACACATACTATATTGTCAAAAGTATTGGGACGCTTGTCTTTACACACATGAACTTTAATGGCATCCCAGTCTTAGTGCGTAGGGTTCAATATTGCGTTGGCCCACCCTTTGCAGCTATAACAGCTTCAACTCTTCTGGGAAGGTTGCCCACAAGGTTTAGGAGTGCGTCTATGGGAGTGTTTGACCATTCTTCGAGAAGCGAATTTGTGAGGTCAGGCACTGATGTTGGACGAGAAGGCCTGACTTGCAGTCTCCACTCCAATTCATCCCAAAGGTCTTCTATCGGGTTAAGGTCAGAACACTGTGCAGGCCAGTCCCCCCCCCCCCCAAACTCAATCATTTATGTCTTTATGGACTTTGCTTTGTGCCCTTTTCCAAATCATTTGGTGGAGGGGGAATTATGGTGTGGGGTTGGGCTTGGCCCTTTACTTCCAGTGAAAGAAACTCTTAAGGCATCAACATACCAAGACATTTTGGACAATTTCATGCTCCCAATTTTGTGGAAACAGTCTGGGGATGGCCCCTTCCTGTTCCAACATGACTGCTCACCAGTGCACAAAGCAAGGTCCAAAAAGACATGGATGAGCGAGTTTGGAGTGGTGAGAGGAAAACCCCACATTTAACCCCTTACTGTATCTAGTTTTACATAGACTGAGCATTACTTACTAGCTCTGCAGCTATCAAACACATACTCCTAAAGAGACAAACATTTGTGAACCACCAACAGAAGGGCCTCACCGTAAGATGGCTAACACTAACGTTAAGGCACCAGGTACTTGAAACACCACCATATAGGGGTACCACGCTCAGAAACACTTATAGACACCCACAACTTGGGTATCCTAATAGAGTGCACACTCTTGAGTACACTATCTTTACTATTGCGTTATCTGGGTTTGATCCAACTGATTATTAGCTCTCTGAGTTAAAGCTTGATTTAACACCACTGTTAACCCTTCCTGTTATAGGCCAGTGTTCACTTTTTACATTTTTGCAACTTTGAAGTATCCTATTGCTTTACAAGTCCTGTACGGTTTATCTGCTTTATAGAATACAGTCACTTAATCTATCATCTAGTGGTCTGTGGCCTAATTTCTGTGCATGATCAAGGAACCCATCATCACCAGCGGCTCCTGTGGGAGTTAGCGCTACACTTGTTTTGGCATCTGCAGAGGCACTGACAGCCTCAATCACAGCTTGTTATGTGGACATGCCATGTACACATTTTATACGTTTTTAAAAATTGATTCGATTGGGCCCGTTTCCATGTCCATGAGTGAGCGCCCTCCCCTCCTGAACCATACCAGGCTGCATGCCCTCAACATGGGGGGGTGCTTTGGGGCAGGGGGGCTTTCTCCATGTGCGGCGGACAGCTTGTGGCTTTTTTGGGGGCTTGCACTGTAGATGGATGCAGCCACACCTAATGCCTATTATTGCTAATTTTGGTGCCGTTTTTGTCTGCTGATACAGCCTGGACTATGGGGAGAGGACCCGCCCAGTACTCTGTGGATCCTCCCCTGTCTATACTGGTTATACAGGGGAGGATCTGCTTTGGGGTGGACATGCTGGGAAGCAGGATACTCGGGAGACCCAGAGCTGCTATACGTCGACTGGACCACACACCAAAGGGAGCGTCTCCTGCAGCTGTTTTATCTTTTGGGCTCCCGATACTAGAGGCACCTGGATGTTCCTGGTGTCCATTATAAGCACTGGGTAAGGCTTTGCCTTTTTTGCTTCATTGTATGGAGCTGGACTCTGGGTCTACCTCTGCCAGCTTTTGTATGCCTGGTGATTTTTACCTAATATATAGACACATTTATGCTGTATTTTGTCTTACAGACTATATTAAATCTTTTTAAAGTCGTTGGACCTTTTGGACATCTGTTTATAGTAAATGATTTTGGGTTCAGGAACATCTTCAATGATAGCCTTCTCTATTTAAGGTCAGCATTGATTTTTGGCATCCTGGCTCATGATGCGATGCCTTTTGGCATTGTGTATCATTGTTATATATATTTTTTCTTTCTTTTCTCTTTCGTTTCTGTATGACATTTTGTAACTGTTAAGTCAGGCATGTGTTACCCTAATCGGCTTATATATTTGTTCACAGATTCATTACTCACTGTGTATGAGAAGTTCTCCTTTAAGTTATGACTACAATAGTTCATGTTTGGCATGTTCCTTCTCAGTCTCCCCTCAGTTCGGACAGCCAGGATGGCCTTAAGGTATATTTTTCCCTTTCCTTTCCCTTCCCCTTCCCCACCCAGACCTGTCTATGTATATATATATATATATATATATATATATATATATATATATATATATATATATATATATATGTGTTTTTTGTTTTGACTAAAGTATGAAGCAATTCAGCCTTGAAGAAGTGGTTGTACCAATGTTACTGTGAAACATGTCGGCTTTGACTGCTTGTATATAGAGTACTTACTGTACATACGTTACTGTTTTTATAGGGACAACATTTTGTCATTTGTATATGTGTATGTCCTTGTAAACCTTTTTTCAATAATAAATTATATATTTTCAATTTTGTGTTTTATTATACTTGTCTGGAGATGACTGTTCAATGCCCTATATCAATTACCTACTTTCCTTATACCGCGCCAAAGCACCTTGTCTCCATGTTTATGAGGGATCATCAGCAGAGGAGGCAGAAGAGCCGTAGAGGGAACAAGAAATCAGAAGCAACGCCGGAGCTGCCTTAATAAATTACTTTAAGAACGTGTCTACTGTTTTATTTTTGACACTTTTTTTAGGTGAATGGGTAGGGGTACAATGTACCTGATACTCATTCGCATAGGGTGGGGGCCAGGATCTGGGGGCCACCTTGTTAAAGTAGGCTTCCAGATTCCGATAAGCCCCCCCGCCTGCAGACCCTGACAACCAACGGCCAGGGTTGTCGGGAAGGGGCCCTTGTCCCCAAAGCACCCACCCCCCCATGTTGAGGGCATGCAGCCTGATACAGTTCAGAAGGGAGGGGGATGCTCGCTCGTCCCCACCACCTTTCCTGACCTCCCAGGCTGTGTGCTCGGATAAGGGTCTGGTATGGTCTTGGAGGGGGAACCCATGCCGTTTTTTTTCTTTTAAGACACAGTGCCTGGTATTGTCAGGAATCAAATTCGGATCCCTATTCATTGAAGTCGGATGGATGTCGGACTTCAAGTCACAGGGCAAAATCGGATCCACAGTCGTACGACTGTTGTGTCATACCAGTGTGATACAGCCTAAGGCTGGGTTCACACTGGTACGACATACACTCAGACTTTGGGAACACATCTCGCATGACGTGTGTAAATCAATGGTTCCCTATGGGGGCCCTCTTAACTGGTCTGACACAAGTTGGTTTGACTTTGAAAGTGTTCCTGCACTACTTTGGTCCGACTTTGGTCCTACTTCAGCCCATCTAATATCATTTAAGTCGGATCAAAGACTGATCCTTGTCCTAACCATCCGACTTGTGATATCCAACATGGTGATTATGCCACACTGGGATTGTTTTGATTGGTCAAAGGACAAGTCAGACTATCTCAAAGTCGGAGCAAGTAGGACCAATGTAGGACCGATGTTGCAGGGCAAAGTAGGATGACTAGGATGTGAGCGGGGGCTCCGCTGTGAACAGGCTGTGCACATCTATGCACCAAACATTGATTTAATTTCGATATCTCTTCTGTTCATTGACTTTCCATTTTGTTCATTGATAAAAATAAAACTATTAAACACATTTATTTCTGAAAGCATTCTTAATTTACAGCATTTTTCACACTTGTCTAAAGCCTGGAACACACTAAGTTTATTTTTGCTCAGCCCAGCTAAAAAAAAATAAATTGAGGATTTTTGGCCATTTACACCTGCCGATATCCGATCCGATCCTGTCCATCTGGCAAATCAGATGGCATGACAGTCAGATGGAAATGGACAGGCATTTCTTTCCATCCAACTGCCCATAGAGGACATCAGGCTGTGTCCATGTCTGCTCTGCATGCATTAAGGTGAAAAACCTTAAGGCTTTACAACGACTTTAAGAAAATAAAACAAACAAGTTGAAATATATCCATAGCTAGTCTAAGGTTTTGCAAAATGGATTCCTATTGCTGTGTATCCACTGGGATGATTTCCACTCACTTCCTGTCTTAATGACACAATGGGTGTTATTTACTAAAGGCAAATCCACTTTGCGCTACAAGTGCACTTGTAAGTGCAGTTGCTGTAGATCTGAGGGGGACATGCGAGGAAAATCAACAGCATTTTAGCTTGTAGATGATTGGATGATAAAATCAGCAGAGCTTCCCCTCATTTCAGATCTTCCCCTCAGATCTACAGAGATCTACAATGACTGCACTTACAAGTGCACTTGTAGTGCAAAGTGAAGTTGCCTTTCGTAAATAACCCCCAATGTCACAATTGCGTACATTACCATCCCCAAAGGGGGCTTTAAAACTTACTCTATCTCATAGATTGAATCAAGACAAAAGTAAGATATCAATGCATATAATGATAAAAGCATAAGTGTATGTGTAACTGCAGCAGATTAAAATCAAGTTCTAATTCAGACCCAGTGTTATTAGAAAGTGTCTTGTCAAGGTTAGATGAGCTTTTTATAATCCAAAGTCATTATCACTCTATTTATGTGTTAAGGTCGCCCTACAAATCCTGCTCACACCTCAGTTAAAACAAAGGCAAAAAGGATTATGAAGGCAAAAAATATTGTGACGTAATGCATCGACCCCAGCAGACCCATACTTATTAGAAGATTTTTATCTTTAAAATATAATCTGTTTATCATGGCACAGTTTTTTTATGTGAATAAATAAAAAAATAAAAAAATGAATGCTGTTATGTATATCCTTAAATCAGTATATGTACTGATTTAGCCCCAACAGCCTAATACCCCATTTACAGTTCTTCCACCCGAACAACTCCTCCCCAGCTGGGCTAACTCCTGGTATTTAAGGAGGCCTGCCACTGCCAATCCAGGTTGGGGATTGGTAGGGGGCTCCTCAAACATCCCAGACAGCTCCACCTCTTTTCCACTCCTTCCTTCTGGAAGCCTCTAGAAGCAGAAGGGAGGTAACCGAAAGATGAAACTAGCGGTGAGTCACCAGTCTTCTCTAAACCACTCCCAGCCACAGATCAGAACAAACAGGCCTAGCTTTCAGCTAGACCTACCTAAATCTACCTGCACTGAAAACAATCTCAACTCTAGCACCTACCTAGGTAGAGGGTGCTACACTAGCATTGACGGTACCGGCAACATTTGCATGCATGCACAGGGAAACTTGTGCATGTACAGTCATGCTGCAGATCACTGCCAGGTCCCGAAGGCCTGGTAGAGCCTTTCAGCACATCTGTGCATGTGCCAGACGCTCAAAGTCAATGATGCAGGAGAGGAGCGGCAGGGCAACAATTTCAGGGGACTGAAGTTCCTTTTTAACTTTAACAGCAAAAATGGCATCACCCTCCTGGCTGTGCTGTGTAAACAGAAAGGGATGCAAATGCTTTGGCAAGTAAAACAGCTCCCTTATACTGTATGTATTTTAGTTTAGTAGTTTAGATGCTTGTATGAAGTTCACTAGAGAACACTTGCCAAATAATCAGACGCATAGTTACCAACTGTCCCGGATTTCCCGGGACATTCCCGGGATTTAGACTCTATTCCCGATTTTATTGTTTCCCGGGAAATGTCCCGAGAAATCCGGTTCTTCACGGAATAGAGGTCCGCTAGAGGTCCATTTTTAAGAAGACCTGGAGTTTGTCTGTAGATAGTATGCTGCATTCAGAGGCTGCTAAACGCTGCCGCTGGACACGTTAACAGTCTCTACTATGAGTGCATACAAACTGGCCACAGTAGAGCGCAACCAAAACTGGCCACAGTAGAGCGCAACCAAAACTGACCACAGTAGAGCGCAACCAAAACTGACCACAGTAGAGCGCAACCAAAACTGACCACAGTAGAGCGCAACCAAAACTGACCACAGTAGAGCGCAACCAAAACTGACCACAGTAGAGCGCAACCAAAACTGACCACAGTAGAGCGCAATCAAAACTGACCACAGTAGAGCGCAACCAAAACTGACCACAGTAGAGCGCAACCAAAACTGACCACAGTAGAGCGCAACCAAAACTGACCACAGTAGAGCGCAACCAAAACTGACCACAGTAGAGCGCAACCAAAACTGACCACAGTAGAGCGCAACCAAAACTGACCACAGTAGAGCGCAACCAAAACTGACCACAGTAGAGCGCAACCAAAACTGACCACAGTAGAGCGCAACCAAAATTGACCACAGTAGAGCGCAACCAAAACTGACCACAGTAGAGCGCAACCAAAACTGACCACAGTAGAGCGCAACCAAAACTGACTACAGTAGAGTGCAACCAACCAAAACAGACTACAGTAGAGTGCAACCAAAACTGGCCGAATTAGAATGCAACCATCCCCAATGTGTCGTCTGTCACACAGAGCATACTTCCCTGTGAACCCCCATCACCCCATTTGCCTGCTGGAGCCTAAAACATCAGGCCCATGCATGGCATGTGGAGCTTGAGAGAGGCGCCAACCCAGAGCAGATGCAGGACTAGTGTTTTGGAAGAGATTCTGTTGGACGAACAGAGTAATGGGGAGTAGATGGAAAGTATGACTTGGTAGAGTAGAGGCCATGCTCTCCAATGAACCTGTTACTTTGCCCTCTATAGAAATGCCCTTCCCTGTGCCTGGAATTCGTTTGATATTCTGGCACTTCCATTAATTTTAATTCTCACATCTGGTAGAAGGACTAGGTAAAGGGTTAACGTTACAAAGTGAAAACAAATGCTCAAAATGTCTTAGGTTCTGTAAAGTCATTCAACCTTCAGAGCACAGGAGATACATTTAAAGAGACCCATTGATGGAGTTTATTACGTTGATCAAATAATGCTGTCATTCCCAGTCGGTCCAAAGGTGCGGTATGTATTAAAGGTCAGTGAGTGCTGACTAGACTGTATATCGGCAGCACCCACTTTCATAACCCTTTTGCAGGAAATTGCAGCTTTGCTGTTTAATGGCCTGATGGGGCTTGTGTTATTTCTCAGGCCAAGCTTTGCCTGAGCAGGCAGAGAGGGTAGATGAAGAACAGAAGCCCAATCTCCTGAACAGAGCTTGTCAAGCTAGAGGATAAAGTGATTTATTGAAGGCTAATCTAATTTAAGTCACTGCATCTGTAGATGACCACTTTTCACATGGATATGTTTGTTTAACCTCTCAGCTGTTTCAACTCACACAGGTTAATAATCATGTCAGTTGAAGAGGAAGAAACAGCTTTAGAGCCGAGCTCATTCACAGTATGCTTTTCCCTTGCCACCCTACTCTGAAAAAACATCACTATTTCGGTCTGACAAAGAAGAAAAAGCTCTAGAAATACACTACAAAGAAGAGAAACAGAAAACAATGGGAGTTCATTATATATTCTAAAAGGGAATCCCTAACCGTTTAGGGTCAAGTTTAATCTTTTGTTGGGTTTATTGGTTTTTAAAGCCTGGGCTTAGCTTTCCAGTAGATCTCTCCCCTCCCAGAGGTCCCTCATGCTGCAATACATATGTTTAAAATATACTTACATTTTTCAGATGTATTCAGGCTGGCTACTTGATGCACTGGTCAGTCTTTAAAGATGCAGAGCAGGGCATTGTGACCCTGTGAATAAAGGGCGCCATAGTGATGCCCTCAAGGGGGAAGGCCCATGAAGCTCTGCATTCACACAATGTCCTCAGCCTTCTGGGTTGAATGATCCTGCGCATAATTCAAACTTGAGGGCTGGGGACATCTTGTGGGATAATGAAGTACTATGTGGCCAGCTGTGTGTTGAAGGCAAGTATTGCAGCCTGATCTGCTTTATTTTAAGCTGCGGTGAGGAACCCTTTAGACATTTTTTAGACCTAAGTTGGGCTTTAAGCTAATGTTCTACGATCACAGACACAACCTTTGCTTTACAAATAAACATTTAATACATGAAAAAGGGTTCACAGAGCATGGTGGGTTTTTAAGAGACATTATAGCAGCAGTTGCTTGCCTTTTGCCTCATTTTAAATTGAAACCATGAACAGAGCTGTACGATAAGAAAAGCACCACTCCTCATTAATTTGTGTATGTCAATAGTACTGTATGTATATAAAACTTTTTTGTAGTAATAAAGTATGCAGTGGAAAGTCTGGCATACAGTGCCAGACCTTCAGAGCCCGTGACATAAATGGCAGCTCCCACACGCATGCGCAGGAGTGACGTCATTGCGTCCCCAGCCACTCATGTAGCTGGAGGCCGCGACCCAGGAAGGAAGGCCCGGGGGAAGATGGAAGACCTCTCAGCGGTGATAACGCAGCGCTGGAGGGCTTTGTTTTGAGGTAAGTCTCTCATAATGTGCTGGTATGTGATGCATACTAGCACATTAGGACATTGCCTTGCAAGGGATTTTTCTTTTTCCTTCAACTGCGGTTTACTACCACTTTAAAAAAAAAAAGAAAAGAATCTTAGACCATTCAGAGTATAAATCATTATTCATTACTCTCTGCATACGGTCCTTTAGCCTATCCATTTTTTTGCTTTTCCCTGAGGAGAGAAGACCAGTGGCGGCTGGTGTTCAAAATTGTTTTTTGGGGGGGGGCACAAACAAACTGTAAAATTAAACTGTTAGTAATGCAGGTCTGTAAATAGCCATTTATTAGGTGATTATGTATCATTACTGCTAGATAAAACTGTGCCCATCATATGCAGCCTCAATGTGCCAATCAAATGCAGCCTCATTGTGCCCATCATAGTACGCCAATTACATTCACATTTCAAGTAAAAAAAATAATAAAACCACTTAACATAAGGGGGCCTCATCAAAGCCCCCTTTTACATCAGATGTCCCAATCAGAGCCCCATTTTCAGCAGGTGCCCCCCTTTACATCAGGTGTGCCAGAGTCCCCCTTTACAACAGGTGTCCCCATCAGCACCCCCCTATATATCAGGTGGCCTCAGAGTCCCCCTATACATCAGGTGTCCCAATCAGAGTCCCCCTTTACAGCAGGTGCCCCCTTTACATTGTGTCCCAATCAGAGTCCCCCTTTACATCAGGTGTCCTCATCAGCATCCCCCTTTAAATAAGGGTGTACTCATCAGAGTCCCCCTTTACATCAGATGTCCTCATCAGAGCCCCCCTTTACATCAGATGTCCTCATCAGAGTCCCCCTTTACATCAGATGTCCTCATCAGAGTCCCCCTTTACATCAGATGTCCTCATCAGAGTCCCCCTTTACATCAGATGTCCTCATCAGAGTCCCCCTTTACATCAGATGTCCTCATCAGAGTCCCCCTTTACATCAGATGTCCTCATCAGAGTCCCCCTTTACATCAGATATCCCCATCAGAGCCCCCCTTTACATCAGATGTCCCCATCAGAGTCCTCCTTTACATCAGATGTCCCCATCAGAGTCCTCTTTTACATTAGATGTCACCATTAGAGTTCTCCTTTACATTAGATGTCACCATTAGAGTCCTCCTTTACATCAGATGTCCCTATCAGAGTCCTCCTTTACATCAGATGTCCCCAGAGTTCTCCTTCACATCAGATGTCCCCATCCGAGTCCCCCTTTACATTAGATGTCCCCCCCCCTCGTACTCACAGCTCTCACAACATGTCACCTTCCATCTACCTTCAGACCAGCCGGGATGAGTCAGAGAAACCGGGAGTGAGGGCACGGGACCTGCCAATCACACACCACATCACAGAACAATGCTATAGAAGGCGTGTTCTGGGCGCAGAGCTCAGCGCCCTGAGGACTTTCTAAAGGAAGTAAATAGAGCCTCTTGTTTGCAATTACGTGATTGCAAACATGTCACACTTCCATAGCAGCTGTGTGTCCAGTGCCCTGACCACACTTAAAGGGCCATTATTTTGTTTTTTCCTTTTAATTTTGTTTTTTGTGATTGCAGCACATCTTGCTTCCCATACACCTGTGTGTTGGCAACCTGCACACACTTAAAGTGCCAGGAAATTTTTTATTTTTTTAAATATTTTTTCTTTTATGATGAGTAGCTTTGGGGGTGTGGTGCCCCTGCGCCCCCTATGGGTGGGCCGCCACTGGAGAAGACATGCATTCTCTTAGGACAGAAGCAAGAAACTGAAGCATGATGGGAGTGGGAGGGGTTACACTGCATGAATGACACTTTCTTTGTCAGTGTCCAATTATGGCAGCTTATGGACTTGCACTTTTGCTATAGGTTTGAATAAAATGGTAAATTTATGTTGACAAGTCTACATTTAAAATTGATTTTCTAAAACGAACTTTGTATCTCTTAGCTATTCCCAGCATCCATGCTGCTTTTATATATACTATATTACCAAAAGTATTGGGACACCTGCATTTACACGAACATGAACTTTAATGGCATCCCAGTCTTAGTCCGTAGGGTTCAATATTGTATTGGCCCACCCTTTGCAGCTGTAACAGCTTCAACTCTTTTGGGAAGGCTGTCCACAAGGTTTAGGAGTGTGTCTATGGGAATGTTTGACCATTCTTCCAGAAGCGCATTTGTGAAGTTAGGCACTGGTATGGACGAGAAGGCCTGGCATGCAGTCTCCGCTCTAATTCATCCCAAAGGTGTTCTATCAGGTTGAGGTCTGGACTCTGTGCAGGCCAGTCAAGTTCCTCCACTCCACACTCGCTCATCCATGTCTTTATGGACCTTGCCTTGTGCACTGGTGAGCAGTCATGTTGGAGCAGGAAGGGGCCATCACCAAACTGTTCCCCCAAAGTTGGGAGCATGAAATTGTCCAACATGTCTTGGTATGCAGACTCCTTAAGTGTTCCCTTCACTGGAACTAAGAGGCCAAGCACTACCCCTGGAAAACAACCCCAAACCATAATCTCCCCTCCACCAAATGACTTGGACCAGTGCACAAATCAAGGTCTATAAAGACATGAATGAGCCAGTTTTGGGTGGAGGAACTTGACTGGCGTGCACAGAGTTCTGACCTCAACCCGATAGAACACCTTTTGGATGAATTAGAGCGGAGACTATGAGCCAGGCCTTCTCATCCAACATCAGTGCCTGACCCCACAAATGCGCTTCTGGAAAAATTGTCAAACTTTCCCATAGACACACTCCTAAACCTTGTGGACAGTCTTCCCAGAAAAGTTGAAGCTGTTATAACTGCAAAGGGTTGGCCAACTTAATATTAAACCCTACGGATTAAGACTAAATGCCATTAAAGTTCATGTGCATGTAAAGACAGGTGCCCCAATATTTTTGGTAATATAGTGTATAAGTTGCCTATGCACTGCAATACAAAGCATTATTTTTAGTTTTATAGGACAACACGACAAACCAGAAAATGTCACCCTCTAATGTGGTTTGATAGGTCAGTGGTGGTTTCAAAATGTTTTAACCAGAGGTGGGTCCTTTGCCTAAGCACTGAGTAGACATATAGGATTGAACTTGTAAAAGCAATCTTTTAGCAGCCCTTGAATGACTGCCAATCTAAAGTGCTGTGCATAGACAGATTTATAAACTAAAAACTTAAAAGGTGAGAAAATATCTCTCATGGGTCCATAGGTTCAAAGCTGGGAACTGTACATCATTTAACCTGTGAATGAAAAGTCTCAGGCTCCATATAAGCTCAGTACAAACCTGCAGTTACAATCAATCTCTCTGCGTTTTAGTCATCTATCTGGCTTCACTGTTTTAGCATTAAATATAGACATAGCAAATTTGAACAAGAACTCCAGTCTAAACAAGAATGATTCCATAGCTTCCAGAGCTATTCAAATCTGTAAATATGGCCCACTGACACTTTTTATCATAGTTTTGAAACTGCAGCGCAAGGTGTTCAGGTTTAATGATTTTCAGAGTTTTTCAGCATTAAAAGTATCAGTCCATCCAAAAGTGATATTTTAGTTAACTGTATAATACGGTGGGCTTTTTCAGCCCGTTTTCCCATGTCTTTGATATTCTAACAGCAATATAAACTCACCTGTTCAATTGCTTGGTAACACAAATTGCTAATCAGCCAATCACATGGCAGCAACTAAATGCATTTAGGCACCTAGACATGATGAGGATGACTTGCTGAAGGTCAAAGTGAACATCAGAATGGGGAAGAAAGGGGATTTAGGTGACTTTGAACGTGGCATAGTTGTTGGTGCCAGACGGACTGGTCTGAGTATTTAAAAAAAAAGCTGATATACTGGGATTTTCACGCACAACCATCTCTAGGGTTTACAGAGAATGGTCCGAAAAGGAGAAAAATAAGGTTTTTTCATCATACTTACCTGTAAAATCCTTTACTTTGAGTACATCACGGGACACAGAGTTCATTACCTACTGGGTCATACTTCATCTCCAGGTGAAAGGACACTGGTAGACCAAAGGTCTCAGGACAGGAAGTGATCCATTATATAACCCCTCCCATACAGGAAGTACTTCAGTTTTGTAGCAAGCACTTAATCCTCAAAAATAGGGGGAGGGACCTCTGTGTCCTGTGATGTACTCAAAGAAAAGGATTTTACAGGTAAGTATGATGGAAAAAAAACCCTGGTAGAATGAGCTCTCACCCTGAAGGGAGGAGCTTTATGTTTCAGATTTTAGGCCTGAATGACCAATTGATGGACCCAATGGGCAATGGAAGTCTTGGAATCTGCCTGCCCCTTCTTGGGTCTTTCTGGTAAAACAAAAAAGGAGTCTGATCCTCGGATCTCCGCAGATCTAGACAAATAAACTCTGACTGCTCGCACTACATCTAAGGAGTGCAGTCGTTTCTCTTCCGCCGAACGAGGCTGAGAGAAAAAAGAAGGCAAAATAATGTCCCGATTCAAAAAAAAAGGCTGACACCACTTTTGGCAAAAAGGATGGAACAGGCCGTAACACGACCCTGTCATGGTGAAGGATCAAGTATGGTTCCCTGCATGAAAGGGCTGCCAACTCCAAAAACCCTTGTAGCCAAGGTGATGTCCATCAGGAAGGCTAGCTTGCGTGACAGCAAGACTAATGGAATTACATTTATAGGTTGCTTCTGTAACACAGACAGTACCAAGTTTAAGTCCCAAGGACACATAGTTGACCTAATGGGGGGAAGCATATAAGTTACCCCCTGCATAAAGGTTCGGATCAGTGAATGGGAGGCTAAGGGGCTTTGGAAGAATACTGACGGGCCAAAATCTGACCTCTGATTGTACTCAGAGCCAATCTGATTTCCACAGCCGACTGTAGAAAAGAGAGAATTCTCCTAAACACGTATTTCCGAGGATGCCATTTTCTGGCTTCACACCAATATAGGCTTTCCAGATCCTATAATAGATCTTCCTAGTGACCGTTTTTCTGGCATTCACTAGGGTAGACACCACCGGTCCCTAGATGCCACGATCCTTTAACACCCTGGCTTCAATAGCCATGCTGTCAAATTTAGAGACTGTAATATGGGGTGGAATATAGGACCTTGAGACAGTAGATCGGGGCAGCACGGAAGCGTCCATGGACCGTCTATTGCCAATCTCACAATCTCTGGAAACCAGGGACTTTGGTTCCAGGCTGGTGCCACCAGGATGACTGGAACCCCCTTTCTCTGAACCCTGCGCAACAAATGTGGAAGGAGAGGGATTGGGGGAAAGCATAAACAAGGGAGAACTTGCTTCATGGAACTACTAGAGCATCTGCTCTGCCTTGTTCTGGACACAAACTGCTGTAGCTGGTTGTTGAACCTGTATGCCAATAGATCGACCTCTGGCCATCCCCAACACTGGCAGATTTCCCAAAATATGTTCGGGTGTAGGGACCATTCCCACAGCAGATCTGCTGCTGGTGAGATAATCTGCCTTCCAGTTCTCTACTCCAGGATATGGCCCGCCGATAGAATCGGCACATGTCCCTCTGCCCAGGTTAATATATGGTTCACCTCCTCGAGTTGAACGGCTCCTGGTACCACCCTGGCGGTTGATATAAGCCACTGAGGTGGCATTGACGGACTGAACCCTGATGGGGCAGTCCTGAAGCTCCACAGTCCAGGACCGTAGGGCCAGACGTACCGCCTGTAACTCCAGAATGTTGATGGGCAGGCTCTCTGCTCTGCCCTGGACTTCTCCCCTGAGCTGAGAGCTCCTTTAGGGTTGCTCCCCAGCCTGAGAGACTGGTGTCTGTAGCCAGTACTCCTAAAGACAGCGGGAGGAAGGATCTTCTGTTTTGCAGGTTCTGACCCTGCAACCACCAGCTTAGGCTTAAGCATACCTGGGGAGATAAGGACATGGGTTAATCCAGGGCTTGTGCTATCCTGTTCAAAGCCAACAAGCTGTCCCGTTGTATATGCCTGAAATGGAATTGAGCTTAGGGAACTGCCTCGAAGGAGGACACCATCATTCCCAGAAGACTCATACAGAGCCGAATGGAGGGTTGCCTGGTGCCCCTTATCTGATGCACCTGATCCTTCAGGGCACCGATTTTTACGGGTGGCAGAAATACCTTTGCCTGAACCACATCCATGATCAGACCTAGATACTTGAGACTCTGAGCTGGTCTCAAGGCTGACTTTTCGGTATTTATGACCCAGCCAAGGTTTTCTAAATACTGCACTGTGCAGGCTACACTGTGTTCCAGGGCCTGTAGTGAGTGATCTCTGAGCAGGAGGTCATCCAAGTATCCGAGCACCAAGATCCCGTGAGCCCTTAAAAGACCCAGTAAAGGTGCTAGGATTTTTGTAAACACAAGGGGTGCTGTGGCAAGCCTGAGGGCAGTACCACAAACTGGAAATTATGTTCCTCTACTGCAAATCACCAAAATCTCTGATGAGGCGGGAAGATAGGTACATGTAAATATGCTTCCTTAATATCGATGGAGGCTAAGAAGTCTCCTATTTGGAGCAAGGCTACTACCGAGTGGACTGACCGGTGGTGGTGCGTTCATTAAGGGAGCATAGGCGCCGCCCCCTCTCTCCAGCTACCTCCTCTGTGTAGTATGGATAGATTCATGCATTGCATGAGTCTATCCATGGGCGCTGTAGCCACCCCTTATTCAGGCATCTGGCCCCGTTTCGGATGCCGGGCGCCTGAATTACAGCAGAGGTGGGGTGTTTTTGAAGCAGCTAATTAGAGCCATAGGCGCTAATAGGCTTCAAAAAAGGTGCACTCGCAGTTCACCCAGGTGTGTTAGCAAAGCAAAATAATATTTGCTTTGCTAACACAGAACCGCCTCCCAGCCAATCAGGAGGTGTGGATGTAATTCCCAGTCACCTGATTGGCTGAAGGCAGAGGTGACACCACTGGCCGCCGAGCAGAACAGGAAGAAGATGCGCACGGAGGACACAGGAGCCATCACCGCGCTACCAGTCCCACAGCTCGCTGCCTATCCCACTGCCTGACCCACCACCACGATGGGGGAAGTCCCGGGCAGACAGCAGGTGGGCGAGCGGGCGGGGGGGATAGTGGCTGCATATTATTGGCACAGAGGCTGTAATTGATGGGGCACAGTTGGCTGCATTGGCTGGGCATAGTGACTGCATATTATGGTCACCGAGGCTGCAATTTATGGGGCAAATTTTCTGGGCACAGTGGCTGCATATTATGGGCACAAAGGCTGCAATTAATGGGCACAGTTGGCTGCATTTGCTGGGCACAGATGTTGCATATGATGGGTACAGTTGGCTGCATATTATGGGCACAGTTGGCTGTATATGATGGGCACAGTTGGCTGCATATAATGGGCACAGTTGGCTGCATATAATGGGCACAGTTGGATGCATATGATGGGCAAGGAGGCTGCATATGATGGGCACAGTTGGCTGCATATGATGGGCACAGTGGCTGCATATCATGGGCACAGTGCCTGCATTTGATGGGTAGACATGTGCAATTAGTTTTGTACGAATTTCCGTAAATTCGTACATTAAGGAGGATCCGAAATACGAATTGCTATGCTTCTGAATTTTGTACAAAATACGAAATTTCGTTTACGAATTTCGGATCCAAATTCCGTTACAACGGAAACGTGACTGGTGTTTTGTTGACCAATCAGAGGTTTTCTTCTGCTGCTGACTGAGGGTTGGGAAAATGATCTTTTTTAATATGGGAGTGGGAGACTGGTACTGGTAGATTCAGAATCAGACAAAATAAGAATGTTCGTTAATTACGTTTATTCGTTATGATGAAGTTAAAAAACCCAGGAAGTCAGCACAGCACAGGGATGATGGGAGCCCCTCATAATGATAAAATCATCATAATGAAAATTCGTATTTCGTACGAATCCAAATTGAATTTCGGACACGAATTATGAAATATGAATTAATTCTCATACGAAACGGAACAAAACGGAACAAATTTATTGACGGCGCACATGTCTATTGATGGGCACAGTGGCTGCATTTGATGGCACAGTGGCTGCAATTGATGTTTTTGTTTCAGTATTTTTCAGAATTTTTTTATTCGTTTGCGCGCCCCCAAAAATTTTGAGCACCAGCCACCACTGGGACTGACTCCATCCTGAAGAATTGGATTAACAAACGTTGGTTCAGGGATCTTAGGTCCAAGATTGGCCTTATGTCCCCATTTGGTTTTAGAACCGTGAACGGGTTTGAATAAAACCAATAAAGCCTCTTTCGGACACCGGAAGCTGTATGATCACAACCTGATGCACTAACTGCTCTAGTGCTTGAAACAATAGGTTTCTTTTTGAAGGATGCGCAGGAACGTTGGATCTTGGAAACCTCTGTAATTCCAGCTTGTAACCACGAGACACTGTTGAGGTGACCCACTCGTCCTGCACCACTGTTCTCAAAAATGTTTCCAAATGTCCGAAAAATTGAAGCAGATAGACTGATAGACTGGGGGCGTCCCCTCAAAAGAAGGGCTTGGTGCCAGGTTTAGAAGAGTTCTGGATCTAGGGTTTTTTCTGGCCCTGTGGCTTGCCCCTGGCTTTAGAGCCCTGTTGGCGGAGGAACTGCCTTGGCGTTGAAATACCTGAGGAAGTCCCCGAGGTTTTAAACAAGGAACGCCTGGTCCTTCTCTTTACAGGAAGTAAATAACTTTCCTTTGAAAATCTTTTGGATATATTTATCCAGATTATCACCAAACAAATGTTCCCCATGGAATGGAAACCCTGCCAATAACTTCTTACAAAGAAGCTCGGCTGACCAGTTCTTAAGCTACACTAATCTGCGCATGTGTAGAAACAGAAGAACCAAACGAGAAAGCTGCTGTATAGAATCCTTCAAGGCATCTACAGCAAACCACAGTGCTCGAGGAATATCTACCCTGTTTTCAGCAAGTTCATCCTGCTGGTTAGGCCTGTCAGCCCATCTGACCTGATCCTTTATGGACTGGCAGACTCCAATTGCTGCGAAAGCTGGCTGAATAGCTAAAATGGCTAAAAAAAGGGAGCCTTTAATACTCTAGTTTCTTGTCAACAGGGTCTTTCAAGCCCTGTGCATTATCCACTGGACAAGTTAAGTACTTGTTTAAGGAAGAGACTGCCGCATCCACGGCTGGCATGCTCTATTTCCTAACAAACTTTTCCACCATAGGATATAAAAGGGAAAACCTCCTAGGAGGAACGAAAATCCTGTTAGGATGTTCCCAATCAGTATACACTGCCTGTTCCAATAGCGGGTGCAAGGGGAAAGCCTGTGCAGCCTGAAGAAGCTTCAGGGACCCCAAAGAGGTCAAGGGAGGCTCATAAACCTCTACAAGAGCTAACTTAAAGGCAGAACGAACCATTTCAGTAAGAGTCTGGATCAAAAGCCTCTGCGACTGAGAGGCTAATACCACCTGGATATCATCTGGCCCAGATTCCTCAGAAGCAGACTCATCTGCCGGGCCATCTCCTTATTCCTTAGCATCTAACTCTTCCCCTTCCTCAACCCATTCCTTCTCCAAATTAGGAAGCTCATGCCGTGTACACACGGGCGGACGTTCCGACCGGACTGGTCCGATGGACCGAATCCGGCGCACAATCCAACCGTGTGTGGTCTGCATCAGACTTCCGACGGACCATTTCGGTCGGAAATCCGACGGACTTTAGATTTGAAACCTGCTTCAAAACTTTACATCGGAACTCCGCCGGACTGAGTTCCTAACGGAAAGCCCGTTCGTCTGTATGCTGGTCCGATGGACCAGATGCGGCGCAAGGGCAGGGTACTGCATCTCGCGCTCGCTGCAATAGGAAAAACAAATTTTCCTATTGCGGCGAGGGGGAGGTGACGATGTCCCTTAGGTCTGGTATGGATTTTAAGGGGAACCCCCTATGCCGAAAAAACAGCGTGGGGTCCCCCTAAAATCCCTACTAGACCCCTATCCGAGCACGCAGTCTGGCCGGTCAGGAAAGGGGGTGGGGACGAGCGCGCGCCCCCCCTCCTGAACCATACCAGGCCACATGCCCTCAACATGGGGGGTGGGTACTTTGGGGGAGGGGAGGCGCCCTGCGGCCCCCCCACCCCAAAGCACCTTGTCCCCATGTTGATGAGGACAAGGGCCTCTTCCCGACAACCCTGGCCGTTGGTTGGCGGGGTCTGCGGGCGGGGGCTTATTGTAATCCGGGAGCCCCCTTTAATAAGGGAGCCCCCCAGATCCCGGCCCCCCACCCTATGTGAATGAGTATGGGGTACACCATACCCCTACCCATTCACCTAGGGAAAAAGTGTCAATTAAAAAACACACTAGACAGGTTTTTAAAGTAATTTATTAGACAGCTCCAGGGGTCTTCTTCCGACTTCGGGGGTCTTCTTCCGACTTCGCCGCTCTCTCCGGCCTCTTCTCCCGGTGTCCGGTTCTTCTCCCACTCTCCGGCCTCTTCTCCCCGTGTCCGGCCTCTTCTCCCAGTGTCCGGCCTCTTCTCCCAGTGTCCGGCCTCTTCTCCCAGTGTCCGGTTCTTCTCCCAGTGTCCGGTTCTTCTCCCAGTGTCCGGTTCTTCTCCCAGTGTCCGGCCTCTTCTCCCGCTGTTCGGGCCTCTTCTTCCGCTGTTCAGCCTCTTCTGCCGGCTCCTCCGCTATCTTCTTCCACTCTTTTGCTAGTGGTGGCCCGGACTGCTGAGTCGTCTTCTTAGCTCTTCTCTTCTTCCGATGTTGACACAACGCTCTCTCCCGCTTTAATGGTGTGTGAGCGCTCCGCAATGACTTATATAGGCGGTGACCCCGCCCCTTATGACATCACAGTCCTGGGGCATGCTAGGACTGTGATGTCATAAGAGGGGACGTGGTCAACATCACCCGGTGACCACGCCCCCTTATGATGTCACAGTCCAATTTTTAGTGAGCTGACAGCCAGAGGTGTAGGGGGAAATGCTGCAGGTGAGTGGCCATGGGTTGATCTGCTGGACGTTCTGTGTGTTGGCGGAGTACAGACCTGTGTTGGGGGTTGGAGGTGCACATCAAACCCTTTACCATGCCTGCACCCTATATAACCGTCTTCTGTATCATGTCAGCACACTCTCTGACCGTCTTCTGTACCATGTCCGCATCCTCTCTGACCATCTTCTGTACCATCTACGCACCCTATATAACCGTCTTCTGTGCTATGTCCGCACCCTCTCTGACTGTCTTCTGTACCATGTCTGCACCCTCTCTGACCATCTTCTGTACCATGTCCGCATCCTCTCTGACCATCTTCTGTACCATGTCCGCACCCTATATAACCGTCTTCTGTACCATGTCTGCACACACTCTAACCGTCTTCTGTACCATGTCTGCACCCTCTCTGACTGTCTTCTGTACAATGTCTGCACCCTCTCTGACTGTCTTCTGTACAATGTCTGCACCCTCTCTGACCATCTTCTGTACAATGTCCGCACCCTATATAACCGTCTTCTGTACCATGTCCGCACCCTTTCTGACTGTCTTCTGTACCATGTCTGCACACACTCTGACCGTCTTCTGTACCATGTCCGCACCCTCTCTGACTGTCTTCTGTACAATGTCTGTACCCTCTCTGACCGTCTTCTGTACAATGTCCGCACCCTATATAACCGTCTTCTGTACCATGTCCGCACCCTCTCTGACTGTCTTCTGTACCATGTCTGCACCCTCTCTGACTGTCTTCATTTTCGTTTCATGCAGGTTTTTTTTGTTTGTTTTTCGGGTCATTCGTTATGACGAAATCTGTAAATTCATAAATTCGAAAATCCAAAATCCGGAAATTCGAAAATTCGTAAATACAAAAATCCAAAATCTGGAAATTAGAAAATCCGAAATAATAACCAACTAATCATAACTATTAACATATTTTGGATTTTCAAATTTAGTATTTACAGAAATTCAGAAATTCAAACATTCGAAAATCCGAAAATTCTGAAATTCGAATATTGACATTTAGAATTTCCGAATTTTCGGATTTTCGAATTTACAAATGTATGAATTTTCAAATTTCATAAATTCGTAAATTCGGAATTTTCTAATATTCTAATTTACGAATATTCGCAAACATTTGTTAAAAGAGTTTTCGTTAATTCGGTTATCTCCGAATTTACGAACTTGTCGAAATTCGTTAAAAAACAATTTTGTAACGAAACAAATTGCACATGTCTACTGACCAGCTTTATGTAGATGCTGTTTTCATTTTACAGCAGGACTTGGCACCTGCCCACACTGCCAAAAGTACCAATACCTGGTTTAATGATCATGGTATTACTGTCCTTGATTGGCCAGCAAACTTGCCTGATCTAAACCCCATAGAGAATCTATGGAGTATTGTCAAGAGGAAGACAAGAGACACCAGACCAAACAATGCAGATGAGCTGATGACCACTATCAAAGCAACCTGGGCTTCCATAACACCTCAGCAGTGCCACAGGCTGATCGCCTCCATACCACACCGCATTGGTGCAGTAATTTGTGCAAAAGGAGCCCCGACCAAGTACTGAGTGCATACTATGCTGTACATGGGCAAACAGTAAGCCAACATTTCTGTATTAAAAATCTTTTTTTTTATTGGTCTTATGTAATAATCTTTTCTGGGATACTGAATTTTGGGTTTTCACTATCTGAAGGCAATAATCATCAAAATTAAAAGAAAGAGATGCTTGAAATATATTACTCTGTGCAATGAATCTATATAATATATGAGTTTCACTTTTTCAATTGAATTACTGAAATAAATTAACTTTTTGATGATATTCAAATTTTTTGAGTGCACTTGTATATGTGTGCTTGGCTTGCCACATTCACCTGCCTTCATGAACAGATAACCTTATTGAAAACAACCTGATCAACAATGAATCATACAAGGACTCTGACTCAGTGTAGGCTTCCAACACTGGAAGATCTTCTGGCTTGTGTGTCAATTAGTGTCAAACCCATTGCAGTAATTTTGTGATGAGAACACTTATCTGCTGGGAGTAGCAGGAAGCTGATTAATATCTAATGCCAAAGAGACTGCAAGTAGCAGTGCTGTGCTGAGGATGTTTCATACATCAGCCATAAACAATTCTCTTCACTATTCAGATTTGCTTTGAGATATTCTGCTCTGAAAAACCTGATTACAGATGAACAAAGTGATTGCAGTTCATGCAAACATTGGTGGTTCAAGATCGTCAGCTTGACCCATGGTAAATGCAGTAAGCCATTAACGGTAATGACCTTATCCACAACACAAAGCTATTAGCCAATAAGAAGGCTGATTGAAACAAACAAATGAACAGGCATGGGAGGTATTCAGAGAGGTGGTTGGAGAATATGCACATTTTAACCACAACAACTTTTTTTTTTTTTTTTTACATAAAATAAATATTCCCGCGCTGTCCAAACTATAATAAATAAATATGGTGCTTGGTTGCGGCAGACACCGGTTGGGTCAAACACTACCCAGCAGAAAATATAATTAAAAACAATATATGGTGCTGTGCTCCAAGTAATAAAAAACAAATACAGTGCTCAGTGATTAATATAATAAGTAATAAGTGTACAAGAAAATGGACTCCAAAAAAAATGATTCAAATTCATACAATAAAAACACGGTAAATACAGAATCTAAAGTGCTAAGTAATAAAAGATAGTTGATGAACTTCCCATGTACAATAGGTGCAAATAGTCCAATATAGTACAGCGTCCAGACCGACGCTAACCTAAAATAGGATAAGGTGCAAGTGACACAAAGTTCAAAGAAAACATATATCTTGAGAGTGGTGCTAGTGATTACAGTGTTCTAGTATTCTGTGTTGTGATGATGTGAATGGGTGATCATTTTTCTTCAGTGCAATTACACCTAAGGGTGCAGTGGCTCCTTACCTTACTGCTGTAAGGTAACAGCGGGTCTCCCTGAATATTTCTTTGTGGATGGTGGTCTATGTGGAGCCTGGTATAATGGTGAATGCTTCTTATTTATATGTGTCTCCTTTACATAGGGTACTAGTGATGGAGATCCTCTCAGGTGGACACATCAACAGATGGAGAAAAAAAAAGAGAGCGGGGGGCCCCCGTAGAAATCCGATTATTATTGCCACAGACAGTGGGACTTGGTGCCCCCCTCAACATTTGTTTTGGTTGACAGCAGTGAGAGCCAATGACTCCCATTGTCGCAGCAAAGCCAGTAAAACCCGGAACTGGGAAGAAAGAAGCCCTGGATCGAATGAGGGCTCAGGTAAGTAAAAGGAGGGGAGGGGGTGATATTAATGCCTAAACATTTTTTACTTCAATGCAGGAAATGCATTAAGGTAAACACTTTACCATAGCTGCCTAGAGTCCCAATTTTCACGGTATTTAGACCCTTGTCCTGGTCTTACCATGTCCACTGTTGACTTTGTCTCTGCCACCATTTTACAGAAGACCAGCTCTCATGAGGGAGAAACACGAGGCGGAGCCCAGGTGGCAATGAAAGCGGCTGCCAATAGAAATGGAGCTGCCGTCAACCCCCTATTCTGCCAACTGACAACAATGGGGCACCATTTCTTTCATTGGCACCTTCCTGTCTGCTTTTCCCATTGGCCACAGCAGAGAAGACACTGGGGATGCATCATGGAAACTGTAGTCCCAGAAGTTTGGCGGCCTCAATGTGTCAACAGAAAACTCCTGTATCCTGTCCCCCATCCTCTGACCACCTCCTGTATCCTGTCCGCCATCCTCTGACCACCTCCTGTATCCTGTCCACCATCCTCTGACCACCTCCTGTATCCTGTCCGCCATCCTCTGACCACCTCCTGTATCTTGTCCGCCATCCTCTGGCCACCTCCTGTATCCTGTCCGCCATCCTCTGACAACCTCCTGTATCCTGTCCATCATCCTCTGACCACCTCCTGTATCCAGTCCCCCATCCTCTGACCACCTCCTGTATCCTGTCCGCCATCCTCTGACCACCTCCTGTATCCTGTCCCCCATCCTCTGACCACCTCCTGTATCCTGTCCCCCATCCTCTGACCACCTCCTGTATCCTGTCCCCCATCCCCTGACCACCTCCTGTATCTTGTCCGCCATCCTCTGACCACCTCCTGTATCCTGTCCGCCATCCTCTGACCACCTCCTGTATCCTGTCCGCCATCCTCTGACCACCTCCTGTATCCTGTCCGCCATCCTCTGACCACCTCCTGTATCCTGTCCGCCATCCTCTGACCACCTCCTGTATCCTGTCCACCATCCTCTGACCACCTCCTGTATCCTGTCTGCCATCCTCTCACCACCTCCTGTATCCTGTCCGCCATCCTCTCACCACCTCCTGTATCCTGTCCGCCATCCTCTGACCACCTGATTTTGTCAGAAACCTGCTGATCGGCTGTGTGCAATCACAGCACAGAGTCCTGCGTTTACAAACACACAGGACTCTATACACAGAACAATGATCTGGCTGTTTCTTCTCCTTGGGGGTGGGGAAGCAGGGGGAAAAACAACCAGATCTATAAGTAAAATCAACACACATTACACTTCATAGGCACTTAGTTAACCCCTTCCCAGCCAGGGGTCAGTAAGGGTCAGTTAGCACCAGCATAGCTGTGTAAATTCCAGTATATATATCCCATAATTTTTAGAAGCTATAACCTTCACACAAACCAATCAATATACACTTATTGGGATTTTTTTTTTTTACCAAAGATATCTAGCAGAATAAATTTTGCTCTAAATTTATGAAGAAGTTAGATTTTTTTTTTACTTATATGTTTTAGAACAATATAACAAAATCTAAATTTCTTGTAGGGGCCCCCGTGCAATACTTTGCCCAGGGGCCCATATTGCTATTAAGATGGCCCTGATGGAGAGATCTCAAAACAGCAATTGGGAAAAGGAATCCTTCCAATCTGAGACCTGGAGCACTTGGAGAAAGAAGAGTGGTCCAAAATACCAGTAGAGAGATGTAAGACAGTTGATTTCAGTTAATTTTTCCAAGCTACCAGATAATAAATTGAAGGTGTCAATAATTTTGTCCAATCCATTTTTGGCGTTTTGCATGGAATGTGTCAGATTTGGCTTTTTGTTTCTCCAATTTTTTTGTGTCATACGAATACAAACAAAGGAAATAAACATGAGGATGCCTAAACTTTTGTATTGGCAACAATTTTCTGGGTGAAGGGGTGCATTATCTGACAGAAATGCAGGGGTGCCAATATTTTTGGCCATGACTGTAGGTGCTTTGGATTGAGGCAAGTACACACTATAGAGGGATATGCTCTAACCAAACCAGGCTGACTGTTGTGTCCATTATATGTTTGGAATAAAACCTTATTTTGAACTCCACTAGTTTGGTGTGGTGCTCAAATCTTCTGAACTAATTATTAACATTTACATCCCAAGGTTTCTGTGGGAGTTGCTCAGTGCAGGGATGCAGCCCATGTATTACCAAGATGCCCCATTGGAACATTGTCTGTATAGTCTTAATAAAACTAATCTCATGTACTAAGAAATACCGACACAAGATTCTATCACCATCAATCTACTATCTCAAGTATCACTGAAGGGCTGGCAGCTTGTGGGCCAAAAGATCATTTGGACTTGTATGGTAACATGCCCCAATGGTCCCGGAGAAAAGGATTATTAGTTAAGCCTCGTACACGCGATCGGATTTTCCACAGACAAAACCTCGGACTTTTGTCCGAAGGCGTGTGCCTGGATTTTGTCTTGCATACAAACGGCAAGGAATTATCAGCCAACAATCACAAACCTAGTGATGTACTACATGGTTTTTCAGCTCTTTAGTGTCACCCTTCGGGCTCCTTCTGCTAATTTCGTGTTAGTAGAAGTTTGGCGAGTGTTGATTTGTGCTTTCCATTTAGTGCTTTTCAGTTTGTTTCTGAACGGCCGTTCGTCAACCAGACATGTTGCGGAATCAGAGGAGATAACGTGTTATTTATTATTGGCCTTGAAGTTATTGCTTTGACCCAAGTCCAGTCCAGGAACAGGAGGAGGAGGATTTCTTGGACCAACAATTGGTTGCTTTAATAATCATGACCAATTATGTCATATGCCTTTGCTGTGGGAGCCCCAGGAGAATAATCTGGATGATTTTCTGAATTATATCCAGATGACGGACCCCTGCTTTCACCAACTCTTGCCATTGTTGACCCCCTATATTAAGAAGCAGGACACATGTATGAGGCTTTTATTTTATTTTTTGGTTGAATAATGATTTGATTTGGTATATTTTCTATATTTTTGGATGCATAGAATGCACTCTTTGGTTAAGTTCTATTGGCAGATAGCATGTCTAGTTTTATTTGTTTTCTTTTTTTTAATGCACAATAAAAAAATTATATAGAATAATACTTGGCTATGTGTTTTACTTCAAATGACAGGAATAGGCAGTTACATTTAAAAAAAATACAATGTAAAATTAACAAGGGACACCAACATAGTTGTATCTTTGATCTTAAAAAATACGGGATAATGGTGTTGTGGTAACTTGCACCAAAAAAACAAAACAAAAAAAAACAACCATAATAATATTATTATTGATATCACAAGAAAAAAAAGCCTTTGAAAATTCATTTGCAATAACTCCATCAGTATCACTAGCAAAGCAGCTTCATTATTATCCCATTAAAGAAGAAGAGAATGTGCTCTGCATTTCGAGATTTCATAATTTGCAGCGTCACGAATGTCAATTCTCCATTAAACGCTAGTTTACAAGACTGACTGCTTCTGGCTCGTCCTTGCTACCAAGCATGCGTGTTTGTACTTTGGACGTTTGTCCAACGGACTTGTGTACACACGCTCGGAAAATCCGACAACAGACATTTATCCACGGAAAATTTTAAAGCCTGCTATCCAACATTTGTCTGCTGAAAATCCAACAACAATTGTCCGATGGAGCGTACAAATGGTCGGATTTTCCGCCAACAGCCTGTCATCGAACATTTCCCATTGGAAAATCCGATTGTGTGTATGCGGCTTAAGAGAATGAAGTAGCAGTGATTATACCATGATATCCACCTGCAGTTTGGTCATCCAACTTTCCTCTTCTATATATTGGCAGAGCAATTTAAAAAAGGATTGTGATAGGGGGCTGGGTGAATAATAATACAGACATACAACCATGTACCACAAACTTAAAAGGAAGTCAGCTCATCGTCTCAGTGCCAGGCCTCTGTTGTAGAACCAAGAGTACCCAAGGCAGCATCTGTCATGTTGTGCCTATTTACAGTCATTCCTATAGTGGTGTGCCATAACCACATAAGAACAAGAAGTGAAGATGCCAAATAAGAATTAAACAGAAATATCAGTAAATGGCCCACTCACTGATCGCTTCATCTGTATCCCATCTGTGCAGTGTTTATACACGGGAAGAAAAAAGTACTGGGCAAAGAGCTTGTTTCTTTTCTTAAATAGACAAAACTCACAAAGCATTACTCAGTGGCTGAGACAGAGACTGATAATGAGCCATCAACCTCTATGGGATGATTAACCTTTCCAGCATTGAAGAGAATAATGCCGTATTTTTAGTATGTGCCACAAAAAATGTTACAATTAGTGGTTATAAAAGCATACTTTCATGCAGTAATTATATCCCCGTAGTGGAATATATTTTTAAAACAGACCAAATTATAGCTTCCAGGAAGCCTCATAGAGGGGGATCCTTTATGTCTAATTCTCAGCCTAATATGCTCCAGCTGCAGCTAAGTTGTATGTGGCAGCAAGTCATGTCTTATGCCGCGTACACACGAGCGGACTTTACGGCAGACTTTGCCCGGACTGGATTTCGTTGGACAATTCAATCGTGTGTGGGCTCCAGCGGAATTTGTTTGCTCAAAAGTTGGACGGACTTAGATTTGAAACATGTTTTAAATCAATCCGTCGAACTCGAGTCCGGTCGAAAAGTCCGCTCGTCTGTATGCTAGTTCGACGGACAAAAACCCACGCTAGGCCAGCTACTGGCTACTGGCTATGAACTTCCTTATTTTAGTCCAGTCGTACGTCATCACGTACAAATTCGACGGACTTTGGTGGATTGTGTGTAGGCAAGTCCGTTCATTCAGAAAGTCCGTCGAAAAGTCTGCCGGGCAAAGTCTGCCGTAAAGTCCGCTCGTGTGTACGCGGCATTACTCCAGCTTTGCACAATTCAAAGTTCACCTATCAGTGTTGCAAATAATGCTGCAGAGGAGGATGAATCCGATTTTTGTACTGTGAAGATTAAACAATTTAGTGCCTTTTTTTAATTTAAAAAAAAAAAAATCTATACTGAGAAAATACCGAGGCTTTTAGTTGTCAAAACATTTGCATTTCTGTACACCCAGTGCCAAGATTTACACAGCTCTGCTACAAAAGTGAAGCCATATCTGGCAGGGCAGGAGACTTTATTTTTCTCTGCTGTCGGTTAAATAGCATTTACAGATCTTGTGCCTCCCCAGCCAGTGAATGGATAGTGAAAATAGAAGCAGTAGACTGATGAGCTTATCTCTGACTCTCCGCTCTCATCCTATCTGCATGATTGTTGTTAGCACATGGAGCACTGCAGCACAAATGATTAGCCATTTGTGCAGCTTCTCCCTCTCCCAGTCTGAGCTCTGCTGTACAAGTGATTGCAAGGATATGTTAATGAACACAGAACTGCAATAACATATTATTATTATTATTATTATTATTATTATTATTATTATTATCATGACTACTACAAATGATCAAGTAGCTTAGGCCTAAGGGTCCCCTAGGCTTGATAGGCATTAGTGCTGATGTGAAGGTAGAGGGAGCTGTAGAATGAAGAGCAAAGTAATAGATCTTCATAGGCCCAGCTTGCTTTTTTTTTTTTTATAGCTCCCTCTCCCATTCCAATTGTTACTCAGAAAAGTAGATCCAAACTTAACTACTAAAATATCATATAAGCATTAACAAGCTAGTGTCATTTAAAAAGCGCTTTTCATTGAATACCTGATGATCCTGCCATGAATGTCCATCCTGCTAAAAAGTCATAAAGTGGAGTTCCACCCACTTTTACAACTCTTCAGCATTCCTCACTAAACTGTGCACTGTAAACAAATTGGATATTTTTTAATTTTTTTTCTCAGCACCTACTGTATATCTGCTGTATTCATGTTTCACTTCCTCCTCCCTGGCCGCGGCCCATCGCATCATTTCCTGTTTGCAGTGCCTTCTGGGAAGGGGCGGCAACTTCCTCTGAAACTGCCGTTGCTATGGAAACCTGACCTGAAACCTATTACACTGCTTGTGCTGCACTGAGCATGTGCGAGATCTGCAAGGATGAGATCCAGGAAGAAATACAGTCTGGCTTCAGATGCCCACACTTAAGATGGCCACGGCCTGCTGTAAGTTTATAAAATAACAAACTACTGCTATAAACTAACAAAACAGACCTTAGTTTACAGACTAACTTTACTAGAATACATTAGGCTTGTGTATTATAGGGGTATTTTTACTTAAAAAATATAATTTCGGCCGGAATACCACTTAACTGTCTCCCAGTTTTTCTCCTGCATTATTACACTTTCACATGTGTTGCTGAGACTTCAAGTTGGTGTGCCAACATACATCATGGAAAAAAGTCCACCATTGCTCTGTTCTGGCTTCCTGGTAGTGACAATGATGTGGAGCCAACACCTGTGCATAGACAGAAGGGCCTAAAGTTTCCACCCACGGGACCCGTTTTTTATACTTTTCCTTGTGCCAAAGTAACTAACACCTTAGTTTACATAATTTCTGGATCATTGTTGGTATTGTATGTTCTTTTGAACTCTTATTTTATTTATTCCTATATATATTTTCATATATTGAGTGTGTTATGTGGGGGAAGTTTTTGTTATTGTATTAAAGTGGTTCTAAAGGCGGAAGGTTTTTTACCTTCATGCATTCTATGCATTAAGGAAAAAACTTCTGTGTGCAGCTCCCCCTACTCCCTAATTCACCTGAGCCTTATCTTGATCCACCTGTGTGCACAAGAGCAGTGACTTTTCTGGCTCTCTCTCCTCATTGGCTCAGAGAAATTATTGGCTCTCACTGCTGTCAATTAAGGATGAGCTCCGGCGTGTTCGCACAGCCCACGCGCAGAGCCCGCCAGGAAGTCGGCATTGCGCTGCGCTAATCACAGGCAGTGGGACATTGTCCCGATGCGCGGCTGCAGAGATCGGGAAATGTCCCACTGCCTTGATTAGCGCACTAGTCGACTTCCTGACTTCCTGGCGGGCTCTGCACGTGGGCTGTGCGAACACGCCAGAGCTCATCCTTACTGTCAATCAAGCCAGTGAGAAGGGACCAAGGGGAGGGGCCGTGCCAACCGCTGTGTGTCTTATGGACACACAGAGTGGGGCTCAGGAGTGAGCATGTACAAGCCTTCTCATACCCTCTTTCCCTGAAAATAAGACCTAGCGTGATTGTCGGTGATGGCTGCAATATAAGCCCTACCTCCCAAATAAGCCCTACCCTGTTTCCCCAAAAATAAGCCCTACCCTGGAAATAAGACCTACAAGGACTTTACCTAGGGCTTATTTGGGGGGTAGGGCTTATATTGCAGCCATCACCGACAATTATGCTAGGTCTTATTTTTGGGGAAACAGGGTAGCAAGTGACTTTCTATGGAGGGACTCAGCAGGGGGGAGGAACCCAGGCAGGGGACCCGAGAAGAGAAGGATCGCGGCTGCTCTTCTGCACAGAGCAGCCTCGATCTTCCTCTTCTCAGATCTCAGTATGTAAGTATGATATGTCTAATATTTTCTTTTTAAATAAAAAAAATCTGCCTTTTGTATCACTTTAAAGACTCGGTATGTGCATTGAATAGAAATACAAATTCCTCCTTTCTATTCCATTCTTAATTCCCCCTGGAGCACAATCTTATTGCAAGACTGTCATATAATACAACAAAAAAGACCACCTTCCTGTGCTTAATTGGATTATATAAGATATGTCACTCAAGTACAAAGGAGACTAAAACAAAAGACTTCTTGTTAGCTTCAGCATAATTTCTGCTGGTGGTTTTGCCAGAAGATGAGACCGCACCACAGTAAACCGGGATAGACTTTTAATTAATTAGATCTCTATATGACATTAACATGGTTGCCTCTATCTCACCGCTCACCAACATACATCATCAAGTTTGATGAGTCATAAGCCTTCATGGCAATAGAACCAATGGTCCTACTTACCTGCCACATTGAGAGTTAGGCATCCTGACTGGGGTCTGGTTGTATTTCAGTAGTTGTTTTTCTATAACTAAGCTCAAGGTACCCTGTAGGGTCCCTCTTGCACTTTGGGACCCTGTGCTTAAGCCACAGAAACAATAGGCCCACCCTGTTTCTAGTATATTGCGACCATAGTTCTCTTTCAGGAGACAAAAGCCAGTTCATTCACCTGCTTCAAGAGTCTGTTTCTTCTCATCTAATAACATGCTCTTGGTCTTTTGCCTCATCTGCATAAATTGTGACCATACCATGAATTAGGGAGTATCTGGTTAATTCTGCAATAATGTGCGGAACATACAGTAAGTGACAGGAGGCAATCAGTGATATACTCACTTTATGTTCCAGAAGACACTGCTGGACCAGTGTAACTGTATTACTATTACTATTTATTTGGGTGGAGTCAGGTGATCTGGGATCTGTGCCACCTGGATGGCTGTCTGGGGGGACGTGTGTTGCCCCGGGCTACTAGGCCAGAAACCTAAGGCCTATCCCGGAGACATCTGGCTGCTAGGCTGTCTGAGAGCCTATCCAGAAGCAGGAGAGCAACGTAGAGTTGGGACTGCGGGCTTGTAGTCCAACCAGAAGTAACGGTTCTGCCGCCCAGGGAACCAGTTGTGGTCGGAGGTAGAGGAGAAGCTGTCGCCACTAAGGGACCATCCACCTTGCTACCGGAGACCACCGTGAGTAAGCTGAGGCAAGTACAAGAGCAGACTTCTCTCCAGCCGGGGACAGTGAAGAAGTGGGAAGGCTTCAGCAAGTGCCAAGTCAGGGACCCAGCGGGACAGCAGAGGTGACGTTTGCGGAGCATCAGTGAGTGCCAAGCCAGGGACCTAGCGTGTCTGCAGGGCTGACGCTTGAAGAGCATCTGTGAGTGCCAATCCAGGGACCCAGCAGGGAATTAGGGGTGATGCTTGAGGAAGATACTGAGTGCTACCAGAGGAAGAGCTCAGGGGATGCAGTGGCTAGTGGATCTGAAGTCTAGTGAGACTGACTGGGGGCTTGTTGAGTAAAGACCCACAATAAGTGATGGTGGGGAAACTAAGAACTATTCGTGTTGCAAATAGTTGACTTCAATTGCCATAAGATTGTCGCCATAGGAGACAGCGGTCCTACCTATACAGAAGTGGTGTCCGGCTGGAGGCCTTCATCTGTATAGCTGTCTGCCTATAGAAGTCTCAGAGTTTGCCAATTATCTTTGCATCTATCTAAGGGTGTCCTGGCCCTAACTCTCTCTCTTCCACAGTTCTGTTTAAGAGACAATAAATCTCTTTGCATTCAAAAAGTGTCTGGTGCCCACCTGTTTATCTGGCATTACTTCCACCATGCCTTGTAACCAGGGCTTTTTTTCAGGGGGAACTTGGTGGAACTCAGTTCCACCACCTCTGGCTCAGACCCTTTGGTGCCTGCTCACCACAATCACTTGTAAACACAGAAGTCTGGTTTCTCTGTTTACAAGTGACAGCTCTGGACTTTGTGTGTAAACCCCATGAACTCTACACTCTGTATGTAATGCAATCCTGATATTTAATGCCCCTTTAAGACCCTTCTACTGTTTGTGAAATATGACCACACCCACTATTTGCTGTGATTTGGTGGGTGTGTGTGGGGAGGGGTTTTGGGGGGTCGTGGTTGAGTTCCAGCACCTATTGTTTGAGAAAAAAAGCCCTGCTTGTAACCCACTTTACACATAAGAATGTCAGCTCTCCCTAACTCTGGAGGTTACCAATATGCCTCGAGGGGCCCGGGACTTTGCTGCACAACTATGCAATAAAGATCATACCTAGATTTCAGCTTTAAAGTGGTTAAGTCAACTAACCAGAGACACCAATTTGAAAGGATAAATACTATAGTATCCTAAAAATATTTTTTTTTTTACTGACCTCCAAGACTTTAACATTATTCCTTGCCAAATTGCAGGTCACATTAATGCTCTAGCTTACTGAGCGATCCATGGACCTGCTGGTGGTCGTGCCAAGAGAGTGGGGCATGACGTCCTTGCAGGAAATGAAGTTGCCACCGAGCGTCTGCGTTTCTATAGCAATGAAACGCAGTCAGACCCGGTGGCAACATCACTTTCCCCAGCCAATTGCTGAATGAGAAGAAGGTAGTAGCGGTTGGAGGGGGTGTGGCTTTCCACAGACACAGAAGATACAGGCATGTTGAGCTATAGCACAGTGTGCCTGTATTAGCAGTGGCATGAGACAGGATGTAAACTGACCATGCTAGCATGGTCAGCTTACTCTCAGGAGGATGTGCACAGGCAGAATCAGCAAGGTATTGCGCAACACAGGCAGGGCTCATTTAAATGACAATATTCACAAACGTATTAAATTGCTTTAATGAGTAACTGCACTTTTGTTGACACAAAAACATTCCCTTCTGGGTGTTCAATGTACATTACAAGGATTTTAACAAACTTTGTTGTAGATTCCTACCTTTTGTTATTGTGAAGGAATCCCTGTGTGTTTGTTTTTGCCCATGTGGGAAAGTGAGTCTAATGGGAGTGGTTTCATAATTATCAATCAGCTGTGCACATGCAGGGCTCTAATGAGGAAAGCTGCAGGGCCTGCATCCCTTTAGACACGATTTCCTATTGTGAGCATCTCACCAAAAATTACATTTTTGTTGCAGGGGATGCCTAAAAATTTGACTTGTATCTTAGTGCAGACTTCTGGGGAAAATCGGTGAGTCAATCACAAAAGTAGGAAATTATGTTTCTGGGGGGCGTTCTGTATACATTCTGTGTACAGAACACCTCCAGGTAGCCATATTGCATTGCATTTTCAGAAAATTACAGAGCTGCAGTTCTAAAAGGAAAGGTCATTTTTAGTAACATTCAATTACAATAGGACTTGTGTCGCAACTGTATACGCTATATTATTTTTTCTTTATTTGCCATTTTTTCCCCCCACGAAAGTTTAGTTGCTCTTTAATCACTTCAGCTCCGGAAGGTACCACTTTCCTGACCAGCCCAATTTTTGTGATATGGCACTGCGTCGCTATAACTGACAATTGCGCGGTCGTGCAACGCTGTACCCAAATAAAATTGATGTCCTTTTTCTCCACAAATAGAGCTTTTTTTGGTGGTATTTGATCACCTCTGAGATTTTTTTTTTTTGTGCTATAATCAAAAAAAGAAGACCAACAATTGTGAAAAAAAACAATATTTCTTACTTTCTGCTATAAAACATTTCCAATAAATACATTTAAAAAATCAGATTTCTTCATAATTTAGGCCAATATGTATTCTGCTACATATATTTGGTAAAAAAATCCCAATAAGTGTATATTGATTGGTTTGCGCAAAAGTAATAGCATCTACAAATTATAGGATAGATTTAGAGACTTTTTTTTTTTTTACTAGTAATGGCAACAATCAGTGATTTTTAGCAGGACTGCGACATTGCAGCGGACAAATTGGACACTAAGTGACACTTTTTGGGGACCAGTGACACCAATACAGTGATCAGTGCTAAAAAAATGCACTGACACTGTATAAATGACACTGGTAGGAAAGGGGTTAACATCAGGGGCAATTAATTGTGTTCCCTATGTGTTCTTTGTAACTGTAGGGGAAGTGCTTTGACTAAAGGAAAACAGAGATCCATGTTTAGCAGAAACATGAGATCTCCATTTTCCTTTTAGGCGTAACAGCGGTCTGCCTTGTTTACAAGGCAGACTGCCGTTCTGCCTCTCTATGAATGAGAGTTCCCAGAGCGCGAGAGCCCAAGAGCTGAAGGTACAGGTACGTGATTTTATGCTAAAGGGCCGCCCTGCTACACTATATGTACATGGGGCGGTCCTTAAGAGGTTAAAGAGGCAGTAGCATTCAACTGCTTAAATGAAAAACTGGTCCGTTACAATTAGCAAACAACATGTTAATGAATATAATAAGTAACTTATTAAAACTAGGAACCTTTAGATTTACCACAGAATCAGAAAAAAATGTAAAATTTATAATACATAGATGATAAAAAGTGATCACTAAAACAATGAATCCAATCCATTATTATTTGCCTATATTAAATCAAGAAGTCTATAAATATAATTATTGTATAATTTAAACAAATAATACATAAAAATAAGCCTAGTTTACAACAAATTGATGTAAATGCGGATAATAAAATGTGTAACCTACTAATTAAGCCTCTTAACTACTTCCATACAGGGCATTTTCACCCCCTTCCTACCCAAGCCAATTTTAAGCTTTCAGCGCTGTCGCACTTTGAATAACAATTGCCCGGTCATACTACACTGTACCCAAATGACATTTTTATCATTTTTTCCCCACTAATAGAGCTTTCTTTTGGTGGTATTTGATCACCCCTGCGTTTTTTATTTCTTGTGCTATAAACAAAACTTGAGTGACAAGTTTGAAAAAACACAATATTTTTTACTTTTTGCTATAATAAGTATCCAAATTTATTTTTTTTTTAAACAAATTTTTTCCTCATTTTAGGCCGATACGTATTCTTCTACATATTTTTGGTAAAAAATATCGCAATAAGCGTATATTTATTGGTTTGCGCAAAAGTTATAGCGTCTACAAAATAAGGGGATAGATTTATAGCATTTTTATTATTGTTTTTTTTTTTTTCTACTAGTAATGGCGCAATCTGCGATTTTTATCGTGACTGCGATATTGCGGCAGACACATCGGACAATTTTGACACATTTTTTGGACCATTCATATTTATACAGCAATCCGTGCTATAAAAATGCATTGATTACTGTATAAATGTGACTGGCAGTGAAGGGGTTAACCAGGAGGGGGTGCTGTAGGGTTAATCGTGTTGCTAGGGAGTGATTCTAACTGTGGGGGGAGGGGACGCACAAGGGGAAGAGACCGATCAATGTTCCTCTGTACAAGGAACACACCATCGGTCTCCTCCCATCTGACAGGACGTGGATCTGTGTGTGGGGTTACCGGGCAATCGTGGGTGCCCGGCGGACATCGCGGCCACCGGGCACGCGCACCGGGACCCGAGCGATGCGGCGGACGCGCGCGCCCCCTGGGCTGCCTGGAAGGCTGCGCCGTCATATGACGGTGGCCCAGAACAACAGCTGCACCATCCCGCCGTCATATGACGGCGGGCGGGCAGCAAGTGGTTAAAGTGTAAGTAAACCCTCCTATCATTTTCAGCCAAGGAAGCTACCATCTTTGCCTTTGTTTAATCTACAACTGCCATGATGCTTCCCATGTGATCAGTTATGACACCAGCCATTGGATGGCTTGACAGTTTGGTTGAGAGCACAACCAATGGGAGTGTTACATTTCCGGCACGTGCCGGTAATGAAACAGTTTTATGGATGGGTTTACTTCCGCTTTAACTAATTAAGGAATAAGCCTCTTTCTGAGATTTGTTGTTCACAAGTTAAAAAACAGTTTTTTTTTGCAAGAAAATTACTTAGAACCCTCAAACATTATACATTTTTTTTTCTAACACCCTAGAGAACAAAATGACAGTCGTTACAATACTTTCTGTCACATCGTATTTGCGCAGCGGTCTTACAAGCGCACTTTTTTTGGAAAAAATACACTTTTTTGAATAAAAAAATAAGACAACAGTAAAGTTACCCAATTTTTTTTATACTGTGAAAGATAATGTTACGCTGAGTAAATTGATACCCAACATGTCACCCTTCAAAATTGCGCCCGCTCGTGGAATGGCGACAAACTTTTACCCTTAAAAATCTCAATAGGCGACGTTTAAAAAATTCTACAGGTTGCATGTTTTGAGTTACAGAGAAGGTCTAGGGCTAGAATTATTGCTCTTGTGCTACTGATCACGGCGATACCTCACATGTGTGGTTTGAACACCATTTTCATATGCGCGCGCTACTCACGTATGCGTTCGCTTCTGCACGCAAGCTCGTCAGGACTGGGCGCGTTTAAAAATTTTAATTTTTTTATTTTACCTTTTATTTTTTATTTTTACACTGTTTTTTTACAACAAAAAATTGTCACTCTTATTCCTATTACAAGGAATGTAAACATCCCTTGTAAAAGAAAAATGCATGACAGGACCTCTTAAATATGAGATCTGGGGTCAAAGAGACCTCAGATCTCATATTTACACTAAAATGCAATAAAAAAGAATTGTCATTTAAAAAAAAAAATGGCCCTTTAAGAGCTGTGGGCGGAAGTGACGTTTTGGCGTCGCTTCCGCCCCACACATGTATGGAGAGGGGTGGGGGCCATCTTCCCCTCAATCGTCTCTATACCTAACAGGAGGCAACACGCGATCCGATAAGCGGTGGAGGGCACCGGAGCGCAGCGGGAGGGGGGGCCCCTCTCCCGCCACCAATAAAAGTGATTTTGTGGCGAATCCACAACAGAGACCACTTTTATCTTGTAGCGGACCGCCCGCTGAAGAAGAGGATACAGGGGTTATGGAAGCTAGCTAACAACGATATCCTCAAACAGCCGACGTAAAACTGGGGTGGGCGGTCCGTAGGTGGTTAAATTAGAGCTGGACTCAAAGTGAAAATGTACTATGTTATAGGGAACTTATAGAAATCTTAATTGTGCTTCAGCAGACCCTAAAATAAAATCTCCCTTTTATCAGAAATCGCCCCTGAAAGTAGCAATGTACTTCCTGGTACATTAGGGTGCCTAGGTGACGCTGGTCTTAGTGTATTTGCAGTGTAAACTTAGAGCTTTGCTGCCTATGACTACTAGCCTCAGAAAATCTGAAGTGAGATTTGGTGATGTCACTGTTGCGCTGCTTAATGTTCTCCTTGCTGGAGGCTCTGACATGAGGAAGCAAAGCGTTGCTGCTATCAAAGTGGCCCTCCCCATACAGAGACACAGTGTAGAACAAGGCATGGTAAGTCAGTAATGGGAAAAGATTATTGGTAGGTGATCACGAGCAATATTGGTGGCTAGTTTTTTTTTGCCATAATTCTGCCTTTTTAAATACAGCTTTCAAAGTTAAAGAGGAACTGCAGTCTGCTCACATAATTTGTAATAAAAACATCTTTACCATTCTGAAGCTTCCTATCAAACCACTTTGCATATTATTTTATATATACTGTGATTCTGTACTTGCCAAATATGCTGCAGAAATCTCCCTCCACTGAGTTTGGCTGCATCCATTTTTTTTTTCCACAAAAGTTTTTATTGAGAGTTTTTCATAGATAATACAAATAGTACCATAAAACACATAGCCAAGATATAAGTGCATGGTTCCATCTAGGAGGATACATAGAGTTCAAAGTTCAAAAGAGTAGGAACCAACAGATGTTGTCCCTACGTATACTAATGTAGCGGGCACCTACTTTTAAGTATGTGACCTTTTTGCTAGGTTATAGTTTTAGGTAAATTTAGGCAGGCTTGTGCCATTATTCATTTGGGATTTGAGTGGCAGGTAGTTTGTATGTGAGTCCCGGCCAATCATTAATTTGTTTGGTAATGCCCCGGGACTCCCATATAAAAGCCTGGTCACATGGTCGGGGAGAGTGTTTCCTGTTTGAGCTTGGAGAAGCCAGCCTGGTTCCCGGAGGGGGGAGGTTCCCCCTCTGGGGAGCCAACGGAGCCCCCTCTGCGAGGAGGGTGGGGAACCGGCATCCGTAGAGGAGTAGATGACACTGTACAGCATGTAGTTGCTGGTGTCGTTGGCCGCCCCTGCGGGGAAAGGAGCGTGCCAGAAAGGAGAAAAGGGAACAAAGAGTCATTGCGGAAGAAGTAGCAACAAAGCGGAAGGAAATTGGGCGATCGATCGTTGTATGAGTGGCACATGGACTATTGATCACGTGAGTGAAAGCTCAAGGGAAGGGTACTGCCAGAGGCTGAGGGTTGTTGGTACGCAAGTCAGTGAGACAGGCGGTGATGGCCTGTGACTTTGGGTTCAGCAATGCCCCGGGATTCCAATCAGTCAAGCGGGAGGAGTTATTCAGGGTGACTTTTCTTTAGCTCAACTTGGAAGTACCATGCAGATGGGAAGTAGTGGTAAAAAGGTAGCGGTAAAGCTGCAAGCACATATATAGAGATACAGACTGTCCTTAAAAAGTTCTGCAGATGAAGAAGTTATTCAGAGTGACTCTTTATCGATTATTCTCTATCAAATCTACTTCCATCTTCCCTGATGAAGAAATTGCATAGAGTGATTTCCTATTATCCGCAATGATTCTAGGTTCTTGTAGGAGAGGCAGTGAAAAGATGATAAAGCAACAAAAGAGCATCTCAAAAGAAACCCTTCTCCTATCCCAGTTCATGTTACTTTAATAAAAGCAAGAGAAAAATGCAATATGGACTGTTTCTGATTGTATGGGCTGCGATGGGTCAGGTGGTAAACGTGAATTACGGATATAATAATTATTCAGCCGCTCCTTCGGGGGTAAGCGCTACATTGAAAAATAGTCACATAAAGAAACTTATAGTGGTAGGGAGTAATCTTTTAAGGAAGGCGAATCTCAGTGTATTACAGGCCTGCTTGATGCACGTTGGAGTGGGAGACTTCATATAAAAGTAGTACGGATAGGCTGCATCCATTTTATATGTGGGCAGCTGAAGCTGCTGCCTGTTCACTTCCTGGATTTACACAGACACACAGAGGCACACCTCCAGCTCTGCAACTCTCATTGGCCCTCTTATGACTCATCCCCCTACCTTCCTGGCAAACTCTCAAAGAGCTGTGCATGTCATAAGACTAGGCTTTTTACCAGACAAGAAACAAGAAGTGGGCTGTATAAGGTATTTACTGGCAGAAAGAAAATGTCTTACTATCCAAAGTTAAAACAACAAGGGCAGAAGATTTAATAGTTGAAAAAAATGACTGAAGGTCCGCTTTAACTTAAATTTTTAAATTGCAAGAAAAGCGCTCGGTCGGCACAACACACTCTCCTGTCAGTTTTAGATAGAAATTAAAATTTAGAGCTTGACAAATAAGACAGGCCAGCGAGATGATGTCAATCAGAAAATTATACTCATTATATTTCAGATACTCGGTTCTGTTCATGTTCTTGTCCTAACATCTGACATCTCTCTCTTGGCCTGCGTCACACATTCAGCAATTATGCCCTGCAGGCTGCGGTCATCTGGAAGCAGGTTGGTTTTCGGCTTGGACTGGATGAATTATGTGGCATTCTGAAAATTAAAGACTTCAAAACATCTCATTTTATAAACAGATGCTTCAGCTGCTCCCAGCATTTCCATATGTCAGAAGCAAGTGTGGGCCACGTTGGAAGCTTGGATGGCCAGCTTAAAGAAACAAGTTAGGGAATATGATTATTTGTGAAAAGACCGGGCATCGTATATATGATCATATGGTTTATACTGTATATGTCTTGCTCATAGCAGCCAGAATCCAGCTGTCATTGTCTAGTACATGTTAGAATAAAAGAGGAGTCTGAATGGCCCAATATTTACTGTATTTACTATGTTACCATCTATGTAATGGTTGCACGTTTATCAAACAAACTTTCAGTAAAAAAAATACACTAAAGTTAAAGTGATTGTAAATGATCACCTTGTAAAACAACCCATTAGTTCAAAACTGAAATGAAAGGCAAAGCATTTGTGTATAGATATATTCGGAAATTTGAAAATTCGGAAATTTGAAAATTTGAAATTTCATAAAATCATAAATTCGAAAATTCAAAATTCCCAAAAAAAGAATAAAAATCTTACAATTCAAAAGAACGAAAATCTTACAATTCAAAAACCTAAAAATTCAAACATTTTAAATAACTAATAATAACTTAACTATTACTAACTAACTAACTAATAAATTATAGGTATTGGAATTCCTTTCAAATTTGGCTTTTAGTGAACGTAACAAATACAAATTTATCCAAAGTTACAAATTATCCGTAATAAGGAATGCCGTATGTAAACGAATGGAACGTAACAAATTAATAATAATAATACAAACTGATTATTATTATTATTTTTTATTTTTTCGGTCCGTTCCATATGTTTAGATGCAGCGTTCTTTATTTCGGATAATTCGTAACTTCAGATAAATTCGTATTTGTTGTGTTCACTAACAGCCAAATTTGACAGGAAATTCCCATACCTATAATTTAATAGTTAGTTATTATTAGTTAGTTAGTTATTATTTTGAATTTTTGAATTTTTGTTCTAATTTTTGGATTTACAAATTTTCAAATCTCAGAATTTCAGAATTGTCAAATTTTGAAAAATGTTAAATTTTCAAATTTTCAAATCTCAGAATTTCCGAATTTAGAAAATTAAACATTTTTGAATTTTCAAATTTCAGAATTCCGAATTTTGAAATTTCAGAATTCCGAATTTTCAAATTTCAGAATTTTTCTGAATTTACGAAAAAAAACAAAACAAATGAAACGTGAAATTAACACATTTTTTGGCAGTGCAAATGTCTAGTAATGGCAGTGATCAGCGACTTATAGTACTAGCTCATTACTTACCTGAGAACGAAGCCCCCGCACTTGTCCTCGCCTCCCCCTCAGGCCGGTGACAGCTCCCCCGGGGGTTACTTCCGGGTATCGTGGCTCCGGCGCTGTGATTGGCCGAAGCCACGATGACATCACTCCTGCGCATGCGTCATTGGGCATGCCCGCGGGAGCCGCCGGGAACGGCACGGTACAACTGAAGCAACGTCATGTCCGTGCCATTGCTTCAGTTGGCTTAAGTGTGCATGTGCCGATGACGTTGGCACATGCAAATACAGGGTTATCTCCTAAACCGTGCAGGTTTAGGAGATATCCAGTGCAGCTACAGGTAAGCCTAATTATAGGCATGCCTGTAGTTTAAAGTGGTTGTAAAGGGTTTACAACCACTTTAACTGTGTGCCTAACAAGTGTAAAGTGTGTAGCATGTGCTGCTTTTACTAAGCGATGTGGCTGTTTTTACCAGCCACATCGCTGCTCTCCATACAGAGCCCTGTGCATTTACCAACACACAGGGCTCTCTTCTTTCATTCGCCCAGCCGATCATTAAGTCCCAGCCATAAATTATTGGCGGGGACCCGCTGATCAGCTTGTGCTGTAGCGAATGACAGCACAGCCGGTGTCGACGGGCGTGTGCCCCCTTCCCGGAAATGCTGGATCACGGATATATCCGCGATCCAACGCAGTGGGGCCGCATTGTAGCAGTAAAGCAGGAGGCGGTCCAGGAAGTGCTTCATTTCAGTACACACAAACAACATATTACCCAATTATTTGCAAAATATAAAAGATGAGGTTGTGATAAGTAAGTAGAGTAGATACGAAACATGTCAAGCCTTAAAATTGGGCATGCCCGTGAAATGGCGGCAAACTTTGGTACCCAAAATTCTCTGTAGGGGTCACCCTAAAATTCTTTACACTGGTTATCGCTTTAGCGTTAACCTTGATTGATGGCCCTAGAATTGCTCTCATTTCAAAGTTCAGAATGATATGTTTTTCGTACACAGGCACACCCACCACTTGCATTTATGTTCTTATGTGCATGTACATGGGGACAGAGGATTACACTTTTTGTGTTTTGTTTTTTTTTTATGCTATCTGTGTAGTGCTACCCCTGCTAGTTGAATCTGTACCCCACTGGTTCTCCCGAACCTGCAAGTCCTCCTCCACCTCTGACACCCTGGGTTCAGATATTTGTATCAATGACAAAGATAAGGAAAAACACACAAATCCGATAAACCAATTAAGCTTTGTTTACTGTTGTAATAAAGGCAATAAGAGTAAATGTCTTTAACTTGTATCATACAGCAGTATCTTAGAAGAGCAGGAGGAGGGCAGGGGAATGACCTATGACAGTGTCAGACCACTCCCTCCTGTAACTCAACCCACAGGCCCCAGCAAAGTGCAATATTACATAAAGTTCAATGAAAAAACAATTTAACTTGCTCTTTTAAGGAGTAGAGTCTTAAGTAAAACAAGGCCTGTCTGGCATTGAGATGTAAATCTCCTGCAGGGGGGGGGGGGGGTAGATGTAGTTCCTTTAAAGAAGTGGGATCCTTAGGTCTTCAGCTAGCAATTTAGGTTTGGATTTAGCAGTTTTATGTTAGAGGTTGTTCTGTGCACAGAATAATTCAAAGCAGCTCAAACTGGTGTATTTTAGTAAGCAATGAGTGAAGAGTATACCTGGGATATTCTGACACAAGATGAACGCTGTAGCTGCTTGGCCAGGTGTAATGTGACATAAAGTGTTTCAGATGTAGGCAGTGATAGAGACAACGCTGTCTGCTTGCAGTGTCTATCAGAAGAAAATGGGCAAGTGCCCACTCACCAATCTCTACAACTGGTGGTGTTAGCGACAAGATGTGAAGCCTTACAGCGACTCCCTCAGTGTCATGGCTCCTCAGGGTCCTGGCTCAGGAGATGGCGTCTGACCTTGCGGTGCGCCACAGCTCAGCTGGATCTGATATGTGTAGAGCAGGAATAGCCTCCAGGCTGCCGCCAATCAACCAGATGATGCTGGCACTGAATGCCCCTCGAACACACACCTGATGACTCTTCCTTGCACAAGTCGCGATCCGGCCACAGCACCCTCAGACACAGAGTCCTTGCTTGCAGATCCAGGCCGGGGTCCCAAGAGAGCAATCTAGGCCTAGCACAGCATTTTTACAAGCTCCCCCAGCAGTCTGTTCTTCTCTCCCAGCCATCTGGTAGTTGTTGTTCAAGACAGTCCAACTAGAAGTGAAATCCTAGTTTCCTGAACTACATGTCCCAAGATGCTTTGCTTTCCATTTAGAGCTCAGTCACTCTACATTCAGGAAGTTACTTCAGAGTCCAGGCCACACACTAGGAGGAAACAGCTCCACAACAGTAAGGCTGAACAATGTCCCCTGACTGCATGTGATAGCATGCTGTAACGACAGGTTTACCAAAAAATCAGTTGTCTATTAGACCTATGATGTCTCTCACCCCCTCCACTGAAGCGAATGGAGCAGGTGTGGCCCATCCATTCGCTGTTGCAACACTGATCCTTCTCCCGGTCAATCAGGAAGCGGGTCCGACACCCATCACCCGATAGGCTGAAAGGACAGGCGATCCTATTGGACGCCTAGGAGGAGGGGAGGAGGGCACAATGGCGGAAGCAAGGAGGAGCAGAGTCAGACACAGGAGCCGCTGCCGATGCCCTGATACCCGTGCCGATCCTTGCTGTCTGATCCCTGCAGCTGCCCGATGCCTGCACCGCTCCTTGATGTCTGATCCCTGCAGCTGCCCGGTGCCCTGATACCCGTGCCGATCCTTGATGTCTGATCCCTGCAGCTGCCTGATGCCCGGATACCCAAGCAGCTCCTTGATGTCCGATCCCTGCAGCTGCTCGATACCCAATGCCCGCCGCCTAGATGGGGAAAGTGCCGGTAGACTGGCAGACAGCAAGCGGGGGTGTTTGTGGTGCCGCTGGGAGGGGGGGGTTGTTTGCCGCCCCCCCAAACAATAAACCACCAGCCACCACTGGAATGGAGCATAGACTAGGGAAAGCGACAGCTGAACCCAGAAGTGACATAAAATACGTCTCTTTCCTGCTCATTCACCCGTCATGCCGATTCTGGTTCTGCAGGTGTGATCGCAGAGCCTGGAGTACATAGTATAACAACATTTTAAAGTTACTGTAGGTACTTGAATCTGTCTTAATATCAGCCTCCTATAATAACCATAACAGACTGTGAGAGGGAGGGACAGTACTCTGAGCCAATCAGGTTCTGCTGCATGCACCTGTGCCGTCACTTATTACTTCCTAAGCCTGCTGCTCCTTTACTGCCCAATTACAGGTTGAGGGAGGGTGGTATCCAAGCTGTATTGCTTAACTACAGGGAAAATATAAAAGACGGTGCCGTCTGGAAGGGCTGTGTAAAGCTATAGACTGGCTGAACAAAATTTCAAATTCACTGGCAGATATAATATCTTCCAGTTATGGGTTTTGATTGTATATTTAGCCCATCTGCCAGGAGCTCCTATCTTACATTACATTTTAAATGTCATTTTCTATCTTGAATAGATTATTTATTTGCTACAAATTCATTTAAACTTGTTGTGGGATTGTGAAGCTGCTGGCATGAATAAATACAAAAGAGGCTTTTGGGCTAAATTCCAAATAAAATAAATTAATTCAAGATAAGTGAACATGTAAAAAAAAAAAAAAAAAAAAAACCTTAGAAGTTTTCTGCATGCTGTACCTTGTAAATCTCATACATGCCTTTTCTACACGGCGGATAAACCAACCAACCAACTGTTTCCTGTGGCCACGATTTAGAGTAATGGAGACACCAGAGCAGATTGGCACAACTCTACCATAGCTTATAAAAAAGTATTCTTAGGAAAACTCCCAAAGACAAAAGGTTCAGGATCTCATATATCACTCATCGGCCCGGGCTTTATATATTAAAGTGGTATTAAGCCCAAAACTAGAAAATGTAATATTGCAGCTTACCAATCAGATGTGGTGGCTGCATTCGTTTTCTTTTTTCTGCTTTTTCTCTCTGTTTTCACCTGGTGATCTGGCCAGTAATACACCTCCACTATCAGAGTGCCCCCATTTTGGATGAAGGAGCATAGGGGGCACAGCTGCCTTGTCAGCCGGGGGGAGGGAAGTGTGAAACGTACTAGCAGATTTAAATACACTAACAAATTAAAGCCAAAATCCATCCCATGCTTTATAATCAGTTACAGCTGTTTCTTTCCTTTTAGGATAAAGGTTTTACATAAATAAAAGCTGATCATTGGAAGGACCCCTGTCAGGGGTACATGGTTTGTCTCATTACTATAAACTGATACATCTGCAGGAGAGCTTGTTCTTTTGAAAAACGACAAACTTACTGGCTGGATCACAGGTGTAAATAGAAGAAAGAAAGCCGAAAAAATAAAAAAATAGCCATTACATCTAAGAATTGGTAAGCTGCAATATTCAGTAACAAAGTGTAGTAAGCACTCTATGACTTAACCGAATAGAGAAAAAGGAATGATCGGCACTCAGGGTGACATCCAAAAAAATTGTATTTCTTTATCAAAGTGGAGTTCCACACAAAAATGGAACTTTCGCTTTTTGGGATTCCCCCCCCCCCCCCCCCGGTGTCACATTTGGCACCTTTCAGGGGGGAGGGGGGAGCAAATACCTGTCTAATACAGGTATTTTGCTCCCATTTCTGGGCATAGATACCCGTGCCACCCGCGGGTATCTACGCCACTTCCTGTCCCCCCCACCGCTGTCTTCTGGGAGACACACGGCTCCCAGGAGACAGCAGGGACCAGTGGGAACGCGCAGCGCGAGTCACGCATGCGCAGTAGGGAACCAGGAAGTGAAGCCGCAAGGCTTTAATTCCTGATTACCTTATTGAAGATGGCGGTGGGATGACCCGAGAGCCGAGGGACAGATCGGGTTCTGGTGCCGACATTGAGGGCGCCCTGGACAGGCAAGTGCCCATATTTTAAAAGTCAGCAGCTGCAGTATTTGTAGCTGCTGACTTTTAAAAAAAGAAAAGTCGGCGGAACTCGCTTTAACTACTTCCGGACCGCCCACCGCACGTATATTGCGGCAGGGCAGCCCAGTTACCTGAACGTTGTTCATACTTCCTGGTCTGTGGCGCGCACGCGCCACTGTGAGTGGAGACAGTGGTAGCCAATCAGCGGGTCCGGCGGCCATCGCACCCGCCAGCCACATTACGTTCGGGGGGAATTACAGAACAGCGGTCTGCCTATGTAAACAAGGCAGACCGTCATTCTGCCACAGAGAAAGAGAGAATCTGTGATTTCTACTATTCAGGAACACCGATCTCTCTCTTTGTCTAGTGTCAGCATCCCCCACACAGTAAGAAAGCACACATAGGGAACACATTTAACCCTTTGATTGCCCCTGATGTTAACCCCTTAACTGCCAGTGTCATTTATACAGTGTCAGTACGTTTTTTTAGCACTGATCACTGTATTGGTGTCACTGGTCCCCAAAAAGTGTCACTTAGTGTCCAATTTGCCTGTCGCAATGTTGCAGTCCCGCTAAAATGTTTTTTTTTAAAAAGTCCCTAAATCTATCCCATAGTTTGTAGACGCGATAACTTTTAACCAAAAATATGTAGCAGAATACATATTCGCCTAAATTGATGAAGAAATTAGATTTTTTACATATTTTTATTGGATAGGTTTTATAGCAGAAAGTAAAAAATATTGGGTTTTTTTTCAAAATTGTTGCTTTTTTTTGTTTATAGCGCAAAAAAAGAAGAAAAAAAAAAAAAGCAGAGGTGATCAAATGCCACCAAAAGAAAGCTCTATTTTGGGGGAAAAAGGGGATATCAATTTTGTTTGGGTACAATGTCGTATGACTGTGCAATTGTCAGTTAAAATAACGCAGTGCCATATCGCAGAAAATTACCTGGTCATTAAGGGGGTAAATCCTTCCAGGCTGAAATGGCTGGGTAAACATGGCTGACTCATTTCCTTATTCTGGTACACTGGAGTTGTCGGCAGCCTCAAGGTCTGAGCACCAGGCGGAGCTGTTATGTGGGAAGGTTGTAGCGCCTATACACCAGTTTTCCCCACACTACGACTTAAGTTCAATTAGGTGCATATCACCTCCGGGACTTATCTCTATTACTTATATGTGACAGGTTTATTGCACTCCCAGAGGACACTCTGGCTGTGAGAGAAGAGAAGCAGACACAGCAGCTATGCCCACCCTGCCCCTCTGCTGCCCATTCACAGAAGCCTTTGTAGTTTTTGAATGAGTTCACACAATACAAAGGCTTCTGAGAATGGGCAGAAGGAGGGACAGGCACAGGACATGCCCCTGGGATGCCTCTAGTACAGCGTTTTTCAACCGGGGTGCCTTGGCAAAATGCCTAGAAAGTGCCCCAAATACAGTGCCTTGCAAAAGTATTCACCCCCCCCCCTGGCATTTTTCGTGTTTTGTTGCCTCACAACCTGGAATTAACATGGATTGTTTGAGGATTACATCATTTAATTTACAGAACTTGCCCGCAACTTTGAAGTTTTTTTTTTTTTATTGTGAAGCAAACAACAAATAGGACAAAATAACAGAAAAAGTCAATGTGCATAACTATTCACCCCCCTAAAGTCAATATTTTGTAGAGCCACCTTTTGCGGCTATCACAGCTCTAAGTCGATTTGGATAAGTCTCTATGAGCTTACCACATCTTACCACTGGGATTTTTGCCCATTCCTCCTTGAAAAACTGCTCCAGCTCCTTCAAGTTGGATGGTTTGCGCTTGTGAACAGCAATCTTTAAGTCGGATCACAGATTTTCTATTGGAGTGAGGTCTAGGCTTTGACTAGACCATTCCAACACATTTACATGTTTCCCCTTAAACCACTCAAGTGTTGCTTTAGCAGTGTATTTGGGGTCATTGTCCTGCTGGAAGGTGAACCTTCGTCCTAGTCTCAAGTGTACACACCGCTCCTAAAGCGCCCTTGCCCATTGAAATCAATGGGCAGATTGCGGTTTTAACCCTTTTTCGGCTGCTAGCGGGGGTTAAAAGCGCCCCGCTAGCGGCCGAATAGCACAGCTAAAACAACGGTCAAGCGCCGCTAAAAGTAGCCGACGCCCCCAACACCCCAGTGTGAAAGCAGCCTTAGATTGCACACAGGTGGACATCATTTCACTAATTGTGTGACTTCTGAAGCTAATTGGTTGCACCAGAGCTTTATTCTGGGATTCATAACAAAGGGAGTGAATACATACGCACATGCCATTTATCATCTGAAAAAAATAGTTTTATGTATATATTTTTCTAATTTTACTTCACCAACTTCGACTATTGTGTTCTGATCCATCACATATAATTCATTTAAAAAAAACATTGAACTAAAGGCTGTAATTTAACAAAGTAGGTAAAAAGCCAAGGGGGGTGAATACTTTTGTTAGGCACTGTAGCTCAAAAAGTGTCAATAAGTCAGAGGATCGATCAAGCCTGTAATAAATAAATGTAGCGCTAATGATAGACAAACTAGAAAGTGATAAAATAATCAGTAGAGGTGACCTACTAAAACAATAAAATAAATGGATGTGGTTCAGTGATTTAATAAAATTTCAATTAAACCAAAATAAAATTATAGTCCCATAATAAAATGTATATAGTGAGTCCAACATGTGTGGTAAATCTTCAGGTCTGTATTTCATCAGCATACAATCTGGAACAGGAAATAGATGCAATACGCTTACCAGAGATGGTGGATTCGGATGCCGGTGACACCAAATCAAACAGGCTTAGAGATCCAAGACTGAAGTAATCATCCAAGGAACCCCGGATCTCAAGGGGAATCCCTCCTCTGTTCTGCCGATCCAGACTGCCAAAACTGACTGTTTTGTAATGGAAATATGTGCCAGTCAGTGCCCATTTGTGGGCACTGATTGGCATATTTTGGGCGTTTTTTACATGTGGATGGCCATGGGGGATGTACCTGGCCATCCACATCCTGGGGACTTCCCTGGAGGTCCTGGTGACTTCCCTGGTGATCCTGGGGACTTCCCTGGTGGTCTAGTGTGGGCATCTGAGGGGGGGCTGCGCTGATAAAAAATCAGCGCATCCCCCTCCCCGTGAGGAGAGCCGCCGATCGGCTCTCCTCTACTCGCGTCTGTCAGACGCGAGTGAGGAAAAGCCGACCAACGGCTCTTCCTATTGACATTGTGATCAGCCGTGATTGGACACGGCTGATCACGTGGTAAAGAGAATCTGCCGGAGGCTCTTTACTGAGATCGGTGGAGCGGTGTGTCAGACTGACCCACCGCTCCACAGCTCGCCGCGATGCGTGCCCCCACGTGCGCGCGGCGGCTCTTATCCTGAAGGACGTCATATGACGCCCAGTCAGGATAACCGAACCACCGCCCGGCTGTCATTCTGCTATAGGCCAGGCGGGAAGTGGTTAAATATGTAGAAAATATGAAAAAAATATACAAATACAAACTTCGATATTCACTAAAAAGTACATCAATGAATCAGTTGTATACAAGGTAAATATATCAACCCAGAGCTCACAATCCACTGCCTGAATCAAGTTGAGGTCAGATGGATAGATTTACAGCATATATCCCAACATGTTTCGGAAATTGATATATAGTGTTCCTTCATCAGGGATTTACAATTGGGTGATCAAATCCTTATCTGTAATGTAGAATTATATAATAGTAGAAAAAGTATAGTAATGATAACATCATAATATAGTATATATATTTTAGTTAAATAATACATCAGACCCAAGTGAGGGACAACTGACAAAGAAACAGGAACAAGAAGATTTGGTTCCAGAAGATGGACAGTCCCTCCAAATGAGGGACAGTTGAGAGGTGTGTGAATGTTGCAAGTATATGAGGGTGGTGGTGAAAAGAAATCACAAGAGGTGCTGTGTGCTGGGCTGTACTACTTTTGACTCCTAAATAATGTATGGTTACACACAGCTGACCCCTGCATTATGTCTATTACCCACTCTTCACTTCCACTCACTGTGCATTGCCCACCCTAGACCCCTGCACTATGTACATTACCTAACCTGGACCCTTGCATTATATGCATTACATACTTCTGAGTGCAGGCTTAACCTTAAAGTGGTATTAAATCCAAAAGCAAATATTCATTATATTGCAGCTTACCTATTCGTACATGTAATCATACCTCCCAACATTTGGAGATGGAAATGAGGGACACCTACTAGCAAACGTATATAGGCATGGGACACGCCCCTGCCACACCCCCTTAAAGGAGACCTAACTGAAAATAAAAAAGTTAATAAAATCCACAAGGGCTTTTTTTACCACTACTATTCCTTTTATATTGGCCTTTAAATTTACAAATGCAGCAATTTAGAATTTGGTTGAAAGGTTTAGCACTGGGAAACACTTTTTGAAAGATAAAACGTGTATTTTATATACATCTATATAGATCAGACCAAAATGAGGGACAAATCAGGAGGAATGAGGGGCATTGCTCCAAATCAGGAACAGTTAGAAGCTATGCATGTAATGGCTGCATTCATTTTCATTTTAGGCTTTCTTTTTTCATGTTGCAATCCAGCCAGTAAGTCCGTTTTTCAAAATAACAAGCTCTCCAGCAGCATGTATGGGCTACAGAGATGAGACGAACCATTTAATACCAGCAGGGGTGCTTAGAATGATCTTATTTTCTTTATTTATGTAAAACCTTTATCCTAAATAGGAAAATAAATATCTGCTATAACTGCTTATACAGTGTTAACGGGAGTTTGGCTTCAATTTGTTACCGCATATAGGTTTACTAGCACATCTAACACTCCCCTCCCCCCCAGACTGACAATGTTGCTGTCCAAAGGCGCCCCCTGTGTGCATTCATTCAGAATGAGGCACTCATACAGGTGTGTTACTGGCCAGATCACCAGGGAAAAACAGAGGGAAAAAAGCCCCAAAAAAATGAAATAATGCAGCAACAAGTAATGATTGATAACCTGCAATATACTACATTTTGGTTTGGGGCTTAATACCGCTTCAAGCCACTCCCATAGCTTCTAGATAATTATGTTTAGACAAACTGAATGTGAACACAACAATTTACCATACAAAAAAATATAAATAAAGCATAAAGCTTAATGCCAAAAGTGCATATTACAAGAGAATGACAACCATCCAATCCCTGCATATATATAGCAAAATTTTGTCTTTGTGAAAAACAATAGCTTGCCACACCCACCATTTGCCCCAATGCCCCCCCCCCCACCCCAAACACCACTCTGCCCCATTCTTAGGATTTCAGATTTTCAAAAGTACCCTGGAATAATACCTGTGACACCTTGTACATAGACTTGCATTAAAGCGATTGTAAATGCTTTTTTGTTTCTCTAAAATAAAAAAACATGTTATACTTGCCTGCTCTGTGTAATATTGCACAGAGTGGCAATAAACCTCCTCATCCTCCACCAGCACTCTCAGCTCCTCCTCTTCTGTGTGTGCCCCTATAGCAAGCCGCTTGCGATGGGGCACATCTGCGAACTTGATCCAGGCTTTGTGCTCCCATAGACACAAGAGCATGGTTTGGCCCCACCCGCGCTTCCACAGGATTTGACAGCAGCAGGAGCCAGACGCAGACTGGCACAGCGCTGGATCGAGATAGGTAAGTATATAGGGGGAGGGGGGAGGCAATACAATTAGGTCATTATGCAGGTCATTAGTGCCCATCAGTGCCGCCGCCTATTAGTGTCCATCAGTGCCCTCTCATAAGGCCTCCCCATCAGTGCCCATCAGTGCAGGTTATCAGTGCAGCCTGATTAGCGCACATCAGTGAAGAAGAAAAATTACTTATTTGCAAAATTTTATAATTGAAAAAAAGAAAAACATTTTTTTTTTGTTTTTTGGTCTTTTTAGTATTTGTTTAGCAAAAAGTAAAAAAAAAAAAACGTAGTGGTGATTAAATACCACCTTAACCACTTTAGCCCCAGAAGGATTTACCCCCTTCCTGACCAGAGCAATTTTTGTGATTCTGTACTGCGTCGCTTTAGCTAACAATTGCGCCATCGTGCGACAATGTACCCAAACAAAATTGACGTCCTTTTTTTCCCACAAATAGAGCTTTCTTTTGGTGCTTTGTGTACACCTCTGCGTTTTTTTTTTTTTTTTCTTGCGCTATAAACAAAACAGGGACAATTTTGAAAAAAAAAGCAATATTTTTTACTTTTTGCTATAATAAACATCGCCAAAAAATATATATAAAAAATTTCTTCCACAGTTTAAGCCGATATGTATTATTCTACATATTTTTGGTAAAAAAAAATCGCAATAGGTGTATATTGATTGATTTGCGTAAAGTTATAGTGTCTACAAAATAGGGGATAGATTTATGGCATTTTTATTATTAATTTTTTTTTTTTACTAGTAATGGCGGCGATCTGCGATTTTTATCAGGACCGCAACATTATGGCGGACACATCGGACACTTTTGACACTATTTTGGGACCATTGTCATTTATACAGCGATTTTACATTTGCCTGCCTGTGCCATTCTGCCAACACATATGTGTCTGCGGCGGACAGCAAGTGGTTAAAAAAGCTCTATATATCCCAAAAAAATATTTTAAAAAATTAATATGGGTACACAGTTGCATGAACACACAATTGCCATTCAAAGAGCGGCATCGCTGAAAGCTGAAAATTGGCCTGGACAGGAAAGGGGTGAAAGTGCCCAGTACTGAAGTGGTTAAAGTGGTAGTAAAGTCTGTTCTACCACTTGTACGTACAGGCAAGCCTATAGTAAGCCTTAACTGTAGGTACTGTGAATATCTCCTAAACTTGCCCAGTTTGGGAGATATTCAGAGTACATGCAGCCGGTGACATTGCCGGCGCATGTGCTCTGAAGGTCTGGCATACAGTGCCAAACCTTCAGAGCCTGTGCCCTAAACAGCGGCTCCCGCAGGCATGCACAGGAGTGAAGTCATTGCGCCCCCGGCCACTCATGTAGCTGGAGGACACAAAGCCGGAAGGAAGACCGGGGGAAGATGTCAGCCCTCTCTGCGGCGACAGCGTGGAACTGGAAGGCTTCATTCTAAGGTAAGTCTCTCATAATGCGCTAGTATGCGATGCATACTGGCACATTGTGCCATTGCCTTGCAGGGGATTTTTTTCATCAATGCGGTTTACTACCACTTTAAGCTGAACATATCTTCACTTTGAACATAAGTTGACCAGCTACAGTAAAAATTTTGAAGTGTACCTATAATAATGAACATCTGATTAATACTTAATTTATCTACCTTGCACCCTAGGAAACCTTCTGACACCCAGTGCAAAAGGAAATGCTATTAGTTAGAGATTGACGTCAGCTAGAAAGTAAGTGCTGGTTCTTTATTGTTGTAGGCAGCATTATAGTATAGCACGGGAGGGGAAAGGCTAAAGCATTCTGCATAATAGATAGAGAGTCAAAGATTTTAAGGCTACTGTGAATTGCTGGAAATAACTAAAAGGTACTGTATGTCACAAACAGACATTTCTCTCAAGTAATGAAAGCTATCTGATATTGCTGGAGTTGGGATTTAAATCCCTAGTGCTCAACCTGCTGGCACTGGGCCATATGTGGCCCTTTGGTACTTACTGTGCGGCCCTCAAATCCCATCAGCCAGTGGAGGGAGCATTGATTTGTAAAGAGACTGTAATGTTAGTAATCTCCAGCAGTCTCACATAACATGGCCACAGTCTCTGACCATCTCCCGTAAGCTGTCCACATCCTCTGAGCATCTCTGGTAGGCTGTCCACAGTCTCTGACCACTTCTTGTAGGACATCCACAGTCTGACCACCTCTTGTAGGAACTCCATAGTCTCTGACCACCTCCTGTAGGAACTCCACAGTCTCTGACCACCTCCTGTAGGACATACAGTGCCTCGGACCACCTCCTGTAGGACATCCACAGTTTCTGGCATTCTTTTTTAACTTTACTTATATGGAATTTAATGTGTGACCTATCTGTGATGTCAAGGGCTACATGTGAAGCCCCCTGTACCTCCCGTGTAGATCATTACTGCTTTAAATGATGTTCATTACCTACTTGGAGTTCATCCTTAGGCCATATATTTATTTCACGGTCCAGGAGCTAACATGTCAGTCACATATTGGCACTTTTGATAAACACCTCCATTTAAATATCACAGATATGTCTATTGAAGGGGTTAATATGAAATTAATTTAGGTGCCTTTGATAGCAAGTGAAGCAGTCATATACAAAGGCATAGCTGGTGCTGCTCAGCTATCAGCCCGACAATCTACGAAAATGGAAGCTAGCCGAGGAGCTAATCTAAAGCTAATCTATGTCACTGATTGACAGCCATGGTGCAGCAGGCCCTGGTGGATTGCAGCCATTAAATGCACCACTAATCAAACAAGGTGAGGAGTCCAGAACTTTAATTGAATCAGTCAAATGTGCAAAGAAGAGGCTTCAAGCTACATTAGCCGGTGCAGGTTGCCATCTGTAGCCATGGCTAGTGAAGCAGCGAAAAAGCAAATTCCTTGCTAGTACAAAAGTACTGTATAGGCTTACCTGTAGGTAAAAATAAGGGTATACAACCGCTTTAACCTTCCCCCCAGTCACAAGTCTTTTGCAGACTCAGGTTTTCTTCTAAGATTGTCCTGTATTTGGCTCCATTCATCTTCCCATCAACTCTGACCAGCTTCCCTGTCCCTGCTGAAGAAAAGCATCCCCACGACATGATGCTGCCATCACCATGTTTCACGGCGGGGATGGTGTGTTCAGGGTGATGTGCAGTGTTAGTTTTCCGCCACACACAGCTTTTAAACCAAAAAGTTACATTTTGGTCTCATCTGACCAGAACCCCTTCTTCCACATGTTTGCTGTGTCCCCCACATGGCTTCTCGCAAACTGCAAACAAGACATCTTATGGCTTTCTTTCAACAATGGCTTTCTTCTTGCCACTCTTCCATAAAGGCCAGATTTGTGGAGTGCACAACTAATATTTGTCCTGTGGACAGATTCTCCCACCTGAGCTGTGGACCTCTGCAGCTCCTCTAGAGTTACCAAGGGCCTCTTGGCTGCTTCTCTGATAAATTCTCTCCTTGCCTGTCAGTTTAGGTGGACGGCCATGTCTTGGTAGGTTGCAGTTGTGCAACCTACCAAGAACAGTGCTCCATGAGATGTTCAAAGCTTGGGATATTTTTTTATAACCTAACCCTGCTTTAAAATTCTCCACAACTTTATCCCTGACCTGTCTGGCGTGTTCCTTGGCCTTCATGATGCAGTTTGTTCACTAAGGTTCTCTAACAAACCTCTGAGGGCTTCATAGAACAGCTGTATTTGTACTGGGATTAACTAGTTAACTAGTACCGACCGCCCACCACAGTTGTACTGCGGCAAGTTAGCTCCCCTGCGCGAATCGCCGTCATCGTACGTCGGGCACGTACACAGCGATTTGTGGGCGCGCGCCCAATCACGAGTGGGGGTAGCCAACAAGTGGGTCCGGCGAACTTGATGTCCGCCGGCCATAGGCAATCGCTCCAGAAAAAAGGCAGAATCTGGATCTGTCAGTGTAAACAAACAGATGACCGCTCTGTCAGGGGAAGAGAGACAGATCGTCTTTGGTGTATAACATTTTTAGGTTTGACACTAGAAATAACCTTTTTTTTGGTTAAACAGGCATGTTTCAAACCATAATAACATACACAACTCAGGAACTTACAAAGTTCAACTTTGAAATAGTGAAGGCAATATCAGACATTAGTATGTCCAAACTGTGTTGATCTTCCCTTCATCAAATGGGGTGATGTCACCCCTGTAAAAGCCAAATTTTGAAGATGCACACAAATTGGGAGTCAAATGTGGATTTAACTCCTGATCCCATGCCTAATGTCAACATGTGCTAGCTCACATCATGGGTGATCAATGGACGTTTTTTTCGGGGGTGCAACCCCTTCCTCTCACCTACTTGAGTTGCGAGGAAGGGGTTGCACCCACAAAACGTGTACATTGATATCCCGTGATGGCAGATAACACACGTTGACACACTATGCATCTTCAAAATTTGCCTTTTCAAATTACTTTAAAACTTGATTTAAAAGAACAAATTCCACGTCAAAACGGTACAATTTTTGTGAGTTTTAGATTCTGCTTAAAACATCAATGATGTTCTTAATTTTTTGTTGAACATAATTGATCTTTTCCTTTATCTTCTCTGAATCCCGATTGCACACCATGATCTCTCGGATGAGGATGTGTGCACTTGCACTGGTGAAATGAGTTTCTTCTTCCACAACATCCACATAACCTAAAATAAAAAAACACAGCATGTATTATAAATATGCAGGCATCCATTGATTACCTGAAGCTGTGGTTTCAGACACTCACCTGTTGTGGTCACCATTTCGCCCAATTCATGTACCTCGGAATCCACATCCTCAGGTTGTGGTGCGGGGATTTCCCCTTCTTTAGGAGGTGTGGTGTTCTTGGTGTCCTCAGATTCCCGAGTCTTTTCTCCCCTATGTGAATAAAAAATGAGGTATGCTTAGCACACAGATATTTGAGACAAGAAATAGGAATATGAAACACTTCTTGTAAGTGACGTACAATTGTCTGTTTTGGCAGAGTTCCAAGCTGAAGACATGATTTTTTCCCTTTCTTCAGGCTGGAATACTTACCTTTTTTGGTTTCACACATGGAGACACCCCTAGTATCCACTGGAGCACCTGAGTGGGACACCCTAAAAAAGGGTGTTCTGGTGTCCCACACTAGTGCTCCTGCGTCCAGATGTGTAAACAGCTGCTGAGTGTCCTCTGCTTACACTGAATCAAGTTTGCATTTCATTTTATTACAAACCCATCTAGACAACAATGCAATAAACTTCTTTTAATACAAATAGGCCTGAACAAATGTAGTTAACCTGCATCTGTCAAAAACATATTAGTGGGCGAACGAACGATGTTTACTATGAACAATCACTGTGCCCATGAACCTGAAACTTGCCATTTTAAACGCCATTTTAAACTGTACAACAGTAAAGAAAAACACATGGAGCAGCATGCAAGTAATAATAAAATAGGATCACACGCCAAAATACTTCCTTTTTTGCAGCACTCTCTTGATCCTTCTGTACTGATCCTGCTCCCTCGATTTGAGGTCTAACCAGCGTTTCCTCAATTGCTCCTTGGATCATCGTACCCCAAAATTCTTCTGCAGACTTTTCACAACTTTAATCATGATTTTGGCCTTTCTCGCATTTGGGTTGCTGTACGGTCCATATTTCTCATCATAGTCGGCCCTCTTCAAGATGTCCACCATCTCCACCATCTCAACAAAGGCCATATTTGAGGCCTTAAATCTCCTCCTGTATCGGGACATTTCTGTCTTCAGGCTTTCGTTGTTGCTGCTCTCCTCTGCAGGCACCTGTTGTCTCTCTGCAATGTGCTCTCCCACTGTGCCGAAAGAGAAGGGGCGGGGAATATACTAGAAAGAAGGTCGGGGCGGGCGGAGTTACACACATGCGCAGTGTATATAAAGCATAACACGTGTGCGTTGTACATACGATCTATGAGTGGGAGAAGGAGTGGCGCCGTTCGTGCAAACAAAGGTACCATTTTAACCGATTGCCGCGCGCCGGCTGTCATATGACGGCCAGGCGGCACGGCTCTCATTCTGGGAGGGCGTCATATGATTCCCTCGCCTTCCCTGCCCACCAGGACTAAGCGGCTGTGCGTGCCCGTCCGCCGGGCACCCGCGATTGCCCGGTAACATGGCAGGACCGTGGATCTGTGTATGTAAACACACAGATCCACGTCCTGTCAGAGAGGAGAGGAGACCGATGAATGTTCTCAGTATAGAGCAACACCAATCGGTCTCCTCCCCTTGTGAGTCCCCTCCCCCTTCAGTTAGAAACACTCCCTAGGAACATAATTAACCCCTTAATCACCCCCTAATGTTAACCCTTTCCCTGCCAATCACATTTATACAGTAATCAGTGCATTTTTATAGCACGGATCGCTGTATAAATGTGAATGGTCCCAAAAATGTGTCAAAAGTGTCCGATATGTCTGCCACAATATCGCAGTCACGATAAAAATCGCAGATTACTAGTAAAAAAAGAAAATAATACTAAAAATGCTATAAATGTATTCACTATTTTGTAGACGCTATAACTTTTGCGCAAAACAATCAATATACGCTTATTGCGATTTCTTTTTACCAAAAATATGTAGAAGAATACATATCGGCCTAAACTGAGGAAAAAGTTTGTTTTAAAAAAAAAATTGGATATTTATTATAGCAAAAAGTAAAAAATATTGTGTTTTTTTCAAACTTGTCACTCTTCTTTTGTTTATAGCGCAAAAAATTAAAACCGCAGAGGTGATCAAATACCACCAAAAGAAAGCTCTATTTGTGGGGAAAAAAAATAATAAACATTTCATTTGGATACAGTGTTGCATGACCACGCAATTGTCAAAGTGTGAGAGCGCTGAAAGCTGAAAAATGGCCTGGGCAGGAAGGGGGTGAAAGTGCACCGTATTGAGATGGTTAACTTGGGGCATCAGTGGCCTATACTGCTTATAGATTGAGGCCTATATTGGGACAAGATTAGGAGAGTTTAGCCTGACATTAGGGTTTTGTCTGTTGTGTCTTGTAGAGAATATGGATAAAATCAATGATCATGCCTCCCCTACTTTATTGATAAGTACAGGAAGCTGCCCTGTCTGTGGCAAGTGAAACACTCATTTTATAATAACAAACTAAAGAGGAAGGCAGCGCTTGATCAACTGTTGCAATTGGTGAAGCCGGTGATTCCCACGGCAGACATAACCTATTTGAAGTGCAAAATTGGTGGCCTGAGGAGCACATATAATAGGGAGCGCAAGAAGGTCCCGCATTCCATGAGATCAGGAGCAGCAGTAGATGACATTTATGTCCCCAAGCTTTGGTACTACGACAGACTGCGTTTTTTTCAGACCAGACTGAAATCAGGCAATCTCAACTCTTCCTTCCACTCTTCCTTCCACCTCAGCTGAGGCTTCCAAAGTCCATCCTGGGCCTTCCACCCTGGAAGATGTGGAGGAGCCCAGCTTGAGCCAGGTACAGTAGGTGCTGCCGGTATTGTGTCAATCTTGCTGCTGTTAGCGGAGAGATTGACACCTGCGAGCCCTGTCACGGGAGCCAGTGCCGAGCTCTGTCGCTCCTCCTGCTCGCCGCCCCCAATGGATTCCTATGGATGTGCGGCATCTTGTGGGGGCAGCGGGCGCGAGAAGCACAGCCTCGCAGTGGTTATTTCCAGCGCGATCCCAATATCGGTGGCAGGTACTGTATAGCATTGTTCAACATATTTCTTGACCAAAAATTAATGATGTTAACTAGATGTTATTATTGAGCACTAATTTCAGATTTAACAAAGTGGTTTACATGTGGTTTACATATCAATAGACAGTAGTAGCCAAAAATGATTGGGACAAGAATGAAAAATGCTGGGGTCAGAATGATAGCCTTTTCTGTTTGTTAACATTCAATTTGCAACATTCATGAGCTCTAAATTGTGTGTGATTGATGAACAAAAAACTAAAACTATCCCATTTTCATACACAGGAAAGTCTCAGCCAGGAGGAGGCCGTGGAAAGTCTCAGCCAGGAGGTGGCCAGGGAAAGTGGCAGCCAGGAGGTGGCCAGGGAAAGTGGCAGCCAGGAGGTGGCCAGGGAAAGTGGCAGCCAGGAGGTGGCCAGGGAATGTGGCAGCCAGGAGGTGGCCAGGGAATGTGGCAGCCAGGAGGTGGTCGTGCCCAGTAGCCTGACCAAATCCCAGGTCCCTCCCCTCCACCTTCCAACAAAAAGGCCCAGGAAGGGGAGGAACATGGAGGAGTCAGCGTTTGGTTTGATTTGGCAGTCTACTGAGATCCTCACAACCACCCCTAATGTCCAGGAGGCCTTTGCATGTATGACGGTCAGTAAGATGCAGAAAATGGAGGTGGGCCAACGCCTCATCAGTGAGGAGCTCATATTTCAGGTCCTAAATAAGGGGGCGAGGGGCGAACTCACCAAGAAAAGTCACGTATGTGAGTTGGACCATACTCCTCCTCCACCTCCTGCCACAATTCCAACACCACAGCTACAGCCTGGAAGAAAGCGTGCAAGGAAGTCTCGAGAGTGATGGCCTCAGTTCGGTCTGGTCTGGCAAAAGACACAGGCTGTTGTAAGACTACAGCCTCGGGACATATATGTCATCTGCTGCTGCTCTCGATCTCTCAGGGTCCTGGACCGGATTGTGCTCCCTATTAAATGGACTCCTTAGTTTACCAATTTGGCCTGTCAAATAATTGATGTCTGCCCTGGGGTACAAAGGCTTCGCCAATTTCAACAGTTTATCCAGCGTTGCCTTCCTCTTTATTTTATTATGACCCCTAATGAATATCTTTTTTTTTTTTTTTTTTACAAATCTTTGGCTATGTGTTTTACTTCAAAAAGGACAGTTTGTGAGTAGGCAGGTGTATTTCAAAAATACAATGTCAATTTAACAAGGGACACCAACACCAACCAACCTCATTGAGGTTAAAAAAATACAAGATAATAATGGTGTTGTGGTAATTTGACACACAAAACGACAAAAAATATTATGGAGATCACTAGAAAAACAAAACAAAATCAGGAGATCTTGATGAAAAAAAAAAAAAAATTAGATCACTCTAAAAAAAATTAAAAACCTTATTCTGGAGATCTGGCAAAAAAAAAATAATAATAAAGATTATTCAGGAGATCACAAGAAATAATAAAGAAATCAGTTTGTCAGAACTGTGTGTAAATATCAGCAGCAAAACAACTTCATTATTATAGCATTATAAAGAGAGAAGAGAATGCGCTGCATTGAAATATTTAAAAATTTGCCGCGTGACGAATGTGCTATCTCCATTACGAACGCTAGTTTTACCAGATTGAGTGCTTCCGTCTTGTACTTGATTCAGAGCATGCGTGGAATTTTGTGCCTCGGACCTGTGTGCACACGCTTGGAATTTCTGACAACAAAGTATTTTGTCGGAAAATTTGAGAACCTGCTCTCAAACAGTTGTTGTCGGAAATTGCGACAACAAATGTCCGATGGAGCATACACGAAATTTCCAACATGCTCACATCGAACATTTCCCGTCGGAAAATCCAATCATGTGTACGGCCCATTCCTCTAGTAGTCAGCCTCCGTAGACTATACTCTTGGCCCATGTGCCCTCTCACTCCCTGTGCTCCACTCCAGGGGTATCTGGAAGCCCTCTTGTCATTTCAGCCCCTACCCAGGTAAGTAATACTATCAAAAACTGAAAGAAAAAATGTTTTGGCTGGAGTCGAGCATTCAATTCTGACTGGGAGGCGAGACATTCTCAAATCTTATTTAATTCAAGACCAAGCGTTGATTAAAAGGGACAATGGCAGAATTCACAGACCGCATGTGGTCCCCTCCCTTGGTTCTTTTGATTTCACATTATACATTTATCTTGCTCAATATTTGATCTTGTCAACATACTTTATTCAAGTTTGTACATTTTGTTTTTATCGTTTATGTATTCTAGTGTATTTTTCCACCAAATTAATTATTTGTTTACATCAGTAAGTGTCTCTGCAGGCTGGCTGAGAAGCAGAATAGGTTTAATTTAGAGACACTTGACATTCTTGAAGCAGATGACAGATGAGAAAAGGCTGGCATATTAAACTCCTTCTTTTATCACAGCTCAACAGGAAAATAAAACAAGTAGCATAAATGCTGCAGAGAAGAAATGATTCCCACACAGGCCGCGTTCGCAGAAAGCCTTGCGTAAAATCAGAAGGACAGACGTGTTCTTCGCACAGGCTGTAAATTATTGTCCATTAACATATTGCAGAATAGGCCCAGAGGCAGCTGGGAGCACTCCCAGGTAGCCATGTTGTTAGAGAACAAATCTGCTCCCCATACTGCTGACATAAATAATACAGACAGTTATCCTGGCCTCATCCCACTGCCTAGATTAATAAGTAAAAAAAAAAGTTGGGCACTTCCCCCCTTCCTGCCTAAGCCAATTTTCAGCTTTCAGTGCTGTCGCTTTTTAAAATGACAATTGCGCGGTCATGCAACACTGTACCCAAACAAAATTGTTATCATTTTGTTCCCACAAACAGAGCTTTCTTTTGGTGATATTTGATCATCACTAGGGTTTTTATTTTTTGTTAAAAAAATTTAAAAAAAGACCACAAATTTTGAAAAAAAATAGTTTCTTTGTTTCCATTATAAAATTTTGTAAATAAGTACGTTTTTTCTCCTTCACTGATGGGCACTAATGAGGCTGCACCAACGGGCACTGATGAGGTGGCACTAATATTCAGCACTGATGGCCAGTGTTAGGCGGCCCTGATAGGTGGCTCTGATGGGCATTGATAGGCAGCACCGATGGGCACTCATAGGCGGCACTGATGGGTGGCACTGATCAGCATCACTGATGAAGAGGCAATGGCAGGCATTACTGATGGGCACTGATTGGCATCATGGGTACCGTGATAGAGGAAAAGCAGATGCACGGCTTTTCCTGTTTACACTGTGATCAGCTGTGATTGTGGACATGGCTGATCACGTGGTAAAGAGCCTCCATCAGAGGCTCTTTACTGGGATCGGAGATGCGGTACGTCAGTCTGACACACCCCACTACGATCTGCGTGTTGCGTTCCCCTGCGGGCACGGCTTATCCTGCTGAACGTCATATGACCCATGTGTCCCTTATTCCCATCTCAAAAGTTATTGCGGAGTATACAGCAGGGGTACTGAATTAAAATTCCCAGAGGTCCATAGAATTTTCTACCAGCAGAGGTCCGGGTCTCATGTTGTGCTATGATTAACATTCTTTACATCACAGGCTTCTGTGCGTCAGAATTACATTTCACTCATTTTTATGCAGCACGGCTCAGTTGTGATGCATAGAAAGACTGTAGAGCCTTCAGGTGAACTTCAGTGAGTTGCCAAAAAATGCAGCGTGAATTTCCAAATGCCCTTGCAGAGACCTTTGCTTTTCTAGTGCGGGAAAACTTAGCTCTCTGCACAAGTGTGAATGAGCCCTTAAATCAATGTCTTCAGTCCCCCCTTCACATTTTTCCTAGACCCCCCTTTTACATCACAGTCCCCTAGGCTCCCCTCAGGGCTGGTTCAGGTCGTACAGGTGCTGGACAGTGTGTAAATCTCACTTATAGTATTCCCAAAAGCACCATGTGATTTCCCAGTGGCTTTATTTTTTGAAAGGTGCTGGAGCCTTTTTCCCACATTTCCTGCAGGTACAGCAGCCCATTCAAAGAATAGGCTGCTGTGCCTGAGCAAACGCGAGCCGCAGCAAATGCATAGGTGTGAAACTAGTATAACATCACGCCTGTTCGGCCCAGGATACTGCTGTTGATCTTGTAGAGTGGGCAGCTATACCTGAAGGGGGTACTTCTCCCTTAGCTTTGTAGGCTTCCATGATTGCCCATTTAAACCACCTACCTAGAGTGCTCTTGGAATCTTTTTCCCCTTTGCCAGATCCTGAGAAGATTATGAAGCATTTGATTTCCTAAATGCTTTGATGACTGTTAAGTAATGTAAGAGGCAACGCCTTACATCCAGTGTATGGAAAGCTTCTTTTCCCGGATAGGCTGGAGCTGAGGAGAAAGTGGGTAAAACAATCGGTGAAAAGGTATGGCAAACTTGGGTAGAAATGCTGGATCTGAAAAAAATGTCAAAGAGGGTTCTGTAACCGCCAAGGCCTGAAGCTCACTGATCCTTCTGGCTGACGTGATTGCCATTAAAAAAACGACCAGGCGGTCAGTTGCAATCAATCTGCTTCCGGATGGTTCAAAGTCCCCTGTGTTAGCAGGTCTTTTCTGGATGGTAGCTTTCAGGGAGGTTTTGTGGCTAGATTTAACAGAGCTGCAAGCAAAGGCCTCTTCAGCCAGAAGGGGGTGACCAGAATCAAATCTGTGTTTTCATCTCTGAACTTCCAGAGGACCAGTGGTATCAACTGGAAGGGGGTAAAAGCGTAGCACAGCTGGTAGTCCCAGGAATGGGCAAACGCATCTATGCTCATGGCCTGAACTTCCCTGTGAAGTGAGCAAAACATCCGCACTTTTGAGTTCTGCTAGCTTGCAAACAAATCTGAGAATGACCCCATGCTTTGGTGGCCATCAGAAAAACCTCCTGATTCAGGCTCCATTCTGCTTCTACTACTTTCCTTCTGCTTAGCAGATCTGCTAGAAGGTTCCTGGACCCCTTTAGATGGATTGCCATCAGTGAAGCCACATTTCGCGCTGCCCAGGTAAGCAACTGGTTGGCTAGTTCCAAGCGCCCTTTGCTCCTGGTTTATCCCTGTTTCAATACATAGGCTACAGATGTTGTATTGTTCGAGAGTACTTGCACATGCTGTCCCCTGACTATCTGATGGAAGGATAGGAATCCGAGGTCTTGCCAATTTGAGGACTTCCAGGCTTCTGTTTTGGACCAGGAACCCTGTGCGGTCTGGCCGTCCAAATGGGCTCCCCAACCCCAAGCACTCGCTTCTGTCGTTAGACGTTGTCCAGAGGAAAGACCCGGGGAAGACCCTTTTGTTAGGTTGGTCGAATCACGCCATCACCAATGCGCTCTTTTTACATTTGAGTTGATCCAAATTTGCTTTTCTAGAGGCTCCGCGTGAGACCATCATTGAAGGATGTTCATCTAGAGCGGCCGGGAATTAAGTCTAGCCCACTGTATGGCTGGAATGGAAGCCGTGAGAAGTCCCAAGACTGCCATAGCTGCCCAAACAGACGCAGAGAGGTTGGTGTAAATCTGACTTACTGCAGCTTGGACCTTCTCTATCTTCTCATGTGGGAGAAAAACCTTCTGAAGTACTGAGTTTATTGTGTATCCCAGGAATTTGATCGCCTGTGCCAGGACTAAATTTGACTTCACCAAATTTAGGAGCCAACCTAAGATCTTGAGGTGAGCCTGAGTTGACTGCAGGTTTGTCAGGACCTGGCCTTTGGAATCTGTAAAAAGTAACAGATCGTCCATATACGGAACGACTAATATCCCTCTTAAGCCCCATACACACTATCATATTTTCTGCTGATTTTTTCCTTCAGATTTACCAAAACCATATAATATGAGGTCAAACCTTAGGAGTTTCAATTTGATTGCAATCAGGCAGGCCCTTGCACTACATGGTTTTGGTAAATCTGAAGACAAATATCAGCAGAAAATCTGATAGTGTGTATGGGGCTTTAGTTTCAGAGGTTCCAGTGGTTCCGCCATCACTTTTGTAAAGATCCTGGAGTAGGATGATAGTCCAAAAGGCAGAGCCCTGAATTGGAGATGCCAAATTGAATCCCCCAGGTTGAGAGCTAGACGGAGAAACCATTGGGAAGCTTGGGCTATCGGGACATGCAGATAAGCGTCCCTTAGATCCAGAGATGCCATAACGCAATTTGGGGACAATAGCTTAGTTATAGAATAGATTGTGTCCATCCGGAAGTGTTTATAACGGATTGATTTGTTTAGAATCTTCAGATTCAGTATCAACTGATACTTCCGAGGGCTTCTTCACCAGGAAGATGTGTGATTAGAAACCACGACCTTCCTGATGTTTTGGGACCTGGATTATAACTTCCTGTTGTATCAGATCCTGGAGCAGGTTCGTCATTGCAGAAGTTTTTTCCTTGTCTTTTGGAAGACTGGTGAAGTATCTGCTTGGAGGGGTTTCTGAGAACTCCAAACTGTACTCCTGGGTGATGACGTTGTTCACGAACAGGCTTGTGGTCGCCTTTTCCCACTGTGGGTGAAAAGTAGATAATCTCCCATTCAAGCAACTCTTTTCACAATTTTCCTGCCTCCACATGACTCTTAAGTTTTTTAATCCAGCATTCCAGGTTCCTGGCTACCACTGTGGAAGCCATCGCAGGCTTGAAGCTGGATGAGGTGGAATCCCACGCTTTTTTCAAAAGGGAATCTGCCCTCTTTTCCATCGCATCTTTTAGTATCCCCATATCCTCGAACGCCAAGTCCGTGCAATGGGATACTTGTGAGAACGCAGCGTCCACCCTGGGATTCTTGTTCCAGACCCCAGTCACCATAGGTGTGCGCAGCCTCTTGCATTAGGGTGTGCACCCCAAAGCTCAAATACATATGCATGTGTATATGTACTGATGGTGTCAGTAGGGCAGTGGACAGTGTAATTTTGTTAATTTTCTTTTCCCAAAACTTTTGGGCTTGTGTAACATTTTTTAGGGGGGATGAAATATCAGTGGTCTAAACAGGGGGTAATAAGCAGCACACAAGGCAATTAGGGTGTGCCCAGGCACACCTGGCACACCCTGTGCGCACGCCTATGTCAGTCACCTTATCCTCAAAGGGGAACCTTCTTCTGAGAGTTTTGGAAAAGAAAGGACCCCTCTCTGGGTCCTTCCACCCTTTCTTAATTGCATCCGAGAGGATCCTGTGGACTGAAAACACTCTGTGTTTGGTTTCATCCAAGCCCTGGTACAACTTGTCGACAGTTCTATGCTTTCCTCCTGGATTTCCAGAGTCGTGTAGCTTTTAATAGATCATCTACCTCCTCCAGTGATAGCTTGTACCTGGACGCCTGGCTATCGTCTTCCTCTTCCTCCTCATCCAAATCCTTGAGAGAAGGAAGAGTACCTGTCCCCCCTCATCCCCTGAGTCAATAACCATTGCTGACCTAGAGGCGGATGCTCCGTGGCTGGATAGAGGCTGTTGGGGTACGGATTGGTTTGCCGGTCTTTTAACCAGCAGAGATCTGACCGAGCTCAAGGAGCTTGTAAGCTCTTGAACAGAAGAAAACAGATCCTTGCATTGTTGGGATGTTTCCTCTTCAACAAGCTCTGCTATACAGGTTCTGCATGAATCTCTGAGAGGATTTTGCAAGGTGGACATTTCCTCTGAACTTGTGGAGGAGTGTTCTTTTTTGCTGACGCTTTAACCTATAGGAAAACAAACGATTCACCCAAGCGTCCTTACTGTTAAAAAGTATACCACCATCTCCCTAGTGAGACAGCCCTCCATCAGAACAAAGGAAAACAGCACAACCCCAAAAGGTGCTAGACCCTCAGGCAAAGCCCCCCCCCCGTCCAGGCTGCAGGGTCCGAGCGAAGTCAACTCTGGCCCTGCAGCCACAGGGTCCCCACAGGTAGGCATACAAAACAGTAAAATACAGGCCCAAGAGGAGAATATACACTGTACCCCTCTTACCTGGGACTGACCGCTGCTTGAAACGCCTGCTTCCGCCGAGGCTGTGGCACTTTCGTCCATTTTGCAGAGAGCACAGTGGGGACTGAAACAAAACCATCTGGTTTTAAATTTCCGGCATCATCAATGAAGGCCGGAACCGGAAACACCAGCTGATCAACTGGCCCCTGACCACTACGTTCCAGGTGACTGGAACCACTGTCACCCCGCCCCAACAGGAAGAATGTGTCGCCGAACATGACATCAACCACCAGCCAGGACCCGGGACCGACATGCGGGCATGGCTACGAACCCCTAGCCGCACATCTGGCCTCCTGCCGACACACCGTGGACCCCGGGCACAAGGACGCGCTACTCCCTGCGGACCATTGCTCCTCTGAGCTGGAGAGTCTGGAGACACCGGAGCACCCCCTGCCAGTACTGGGGGGGGGGAGCTGGGAATAGTCGCTGGAAGAAAAAGCAGCCAAAAAACACCTTGACGTGAGACTTTAACCCCTCCAGCTTGGAGAGAGCGCAGCTCCCCCTGGTTCCTGCAGCGCTTCCACCATGGCAGGGGAAACACAATAACTGAGGCCATGGTGGAAGAGGAGGGATTTTAAAGCTGCATGTGTTTCCTGGAAAATGGGTGGAGCTACACTCTCTCCAAGGCTGTCCTGAAAGGCGATTTGAGAAAATGGCCTGGTCATTAAGGTCATTACATCCTTGGTCATTACATCCTTCCAGGGCTGAGGTGGTTAAACCGAATGGGTTGTTTTACAAAGTAAGGGTTCACACATACTTTTACACAAATTCCATTTACTGGCAGATTTCCGTCAGCCCTACAGTTACTAACCTAGGGGTTTAGTTATCTCTCTGATTTCTATGACTTTTCTTGAAACAAAGACAAATTTCCCCCCTGTATGGGACTTTGACAGACCACCAGCTCTATTTGGTAAAAAAATATAATTTTATTGATGTACAGTAAAAAGACGTGAAAGCGTCTGCACAAAACACAACTACATTGCATAAAGAAAACAAGACAAAAAATGTACAGAGATGTATCATCATATCATATGTACTCTCCCAGGGGTAGTACACCCCGATACCCGACGTGTTTCCAGTATTCCAACACCTTCATCAGGGGTTTGAGAGTTGAAAATGATGGGAGTGTTACAAGTGTCTAGATTCAAATGAGATAGTTCACAGATAGACCAGCACTAAGGATGATTGAATCAAGTGAAATGTTCCATGGACGCCAGACCCTGGTAGTCAAGAATTTTTTAAGTGCACCGTACTTCCAACATCAATATATGTAGGGCGCGGTTGTTAGGGACAAGTAAGCGTTAGAGTTTTCCATATAAACTGCATAACAAACGGATGAATATCCGGACGTCCCAAAAAGGTTAGCCTATAGGTGTCCAGGTCGCAATGTCCGAGCAGGGGCGGACTGACCATTGAGCCACTCGGGCACTGCCCGAGGGCCCTGGGCCACTAAGGGCCCCATCAGGGTTGCCAGCCTCAGTAAAACCAGGGACAGTATGTATAAATCTGTGTTTTTTTTACATCTGTCTGTGTATACTGTGTGTACATGTATGTGTATACTGTGTGATTGTATACTGTGTGTGTTTATACTGTGTGGCCCCATAATCTCTGATTGCCTGAGGGCCCCATAATCTCCTATTGCCCGGGGGCCCCATAATCTCCTATTGCCCGGGGGCCCCATGAGTTATCAGTCCGCCCCTGTGTCCGAGTGTCCTCTGGTGTCAGTCTATGACTTTTCTTGGACAGGCAGCTGGTCCCGGGTCCCCCCCAGATTATCCTCCATCCTTATCTCTAGTCACAGCAACTCCCTCCGCATCCAAAATAGAAATTTTCTGATTGCAGAGCCCTGCTTTGTATGTTACATCCAGCCAATCAATGCTTCAAGGCTTTTTTCAAAGTCATGGCCCGGAGTCTATCCCACCCCTTTTTGAGCACTGTCTCTTCTGATTGGATGGTGGAGCAAGGACTTGATGTGTGATTGGCAGTAAGTGTACCCACGTTGTCAACTTCAAGTGGCATGTTGGTGGTAGAAGCGCAGCATGAGGGGACGCCCAAAAATGATATCATGCATGCACGTTTACAAATTCTTCGGGCCATCCATCCTGCACTACCAGGTCAATTTCGACAAGTTCCTAGGTATAGTGGGGAAACAGGCAACACTTTATTTTAAAGTGTATGTAAGCCCAAAATCTATTTTTAGTATGTTTGACATCACGTCTTATTGTATACTTCTTCTTAAACAAATGTTTTTGTGTAAATCAATTGCATAGTTTCCTGCCTGGAAATCCCTTCAGTACCAACTCTGACAATGCTAAGCCACTATCTTGTAAATAACAACAGCGTTGCCCTCCTTTGTGTCCCTTTCCCCCACAGTGCTGCTTGCTTCCCCCCTCTCCTCCCAGCAGCTGCTGCAGGCAAACAGGGGGATGTTTCAGGATGGAGAATGGAGGAAGGGGCTGGTAAATATATAATTTATTGGCTCCTTCCTTTCCTGAATGAACACAGTGAGTGATTGATACCAGTCACTCCTGTGTCCATTCATCACTGAAGCATAGCAAACGGTGTTTACTATGCTTCAGTCTGTGAATGAGTAAAAAGGTTTAGAGTGCTTCCAATTCATTCATCTTTGCAACTGAAGCTGCTAAGAAAGGGACGGATAAATCTATGTCCTCAGTCACTTCCAGCCGGGGGGGGCCCTGTCAGGTAGGCTGTACGGGGCCCCGTGATTTCTAACAGCAGCCCTGTGTGTGTATATATTATGCATATATATATATACACATACACACACACATACATAACATACACAGTGCCTTGAAAAAGTATTCATACCCCTTGACATTTTCCACATTCTGTCATGTTACAACCAAAAACGTAAGTGTATTTTATTGGGATTTTATGTGATAGACCAACACAAAGTAGCACATAATTGTGAAGTGGAAGGAAAATGATAAATGGTTTTCAACATTTTTACAAATAAATATCTGAAAAGTGTGACGTGCATTTGTGATCAGCCAACTTTACTCCGATACCTCTAACTAAAATCTAGTGGATCCAATTGCCTTCAGAAGTCATCTCATTAGTAAATAGAGTCCTGCGTGTAATTCTATCTCAGTATAAATACAGCTGTTCTGTGAAGCCCTCAGAGGTTTGTTAGAGAACATGGTAAGTAGAGATAGGAGGGGATTATAACGGTGCCAATGGATAAAAGAAAACAATAAGTACTAAAAATAACAATTTACTTTATTTACATATATGTAGAAAAAGGACAAACACATATGGTGTACATACATATAAAAGATATAACGAATGCGGTACATATGGTGAAAAAATTAGAACAAATACAGACCTAGGAGTTATAGGCCAATGATACAGGTAATCAATTCCTACATGTTTCGCCAAAGCATTGGCTTCCTCAGTGAAATGATATAAGCCTGTGCCAAAATTTTGAGTGGTCCTAGGTAAAGAACAAATAAAGAATATGAGATGACAGTACAATTTATTTTACCAATTAGATACAATAATAATCAAATAAACATTTACTATTGAATGCATGTCATGATAACCCCTCCACCCACATGAAGGATCCACCCTGGGAACCCACGTACATACCTCTCCACTCCCGATGGAAACTGAGCAGGAGAAAGCACCCCAAAAGGGGCCACCAAGAGTGCACCGCGTCTATGGCTGTAGGGGGCAGACAGAGACCTAGCAATCAGAGGTAAGGATTACGTGAAAGATTGTTATGACACAAAACAATGTTGGGATAATCATTATCCCAAAGCAAAAGAATAGGGCTAACATAGCAGTATAAACACACACAGGAGCGCCTATAGCAGGTGTTTTACAAAATGGGCTGTGGTTGATGAGTTCAAACGAAAATCATTTGGGTACATGTAAACTATGAAAAAAAGAGAGAGTGGGCAATTACTAAATAACAAAACATAAATAAGTGATTGCCTATGGTACTAAACAGGGTGGAGACAAGGAGTAACTGATAAGAACTTACCTAAGTGATATATGGAACAGCAAACGCCGCCAATATGTCCAAAAAGGATATTTAAATCACAAAAAAGGGGATAGGATAGTAACAATCAGCGACAATAGTCCAAAGCCTGTATTTTAAAAAGGGATGTACGGCCTGAGTAAGCATCAAGGTGTAAAAATAATATACATACGAAGCGGAAAACGAACATTTAAAGATACCACAATTGTGAACAGCGATGGTAAAGGCGCCCCTGAAGTCCAGCAAGGAAATGTGTGGACTGGCTGGCTATATATGCCCCCCACACCTGATCGGCCGAAAAAGGCTCCCGCGCATTTGTACCACAATTCACACATAGAGCCTACAATGCCCATAATGCGAAGATTCCGAGTTACATGACATGACTCTCAGAGAGTTTAATGGGTGAGCTGTCAGTTCACGTAAAGTGAATATGACAGCGGGCCAGAACGGATGGTACAAAACAGTGTGGTAAAGAGGGAAATGACGGGAGCAGGGGCGGGCAAGCACAGGAATAGAGTGCTGCCCTTGGGTGTCCATACAGCCAACAGCAGCGCAAAATTGACGACCATGATGGGGAAGCCAATCAACCAGACCAGCACAAGTGAAACAGGGGACTGAACCAAAGGACCCCCCCACCCCACCTGACATCCAAGGGAGGAGTGAGGGTGGGTCCCAGGTAAGTCCCACCACAAGTGACCACGACATGCATGCAAGGGCAAGTTGCGATACAACAACAAAAGAAAAAGTAAGAGAAACAATCAAAGAAAGTTCAATATTACATGAAAATAATAGAATTACAAGGTTTGATGTAAATATGATTGTAAAAAGTAACAATAACATAAGAACATGAAACAGGAATAATCATGTAAATAAATGATAAAATAAAAATAAAAAAACCCAGATTCTAAGTCCATGGCGTTGAAAAAGGAAGAAGGAAAAAAAAAGGGGATATAGAAAATAGAAAGAGGACAAAAAGAGAGAAGGATAATGGAAATGGGAAGAGAGGAAGGAATGGCAGAGATGGAACAAAGGGGCAAAAAAGGGAAGGGGGGGTAGGAGACTGAAGAACAAAAAAGAAATGATTATACTCAATCTTAGAGCAATTTTAAGATATAGAAAAAATATTTACCAAAAAAAGGAAAAAAACAAGCAAGACTAGAAATGTATCCATGTTCTTATAAAAAAGGCTTAAAGCTAATATATTCGTTTAACCCTGGAAAGGTAGTGGCTTCCAATTGGTGGATCCACTTGGTTTCAAGTTGAAGCAATTTGTTGTCAATGCTGCTACCTCTAGCATGTAGAGGTACATGTTCTAGGGGGTGAAACTGACAAAATGAGGATCATAGTTATGTTGTGCTCCAACATGTCGGTTAATTGCTGTGGTGGAAACGTTTGTACATAGGTTTTATATGATCTCTAATCCGGACGTGAAAAGGTCGTTTGGTCTTGCCGACATAATAAGAACCACATCGGCAAATAGCCAAATATACGACTCCCACCGTCTTGCAAGTAACCCGGTGTTTGATGGTGTGAATGAGTCCATTAGGAAGGGTAACTACCCGAGAGTTGGAAATAAAGGTACAAATATCGCAATTACCACATGGTAAAGTACCAGCATTCATGTGAGACTGCGATTGAACGGGAGAATGGTTACTCATTATGAGACGATCCCTGAGTGAAGGGGATCGTCGATATGTTATGTCAGGATACGACTTCACATATTTATTAACAGCTGAGTTTGCTGTTAGTAGAGGCCAAAATTTGTTCAAGACATCTCTGACTTGAACGTGCTGTCTAGAATATTGAGTGATCAACCGAACCGGTTGTAAGGTATCCACTGGGATCCACTGAGGTTTTTTCTATCTAATTTTTGGACTTTGTTGTAAGCTTTTTTTTAAAAGGGAATGGCTTTATCCTCTGTTTTTCAACCTCACATATAAATCACATGATGCTTTTAGAAAATCCGCTTTTAAGGTGCAATTCCTTTTAATTCTCAAGTATTGGCTAAAAGGGATACTGTCTAAAAGGGGTTTAGGATGGGCACTGCTGGCATGGAGGATAGTATTGCCAGAGGATGGCTTACGGTACAAGGCAGAATGAAGATTTCCATAATGGTCTATACTTATTTGAAGATCCAAAAAATTGATCTGTGATTGGCTGCATTCCATTGTAAATCTTATGTTGTAACAGTTAACAGCCAGAGAGTCAAGGAATAAGGTAAGCTAATAAGGTAAAGAGCTCGTCATCAATATATCTGTGCCAACTGATGACTTTGGATAACAGATTAGATGAGCTGGAACTGGCAAAAAGCTCCCTTTCCCACCCCCCAGGTACAGGTTGGCATAGGAGGGGGCACAGCGGGTCCCCATAGCTAACCCCTGTACCTGGAGGAAGTGGGAAGTGCCAAACATGAAATGGTTTTGTGTCAAAATGAATGTCAATAAGTCCAAAACAAACTGACCATAAGAATCAAATTCAGGACCTCTTTCCTGAAGCTGTTTGCAAATTACTTCGATCCCTTTGTGGTGTGGAATGCAGTTATATAAAAACTCTCCACATCCAAAGCCCCTAGCCAGACACCCTTTGGTAAGTGTTTACCATCAAGGATGCGAAGAAGATGGATAGTGTCCTTTACATATGAGGTCAAAGATGTAACATTGGGGGCTAAGTATTTGTCGACTAAAGCGCTGGCATTTTCAGTGAGACATTGGCATCCGGATGCGATCGGTCGACCAGAAGGATTAGTGAGGGATTTATGCAGCTTGGGCAGAGGATAAAATGTAGGAGTTTTAGGCTCTTTGACATTCAGGAAGTTCGATGTATTGCAATCAATAATGCCTTTTTGATAGGCAGAAAAAATGATTTGGTAATATTCAGATGTAAAGTTATCAATGAGAGACTGAGATATGGGCCTATACCAGTCTCGATTATCAAGGATGTCACGGCACATGCTTTCGTCTATGACTACCACATTGCCTCCTTTGTCGGCTGGTTTATTAACCAGCCCTGGGTGACTTTGGATAGATTTTAAAGCTTTTTGCAGAGCAACAGATAGGTTGGATGAATGGAGGTTGGCAAGGTCCATGTTGTTAATTGCTGTGGTAATCTGTTGGACAAAGGCCCAAATATTGGGATTAGTCGAAAGAGTATGAAAATTACGTGATTTTGTTTTAAAAGAAGTGGGGGGGAGGTATTGCTAGGTGTCTGTCTGCCCCCTACAGCCATAGATGCGGTGCACTCTTGGTGGCCCCTTTTGGGGTGCTTTCTCCTGCTCAGTTCCCATCGGGAGTGGAGAGGTATGTACGTGGGTTCCCAGGGTGGATCCTTCATGTGGAGGGGTTATCATGACATGCATTCAATAGTAAATGTTTGATTATTATTGTATCTATTTGGTAAAATAAATTGTACTGTCATCTCATATTCTTTATTTGTTCTTTACCTAGAACCACTCAAAATTTTGGCACAGGCTTATATCAGTTCCCTGAGGAAGCCAATGCTTTGGCGAAACATGTAGAAATTGATTACCTGTATCATTGGCCTATAACTCTTAGGCCTGTATTTGTTCTAATTTTTTCACCATATGTACCGCATCCGCTATATCTTTTATATGTATGTACACCATATGTGTCCTTTTTCTACATATATGTAAATAAGGTAAATTGTTATTTTTAGTACTTATTGTTTTCTTTTATCCATTGGCACCGTTATAATCCCCTCCTATCTCTACTTACCATTTTTACTAAATTGGGATGAGGTGCTGTATCTGTTGAGGATTTCCTAACCACACCCCTGGCCTTTGTTAGAGAACCTTTGTGGTCAAACAGCATCATGAAGGCCAAGGAACAAACCAGACAGGTCAGGGATAAAGTTGTGGAGATGTTTAACCACTTGCCGACCGCCTCACGCCTATATACGTGAGCAGAGCGGCACGGGCAGGCAAAATCACGTACCTGAAACGTGATTGCCTTCCCGCGGGTGGGGGGTCCGATCGGACCCCCCCCCCCGGTGCCAGCTGCGGTCGGCATTTGGTTGGGAGCGATGACAGACGAGGGGGAGGCCATCCGATCGTGGCCCCCCCCTCGCGATCGCTCCCAGCCAATGAGAAACATCCCCTGCCTCTGTATAGTACACAGAGGCAGAGGATGTGATGTCATCTCTCCTCGGCTGGCCAGTTTCCGTTCCAGCGCCGAGGAGAGATGACATGTAAGTGCACAACACTCACACACAACACAGTAGAACATGCCAGGCACACATTACACCCCCGATCCCCCCCCGATCGCCCCCCGATCCCCCCCCAATCACCCCTCCCCCCCTGTCACAAACTGACACCAAGCAGGTTTTTTTTTTTTTTTTCTTGATTACTGCATAGTGTCAGTTTGTGACAGTTAGCAGTGGTGGGACAGTGAGTATTACCCCCCTGTAGGTCTAGGGTACCCCCCTTACCCCCCCTAATAAAGTTTTAACCCCTTGATCACCCCCCCTCACCAGTGTCGCTAAGCGATCATTTTTCTGATCGCTGTATTAGTGTCGCTGGTGACGCTAGTTAGGGACGTAAATATTTAGGTTCGCCGTCAGTGTTTTATAGTGTCAGGGACCCCCATATACTATCTAATAAATGTTTTAACCCCTTGATGGCCCCTAGTTAACCCTTTCACCACTGATCACCGTATAACCGTTACGGGTGACGCTGGTTAGTTCGTTTATTTTTTATAGTGTCAGGGCACCCGCCGTTTATTACCGAATAAAGGTTTAGCCCCCTCATCGCCCGGCGGTGATATGCGTCGCCCTAGGCAGCGTCAGATTAGCGCCAGTACCGCGAACACCCACGCACGCACCGTACACGCACCGTACACCTCCCTTAGTGGTATAGTATCTGAACGCATCAATATCTGATCCGATCAGATCTATACTAGCGTCCCCAGCAGTTTAGGGTTCCCAAAAACGCAGTGTTAGCGGGATCAGCCCAGATACCTGCTAGCACCTGCGTTTTTCCCCTCCGCCCGGCCCAGCCCAGTCCAGCCCACCCAAGTGCAGTATCGATCGATCACTGACACTTTTCTTTGTAGCGTTTTGGTGAACTGGCAAGCACCAGCGGCGTAGTACACCCCGGTCGTAGTCAAACCAGCACTGCAGTAACACTTGGTGAATGTTTTGAACGCTACCATGCACTAGTTGAGTATTAGCGTAGCGTACAGCATTGCACAGACTAGGCACACTTTCACAGGGTCTCCCAAGATGCCACCGCATTTTGAGAGACTCGAACCTGGAACCGGTTACAGTTATAAAAGTTAGTTACAAAAAAAGTGTAAAAAAAATATATATATATATATATATATATATATATATATAAAATAAAAAAAAATAGTTGTCGTTTTATTGTTCTCTCTCTCTCTATTCTCTCTCTATTGTTCTGCTCTTTTTTACTGTATTCTATTCTGCAATGTTTTATTGTTATTATGTTTTATCATGTTTGCTTTTCAGGTATGTAATTATTTATACTTTACCGTTTACTGTGCTTTATTGTTAACCATTTTTTTGTCTTCAGGTACGCCATTCACGACTTTGAGTGGTTATACCAGAATGATGCCTGCAGGTTTAGGTATCATCTTGGTATCATTCTTTTCAGCCAGCGGTCGGCTTTCATGTAAAAGCAATCCTAGCGGCTAATTAGCCTCTAGACTGCTTTTACAAGCAGTGGGAGGGAATGCCCCCCCCCACCGTCTTCCGTGTTTTTCTCTGGCTCTCCTGTCTCAACAGGGAACCTGAGAATGCAGCCGGTGATTCAGCCAGCTGACCATAGAGCTGATCAGAGACCAGAGTGGCTCCAAACATCTCTATGGCCTAAGAAACCGGAAGCTACGAGCATTTTATGACTTAGATTTCGCCGGATGTAAATAGCGCCATTGGGAAATTGGGGAAGCATTTTATCACACCGATCTTGGTGTGGTCAGATGCTTTGAGGGCAGAGGAGAGATCTAGGGTCTAATAGACCCCAATTTTTTCAAAAAAGAGTACCTGTCACTACCTATTGCTATCATAGGGGATATTTACATTCCCTGAGATAACAATAAAAATGATTTAAAAGAAAAAAAATGAAAGGAACAGTTTAAAAATAAGATAAAAAAGCAAAAAAAAATAAAGAAAAAAAATAAATAAATAAAAAGCACCCCTGTCGCCCCCTGCTCTCGCGCTAAGGCGAACGCAAGCGGCGGTCTGGCGTCAAACGTAAACAGCAATTGCACCATGCATGTGAGGTATCACCGCGAAGGTCAGATCGAGGGCAGTAATTTTAGCAGTAGACCTCCTCTGTAAATCTAAAGTGGTAACCTGTAAAGGCTTTTAAAGGCTTTTAAAAATGTAGTAATTTTGTTGCCACTGCACGTTTGTGCGCAATTTTAAAGCATGTCATGTTTGGTATCCATGTACTCGGCCTAAGATCATCTTTTTTATTTCATCAAACATTTGGGCAATATAGTGTGTTTTAGTGCATTAAAATTTAAAAAAGTGTGTTTTTTCCCAAAAAAATGCGTTTGAAAATCGCTGCGCAAATACTGTGTGAAAAAAAAAAATGAAACACCCACCATTTTAATCTGTAGGGCAATTGCTTTAAAATAATATATAATGTTTGGGGGTTCAAAGTAATTTTCTTGCAAAAAAAAAAAATTTTTTCATGTAAACAATAAGTGTCAGAAAGGGCTTTGTCTTCAAGTGGTTAGAAGAGTGGGTGATGTGTGACATAAGCTTCTAAATGTTGTGCATAAAATGCCAGGACAGTTCAAACCCCCCCCCAAATGACCCCATTTTGGAAAGTAGACACCCCAAGCTATTTGCTGAGAGGCATGTCGAGTCCATGGAATATTTTATATTGTGACACAAGTTGCGGGAAAGAGACAATTTTTTTTTTTTTTTTTTTGCACAAAGTTGTCACTAAATGATATATTGCTCAAACATGCCATGGGAATATGTGAAATTACACCCCAAAATACATTCTGCTGCTTCTCCTGAGTACGGGGATACCACATGTGTGGGACTTTTTGGGAGCCTAGCCGCGCACGGGACCCCGAAATCCAAGCACCGCCTTCAGGCTTTCTAAGGCCGTAAATTTTTGATTTCACTCCTCACTACCTATCACAGTTTCGGAGGCCATGGAATGCCCAGGTGGCACAAACCCCCCCCCCAAATTACCCCATTTTGGAAAGTAGACACCCCAAGCTATTTGCTGAGAGGTATAGTGAGTATTTTGCAGACCTCACTTTTTGTCACAAAGTTTTGAAAATTGAAAAAAGAAAAAAAAAAATTTTTTTTCTGGTCTTTCTTCATTTTCAAAAACAAATGAGAGCTGCAAAATACTCACCATGCCTCTCAGCAAATAGCTTGGGGTGTCTACTTTCCAAAATGGGGTCATTTGGGGGGGGGTTTGTGCCATCTTGGCATTTTATGGCCTTCAAAACTGTGATAGGTAGTGAGGAGTAAAATCAAAAATGTATGCCCTTAGAAATCCTGAAGGTGGTGCTGGGTTTTCGGGGCCCCGTACGCGGCTAGGCTCCCAAAAAGTGCCACACATGTGGTATCCCCGTACTCAGGAGAAGCAGCTGAATGTATTTTGGGGTGCAATTCCACATATGCCCATGGCCTGTGTGAGCAATATATCATTTAGTGACAACTTTTTGTAATTTTTTTTTTCTTTTTTTTGTCATTATTCAATCACTTGGGACAAAAAAAATAAATATTCAATGGGCTCAACATGCCTCTCAGCAATTTCCTTGGGGTGTCTACTTTCCAAAATGGGGTCATTTGGGGGGGGGTTTGTACTGCCCTGCCATTTTAGCACCTCAAGAAATGACATAGGCAGTCAGAAACTAAAAGCTGTGTAAATTCCAGAAAATGTACCCTAGTTTGTAGACGCTATAACTTTTGCGCAAACCAATAAATATACGCTTATTGACATTTTTTTTACCAAAGACATGTGGCCAAATACATTTTGGCCTAAATGTATGACTAAAATTTAGTTTATTGGATTTTTTTTATAACAAAAAGTAGAAAATATCATTTTTTTTCAAAATTTTCAGTCTTTTTCCGTTTATAGCGCAAAAAATAAAAAACGGCAGAGGTGATCAAATATCATCAAAAGAAAGCTCTATTTGTGGGAAGAAAAGGACGCAAATTTCGTTTGGGTAGAGCATTGCATGACCGCGCAATTAGCAGTTAAAGCGACGCAGTGCCGAATTGTAAAAAGTGCTCTGGTCAGGAAGGGGGTAAATCCTTCCGGGGCTGAAGTGGTTAAAGTGAGGTTAAGTTATAAAAAAAATATCCCAAGCTTTGAACATCTCACAGAACACTGTTCAATCCATCATCCGAAAATGGAAACAGTATGGCACAACTGCAAACCTAATAAAGACATGGCTGTCCACCTAAACTGGCAGCTCAGGCAAGGAGAGCATTAATCAGAGAAGCAGCCAAGAGGCCCATGGTAACTCTGGAGGAGCTGCAGAGATCCACAGCTAAGAGTGGCAAGAAGAAAGTCAATGTTGAAAGAAAGCCATAAGCCATGGGAAGTCCCATTTGCAGTTTGCAAAAAGCCATGTGGGGGACACCGCAAACATGTGGAAGAAGGTGCTCTGGTCAGATGAGACCAAAATTGAACTTTTTGGCCTAAAAGCAAAACGCTTGGTGTGGTGGAAAACGAACACTGCACATCACCCTGAACACACCATCCCCATCGTGAAACATGGTGGCAGCAGAATCATGTTGAAGGGGTGTTTTTCTTCAGCAGGAACAGGGAAGCTGGTCAGAGTTGATGGGAAGATAGATGGAGCCAAATACAGGGCAATCTTAGAAGAAAACCTCTTAGACTTTGCAAAAGACTTGAGACTGGGGCAGAGGTTCACCTTCCAGCAGGACAACGACCCTAAACATACAGCCAGAGCTACAATGGAATGGTTTAGATCAGGGGTAGGCAACCTGGGGCCCTCCAGCTGTTGCAGAACTACAAGTCCCATCATGCCTCTGGGAGTAATTGTAACTGCCAGCCTTGCAATGCCTCAAGGGAAATGTAGTTCCACAACAGCTGGAGGGCTACTGGTTGCCTACCCCTGGTTTAGATCAAAGCATATTATTCATGTGTTAGAATGGCCCAGTCAAAGTCCACACCTAAATCCAATTGGGAATCTGTGGCAAGACTTGAAAATTGCTGTTAACAGACACTCTCCATCCAATCTGACAGAGCTTGAGCTAGTTTGCAAAGAAGAATTTGCAAAGATTTCACTCTCTAGATGTGCAAAGCTGGTAGAGACATCCTCAAAAATACTTGCATCTGTAATTGCAGAGAAAGGTGGTTCTACAAAGTATTGACTCAGGGGGGCTGAATACAAATGCATGTCACACTTTTCAGATATTGATTTGTAAAAAATTTCAAAAACCATTTATCATTTTCCTTCCACTTCACAATTATGTGCCACTTTGTGTTGATCTATCATAAATAATACCAATAAAATACACTCACGTTTTTGGTTATAACATGACAAAATGTGGAAAATTTCAAGGGTCATGAATACTTTTTAAGGCACTGTATATAGATTTATTATATCTATCTAGAGAATGTATATTTTATATCTCTATCTCTATATCTCTTTAATGTTTTATTTTTTTTTTATTTTTTGCTCTCTGACACCATATGCCCCCTCTCAAGCTGTAACAAGGGAGCTTCAACTAATCATGTCCAATGTGGTATTCATTAGCTCCATCTAAAACGCATAACAGAAAGTGTTTGTCTGCAAAGAGTCATCGCGTGTTTGTGCAAATTAAGTCATATTACAGGGGAAAATAATAACAAACAATGCTCCGACTAGGTGAACAGACATTTATTTTGGCAGCTGTGAACTCCATCCTCCTCCCCCTAAATCCTCATATAGAAACAGTACTGTGTTTGATTGGACTTTCTTTCCCAATAAAATTAATTTAGAGCAAAATGTTTTCTTAACTTTAAATCAGTAGTTTCTCGTTTTAGGTCCACGCAATGAAAGTCGATGGTAAGTAACGTTATACAAGCACAGTAGGGTTTTTTTTAGGCCTTATGAAAGCTAATAAAAAGAAAGTCTCAATAGTGGCACTTGTGACCTCCACTCTGTACTAAAATGTAAGCCTAGAATCTCTTTATTAGAAAAGGCTAAACTATAAACTACGGTGTTAAAGAACAACTTCGGTCCAATGGTAAAGCAGAAAAACGAAACAAGGAACTGCTGAATTCACTAGAAATTCAATTAACAAATTTTATTCTTTTTCTTGCACTGTGGGAAACATTCATTATCTGGTCTGTGTCCACCCCGCTTCAATGCATCGTAATGTCAACAGAGCTTTAAGAGAGCATAAGGCTCCTTTCATATGGGCGGCCAGGGGGGTCGCCCACCTACAAGTATGCATGGTACCACTCAGAGGAGTACACATTACAACAGCAATTTAACGCTTCATGCCTGTGAAACTCTCCCATGTAAGTGAATGGGGCCATGCTACAACCATGAGCTAACTGTTTGGATTGCAGATGCCGGCACAGTCCCACAAAGCAAAGTTGCTAATAAATTATCTAAATGAAATTTAAAAAAAAATAAAAAAAGGCTCAGGAGGCAGCAGCAACACTGAAAAACAAACACATGAAAACAAATATCATATTTATGTTAACATTCAATGCCTAAACATGTTTTACCTTAATGTAAGGAATGCATTAAGGTAAAAAAATGTTTAGACTTTAGATTGACTCTATGGCCCCTTTCACACTGGGGCGGTGGGGGCGTCGGCGGTAAAACGGAGCTATTTTGAGCGGCGCTTTACCGTCTTTTTAACAGCAGTATTCGGCGCTAGTGGGGCAGTTTTATCCCCCGCTAGCGGCCGAAAAAGGGTTAAACCCTCAGGCTTTCACACTGTAGACACAGCAGCAGCAGTTTTAGGTCGGTTTTCAGGCACTATTCTTAGCGCAATAGCGCCTGCAAAGGGGCCTATGCATTTCAGCCTTCATCAAAGTCTTCAAAATTTGACACTTCTGGAGTTTCAGGTGCCTGTGTCCCCTGCTGCATGCTGTGGTTCCATCTGCTGGCCCTTTATCACAATAGGACATGGTAAAGATGTAGGAGCAAATGAGAGCAACCATAGAGTTCAGTAGGGGACTAAGAACTTGAAAGAGTGAAGAATATGAAGGTTCTGCCATAAGTTATAGCGCTTGAAATTGGGGTTTGAATTGAACAATACAGTGTAACTATATATTTTTTACATTGTATTCACATTTTATTCATCTGTAGATCAAAGTTGTGACCGTTGATTAGAATATGCATGAAATAGCGAATACAATGTAACAATACATAGTTACAATGTACTCCTCAATGACATTTTTAGACTATCAGCAAGTGGCATTTTACACCTGAGCGGCTGTATTTTGCCAGCCAATCCTGCTATGGAATACATAGCATTTCCTGGCTGTGATTGTGAAAGTAGGCAGCAACAGGAGGTATGAAGCTGGACATTTAATTACATTTTTAGAGTATTATATCCTATGTTTAAAAGTGCATCAAAATTTTATTATTATTATTATTATTATACAGGATTTATATAGCGCCAACAGTTTGCGCAGCGCTTTACAACATGAGGGCAGACCGTTCACTTCCAATACAAATTAATAAAAGAGGGATCAGAGGGCCCTGCTCACTAGAGCTTACAATCTAGAAGGGATGCACCCCAATTCATGAAATCTGAGCTGGGCACATCTATCTAGCAGACAGCTAAACTATTCACAGGTAGGGATGAGCTTCGTGTTCGAGTCGAACCCATGTTCGACTCGAACATCGGCTGTTCGACCGTCCGTCGAATTGCGAACGATATGGGCCGTTCGCGCCAAATTCGTGTGGCGCGTCACGGCCCATAATTCACTGCGGCATCGCAGTGCATTGCTGGCTGATGATTGGCCAAGCATGCACTATGACCCGCATGCTTGGCCAATCACAGCGCCGCCTGAACAGAGAGCCGTAATTGGCCAAAGCCAAGGAGGCTTTGGCCAATTATGGCTCAGGGGATTTAGTACACGCCCCACACTATATAAGGCCGCCTGCACGGCGGCCCTGTGTAGTGTGTGTTCCGGCGTTGAAAGAGATAGACAGAGAGACAGTGTTTGATTTGAGTTAGATAGATTAGGCAGAACAGTCAGTCAGTTAGCTGCACTTACAGTGTATTGTGTATATATATGCATCCCAGGTGTTGCATATATATATATACACTGTATTCAGTTTAGCTAGATCCGTTCCTGTTATCTTCTATCTAGACTATTTACATTCAGTGCAGTGTGTCCTGCTCACAGTGTTCAGCTAGATCCGTTCCTGCTATTTACATTCAGTACAGTGCTTCCTGCTCACAGTGTTCAGCTAGATCCGTTCCTGCTATTTACATTCAGTGCAGTGCGTGCTGCTCACAGTGTTCAGCTAGATCCGTTCCTGCTATTTACATTCAGTGCAGTGCGTGCTGCTCACAGTGTTCAGCTAGATCCGTTCCTGCTATTTACATTCAGTGCAGTGCGTGCTGCTCACAGTGTTCAGCTAGATCCGTTCCTGCTATATACATTTAGTGCAGTACGTCCTGCTCACAGTGTTCAGCTAGATCCGTTCCTGTTATCTTCCTACTGACAGGCAGGCTTGTCTGGTTACAGTATATAAAGCTACCTGAAGAAAATTACAGGTGTTCTTTTTGATCCTATTAGTACCACGGTCAGGCAGCTAGACTATTTACATTTAGTACAGTGTGTCCTGCTCACAGTGTTCAGCTAGATCCGTTCCTGTTATTTACATTCAGTGCAGTGCGTCCTGCTCACAGTGTTCAGCTAGATCCGTTCCTGCTATTTACATTCAGTGCAGTGCGTCCTGCTCACAGTGTTCAGCTAGATCCGTTCCTGCTATTTACATTCAGTGCAGTGCGTGCTGCTCACAGTGTTCAGCTAGATCCGTTCCTGCTATTTACATTCAGTGCAGTGCGTCCTGCTCACAGTGTTCAGCTAGATCCGTTCCTGTTATCTTCCTACTGACAGGCAGGCTTGTCTGGTTACAGTATATAAAGCTACCTGAAGAAAATTACAGGTGTTCTTTTTGATCCTATTAGTACCACGGTCAGGCAGCTAGACTATTTACATTTAGTACAGTGTGTCCTGCTCACAGTGTTCAGCTAGATCCGTTCCTGTTATTTACATTCAGTGCAGTGCGTCCTGCTCACAGTGTTCAGCTAGATCCGTTCCTGCTATTTACATTCAGTGCAGTGCGTCCTGCTCACAGTGTTCAGCTAGATCCGTTCCTGCTATTTACATTCAGTGCAGTGCGTGCTGCTCACAGTGTTCAGCTAGATCCGTTCCTGCTATTTACATTCAGTGCAGTGCGTCCTGCTCACAGTGTTCAGCTAGATCCGTTCCTGTTATCTTCCTACTGACAGGCAGGCTTGTCTGGTTACAGTATATAAAGCTACCTGAAGAAAATTACAGGTGTTCTTTTTGATCCTATTAGTACCACGGTCAGGCAGCTAGACTATTTACATTTAGTACAGTGTGTCCTGCTCACAGTGTTCAGCTAGATCCGTTCCTGTTATTTACATTCAGTGCAGTGCGTCCTGCTCACAGTGTTCAGCTAGATCCGTTCCTGCTATTTACATTCAGTGCAGTGCGTCCTGCTCACAGTGTTCAGCTAGATCCGTTCCTGCTATTTACATTCAGTGCAGTGCGTGCTGCTCACAGTGTTCAGCTAGATCCGTTCCTGCTATTTACATTCAGTGCAGTGCGTCCTGCTCACAGTGTTCAGCTAGATCCGTTCCTGTTATCTTTCTACTGACAGGCAGGCTTGTCTGGTTACAGTATATAAAGCTACCTAAAGAAAATTACAGGTGTTCTTTTTGATCCTATTAGTACCACGGTCAGGCAGCTAGACTATTTACATTTAGTACAGTGTGTCCTGCTCACAGTGTTCAGCTAGATCCGTTCCTGTTATTTACATTCAGTGCAGTGTGTCCTGCTCACAGTGTTCAGCTAGATCCGTTCCTGCTATTTACATTCAGTACAGTGCGTCCTGCTCACAGTGTTCAGCTAGATCCGTTCCTGCTATTTACATTCAGTGCAGTGCGTGCTGCTCACAGTGTTCAGCTAGATCCGTTCCTGCTATATACATTTAGTGCAGTACGTCCTGCTCACAGTGTTCAGCTAGATCCGTTCCTGTTATCTTCCTACTGACAGGCAGGCTTGTCTGGTTACAGTATATAAAGCTACCTGAAGAAAATTACAGGTGTTCTATCCCAGCTTAGTGCAGCTACAGGCCATTAGTATGTCTGGAAGGCCAAGAAGGAGAGGCAGACAGTCACAAGCCAATAAGAGAGGGCAAGCAGGCTCTGTGTCTAGTGCTGGTCGTGGAGACGGTGCATCCTCATCAGCACGTGGCCATGGGACACGCTTGGCCTTTTTTTCGGCAGCTGGCCGTGTTGAGCCGCAACATGCGGAAGACTTGGTCGAGTGGATGACCAAGCCGTCCTCATCCTCCTCATCCTCTCTCACCCATGCCCAGGGTGCTTTGTCTGGCAAAGCAGCGGCCTCTTCCCTCAGCTCAATGTCATCAGTGACTCCTTCCCTAGCCCCACCATGTCCTCCTGAGGATTCCCTCGAACTGTTTGACCACAGTGTTGGGTACATGCTCCAGGAGGATGCCCAGCGTTTGGAAGGCTCTGATGATGATACTGAGCTCAATGAAGGCAGTAACATGAGCACGGACAGAGGGGGTGCCCAAGAAGGACAGCAATCTGGCAGTCATGCTCCCCCTGCTGCAGCATACTGCCAGGTTTGCTCCAGTGATGAGGAGGGAGGGGATGATGAGGTCACTGACTCAACGTGGGTGCCTGATAGGAGAGAGGAGGAGGAGGAGGAGGAGGAGGAGGAGGAGGAGGAGGAGGTGGCACATCACCAACTAGGCAGGATGCCCTCCAGGGGCCAGCCTAAGGGCAGCACATTGACTGCATCACACCCCAAAGCTCCACATGTGCAGGGCGCTGCAGTCTCTGCGCGTTATTCAAAAAGTTCTTTGGTGTGGGCCTTTTTTGAGACGAGTGCATCAGATCGCACCGCTGCTATTTGCAATATATGTCTCAAGCGTATCTCGCGTGGCCAAAACATCTCCCGCTTGGGTACCACATGCTTGACCAGACATATGTTGACCTGCCATGCAGTTCGTTGGCAAGCGTATCTAAAAGACCCACACCAAAGAACAAAGACGATCTCTCCTTGCTCCTCATCAGCTGAGATTTCCAACCCCACTAGACCTTCAGTCCTCTCTGCGACCTGCAGTGAGAGGAATGAAGGTGTAGAATTAGGTGTGTCACAGCCAAGTACTTATGGGCAATCTGCTTTTGGTACACCGACGTCAGATTGTACCAGGCAAATTTCCCTGCCCCAGCTGCTGCACCGCCGAAAGAAGTTTGCTCCCAGCCATCCACATGCCCAGCGGTTGAATGCTAGCTTGGCAAAATTGCTAGCACTTCAACTGCTGCCTTTTCAGTTGGTAGACTCTGCCCCCTTCCGTGAGTTTGTGGAATGTGCGGTTCCTCAGTGGCAGGTACCCAAACGCCACTTTTTCTCACGGAAGGCGATTCCGGCTCTCTACCGGCATGTGGAAGGCAATGTCCATGCCTCGCTGGACAGGGCGGTCAGCGGTAAGGTGCATATTACCGCTGACTCATGGTCCAGCAGGCATGGACAGGGACGTTACTTAAGTTTCACGGCGCATTGGGTGACTCTGCTGGCAGCTGGGAAGGATGCAGGACAAGGTGCAGTAGTGTTGGAGGTTGTTCCGCCACCACGCCTCCAAAATGCTGATTGTGACACACCTCTCTCCTCCACCCCCTCCTCTTCTTCTTCCTCCATGGCCTCTTCCTCGGAACCAGCGGTGCTCCGTAGGCGTTCAAGGGGCTACGCAAGTACGCAGGCCAAAAGATGCCATGCGGTGCTTGAGCTGGTGTGCTTGGGGGACAGGAGCCACACTGGGGCAGAGGTTCTGTCAGCTCTGCAGGGGCAGGTTCAGAGGTGGTTGACGCCACGCCAACTTAAGGCAGGAATGGTGGTTTGCGACAATGGCACCAACCTCCTCTCTGCCCTCCGACAGGGACAACTGACCCATGTGCCCTGTTTGGCTCACGTCCTTAACTTGGTGGTGCAGCGGTTCTTGGGCAGGTACCCGGGCTTACAGGATGTCCTGAGGCAGGCCAGGAAAGTCTGTGTGCATTTCCGCCGGTCATATAATGCCAGTGCTCGGCTGACGGACCTCCAAAAGGAGTTTAACCTGCCCAAGAACCGCCTAATCTGTGACATGCCCACCAGGTGGAACTCGACGTTGGCCATGCTGCAGCGGCTGCACACGCAGCAGAGGGCCATCAATGAGTACCTGTGCGACTATGGCACCAGGACAGGGTCAGGGGACCTTGGTTTTTTTTCCCCACGCCAGTGGGCCATGATCAGGGATGCATGCACTGTCCTGTCACCATTCGAGGAGGCCACGAGGATGGTGAGCACTGACAGTGCATGCATCAGTGACACTGTCCCCCTTGTCCACCTGTTGGAGCACACGCTGCGTGGGATAATGGACAGGGCACTTGAGGCAGAACAGAGGCAGGAAGAGGAGGACTTCCTTAGCTCTCAAGGCCCCCTTTATCCAGACAGTGTTCCTGCGTGCCCGCCGATCACACAGGAAGAGGACGAGGAGGAGGAGGAGGAGGAGGAGGAAGATTGTGTCAGTATGGAGGTGGAGCCTGGCACTCAGCATCAGCAGTCTTTAAGGGATCAGTCCCAAGGAACACATGGACTTGTACGTGGCTGGGAGGAGGTGGCTGCGGACGTTGTTGTCCTTAGTGACCCAGAGGACTCCGGACCGAATGCCTCAGCAAACCTACGCTGCATGGCCTCCCTGATCCTGCAAAGCCTGCGTAAGGATCCTCGTATTCGTGGTATCAAGGAGAAGGACCAATACTGGCTGGCAACCCTCCTTGATCCACGTTACAAGGGTAAGGTTGCGGACCTTATCTTGCCATCGCAGAGGGAGCAGAGGATGAAACATCTTCGGGAGGCCTTGCAGAAAGGTCTGTGCAACGCGTTCCCAGAGACTGGGAGGTTACAAACTCCTGTTTCTGGACAACGTGTTGCTGAGGCTTCGGTCAGTCAAAGAAGGAGCGGTGGAGAAGGTGGCCGTCTGACCGATGCGTTCAGACAATTTTTTGGTCCGCAGCCCCAAGGTATGATCGGTTCCAGCAACCATCGCCAGCGTCTGTTTTACATGGTGCAGGAATACCTAGGGGCAAGATCAGACTTGGACACCTTTCCCACCGAAAATCCTCTGGGTTACTGGGTCTTGAGGATGGATCACTGGCCAGAGCTTGCACAGTATGCAATTGAGCTACTGGCCTGTCCTGCATCCAGCGTTCTTTCGGAACGCACATTCAGTGCTGCTGGAGGCGTGGTAACCGATCACAGGGTGCGTCTGTCCACCGACTCGGTCGATCGGCTGACCTTCATAAAAATGAATCAGTCTTGGATCACCACCAGCTACCAAGCACCTGATGCAGATGTAACCGAATAATTTTTTTTGAAATCTCAGATCCCTTCAAAGACTGCCTATGCTGATGCTGAGTGACTATCCCTGAGTAATTATCCTCTTCCTCCTCAATCATCACGCTGATAGCTTGTAAGAACATTTTTGGTTCTGGGCGCCACCACCAGTGCCTAAGGCACAATTTTTCAGCCCCTGTTTAACAGGGGCGTGTAATTACAATTTTTGATGTAATACTTTGCAGCAGGGCTCGTTCCTGCATTCCAACTAGAGTGTCTGTGAGGGGTTGCAGTGTTGTGGCACCAGCACCAGTGCCTAAGACCCAATTTTTCTGCCCCTGTCTAACAGGGGCGTGTAATTACAATTTTTGATGCAATACTTTGCAGCAGGGCTTGTTCCTGCATTCCAACTAGAGTGTCTGTGAGGGGTTGCAGTGTTGTGGCACCAGCACCAGTGCCTAAGACCCAATTTTTCTGCCCCTGTCTAACAGGGGCGTGTAATTACAATTTTTGATGCAATACTTTGCAGCAGGGCTTGTTCCTGCGTTTCAACTAGAGTGTCTGTGAGGGGTTGCAGTGTTGTGGCACCAGCACCAGTGCCTAAGACCCAATTTTTCAGCCCCTGTCTAACAGGGGCGTGTAATTACAATTTTTGATGCAATACTTTGCAGCAGGGCTTGTTCCTGCGTTTCAACTAGAGTGTCTGTGAGGGGTTGCAGTGTTGTGGCACCAGCACCAGTGCCTAAGGCCTAATTTTTCAGCTCCTGTTCAACAGGGGCATGTAATTACAATTCTTGATCTAATATTTCACAGCAGGGCCCTGTGAGGGCTTACAGTGTTTTGGCCACAGCAACACCTAAGGCCCAAATTTCTGCTGAGTATATAGGGCAGGACCCTACTTTCAAACATCTAACTTACAAACGACTCCTACTTGCAAACGGAAGGAGACAACAGGAAGTGAGATGAAATCTACCCCTAAGGAAGGGAAATTCTCTCCTGTAAGAGTTAATATGGGAAAACAATTTTTCCTTTCCACTGATGCTTTCCAATCCTTGTTCCACAAAAAAACCCAAATTTTCAAAAAACATTTTTCATTGGGACAAAAAAGTGAGGTGAAATCTTCTGAAGAGGAGGAAAGACGCAAAACAAATGTCACAGGGGTGATAACCCTTCCCTATGTTTTCCAAAAAGCTTAGAAAAGATTTTTTGGCTGGAGCTAAACACATTAAAAATGTTCAAAATTACAAACAGATTCTACTTAACAACAAACCTACAGTCCCTGTCTTGTTTGCACCGCCTGTATACTGCTGTTCAGAGTATATAGGGACCTTTCCTTATTTTAATTTGGGTGCGGGGTTCCCCTTAATATCCATACAAGACCCAAAGGGCCTGGTAATGGACTGGGGGGTACCCATGCCGTTTGTCTCACTGATTTTCATCCATATTGCCATGACCCGACATGACATTAAACCCGCAAGCAGTTTTAAATGAGATTTTTTCCTTTAAAAATGACATTTGGTGCAGGGACTGTTCTAAACATGGGAAACACGCGTCACTTTACAGGCATACTATAGACACCCCCCAGGTACGATATTTAAAGGAATATTTCACTTTTTTTTTTTTACTTTAAGCATCATTAAAATCACTGCTCCCGAAAAAACGGCCGTTTTTAAAAGTTTTTTTTGCATTGATACATGTCCCCTGGGGTAGGACCCGGGTCCCCAAACCCTTTTTAGGACAATACCATGCAAATTAGCCTTTAAAATGAGCACTTTTGATTTCGAACGTTCGAGTCCCATAGACGTCAATGGGGTTCTAACGTTCGTGCGAACTTGCGGTCCGTTCGCGGGTTCTGGTGCGAACCGAACCGGGGGGTGTTCGGCTCATCCCTATTCACAGGCAACCTCTGCGTGTGCGGGGAGCTGTCAGCTGTCTCACAGTGTCTAGCAATAATCTACTCCTACAGATGAATGAAGAAGTGAAAAATCTAACAGGACGTGTACATTTTAAACAGTATATAAAGGGGAAGACAGAAGATATACATGTATAACTTATGTGGGGAGATTTGTTTAATCTCTGTGTATCATCTGAGGCTGTTCACTTCACTAGGGTTATATCCACTTTAACCACTTCAATACAGGGCACTTCCCCCCTTTCTGCCCAGACCACTTTTCAGCTTTAAGCGCTGTTTAAATGACAATTGCGCGGTCAAGCCACACTGTACCCAAACAAAATTTTTATCATTTTTTCCCTACAAATAGAGCTTTCTTTTGGTGGTATTTGATCACATCTAGGGTTTATATTTTTTGCACTACAAATAAAAAAAGACCGAAAATTTTGAAAAAAGAAAAGTTTCTTTGTTTCTGTTACAAAACTTTGTAAACAAGTAAGTTTCCTTTACTGATAGACACTGATGAGGCTGCACTGATGGGCACTGATGAGGCAGTACTGATTGGCATTGATGGGTACTGATGATGAGGCACTTATATGCGGCACTAATAGGCGGCACTGATAAGCAGCACTGACGGGCACTCATAGGCAGCACTGATAAGTGGCACTGATAGATGGCACTGTTAGGCAGCACTGATCAGGGGGCACTGAGTGCCATCCCTATTGGGCATTGATTGGCATACCTGGTGGTCCTGGGTGGCATCCTTGGGGGGGGGGCTGCACTGATAATCAACGCAGACCCCCACATCAGGAGAGATGCCGTTCGGCTCTCCTCTACTCACGCCTGGCAGTGCGAGTGGAGGAAAAGACGATAAACGGCTCTTCCTATTTACACTGTGATCAGCTGGGATTGGACGTGGTAAAGAGCTGATCGCGTCAAAACCTCATTACCTCAATCAGAGATGCAGACTGACACACCACCGATCGCGGCTTATCCTGCTGGACGTCATATGACACCCTGCCAGGATAACAGAACCACTTCCCAGCCATCATTCTGCATGGGTGGGAAGTGATTGAGCTGACCATAGATGGATCAGCAGGGCCGAATTTGGGCAGTCTGGTTGTACAAAAGTCGATTTCTCAATCGACTTTTGTACAACCAACCTGCCAGGTCTTTTTTGCCCAATCAATGCGGCTAGCCATAGCCGGCAACACTGATCATTGCATTCTGCCGGCAGAGAAGGCTCCTTGTCCGCAGAACACAATAGCGCCATAGGAGTGATTCTTCCATCCACTTTAAATGTGTGGATAGGGGAAATCAACACATTTTTATTTAGTTTCAATAGTTTTTATTAGAGGTTTTCACAAAAAGTAGAAAGGACATTACAATTCACAATTTCCATAATGTTGTGCTTATATAATAACAGCAATAAGAGAAAAAAAAAGGAGAAAGGACATTACAATTCACAATTTCCATAATGTTGTGCTTATATAATAACAGCAATAAGAGAAAAAAAAAGGAGAAAGGACATTACAATTCACAATTTCCATAATGTTGTGCTTATATAATAACAGCAATAAGAGAAAAAAAAAAAGGAAGAAAAGTTTGCATTGGTAATCAAACGAAAGAGCAAAAGGCGTATGGCCCCAAGCTCCATTATAACTAAAGATTGCTCCCTCTAGTACGGCACATTTTGTTTTCATTCAATAGAATATATGGCCTGTTTTAGGAGTAAATTGGCTATATGGTCAGCTAAGATGCAAATTGTGCTTAGCAGAGCTCCACTGCAAGCAGAAGATGCCTACCCAATCAGGAATAAGCAAGCAGGAGGGGAGATTTTTTTTTTTTTTACTTTTCTCAGGCAGAAGAACAAAGAATGTAAGCTGCAGCCAGGATGAAACGGTGCCTATGGGTGCACCATGTAAGCGTTTGCTGCTTTCTTGGTCATTTCCAGGATCAAAAGCCTGAAAATAAAGCAAGGAACCAACCAATGCTATCCAGGAATAGCAGCAAATACAGGCACTTCAATCTTCCCTCCCAGTGCTCCCTGTTGAGTGGTCTTTAGTCATCTGTGTCCTACTGGGGCGATTTCCCTTTACGTCGTGTCCCTATTGTCACCATTGGAAGATTTCCCCTCTATTCTTTTTTCAGGGGACAACTCAAAATTGTGGAGTTTCCCCCACCTCCTGGTGCTAATGGCCACCAGGACAAGGAGAGAGAGAAAGAGTAACTTTCCCTAACAGGGACAATAGATCGATTTCTGGAGAATGGCAAAGACCTGTTTTTATTTCAAAAAGCTTCCATGCACCAACAGTAAAAATTTCAAAAGCCTCCATGCCCCAAAAAAATAAAAATAAAAAAAAGTTTATGCCAATAGAGTAAATATATTTATGGAGAATGTAAAATATGTATTCATATGGCTTAATTTGTCTCCTGGTCATTTGCTGACAGCATCAAAGATCATTAAAGATTAATTCCACATTTGTTAAAAGATTTTAACAAACTTTGTTGCAGATTACTACCTTTTGTTATTCTGAAGAAACCCCTGTGCGTTTGTCTGTGTCCATGTTGGAGTGGTTTCATAATTATCAATCAGCTGCTGCAGCTGCAGGGCACCAATGAGGAAATCTGCTGGGCCTGCATCCCTTTAGACTTGATTTCCTATTGGGAGTATCTCACCAAAAATGATATTTTTGTTGCAGGTGATGCCTGAAATCTGACTTGTATCTTAGTGCACACTTCTGGGAAAATCACACATGCAGGAAACTATGTTTCTGTACACATTCTGCATATTGCATTGCATTTTAAAAGAAAACTACAGAGCTGCAGATTGAAAAGGAAAGGTTATTTTAAATATCATTCAATCACAATGACTTGTGTTGCAATTGTGTACGCTATGTTATTTTTTCTTTATTTGCTTTTTTGTCCCCCACGAATGTGGAGTTACCCTTTAGGTGTGACATGGGCCTAAAATCAAGTCACAACTGCATTTTATGCATCTCTCAACCTCAACTGTCCCTGAACCACTCTGCCTGTCTGCCAACTGCAAGTATCTGTTTGCTTTGCTCAGTTCGCGCCTCCCTGGCATGGTAGCCAGGCACTATAGCATTGTGCATAAGACCTGGGGGCAACCTTGTACCGGTAGGCCTACTTGCCTTATGGGAAAGGGGGCTGCTATAGGTGAAGAACACAGTAGCCAGCTATAGTGTCTGACCACCTGCGTTAGGGATAAGCGTGACACGGTGACCGAGACTCTGCAGAGACTGACAGCAGTAGCTATCAATCTGTGGTCAATGCAGGTACATAGAAAAAACAACCACCAACTCTGAAAAGAACCATAAAAACAATGTGACAGCCATCAAGTCATGGCCCAGCAATAGGGAGGCTGCGGCCCAGCAACGGGCCATGGCCTAGCAGTTGAGAAACACTGCTCTAGAACTAAGATTATGCAGCCAACTAGCTAGTTAAGGCCATGACACCAAACATCCTTGCTATCTCTGACAGGAGGAGATGACAACGGAATAAACACATTGGAAAGGCAGTAAACCCAGACAAACAAAATCGCTCAGCAATCCAAAATTACAGGGACATGTGGCTCTAATCTAGTTTGTGACTGCAACATTATACCGCTGTTCACCACTTTTATGACACATGTCAGCAACATGTAAAGCATTTCTTCTTAGTAAACGAAGCCGCTCTGAAAGCCAAGAAAAATAAATCCAGTAGAGTTCACCTTCTATGTGCACAGGAAAATAGGCTTAGTTCCACCTTAGACATTTTCATTTGCTTTGTTTTCATCTAATGCCAGATGTTTGAGAGGCCAAGTGTTCTCCTCAGGGGATCTACTGCAGCACTGATCATTCGTGGTGGGATAAAGTGCCTGATAAAGTTACAGCTTACCTTTGAGAGAGAGAAAGAGAGATCATGGACAAATGCCATTCTGGAGCAAGAGATCATAGGATACTCATAGACAAATACTTAAAGAGACCCTGTCAACAACTTAAAAGCTGCAGGTTAAAGCACAGAAATATATTTTCAATGCTTTCTTACAGTGATTTACTTTTTATTAACAATGTTTTATTGACTTGCAATGTGCTTCTGAATGTGCTAGTAAAACCTGCTACTTCAGAATAGTCAGTTCAATAGGATAGCCCCCTCCCTGTGTTCATACCATAACCCTCTCCTCTGCTGGAAATGTACAGGCCCAGCTCCTCCCCTCATCCAATTGTTTCTTTTTCTTCTCATCTTCTAAGCAGTCATACAAACCCTGGCTCCTGTGTTAAAGAGTGGCTCAACAATGGGACGTCACCCATTGGGTGTCAAGAGAGTTCCCTTCCATCAGCTTCTCATTAAAAAAGGGAGCTATAACAACTGGCCACTGCCCCCACCTATAACTGGCCTTCACAGCAAGGAGCACATGGAAGGGTAAAGCATGCAAAACAAAACCAAAGAAAATTTACAGCTCAACTTATCAGCCAATCTGCTACCAACCGAATTAAGATAAAAGTGTGTATAAGGGCGCTCTGAGTAACAGACCAAGCAGATATCAGTCTATGTAGAGATAGAGGAGGGTCTTCATGCACTTCCGGCAGCGATTGGAGAGAAGCAAACTCTGGAAGTAAAATGAAAAGAAAAAAAAGGCGCCTCTAAGTGCAAAAGTAAAACTTTATATTTCCCAAAAGGGTTAAAAACACCTACAAAAGGGTGGATGGATAGAAGCACATCATATTAGTAATATGGCAGGTGGTCTGGCGTTCTGGTAGTCCCAAGGAGTCTCAGGGATATCCAGAGGTGTAATTCTATGGCAGCATATTCTGAAGTGGCTGGCAGATGGAAGCCACAACTCTCCTGGATACTTCCTTTTAACTCTTCCTTTTTGTGTCCCCAGTACGCTGTTTTTATATTCATTATGTCATTTTATTTAAGCTCAGTGCTTCCCTTCTTCCTGCTCATGTCCACCCATAGTCCCACCCACAGACCATATGAAGCTCTGCTTCTAGTAACCTTTAGTCATTGCTTGAAGAAGGAACCAATTAGCTGTTCCGAAACGCATCGCATGTTGATGACATCACTTCCAGTTTGCTGTCCACGCTGGTTGCTGGTGCATCCCCGCTGACGTCACTTCCTGGATTCGGCTTCCATGCTGTCTTCCCAGTATCCAGGAGAGTTGTGGCTTCCATCTGCCAGCGACTTCAGAATTATGCTGCCATAGAATTACAACCCTGGATATCCCAGAGACTCCTTGGGACTACCAGAACGCCGGACCACCTGCCAAATTACTAATATGATGTGCTCCTACCCATCCAACCTTTTGTAAGTGTTTTTAACCCTTTTGGGAAATATAACGTTTTATTATTGCACTTATGCCGCGTACACACGAGCGGACTTTACGGCAGACTTTGCCCGGCGGACGGTCTTTCGTCGGACAATTCGATCGTGTGTGGGCTCCAGCGGACTTTGTTTGCTCAAAAGTTGGACGGACTTAGATTTGAAACATGTTTTAAATCTATCCGTCGAACTCGAGTCCGGTCGAAAAGTCCGCTCGTCTGTATGCTAGTTCGACGGACAAAAAGCCACGCTAGGGCAGCTATTGGCTACTGGCTATGAACTTCCCTTTTTAGTCCGGTCGTACGTCATCACGTACGAATTCGACAGACTTTGGTGGATTGTGTGTAGGCAAGTCCGTTCATTCAGAAAGTCTGTCGTAAAGTACGTTGAAAAGTCCGCCGGGCAAAGTCTGCCGTAAAGTCCGACCATGTGTACGCGGCATTAGAGGCGCCTTTTTTTCTTTTCATTCTACCAACCGAATTATCCTATCTAATAGTTTGCATTAAAAACAGGGATTTAGTTTGCACACATTTTCAAATACATGCGTAAGCTGCAGAGCTGCTCCAAGGCACCCCAATATTTCTGCAGTCCTACCTCTTGTTAGTTTATGAGAGCCTCAATAGTAGAAGCACATGCATGCTAATGGATAGAGGGAAGGCGAGCCTGGAGGTAGCCATAACTGTGCGACTGGGTGACTGCAATCCAAGAAAATTAAAAAAAGGTATTTACACTGAGATTTTTTACAAACAATATACAACATGTATATAAGCAAGGGGAGGCAACATTTTAAACCATCCTTTCTCTACCTTTTTAAAACAGAGGAATCCTTGAAATCATTTTCAGGTCCCAGCCAACCCATGCTAAAATGAATCCACTGGAAAGTCAATAAAAAGAAGGTTTCTGATAACTAAAATTTTCTGCGAAATGGCAATGGACCAAGAATGATACAGGCACCATCAGATGGGAGGTCAGTTACCCACAGCTCAAGGAAACTCTACCAACCTCTGGAGGAACCCTGGTTGAGAATCGCTATTTTAAACCTTGGTCATTTTAGGTTTTCTTCTAAATTGAGTGACAGCTCTGCATTTCCCACTGACATCACATCCCAGTTGGCAGTGCCAAGCAACATTTTCAAGGCTTTGAGATGTCTACACAAGGAAGCCTTTTCTTGGTAAATCACAAGCTTAAAATATGTTAAACGCAAATGTAATCTTTTGGGAAAATTGTTGACACGAATGTTCTAATGGAAGGGTCTCTTTAAAGTGTATATGAATTCTATCAATTAGTTTATCAAATTCATTCCAAAAAGTAAACACTGTTTAAATTAGAAACTAGGTTTTTTTAAATCTCTTTATTACCAATGTGATAGAATCTGTGAATCCTAATATACATGTTATCACCAAAATGCTATTTTCCATGCTTCACCTTTCCTCAGATACAGCTGTTGTTGCCTGAATGTCTCCTGAGCCTACTATGTCACAATCATTGATTTATGTAGTGTCATCTTCTCCCTTGTTGCCTACTAAAAGTAATGCAAAGGGGAGTACCACAGCTAGTACAAATACATCAAGGTTTTCTATTGACGAGTATCTTCAGTTGCATAATGTATATTAAAACAGAGTAAAACATAAAAGGCAAGCAATATGTCACCATAATGGGCGGAATAATAGGTTTAAAGTAGGGATGCTTAAAGTAGATCTAAACCCAAATCAGGAAATTCTCAGGCAAAGAGGCAAGAGAGCACAGAAAGCCATCAGCTCACAAGATCTCAGCTATTTTATGAACTTTATTGAACAGACATAAGAAAACAATATTAATAGTATATTCTTTAGAGAAAGTGTTGGTAACTGTAAGCGCAAATACACAGGTGCATAAAATACAGGCGATAAAAATGGCTAAGCAGCTTAGTCCATAAAAATCAGACTGGCAGTTCAGGAGTTAAACAAGTGACTGGCAGTTCAAGGGTTAAGTATGGTAGTGGGTCAAGAAGGCGGCTGCTGTCCTCATAGAGCTGGCTCTGTAATGGGCAGAGAAGAGTAGAAAAAGGAAGCGCCACCTGAGTGTAGTATTAACAAATGCTTTTAATGACACCAAGTTAGGTTACACTTACACGATAAAAACGTACAGAAGGCTCATCTGTATATAAGTGTGATCCTCAGTGTGTCCCTCTGGTCCTGATCCGGTGACGCTGCAGGGATGCCGGGCTGCAGATGGTAGATTACCGGCCAGGAGCTCCTTCTGTGGCCATCAGGAAGAGGCTGGGGCCGGCGTGGAACACATGCAACGTCACAGGTCATCCGATCACTTCCGGGAACACCTTCCGGGGGAGGGCTCCCCCGGAAAGTGTTCCCGGAAGTGATTGGACGACCTGTGACGTCACACGCGCTGCACGTGCGCTCCACGCCGGCCCCAGCCTTTTCCTGATGGCCACAGAAGGAACTCCTGGCCGGTAATCTACCATCTGCAGCGTCACCGGATCAGGAGCAGAGGGACACACCAAGGATCACACTTATATACAGATGAGCCTTCTTTACGTTTTTATCCTGTAAGTGTAACCTAACTTGGTGTCATTAAAAGCATTCGTTAATACTACACTCAGGTGGCGCTTCCTTTTCTACCCTTCTCAGTATATTCTTTAGGCTGGTCATGTGCAATGCAGGGTCCTCACCTCTTCTCCGACACTGGGCGCTCCTCAATTCTGAAAGCATCACTGACATAAAAATGTAAGCACCACCCTCTCCATCATTGTAGTGCAAAAATTCAGGGCACTATGACACCTCTTGAGAAAGCGGGTCTATATTGCCTTGCACTCTAGGAAGTCGGTTGAATGGGTGTCGTTCAACCCAGAAGAGCACCAGCACTGGATCACATAACAGGACCAGTGCCGGAGGTAAGTATTGCAGAGCAAGTAGCTATTTTTTAATTTTACAATTGTTGGTCTTGTGATTTATTAAAGAGTAACTCCACTATTGTTGAGAAAAAAAGAATTCCCATCTGGGTGATCTATGTACATTGCAGGAATTTTAACAAACTTTGTTGCAGGTTACTACCTTTTGTTATTCTGAAGAAATCCATGTGTGTTTGTCTGTGTCCATGTGGTAAATTAATCTAATGGTAGTGGTTTCCTGCAGGGCTCTAATGAGGAAAATTGCAGGGTCTGCATCACTTTAGACGTGATTTTCTATTAGGAGTATCTCACCAAAAATTACATTTTTGTTGCAGGGGGATGCCTGAAATCTGACTCGTATCTTAGTGCAGACTTCTGGGAAAATCAGTTAGCCAATCACACAAGCAGGAAATAATGTTTCTGGGGGGCATTCTGTACACATTCTGTGTACAGAAAACCTCCAGGTAGCCGTATTGCATTGAATTTTACAGAAAATTACAGAGCCGCAGATTGAAAAGGAAATGTAATTTTTAATAAAATCCAATTACAATATGAGTGAGTCGCAATTGTATATGCTATATTTATTTTTATTTATTTTTTTTTCTATGAAAGTGGAGTTACCCTTTAAATGAATAAAACTATGCTGGGACTTCAAGGATTCCACCTATAAATGGTTTTTACCCAAGAAAATAATTTTTTACCCAGGATTCACTGAATTTTCCAACAGGAAAATGTGTAAATCTTGGGTTCAAGTTCTGTGTGTTAAAGTATTTATGTATAGACCACTAAGCCCCCCCCCCCCCCTTTCTTTTTTTTACTGGTTTAGACCTATGCAGCTGCTATGTGCTATTAAAAAAAAAAATTAAAAACTTTGAGCACCAGAAGTTAGAGTCCTAGTACTAATGTAAAGTTATTCTATACTTGTACTGAGGTTATTTTAGGTGGACACTTTAAAACACAAAGTATTTTAACTGGTGTGTGTCTATATACTGTACCCTATATTCCCATTACAGCCATATAGAAAAACTGTAAATGGTTCACATAGCTTGTACTCCCTCAAGAGAACGATGCCCGCAGACCCCGACAAATGAAAATCGACAGCTGTATTATGCTAATCCACCCTAGAAAATCAAGCATAGCTTTCTTTATTTTTAATATCATAGACCTTTTTTTCCCCCTCTCGCTCCCTCATTGGGTTATGTTTGCGAAGATGGATATTGTCTGCCGTCTCCAGATAGTAAATGCCTCATAAAGTTAACAGGTAAGAAATAATCTTTTTGAGCTCTGCTTTTTAAATGTTTCTTGAAGTAGGGAAATATTCTGAGGCTGAATAAGTTGGCAGCGCCAAGCATCTGACTCACTGGAAAGCAGATGATGGCTTTATTTTTAGGAAAGTTCACCAGCCCATGAAGAATATATCATTGCAAGTCATTAGCTACAGAAGAGTAAAATGTATTTCAATTGTGCTGTTATTTCTTCTGAAAGATTAGATCAAAGTTGAAATGGCTCCTTTAGGGCTAAATTCATTAGCAGAACCAAGTCTAGGAGCTGTATGGGTAGGACCGTGCCAACTAGCTTGCTTAATTGTCCACCTGTCATAATAGCCATCCGCTTGGCAAAAGCAGGGCTAAGGCTAGACATAACACACAAAAGAGTCTGATCGCTTTAGAAAAGTAATAAATGCAAACCTGCATTCACTATATTACCAAAAGTATTGAGAGGCCTGCCTTAAAGAGAAAGTAAACCCTGATGGTGGTTTACTTCCTCTTTGTTTCCCTGCAAAGGTAACGCATAGTAGCCCATTATGTGTCACTTACCTGACACAGGAGCCTGCGATGTCACCGCTATCCCCTTTTCCACGAAGCGTCCATCTTCCTTCCGGGTATCGCTGCTCCGGCGCTGTGACTGGCCGGAGACATCGATGCCCCTTTTTCAGGAAAATATCTCCTTAACCGTGTAGGTTAAGGAGATATTTCTTGCACCTACAGGTAAGCCTTAATCTAGGCTTACCTGTAGGTTAAAGTGGTCTGTAAGGGTTTACAACCACTTTAATATGCACATGAACTTTAATAACATCCCATTCTTAGTTTGTAGGGTTCAATATTGAGTTGGCCCACCCTTTACAGCTATAACAGCTTCAACTCTTCTGGGAAGGCTGGCCACAAGGTTTAGGAGTGTGTCTATGGGAATGGTTGACCATTCTTCCAGAATCGCATTTGTGAGGTCAGGCACTGATGTGGATGAGAAGGTCTGGCTTGCAGTCTCCGCTTGAATTCATCCCAAAGGTGTTCCATCGGGTTTAGGTCAGAACTCTGTGCAGGCCAGTTAAGTTCCTCCACCTCAAACTCGCTAATCCATATGTTTATGGACCTTGCTTTGTGCACTGGTGCGCAGTCATGTTGGAACAAGAAGGGGCCATCCCCAAACTGTTCACACAAAGTTGGGAGAATTAAATTGTCCAAAACGTCTTGGTATGCTGACGTCTTAAGAGTTCCCTTCACTGAAACTAAGGGGCCAAGTCCAACCCCTGAAAAACAACCCCACACCATAATCCCCCTTCCACTAAATGATTTGGACCAGTGCACAAAGCAAGGTCCATAAAGACATGGATGAGCAAGTTTGGGGTGGAGGAACTTGACTGGCACACAATAGAAGCCTGTCAGAGGCTTCTTACCACAATCGGAGATCCGGCGTGTCAGACTGATAACTGAACCACTTCCCAGCCGTCAAAAATAAATAAAGTTCAATGAAAAAGTGAATGAAAAGTTGATAGATGATCTCGTGACTTTGTGATAAACACACCACCGCTATGTGCTCCCAGAACTCTCACCTTAGCGGCATGTCAAATATGCCTAGATGTCTCCATTAGAAGGTCCCAGACTCATGTCGCATTCCAGTGACCCACACTGTTCCGGCTACCGGTCTTCAGGCCCGTCACGCCACACGTTGCTAATGGCGAACCGTTTTTTTTCCTCTTTGAAACAGCAGATTTGCCGACAACGGCTGCGCTCGCAGCCGTTGTCGGCAAATCTGCTGTTTCAAACAGGAATAAAAAGCTAAAAAACGGTTCGCCATTAGCAACGTGTGGCGTGACGGGCCTGAAGACCGGTAGCCGGAACAGTGTGGGTCACTGGAATGCGACATGAGTCTGGGACCTTCTAATGGAGACATCTAGGCATATTTGACATGCCGCTAAGGTGAGAGTTCTGGGAGCACATAGCGGTGGTGTGTTTATCACAAAGTCACGAGATCATCTATCAACTTTTCATTCACTTTTTCATTGACCTTTATTTATTTTTGATTTCACTCACCATTCAACATCACCACTGGACTGTAGAATATATAATAATTTTTTTGATTTTTTGTTTTGATCCACTGATACACCATTGCGATATAACGTTATTAGGATCACTTTCATTATATTATTATCACTGGATTTGCTTTTTCTTATATGTCTTTTCCCTTTTGGACATCACTGAGTATTGAAGATTTATTTTATTGTCCATTTATTGATTCATAGATTTATTCACAAGAAAGGTGTTGCGCAATATCATTTGTACATGTATATTATATATGTATGCATCATTTCTGGTCAGATCACCAGGTGAAGAAAGGAATAAAGCCTAAAAAAGAAATCACATCACATCACAGTTAGGAATTGACAAGCTATTGACAAGCTACAAATATAATAAATGTTTGCTTTTGGGTTTAATAGCACCCCCAAGCATTTCTGTCTTCTTCAAAGTCTTCAGCGTTTGACATGTCTGGATTCCCAGATGCTGGTGTCCCCTGCTGCATGTTGTTCCACCTGCTGGCTCTATGTCGTAATAAGACATGGTAGGGATGTAGGAGCCGTAGAGTACAGCAGGAGATCAAGCACTTGAAAGTGTGAAGAATATGAAGGTTCTGCCATAGGATATAGCGCTTAAAGACATCAGGGTTTCAATTCGCCACCTACGGGAGTGCCAAGTATCCAAAGGTTGCTACTGCAGGGAACATTAATTAAACAGATGTTGATACTCATCTGCAAATATAAACGTTACATTGTTTCCATCTCCAGTCTTTTGAATCAAAGAAGCAGAATATGGGGACTGACACAGAAGAAGTCTTTATAAAAATGCTAGTTGCCTGGCTGTCATGGCGATGCTCTGACTTCAGCCATGAACTATAAAAAGTATTCAGCAGGTAACACAGGCGCTGAAAGGGAGGAGAGAAGACTTGTCAACTGCTCAGCTCCTTCTGGGCCGCAAACACCTTAGAGAGGCAAACACACAATGAAAAGAAAAGGGTTACACAAGTACAGTAGGCACAGTTATGTACTGTAATGATGCAGGTCCTGAGGTGAAGAATACTAGTGTCTTCTGCTAGCAAACGGTGGGGCCCTTGTTTTAAGAGAAGGTTTAAACAAGCTTGCATGGAGCAGTAATCCTCTAGAATGTTCCATTAGAGATCTAAAAGGGCAAACTACTAGAGATGGCAGCTCCAAACAAGCATCCCGTGACACTAAAAAAGGTAAATTGGTGTCTGCATGCAATGTCAGTATGGGGTCAAGAAGGATGTTGGGATTAAACCCGCTCACTAGTCCTCTGTGTGATGACATGACAAAAGTCCCAGGTGGCGGTTCAGGCTCCTAATGCTCCTAGCGATGTTGTAAGGCACTGGATCTCATGCTGATGGCCAATCGAGATGACTGGTAGCGAAACTCGCAAGGTGAACAGGCAGCGGCCGACCCGATACCCAAGTGGGTATCTCGATCCCTGAAAGGCATCGGATGTCTCTGTTGAGCTGAGTGGTGCTGGGATGCTGAGTAGGGTCCCTGGACTAAATAGTAGTGCACCACATGGCTGTCTCTGCCCCTGGCTCTCCTCAGGCGTCCTCACTCCTCCGTCTCCAGGCAACACTCTCCTGGCAGTCTCTGGAAAAGCTTGTCTTTCTCCCGCTCTAAAGCTGCCTCTCTCAGTTTCCTCAATCTCAGCGGTTTTCCTCACACCTGTCACCTCACCATGCTCTCTATCGCTCTCCCTCTCTCTATCCAGACCACTCTCCTTATCCTCCTCACAGACTCTTTTTTCCAGGCTTTAGGATATCCCTCCTCCTCTGATGGGGCACACAGTCCCTGGTGTCAGCGTGTGTCTCTCTCCTCAGTCTGGCACCTCAGTTCCTTCCACTCACACACTCCTCCTCTCCTGTTAAGTGTCACTGTGTCCCAGCAAAGGACTTTTTGAGCCTTGGTATCTCCCTCTCTTTTAAGAAATCTCCTCTGCTCTGTCTCCTGTCAGCACTCTCTCTCTCTCTCGCTTTTACCTCAGTACTTCCCGCACTTCCTGAAACCCCCCTTTTCCACGGTGTTCTCTCTCTCGCTCAGTTTTCTGGAAGGACCAGTGAGCATCTCTGTCTCCATCTTGTGGCCAAAAGGAGAAATTGCATTACAACATGCCTGCTACATACAAAATTGGCATCTGCTGAAATGAATGAACTCTGGCGCATGCGGAGGAATGACAACATTTTGGCCAGGAAAAAGGAAACGGTCAAAGATCAGTACTGGGAAGAAGGCTGACAGAAGACCTCACTGTTCGGTGAGGGAGCTCCAGGACACTGCAGAGGCAAGTATAGTTTCACTTTAAGATACCAATAAAAACCTGGCAGGTGCTCTAACACTTCACTGCTCTGTCCTAAATTTAAAAATAATTGGGTAAAGTAGGGTGTTAGGGCTCATTCACACTATCGTATGGAGTTGCATGCCATTCAGAATGAATGATTTTGTTGCACCAACACATGTAACACACTTTGCTGAAGAACTAATGTGCATTGCAGTTCAGTTCCAAAGTGCTGCAAATTTTGGTCCATTGTGGTGTGTTGGCCTATCCATTCAAATGAATGGGCTGCCCTTTTGCACTGCATGTTAAAGCGCAACACAAGACATTTTAATGCCACACCGTAGCAGACCAGACTGGTGTGGTTGGGCCATTTTCCTTGACAGGTAGTCCAGGCCACTTTGTCTAATGGCTACATGTATATTGGCAGAAGGTATTGCATGAACGTGCTTGGCACAGGATTCCTTCCAATGAAAGGGAGCTAATCTGTCTCTTCCAATAAATTAAAATTATTAAATTTTGGTTTTGAATTTATATGCCAATCAAAAATAAATTCAAAACCCAAATTTAATAAAAATAAGCTTTGCTTTAAAGCATCTTAGCCTACCTTCTTACAAGATCTCATTTTTCTTTTAAACTCATTGTCCTGAGTTCACTTTTACCCTAGTCATGACTACCCTATTACCCCACGGCTGACTGCCATGTAAATTATCCAGCCTCTTACTGAAACTAGATCACAGGATTTTATTTCAGCTGTGGTTTTGAATGCTTTAAAAAAGATAGTTTACCTTGAAATGACCCCCTGGGGCCATGTCATTATTCCATCATGACAGAGCCTGGATTACCGCTTTAGACTCTGTCTGCTCGAACATCCTTAGTTAATTCACAAGACCCACTTCAGAACTGGCTGTATATTTAGCAACTGACAGCAACTTTGAGTCCAGAGAGAAATTGTTTCCATAAAGTTTTCTTGCTTCACTTGATAGTTATTTAATATGGGCTTGGGGAAGTAATGACACAAGAGAAGAGTCGTTCTTGAACAGTTTTCAAAGTGAAGCCCGAGGAGAACTCAGCTTAGACAGGCCCCATCTCCGAGAGTTTCCACGTCTCCAGATCCGCTTCAGTTCTCTGTTCAAATTTCACCTGAACATGGGGCTATACTGTTACAACTTCTTGAAAGAGACAAGCATCAAGACTTCTGAAGTAGAGACAATTATGCCCCAGAATAGAGCAAGCACATGTTAGTAAAAATCAAAGTGAATTATTCAGTGTGGCTCAAGTGACAGATGTCAGAGGTGCTGCTAAAGTCTGGTATACACAGATGCTGGATGCAGAAGAGCATCCACAGACTGGGACTTTATTCCTGTATTTCTCAGTTCCATCAAGCACAAGCTGGAAGGGTAATTATGAACAATAGGATTGTGGTGTCAAGTACGGACCAATGCACCATGCAAACCTCCTTCGCTACTCAGGTCATCAAAAGCTTATAGCGGGTATGAGCAGCCATCCAATTCTGAACTCCAAGAATTATTTTCATTGTGTATTTTACATTGGTCCAGCTTGGCACCAATTAGTTATGCAAATCTTATATTTGAGGGAATGCTGGGGAAACTGACAATTGCTGTATTATTTAGTGCTACATACAGTGATCGTCGCAATCTTTCAAGTCCTGTGCTGAGTGGCTTTCCCACTTAACACTTTACTTACTCAACACTTCTGCCATTCTTAGAACATTTTCAATGAATACAAGGTTTGCCCTGATTGGACGGGATGGAGAGTGGGTTGGTGACATCATGATATGCCTTGTATTAATTGAGAAAATTTAAAGGTGTTCCGTGAATGGTGGCAGTGCTGAATGATCGCCCCCCTTTGGGGAGTGTGCAAAGAGGAGGCTGTTAGCACAGAACTTTAATAGGACCCTGTGGGTAAGGTGCAGCGTGGTGTGCTGGCGGCAAGAGTACACTAAGGCCGCGTACACACGAGTGGACTTTACAGCAGACTTTGCCCGGCGGACGGGATTTCGTCGGACAATTCAATCGTGTGTGGGCTCCAGCGAACTTTGTTTGCTCAAAAGTTGGACGGACTTAGATTTGAAACATGTTTTAAATCTATCCGTCGAACTCGAGTCCGGTCGAAAAGACCGCTCGTCTGTATGCTAGTTCGACAGACAAAAAGCCACGCTAGGGCAGCTATTGGCTACTGGCTATGAACTTCCTTATTTTAGCCCGGTCGTACGTCATCACGTACAAATTCGACAGACTTTGGTGGATTGTGTGTAGGCAAGTCCGTTCATTCAGAAAGTCCGTCGAAAAGTCCGCCGGGCAAAGTCTGCCAAAAAGTCCGACCGTGTGTACGCGGCATTAGAGGTTGAGTTAAGAGAGAACAGTATATTGAGAGAGTTTTAAAAACATAAAATCAGGCCTGGCAGGGGGGCACAGCTAACCATAGCCACATATAAACAGTAGCAGAGGATTGTGATCTTGAAATGATGCCGACAGCTTTTGCAGAGAGGGGCGGGAATGTGGCCTGGCTGGTCCACACCCAAACAGGAGGCTTCCTGAGAGGACACAGTGTAGTCCTGGGACTTTCCCTACTCCTCCAGAACCTTTCACTGATGCCAAGCACTGTCCCTGCCAGATTGGTAACCTGTCCCCACACTAGCCATTCACATAAATCACACAAAATCAAGGAACCAGAGCCTTAAATAGGCTCTGCCCTCACCCAAGATGGCCGCAAAGGCACATGTGACGCCAGCGTCCAGTCGGACAGCTGTCTCCCTGTGACCAATGAAATCATAGAGGAACCAAGTTCCTCACAACTTTCTTACCCTTCTGCATTGCCAATTTAATGCCACCTACCGTGGGGAATACAGACTGCACCTGCCTACAAGCCAGAAGATCGTAGCTATCGTAGTGCCAAATACTACAACGATTTTCAGCTTCCTCAATGGACCATCAAGCATGAGACATGTCTACTTACATTGTGCCAAGCTGGACCACTGACCTACGCAATACAAAGAGTTCAGGATTTCAGGAACTTACCCCAAACCTGCAGTCCCAGTGATCCCCATATCAAGCCTTGAAATACAGGATATTACTGGAATTGAAAATAAATCTTCCTAAATAGAAACACAGACAGCAATAAAAAAAAAAAAAAAAAAAAACCCTGACAGAATTTCTAATTCTATTTTTTATAGCTGTTCGTATCTCCAGAGAGATAACCGTTTTTCCCGTCCCATTTAGAGCGCAACAGAAAGTGGGAGGAAATCTACCTAACATGTAAACATGACAATGAAGCCCTGACTGTGGGCCTAACCCCCCGCCCCCCTCCCTTATTCCTTTAAAGGTATTATGCACCTTTCTAACTGCACCTAGAGTTCTCAACTGCATAAGACATACATTGTCCATGTAGTTTAATTTGTTGCCCTGTACGTATAAGCCATACCTCCCAATTTTTTTAGATGGGAATGAGGGACACCATCAGCAAAAGTATGCAGGCATAGCACACACCCCTCTCCACGCCCCCTTAAAGGAGATTTGTACAAAAAAAAAAAAATATTGGTTAAACTCACAAGTACCACTACTATTCCTTTATATTGGCTTTTGGAATTTACAAATGCAGCAATTTAGAAATCAGATGAAAGGTTTTGCTGGAAAACACTTTGATAGATAAAAAGTGCATTTTATACTCATCTATATTAATCAGGCCAAAATTAGGGACATTGCTCCAAATCAGGGACATTCCCTAAAAATCAGGGACAGGAGCCATGCATAGGGCTATAGTAGAGTAATCTTCACATTCCTGTGTCAGAAGTTTCTGTGTGTGTTCAAAAATGAGATATGTCACATGGCACTGCAAAGGTTACATAGTTACATAGTAGGTGAGGTTGAAAAAAGACACAAATCCAACCTATGTGTGTGATTATATGTCAGTATTACATTGTATATCCCTGTATGTTGTGGTCGTTCAGGTGTTTATCTAATAGTTTTTTTGAAACTATTGATGCTCCTCACAGAAACCACCGCCTGTGGAAGTGAATTCCACGTCCTTGCTGCTCTTACAGTAAAGAACCCTCTACGTAGTCTAAGGTTAAACCTCTTTTCTTCTAATCTTAATGAGTGGCCATGTGTCTTATTAAACTCCCTTCCACTGAAAAAGTTTTATCCCTATTGTGGGGTCAGAAGTATGCCATTTGTGAATTAAAATCATATCCCCTCTCAAGCATCTCTTCTCCAGAGAGAATAAGTTCAGTGCTCGTAACCTTTCCTCATAACTAATATCCTCCAGTCCCTTTATTAGCTTTGTTGCCCTTCTTTGTACTCGCTCCATTTCCAGTACATCCTTCCTGAGGACTGGTGCCCAGAACTGGACAGCATACTCCAGGTGAGGCCGGACCAGAGTCTTGTAGAGTGGGAGAATTATCGCTTTATCTCTGGTGTTAATTCCCTTTTTAATGCATGCTGTTAGCAGCAGCTTGGCATTGCATGTTATTGCTGAGCCTATCATCTACTAGGACCCCCAGGTCCTTTTCCATCCTTGATTCCCCCAGAGGTTCTCCCCTCAGTGAGTAGATTGCATTAATATTTTTGCCACCCGAATGGATTATTTTTTTTCACCCTTACATTTTTTGTAGGATTCTTTGCAAAGTCTGAATGCTGATCCCTCAGCCTTGTATTTTTTGAAGGCCTTCTCCATTGCTTTTATATGCATTTTTTACATTGGAGTTAAGCTATCCAGTATTTTGTTTGCTCTTTTAAATTTATTTCCCAATGGGATTCACTGGCTTATGCTCTTATTTAATATGCTCTTATAGCAAACCCACCTTTCCCCCGTGTTCTTTGTTCCTAAGATTTTATCCCAATTTATATACTCTAGCAAGGTTTGTAGTTTGGGGAAGTTTGCTCTTTTGAAATTCAATGTCTTTGTATTCCCCTTATGTTTCCCATTTTTGTGATTTATACTGAAGCTAATTGACCTGTGATCGCTGTTTCCTAAATTGCCCCTTATTTCCACATCCGTGATCATGTCTGTATTGTTGGTTATCAGTAGGTCTAGTAACGCTTTGTTTCTAGTTGGTGTGTCTACCATCTGACCGATGAAATTGTCTACCATCTGACCCATGAAGATGAATGACCTCCATCTGTAGCCTAAAAACCGACATTTCCTGTGAATGAACTACATCTCCCACAATTCCTTGGTCTTTCAATCTAGTGCCGATGCAGGTAAGAGCTACACAGTAATTAGATCTGACCCAGACAAAAACAGGCAGAGCAATTAACAGAGATATCACCATATAGCTACTGTATGTGTTTTATTACCTTATTACTATCTGTTAGGTACCTTGTAGTAGAGCCCGACTGGTAGGAGGAGACCTCTCTTACAACTCTGGTTCAGGAGCCACTGGATTGGGGACAGTGGTCTCGTGAGCACAGCGGGGTAGGAGTGCCTGTGGGAGTTGTAGCAGCTGGCACTGTATTAGGGTGGTGATCCTGCAGGGATGGCTGGAACTGCAGAAGACAGCTGAGACAGAAGCAGGTCTGCGACTTGATGAGCTGGTGGATGCAGGAACAGCGGCAACGGGAGCTGGATGAGAAAAGCTGGGTGACACAGCAAACACAGGGCAAGGCAGCAGGCAGTAGCAGGCTCAGACAAACCAGGTCAAGCAGGTAATCAGGCAGACAAATACAGCAGGCTAAAGCAGGGTCAGATAACAGGCAGAAGTTGGCAGTGGATAATCAAGCAGGAGTCTTTAACCACTTGTTTACAGGGCACTTAAACCCCCCTCCTATTCAGACCAATTTTCAGCTTTCAGCGCTGACGCACTTTGAATGACAATTGCGCGGTCATACAACACTGTACCCAAATGAAATTTTTATCATTTTTTCACCACAAATAGATCTTTCTTTTGGTGGTATTTGATCACCTCTGCAGTTTTTACTTTTTGTTAAAAATTTGAATTTTTAAAAAAAAATATTTTTTTATTTTTTTATATTTTGTAATAAAAAATTTAAAACGGGTCATTTTTCTCCTTCATTGATGTACGCTGATGAGGCGGCAGTGATGGGCACTGATAGGCGGCAGTGATGGGCACTGATGGGTGGCAGTTATGGGCACTAATGAGTGGCAGTGATGGGCAGCACTGCCAAGTGGCACTGATTGGCACTACAGGTGGGCATTGATAGGTGGCACTTGTGGGCATTTATAGGTGGCACTTGTGGGCACTGTTAGGTGGCACTGTGGGCACTGTTAGGTGGCACTATTTGGTGGCACTGATGAAGCAGATGTGCCTCTTCCACTTGGGGACCGATGTCCCTTACATCCGAGCCGGTGATCGGCTTTTTTTCTTCTACTCACGCTGTCAGCATGAGTAGAAAAAAAAAAACGATTACCGATCTTTTGTTTACATCATGTGATCAGCTGTCATTGGCTGACAGCTGATCACATGGTAAGGGGCCGGGACCGGCCCCTTACTTGGATCGGTGATCAGCCGAGTCTCAGTGACTCGGTGATCAGCGTGCAGGGCGCGCACAGGGAGCGTGCACAGGGGAGGCCGTCATATGACAGCCTCCCGGGAATTCAGGTCCGCGCTGTGGCCGTCATTCGGCCATAGCGCGGATGTGTAGCGGTTAAACAAGGTCAGGCAAGCCGGGGGTCAGGATTGGAGAGAGCAGAAAGGTCAATCAGAGCTGGGTCGGTACAGCAGATAGAACACAGGTTCCTAAGGCACAGAGCTGCAGACAAAACAGCGCTGCACCAGTGCAGCTGCAATTCTTTTAAAGGCACCTTGGCACCAAACAGCGCTAGCGCGAACGCGTGCGCCTGCTGTGTGCACAACCGGAGCGCACGCACATGAACCTGAGGCGCGTGCTGGTGTACACAATTATACAGGCGCGGATGTTCAATCTGGCCAGGGGCGCTCGTGCACATGCACGGACCCCCATTCTGTGCTGGCAAGTCCCTGACACTATCACATTTATGATGCACACACACACACACAGAGGAAATGGCGAGGTCTGCACTAGAGACAGGTTGGCTGCAGCAATACATGAACATAGGGGAATCAATTTGCCATGACACTACAAACTGCAGACGCATTATGTGAGCCATTCGTTAGAAGTCAAAGCAAAAACAAACACAGAGAATATAACTAAACTAATACCTTATAAAAACTATGAAAAACTTTTAAAGAGGAACTTCACGGGTTTTTTTTTTTTTAGGAGGCAATGTCAGGAGCAAATAAAAGGTGTCCAAATGCCTCTGACCTCCGACATGCGTGGCCAGCAGTCCATTCTCAATGGTCACTCTTGTAGAGATCCATAACAGGCCACACCTTCCTAACAGCTCTGTGTTGCTCACAAGTCTCTAGGAGCCAGGCAATATGTAACTTGCCTCTGGGTCCTCCTGGGTGCCCTAGTTCAGCATCCGGCTCTTTCTCTTGTCAGGCTCCTTGTCCTGGTTCTTATACTAGCACTCCTTCTCCTGGCCCTCTGGAGCCTATTGGGTTCCCACTTGACTTGGCGAGGCCTTTAACCCTGGTAAGGTTCTGCGCACACTGTCCCTCTGCAGCTCTCCTTTTTCTTTTTTTTCTGGACTCCTACACAACACATGTAGCTATGCTCCTTTCTTACGCTCCTTGGGGTAAAAGCTGGAGGCTCCCCCTCAAACTTGCCCTCCAACCAATCACAACCCCCCTTCCTTCCTCCTCCCTCCCACATGGAGCAGAGGGCAGAGTTATGTCTGTGCAGCCAGTCAGAATCCTGCTCCCACCCCTCTCCTGATGGCCTGTTAACCAATGGCAAAAGAACAGAGGGATCATGCAACCCAGCTGTGATGACGCCAGGGCTGGGCAGAATGAATTAAAGGGGCAGCCAGCCTGAGCTGCATTATCAACAGTCATCTCATGCCAGGTCATAAGACTCCTATTCCTAACTCTGCATTATAGCTGGGTTATCAGAAAACATGAATGTTAAAAGGTGCATATTGTAGAATTTGTTTGGGGTTCTTAACAAAAGAATTACTTGAGGGTCTCCTTTGAGTACATTTTTTGCATGAAAAAGTGCATAAATGCTTGAATAAATAATTTCAAATAGAAACACAGCAAAACATAAGATGTGGGGGAAAATGTAATTTCACTTTGGTTTTAAATAGAAGGTATTACTAAAAGCATTCTGAAGAAGGAGATGTATTTAGGGACCAGTTACCAATCAATTCTGTAGTAATCACCTCGGTGGGACATAACCGTACTTTAATTGGACTATATGCATCTTTGCCTTGATTTGCTCCCAGTTTGCTTCTGATGAACAGTTTCAAGACAGGGAATTGTAGGAAAGCTGATAATCCAGGAAATTAAGGAAACAAAAAGCCCCACTCTTGGGAAATGGAAATTGTACGTCGTGATTAACCACAACTGTTCATTAGCCGGTCTGAATTCCCAAAGTCCACCAAATCAATAACATTCCCACTACTGTATACCATCTGGCTGAGATTACTTGCTGACAGCATAACTGAAGCGGAGTTTAACCAGCCAGACTCATTGAAAAGCGTCTTGTCACTTTGTTCCAGTCTCCTAAACCTTTAAAGCAACAAAGATTTGAATACTCATTCACACAAGCAGTTGCGCCATTGGTATGCGCTAGGAGGAATAGTGCTGATACACCAATTCTGCCACATCACACGGTTTACTTTTTTCTTTTTTGTTAGAACTTTATCGAAATGTTATAATGTTATTTTTGTCAAGTTCCATTGCCTGCAATGTGGTGAAGTGTAGTGGACAAGGTAATGAAAGGGTCCTAATAGACCAGGAATGCCAAAATACATGGCCCAAGACCTACTTACAACCCTACTTTTTAGGGTTTTGTGGGTCTCTGCAGCTCCTCCAGAGTTACCATGGGCCTCTTGGCTGCTCCTCTGATGAATGCTCTCCTTTCCCCGGCCTGTCAGTTTAGGTGGACGGCCATGTCTTGGTAGGTTTGCAGCTGTGCCATACTCTTTCCATTTTCAGATGATGGATTGAACAGTGCTCTGTGAGATAATCAAAGCGTGGGGATTTTTTAATAACCTAACCCTGCTTTAAACTTCTCCACAGCTTTATCCCTGACCTGTCTGGTGTTTTCCTTGGCCTTCATGATGTGTTTATTTCAATAAGGTTCTCTAACAAACCTCTGAGGGCTTCACAGAACCAAGGCCTAAGGTGTAAGGCCTGAGCAGGAGTGCTGCGTTTTTAGCCAGGAAGGCTGAATGCTGTTTGTTCTGAAGCAGGACTGTAATGCTGAATACCCCTGCGAGGGAATCTGCTGTTTATTTTTGAACTTTCTGTTTCTTTTGAATAAAAATGGGCTGCCATGCCCTTAAAATTGCAGTCGGGACTGACACGATTTCTTCAATTTGCATGCACCACTAGAGCTTAATCACCCCGGATCGTCACACTGTGTTAGGAGGAACTTATCTTGCGTGCTCCAATGGCAGATCTGGGCCTCAACATGGTAGTCAGAAAAGAAAGAGTTGAATAACGGCTGTTGTTAAAGACTGTTGTTGTTACATTGTCCCTTGGGCAGGACCTTCCCTAGTATAGCATTTAGAGGTCATTCTCTTGACCATTGGCTTACTACCAACTGTATACCCCAATTGCTACTGTTTATACAGTATATTTGTTTCAGGGGTTGTTGCCATTTTCATTTCTCTGGTTGCTGGATATAGAGTGTATATATATATATATATATATATATATATATATATATATATACACACACACACACAGGGCTTTTTTGCTCAGAGAATAGGTGCAGGAACTCAACCATGCCCGCCACACACACATACCTGCCAAATGGCATCAAATAGTAACTCTTCCCTCTGCATACAACCCCCTCCCTCCACTGCCCTCATCTTCTCCCCCTCCTTAAAAGCTCCACCATCTGTCATATGTCTTACCTTTGTTGCAATATTAAGTTGAAACACCTATCAGGCTGCAGTGACTCCCATCATACTATACTATACTACAGTCACTTGCAAGTGAGATCATGCAGTAGGAGCATCAACAACTGGTCACCAGGGAAAAATGGAGACCACAGAGGGTGCAGCCTACCATGCACCCTCTCCTGCCTATGACTGAACTGAACCCTGGCCACCTGTTCTGTATCTCCCTTGTCCCCCTCCGGCACTCAGTGGGATCTGCGCAGGAGATCTGACCTGTGGGAGCTACTGGGAGATAAGCTATCACTTGTAAACGCAGAAGCTGGACTTCAGTGTTACCAAGTGATAGTGGTGAGCAGGGAGCAGAAGACCTGAGCCAGAGGTGGTGGAATTGAGTTCCCCCTAGTTCCTGCTGAAAAAAAGCCCTGTGTATATATATATATATATATATATATATATATATATATATATATATATATATATATATATATATATATTACAGGTGTGTCAGATAGTGTGGTGCTACATGTAAAGTTGCTGGCTGTGGCAAAAAGTGACCCAAAATAAGTGGCTCATTTGGGGGTAAGCACTACACCAGCCTTCTCAACCTTTTCAACACAGAGGAACCCTTGAAATAGTTCTGCAGTCTCAGGGAACCCCTGCTAAAAATTAGAAATCTACAACTCATGATACATTAGTGTGATGGTCAGGGGGAAGAATGGTCCTTACACTTGTGGTCGTTGGGAAGAATTATGTCCTTACAGATAGTTAAAAAGATCAATGGTGTCAGTGGGAATTTATCTGAGAGGCAGAAATTGCCCAATGCTGAAGGAACCCCTAGAAACCTCTGGAGGAACCCTAGTTGAGAATCACTGCACTACACAGATCTTCAAATATTTCCACACAAGATGGGATAAATGGCCTTGCCTTTTAGATTCAAATAAAATGTTGAAAGTATCTATACATGCTTCCAGACTTTCCAAGATAAGAGGAACATCTAGCAGTACCAGATATTTTAGGTAAAAGTGCCCTTGTCATAATATTAATTTTACGCCCATCTTTTCAGAGCATTAAAAAAGCAAACAACCAGACAGGCCAGAATGAATAATTAATACACAAAAGGCAGTTACATGCATTTACAGACACTTAACACATTAGTGAGTGAGGGTTTATACATATGCCCATTCACCCATCTGTCTCTTTAATGAATTTTGGTCAAAAAATAATGAAGAACAGAAGGACAGCATAAAAAAATGCAGTTTGTATACATTGTTTTTTTATATTATGTCAGCTTTGTATTTACAGCCTTCTATGTTCCTGCCAATAGATAGAGAGATTAGGAGACCGAGCATGCATGACCACGAGAAGAGTGGCTACATGTCTATAGTAAAAGCATTAAAAGCATCTAAACCCCAAACCAAAAATATAAAATATTGTGGCTTACCAGTCGTTATATGAGGACTCGGAGGCTGCTTTGGTTTTCTTTTTTTCTAACGATTTTTTTCCATCTGGTGATCCTGACAGTAACACGCTTTGTTTCCTAGGGTGACATTGGTCACAGCATTGTATCTATGGAGGAGCAGTGTGGGCATCCTAGGCTGTGGTCTTGATTTGGACTACAACTACCTCCTTCTGCTCTCCATTATGTACAAGTGAGTTTGTTGTAGTTCACAAAGGAGAGCTGGTAAAGCAGATAATATTGTTTGAGATTTCAGTTAATCTCGCAAGAACTTACAGGAACACCAAATTTCTATCAGGAATTTTTTTTATGCTTGCTAAAAAAAAAAGAAAACGAATGTGGTCACCACATCTGAGGACTGGTAAGCTGTACAATATCACATTTTTTGTTATTGGGTCTATATTGATAAACGGAATAAAATGATAAAAAGTCACACTAAAACCAAACTTGACTCTAGTACACAAATCATTTTCGGTTTAAAGTGGATTGGAAACAACATGTTAGCTAATGCAGCTCTCCCCACACATACATAAAATGTAGCTCCCCTCCCCACACATACACTATATTACCAAAACTATTGGGACACCTGCCTTTACACGCACATGAACTTTATTGGCATCCCAGTCTTACTCTGTAGGGTTCAATATTGAGTTGGCCCACCCTTTGCAGCTGTAACAGCTTAAACTCTTCTGGGAAGGCTGTCCACAAGGTTTAGGAGTGTATCTATGGGAAATGTATGACCATTCTTCCAGAAGCGCATTTGTGAGGTCAGGCACTGATGTTGGATTAGAAGGCCTGGATCGCAGTCTCCGCTCTAATTCATCCCAAAGGTGTTCTATCGGGTTGAGTTCAGGACTCTGTGCAGGCCAGTCAAGTTCCTCCACCCCAAACTCACTCACCCATGTCTTTATAGAGCTTGCTTTGTGCACTGGTCCAAATTATTTGGTGAAGGGCTGGATTACGGTGTGGGGTTGTTTTTCAGGGGTTGGGCTTGGCCCCTTAGTTCCAGTGAAGGGAACTCTTAAGGCGTCAGCATACCAAGACATTTTGGACAATTTCATACTCCCAACGTTGTGGGAACAGTTTGGGGATGGCCCCTTCCTGTTCCAACATGACTGCTCACCAGTGCACAAAGCAAGGTCCATAAAGATATGGATGAGTGAGTTTGGGGTGGAGGAACTTGTCCTGACCTCAACCCGATAGAACACCTTTGGGATGAATTAGAGCAGTTATAGCTGAAAAAGGTGGGCCAACTCAATATTGAACCCTACTGACTAAGAGCGGGATGCCAACAAAGTTCATGTGCGTGTAAAGGCAGGCGTCCCAATACTTCTGGTAATACAGTGTATATACACTGCAGCTCCCCCTTCCTCACACATATATACAATGTAGCTTCCCTCCTCACACATATAATGTAGCTCCCCTCCTCACACATACATACAATGCAGCCCCCCCTTCCTCACACATACATACAATGCAGCCCCCCGTTCCTCACATATTCATACAATGCAGCCCCCCCTTCCTCACATATTCATACAATGCAGCCCCCCGTTCCTCACATATTCATACAATGCAGCCCCCCGTTCCTCACATATTCATACAATGCAGCCCCCCCCTTCCTCACATATTCACACAATGCAGCCCCCCCTTCCTCACATATTCATGCAATGCAGCCCCCCTTCCTCACATATTCATACAATGCAGCCCCCCTTCCTCACATATTCATACAATGCAGCCCCCCCCTTCCTCACATATTCATACAATGCAGCCCCCCCCCCTTCCTCACATATTCATACAATGCAGCCCCCCCCCCCCCCTATTCCTCACATATTCATACAATGCAGCCCCCCTTCCTCACACACATATACAATGTAGCCCCCCCCCTTCCTCACATATTCATACAATGCAGCCCCCCTTCCTCACACATATATACAATGCAGCTCCCCTTCCTCACATATTCATACAATGCAGCCCCCTTCCTCACATATTCATACAGTGCAGCCCCCCCCCTCCTCACACATATATACAATGCAGCCCCCCCCCTCCTCACACATATATACAATGCAGCTCCCCTTCCTCACATATTCATACAATGCAGCCCCCCGTTCCTCACATATTCATACAATGCAGCCCCCCCTTCCTCACATATTCATACAATGCAGCCCCCCCTTCCTCACATATTCATACAATGCAGCCCCCCTTCCTCACATATTCATACAATGCAGCCCCCCTTCCTCACATATTCATACAATGCAGCCCCCCCCTTCCTCACATATTCATACAATGCAGCCCCCCCCCTTCCTCACATATTCATACAATGCAGCCCCCCCCCCCTATTCCTCACATATTCATACAATGCAGCCCCCCTTCCTCACACACATATACAATGTAGCCCCCCCCCCTTCCTCACATATTCATACAATGCAGCCCCCCTTCCTCACACATATATACAATGCAGCTCCCCTTCCTCCCATATTCATACAGTGCAGCCCCCCCCTCCTCACACATATATACAATGCAGCCCCCCCCTCCTCACACATATATACAATGCAGCTCCCCTTCCTCACATATTCATACAATGCAGCCCCCCGTTCCTCACATATGCATACAATGCAGCCCCCCCCTCCTCACACATATATACAATGCAGCTCCCCTTCCTCACATATTCATACAATGCAGCCCCCCGTTCCTCACATATGCATACAATGCAGCCCCCCCCCTCCTCACACATATATACAATGCAGCTCCCCTTCCTCACATATTCATACAATGCAGCCCCCCGTTCCTCACATATTCATACAATGCAGCCCCCCCCTTCCTCACATATTCATACAATGCAGCCCCCCCTTCCTCACATATTCATACAATGCAGCCCCCCTTCCTCACATATTCATACAATGCAGCCCCCCTTCCTCACATATTCATACAATGCAGCCCCCCCCTTCCTCACATATTCATACAATGCAGCCCCCCCCCCTCCTCACATATTCATACAATGCAGCCCCCCCCCCCATTCCTCACATATTCATACAATGCAGCCCCCCTTCCTCACACACATATACAATGTAGCCCCCCCCCTTCCTCACATATTCATACAATGCAGCCCCCCTTCCTCACACATATATACAATGCAGCTCCCCTTCCTCCCATATTCATACAGTGCAGCCCCCCCCTCCTCACACATATATACAATGCAGCCCCCCCCTCCTCACACATATATACAATGCAGCTCCCCTTCCTCACATATTCATACAATGCAGCCCCCCGTTCCTCACATATGCATACAATGCAGCCCCCCCCTCCTCACACATATATACAATGCAGCCCCCCCTCCTCACATATGCATACAATGCAGCCCCCCCCTCTCCTCACACATATATACAATGCAGGCCCCCCCCCTCCTCACACATATATACAATGAAGCCCCCCCTCCTCACATATGCATACAATGCAGCCCCCCCCCCCTCCTCACACATATATACAATGCAGTCCCCCCTTCCTCACATATTCATACAATGCAGCGCCCCCCCCCTTTCCTCACACATACATACATTGCAGCCCCCACCAAAGTTGCTGTAGAAAATGATCAACAATGTCAGGATGTCAGGGTATGTAATGAATTATTACTTTAAAGATGCTTAGATACATTACCAGCTAAGATCCCCATTAAGGTATGGGACATAATGAGGAGTTTTATCATTTGTCTAAAGCCGTATATGACAGAAAAGCCATTTCCTCTCAGAGCCATATGTCTAGTAAAGGGCAATCTGACACTTGCTTTCTCTGCTGCTCTCACTTGTTTGGCCATTCTGGTTTCTGCCCCTGAGATGAGGCTCTGCGCTCAGTGTAACGGCTTCCATATTTCTGGGAGCTCTGCAATCTAAAGGTCATCGCTTGGACACAAAATGTACACATTTTTCAAGCACAACGTGCACAAATCTCTTTACAAGCACAGCATTTATTCAGAACATTGCTAAAAGAAGCTCTGAGTATTTGCAAGATTCAAACTATCCGATAGGCCTTAACATAAAATAATAATAGCAAAAAAAAGTAACTAAAAACTTAGTATTAAAGAAAAAAAAACTAAAAGCTGTAGCACTCTGATGCAAAATGCAAAATTGTATTAGGCTATCATTCTTTGTAACTCTTATACTATTAAATGTTTAAATGTGTGTGTAAAAAAAATTGATTAAGGGCTCATGCACTGCAGCTCAAAAAAAAAAAAAAAAAAGAAAAAAAAACCTTTTTACAGGCGTTTGAGCTTTTATTTCTCTGCCTTATTGCGGTCTGCGTCCCCATTGGAAAAAAATCCCCTCACGTTGTCTGTCCTGTTACTGTAAATAAGCGAAATTCAGAAACTGCAATGTAAATGCTTTAAAGCGGAGTTCCACTCAAAAATGGAACTTCAGCTTTAAGGGAGGTGACCCCCTGACATGCCACATTTGGCATGTCATTTTTTTGTGGCTGAAGGGGATACCATCTTTTCAAAGGGTCCCAGCTCCCACTTGCTCCCGGTGCGCCGTGGCACCGGAAGGGAGCTCACCCCCCCCCTCCCTCTCGTCAATCATCATCTGGGACACGTCATAGGTCCCAGATAATTGCCCGGCCAGTCACGGCGCGCGGTGCGGATTGTGCATGCGCAGTGGGTGCCCGGCTGTGAAGCCACAGCCGGGCGCCCACAATAACAATGCTGGTGCCGCAGAGAGGAGGGGGAGACGAGCGGGGCTTCCTGCACCCGCATCGCTGGAGCCTGGGACAGGTAAGTGACCGATTATTAAAAGTCAGCAGCTGCAGTATTCATAGCTGCTGACTTTTAATTTTTTTTTTTTTAAGCAGAACACCGCTTTAAAGTAGAACTAAAAGGCAAAACATTTTTTCCCACATTTTGTATAGAGTAAGGAAGGTTTGTTTGCCATCTGCATTCCATTGGGGATATTTCTCTTCACTTCCTGTTCTGTAGCCAAAACAGGAAGTGAGGGAATCCCTGGAGTCACCACAATTAGTGTCCCCATTGAAAGATTTGGCCTCTTTTCTGGCTCTGGTGACAGATTTCACTTGCACTCTGTGTGATAACGGTCACCAGGACAAATGAATGGAGAGGGTAAATATCCCTTAATGGGAACACAGACAGCAATAAAAGCCTGAAAGGTGTTTTAATTCAACTCCATCTAAAACAAAAAATAAGTTTTGACTTTTGCTTTGGGTGCTCAACCTGTGGCCCTCCAGGTGTGGCGGAACTACAAGTCCAATGAGGCATTGCGAGGCTGACAGTTACAAGTACACATGTGCAATTCGTTTCGTCCAAATACAAATTCGGACACATTTTTGGTTATTCAGAGATGCGGATGTATCGGAATCTTCGAATTAAATAGTAATGAATTTCATTGAAGTACATTAAAATTTGTTTAGTTTATGCATTTTCTAACGAATTCCACATTTTCAGAACGATTTGAATTCTTCTGTGTGAAGAATAGCTGGTTGTTAAAGACGCGGCTTCCTGGTCCACTGCTTAACAACCAATGACTCATCAGCTGTCAGCGGGCTTCCCCACAAACCAATGCCAGCAATAGAAAAATCCGAAAAAAGCCATTTTTTTTTAAAACTGTGTTGGGTCCCCCCCCCCAAATCCACACCAGACACTTATCCGAGCATGTAGGCCAGGAAAAGGGGGGGCGGGGGGACAAGCGAGCGCCTGGAGGTCTGTGGGCCGAGGGCTTATCAGAATCTGGAAGTCTCCTTTAACAAGGCCCCCCCCCATGTCAATGAATATGGCTACCCATTCACCAAAAAAGTATAAAAAGTGAATAAAGACATTACGTGAGTTTTTGACAATTACAGTATTAAAAAATAAAAAACAAACAATGTCCCTCAATGTAGATCCATCGTCAATCTTTTTTTTTTTCGGGTCCAGCAGTGGTGGCAGGATTCACAATGGATCTACATCAGTGGACATTGTTTTTAATTTTTTTAATAAAGAATTTGTTAAGGAACTTGTGTACTGTCTTCATTCATTTTTTACATTTTTGGTGAATGGGTAGGGGTTAAAGGGGGCTTCCAGGTCGGTCCTGATAAGCCCCCCGCCCACAGATCCCCACAACCACAGTCCAAGGTTGTGAGGAAGATGCCCACCCCAAAGCAACCCCTCCGCCCCCCATGTTGAGGGTGCTCACTCGCTCCCCCCGCCCCTTTTTTGTGACCTGCATGCTCGGATAAGAGTTTGGTATGTATTTTGTTTTTTTTTTAAAAATTGGCATGGGGTTCCCCTTAGAATTCATACCCGACCCGGTTGGGGGGGACCCCATGCTGTTTTTTTGGGGGGGGGGGTTTTTTGAATTTTCTATTATTTTGTTCACATTTTAGCTGTCAGTGGGGAAGCCCGCTGACAGCTTAGGAGTCATTGGTTGTTAGGGACGTGGTGGCCGGCTTCTTGGTCTACTGCTTAACAACCAGCTACTCTTCACACAGAATTTGAATTGTTCCGAAAATGTGGAAATCGTTAGAAAATTATTAAACAAAATGAAATTTAACGAAAACTAAACTAAAAGAATTCCGAAACGAAATTAGTAACATAAATCGATCCGATGTGAAATTAAACGAAACTGCACATATCTGATTACAAGCATGACTCTCAAAGGCAGAGGCACGATGGGACTTGTAGTTCCGCAACATCTGGAGGGCCACAGGTTGAGCATCCATGCTTTAAGGGCTCATGTTAGCGGGCGTTTCAATCACTGCATTTGCGATTACAATTTGAAAAAAATAGCTATTTTTGACATGCTTTGTCCACTGTACAAACGCACCTTTTCAGGACATGCTGCATCCAAGGAAATGCAGTGTGACACAAAGCGGGTCAAATGCAGCCCATGTACTGTTCCTATGTTGACAGCTTTTTATTCACTTTAAACAGGTTTTGCAGTCACATAAAAGTCAATAGGAATGCAAAACCTGCATGAAGGTCCAAAGCACCCATCAATGAATTTTGAATGATCTCAGAAGTATCTGAAATTGATGTCATTGGTACAAGCCCAAGCGGTCAACCAGGCGGTAAACCAGAAAAAGTTTTGTTCCGCTGTCAGATTTCCATAATAGTAAGCACTGGAACCCCCTTCTCTTATTTCTGTTAGGGCTCATGCATGCAGAGCATACAATACGCTGCACAGTACAGCATAAATACACCCCATGCACTGCTGCCTAGTTATAGCAGTATTAAAACCAAAATTATAATATATTGCAGCTTACCAATCATTAGATGTGATGGCTGCATTTGTTTTTTTTTACTTTTTGTTTTTTACCCAGTAATCTGGCCAGTAATACACCTCCTGTATATTTTTTACTTTCTGCTATTTTCCTATGAAATATAGGCAACACGCAGGTTTTACACTATTGGAGTACTTATATTTTTACATGCCATCCACATCCACCTATGGGCTTAAATTCAATGAGGCGGTTTGAAGAGTAGCAGTCCTGTTTGGTGTATATTGGAGATTGTACTACTACCACAGACAATCTAAAGTCCATGGGTCCTCCTCGGTATGCCCTGGAGAATATATTAATACTACAGGCTTCCTTTGATCCTCTGTAATGGGGGATCCTGGGCTTCTGGTAAGAAGTGATTCTCTATATAGCACAGCACAATCTTCTCTATACCAACATTTGAAGATTCACCTTTTTTGTGGATGGACTTTATTTCACTTATTTTGCACAGGTGGATGTTGCATATATTTTATATATATATATATATATATATATATATATATAGTTGGACATTATATATCTATTCACTTATATGAATGTCACCTATTTTAGCTATTTGTTATAACTGAATTTGGAGTATTTATTATTTTGTGGTTTAGAAGGTTTTCATTCATGTGTATTTGTGCTTATGGGATTTTTGGTTATAGAAATTAATACTCATGCACATTCATTTTTGATTTATGCTGAATTTTGGATTGCTCCCCAATCGGTGGGTGATTCATATTCACTTTATATTTACAGGTTTAGCGTGATTCCATATTTTCTTTTATTATTTTGTCACTGTACTGGTGTTACACAGGAGAATTGCTGCTTTTACTATTTCATACAGAAGTCCCCCACTGTCTAGATGCACTTTGGTGCATTTATATATCTTAGCACAGTTTCTTTTCGTTTTTTTCCAATAGTTTTATTGTACTATTTGTGCTGCTTTTACTCAGGGAAATTATGGATTTTATTTCTTTGCAGGGACACAGAATCCATCCCTTTCCCCCTGTCAGATATCTGTTTTGTGCCTCTACTTGATGATCGGCGAGTGCCGACCATCATTTTTTTTTTTAATTATATATACATACACACACACACACACACACACACACACACACACACACACACACTGGGGAGACATAGGCTCTTTACAGACACTATGCAGGAGCCATTTTTAGCGCTGTAGCGCCTGTAAAGGGCCCCAGTGTGAAAGTTGTCTTAGGGTGCTTTCACACTGAGGCGTCGGTAGCCTTTACCGTCGTTTTAGCGGCTCTATTCGGCCACTTTTAACCCCCGCTAGCAGCCAAAAAAGGGTTAAAACCGCCCGCAAAGTGCCCCTGTAGTGGCGCTATGCCGGCGGTTCGGCAGCGCTGCCCTATTGATCTCAATGGGCAGGGGCGCTTTAGGAGCAGTGTATACACCGCTCCTACAGTGATGCAAAGATGCTGCTTGCAGGACTTCTAGTGGCTAGAATAAATTATTATGTTAGTCAACAGAATGAGTTTACGCACATATGCTTCTAAATGCCACGTGCGCCAATAAATGCATATATACGCCAAAATCACCATTTTATATTCTAATGGCAGATCAGACACCATGGAGCTCCACTTCCACCCTGTCAATTCATCTATACAGCATTTAAATTCACCTGTGTGCGTAAGGCCTTAATGTGATGGTCAGATGTCCACGAAATACTCACAAAGAGAAGGGAAAGCCGCTGTCTTAATAGACCTTGCTTTGTGCACTGGTTCGCAGTCATGTTGAAACATCCCCAAACTGTTCCACAATGTTGGGAGCATGAAATTGTACAAAATGTCTTGGTATGCTGATACCCTAAGAGTTCTCTTCACTGGAACTAAGGGGCCAAGCCCAACCCCTGAAAAATAACCCCACATCATAATCTCCCTCCACTAAATGATTTGGACCAGTGCACAAAGTAAGGTCCCTAAAGACACGGATGAGTGGGTTTGGGGTGGAGGAACTTGATTGGCATGCACAGAGTCCTGACCTCAACCTCATAGAACAGCTTTGGGATGAATTTGTGCCGAGACTTCGAGCCAGGCCTTCTCGTCCAACATCCGTGCCTGACCTCACAAGTGCACTTCTGGAAGAATGGTCAAATATTCCCATAGACACACGCCTAAACCTTGTGGACAGCCTTCCCAGAAGAGTTGAAGCTGTTATAGCTGCAAAGAGTGGGCCAACTCAATATTGAACCCTACGGGCTAAGACTGGGATACCAATAAAGTTCATGTGCGTGTAAAGGCAGGCGTCCCAATACTTCTGACAATGTAGTGTATAGGCTCGTACACACGATCAGACTTTTTGACAACAAACATGCAAATTAGCTGTTTTGGAGCAACACTCGACCGTGTGTACGCTCCATCGGAAAAACTTTTTCTGTTTCCATCAGACTTTTGTTGGCTGTGCAAACAGACAAACTTTCCGGCAACAAAAGTCCAATGGAGCAAAGTTCGATCGTGTGTACACAAAAGCATCAGACTTTTGTACAAACTACAGTACGCGGCCACGAGAATGTTTCCAGCGTGAACCCATCGCGCTGGTTCTCGGCGACAGGGTACTGTACATCTCGCGCTGGCTGCAATAGGAAAAACACATTTTCCTATTGCAGCGAACGCGAGAGGGAATTCCCCTCTGGGGGCATGCCAGGCCCTTAGGTCTGGTATGGATTTTAAGAGGAACCCCCTACGCCGAAAAAACAGCGTGGGGTCCCCCCAAATCCATACCAGACCCCTGCGGGCCCCCCCACCCCAAAGCACCTTGTCCCCATGTTGATGAGGACAAGGGCCTCTTCCCGACAACCCTGGTCATTGGCTGTCGGGGTCTGCGGGCGGGGGGCTTATCGGAATCCGGGAGCCCCCTTTAATAAGGGGGCCCCCAGATCCCAGCCCCCCACCCTATGTGAATGTGTATGGGGTACATCGTACCCCTACCCATTCACCTAGGGAAAAAAGTGTCAATAAAAAAAAACACACTACACAGGTTTTAAAAGTAATTTATTAGGCAGCTCCGGGGGTCTTCTTCCGACTTCGGGGGTCTTCTTCTGACTTTGGGGGTCTCTCAGGCCTCTTCTCCCTCTCTCCGGTGTCGTCTCCGCGTTCTCTGGTTCTTCTCCGGTGCCTTCTTCCTTCTGCCGGGCTCCTCCGCTATCTTCTGCTCTTTTGCAGCTCTTTTGCTAGCGGAGGAGCCCAGTCTTCAGAGCTGTCTTCTTCCCTCTTCTCTTCCAGAGATGTTGACATGACGCTCTCTCCGGCTGTAATGCTGTCTGCGCGCTCCGCTATGACTTACATATGCAGTGACCCCGCCCCCCTATGACATCACAGTCCTAGGGCATGCTGGGACTGTGAGGTCATAAGGGGGCGTGGTCATAGGATGACATGGAGAGAGGGAGAAGAGGCCTGAGAGACCCCTGAAGTCAGAAGAACACCCCTGAAGTCGGAAGAAAACCCCTGAAGCTGCTTAATAAATTACTTTTAAAACCTGTGTAGTGTGTTTTTTTTATTGACACTTTTTTTCCCTAGGTGAATGGGTAGGGGTACGATGTGGGGGGCTAGGATCTGGGGGCCCCCTTATTAAAGGGGGCTCCCGGATTCCGATAAGCCCCCCACCCGCAGACCCCGACAACCAACAGCCAGGGTTGTCGGGAAGAGGCCCTTGTCCTCATCAAACATGGGGACAAGGTGCTTTGGGGTGAGGGGGCCGCAGGGCGCCCCCCTCCCCCAAAGCACCCACCCCCCATGTTGAGGGCATGTGGCCTGGTACAGTTCAGGAGGGGGCGCTCGCTCATCCCCACCCCCTTTCCTGACCGGCCGGGCTGCATGCTTGGATAAGTGTCTGGTATGGATTTGGGGGGACCCCCACGCCGTTTTTACGGCGTAGGGGGTTCCCCTTAAAATCCATACCAGACCTCAGGGCCTGGTATGCCCTTGGAGGGGAACCCATGCCTGTTTTTTATTTAAAATCTGGCGTGGAGTTCCCCCTCAAGATTCATACCAAACACAGTGCCTGGCATTGGCGGGGATCCAAGTCGGATCCCCGCACCAGTGTGAACCTGGCTCGCAAGGTGTCAATCTCGCGGCGAGATTGACACAATATCAGACAACAATACAGAAGTTGACCAAAGGGTGGTGGTAAAGAGCTGAAAAACCACGTGATTTGGTGAAAGTTGGTTGCAAAAGTCCTGCCGTCTGTATGCAATACAAACTTATGGATAACACCCTTTGTACAAAAATCCAAGGGAAAGTTTTTACAAAGTCCTATCGTGTGTATGGGGCTTATGAGTGTTTTTACTGCTGTTTATGCCCACTGTTTTTTGGGTTTTTTTTAATGTTATCCAAGACCCTCTAGGTCACAGGTGTCAAACACAAGGCCCGCGGGCCGAATCCGGCCTTCTAGGTCATTTCATGTGGCCCTCACATCTCTCCTGCAGCTGCAAGAGAGCTCCAGCCCTCCTCTGGTCCTCCTCCAGACCCCTACAGTACAGTACATCATATTTACTTGTTTTTAAACCTTTTCTTACATTTCCTCGGTTAATTCCTGGTTTCCATGCCATGGCAAATTATCTCATACAGTCCAGGAGTCTTCAGAAGGGGAGAAGGATTTTTCCAGCTAAGCACATCCTCCTGGCTGTATGCCTGAGCTAAGAGCAGATGGCTCCAGGAAGTAAATGCTACATGAATCATCTGCCCTTACTCAAGATGGCCACAGAGACAAATGCTAGGGGGATAGATGGGGGAGTTTGCTTTGAATATGAAAAATAAATTAAATATAATTTTTAGTTCCAGCTAAATAAGTCAATGTCTTGGTGCCATAGTGTTTACTATATTAAAGTTAAATCTTATATTATTATGGTTTTCAGTGGTCCGGTCAAGGGTAGTCCTGCTTGCCCCTTTCGCTGGTCCTACAACGTTGACCTGCAATATGGCCCCTTTTTTGGTCTAACCTTTTCTGGAAATACAGCTTCATAAATTCTGCTATGTGGGTCTCTTCATGGGTGTTCACTTCAAAGTAGATTCTCATACCTGATTATGGACTTTTTACGGGTCCATGCTTGGACCCCCTCATTCTTCACATATGTTATGGTCACCACTCTTCGTACATGGACTATGCTGACTAGTTCTAGTTTATACTTGACTTTGTTTACTTACAATGTCCTATTACTATTTGAAATCTTAATAAAAAAGATTGAACGAAATATCATTTTTGGTCTGTGGTGCTCAGATACCGTGTAGTTCCACTTTAATGTATCTGCCATACCTGTAGGCCATTTGCGCCCTTACCATAGGCTGCCGGAAAAAAAACAACAGTATTCTGCATAGCGCTCTTCTGTTAACAGGAAGGGCCAGAAATCGGATGAGGACCCCAAGCATTAGAAGAGTGAGCGCCGTCCTTGTTCAGAGCCCTGCACATGCGCAGTACAATCTCTGTCCCAGTGCTGCGGCTGAACTTATGCGCAGAGCTCTGAACAAGATTTTGAAAAGATTCTTGGTTGATCATTATCTAGAGGGGCTTCTTGACTGCATATACTATTTTTTTTTTTCAAAGGTGAACCAACTCTATAATTAAAGTGCTATTAAAGATTATAAAATAAGAAAACGGCATTACTTAATTAAGTACTGAGTAGAGTAACATAGGCAGACAAGTCAAATTCTGAGTAGTTGTCAACACACAGCACATTGACTTTTGATTGGTAATGAGCATTGCTTATGGAGGGGCCTGACCAAAGGGTAAGCAAAAGAGTTGGCCGCCTTGGGCACTTCAGCACCGGGGGGTAAAAAGGACAGAATCTGCAACCTGTGCTGTTGAAGTAGTTCACCCTCCATGGGGGGGGGGCACATTTGGCTTTTTTCGTCTTGGTTTACCCCCCTACGCCACTGGCTCACTGGTCTGGCCTTACTAACATCTGATTGGTTAATATTTGTTACCAACCTCTGTGGCTATCTTTTATTCCTGAAAGATCCAACTTTTTTTCAAGAGAAGCTCGATTCCCATATTTCCGAGAGTTTGTTTTTCATCCTCCCTAGAATAACACGGGGCGTTTTATGTGATGTTGTCATTGCTGATCTGGCAGTATGGAAGACTTAGTGATTAGGTCAGAGGTTAATTCTTAAGTGAAGCTTAAATTTCATGACAAGCAGTCTGAGTGGGAGTGATTTAGGGGCTAAAAGGAAAATTGCTACTAGTAAGGGGGGAGGAGGAGGGGGGGTTAGTGAATTTAAAAAAAAAAAAAAAATGATGAAATTCTGAAGATTTGCATGAATGGATACAATTTTTCTACCTCAACTTCAAAGAACTGTGGAGCCAGGCTCGGCTGTTTAAAGTCTTCCTTCATTGTCCCTGCTGACAAGACTCCCTTTTGTGGAGAGCATTACATCAATAGGCCCCTTTATCTTAAGAAAGAAAAGGAAAGCTGCATTCAGGCACCTTGACGTAATCGGTTCTCTTTGTTTGGGAGCTGCATCTAATGGACTGAGGCTGCTCTCCTTCCCAATAATGATTCATCTTATGAGAAACTCCGGATCACTGAATGATGTCATTGGGACCTTGTCAATAGGTAGTAAAATATGTCCCTCCTCAAAGTGCACTCCATGCAGACAGATCAGATGGCAGGCCAGGAGAAAAGGCTGGGGGTTTAAAGGGAACCGGTTATGACAAATAAATCTCTTATTAAAGAAACATGTAGGCTGCCATTGCTGACCTCTCCCTTTGAGGCTGTCATGATGATCCTCTTGCTTTAATGCTTTGAAGGCTCATACACACCAGCTGCATTTGGTATAATTACCCAACGCATAGACAAAGCAATTTGCTTTACATGCTACGGTTTATATGCTGATGGCAGATCAGACACCATGATGGAGCTCCACTTCCGCCCCGTCAACTCATCCATGCAGCACTTCTTGCCAGTGTCTTTGCCTAGTTCCATGATATTTCCATATATTTCCCTTGCCATTTAGAAGTTCACCTTTTTAACTACTTCAATACAGGGCACTTACACCCCCTTTCTGCCCAAGCCAATTTTCAGCGCTGTTTAAATGACAATTGCGCGGTCATGCTACATTGTACCCAAACAGAATTTTTATCATTTTGTTCCCACAAATAGAGCTTTCTTTTGGTAGTATTTGATCACCTCTGCGTTTTTTATTTGCTAAACTAAACTTTAGGAAGAAAAAAAAAGGTTTTTCTTTTGTTTCTGTTATAAAATTTTGTAAATAAGCAAGTTTTCTCCTTCACTGATGGGCACTGATAAGGCAGCACCAATGAGGTGGCACTGATGGGCACTGACGATGGGCACTGGTAGGCAGCACTGATATGCAGCACTGATGGGCACTCATGGGCGGCACTGGTGGGCACTGATAGGCAACACTAATGGGCACTGAAAGGCTGCACTGATGGGTGGTACTGCTGGGCACTGATAGATGGCATTGATAGGCATCACTGATGGCACTGGCAGGCATTGGGGATGGGCACTGATTGGCAGCTACCTGGGCACTGATTGGCATTTCCCTTTTGGTCTAGGGTGGCATACCTGGTGGTCCAGTGTGGTGGCATCCCTGGTGGTCCTGGGTGGGCATCCGAGGGGGGGCTGCGTTGATAAACAATCAGCACAGACCACCCCTGTCAGGAGAGCAGCCGATCGGCTCTCCTCTACTCGCGTCTGTCAGACGCGAGTGAGGAAAAGCCGATCAGTGGCTCTTCCTGTTTACATCGTGATCGGACACAGCTGATCACGTGGTAAAGAGCCTCCATCAGAGGTTTTTTACCGAGAGCAGTATGTCAGACTGACACACAGCACTACTGATCGCCATGATGCACGCCCCCGGGGGCGCGCGAGAGCGGTCATTCTGGGAAGCCGTCATTGGACGTCCACCCAGAATGAGAGCCACGCCACCCAGCCGCCATTTGACAGCCCGCGGGCGGAAAGCGGTTAAAAAAAATAATAATACATGCACATTTTTTTGCAAGTAAAAAAAAACTTCTTTTTTTTATTATTAGAAGTCTGTAAAGCATTGCACCCATGATCAGCAGACAAGAACATATTTGGGGGGCACACCCTACAATGCATTTAAATTCAAGATGGTGCTGCTATAAGACCTACAAACAGTACAAAATATTTTACAGCGCACACATACAAGAATGACATTTCCTGCAGGGCTAGTTAAAAACACCTGAACACCTGAACATATTCAAAAAATACTGGGGTTTGGTCACACTATATGGTCATATAGTGCTAAGCCCACTTACTGTGACAAAGTACCCCGAATTAGTGGGTCCTACACTAGTAAAAGAATGGAAGATCCTTTGTTTCAACCATGGAAGCTGAACTCCTCTATGTGTCAGACGCGAGTGAGGAAAAGCCGATCAGTGGCTCTTCCTGTTTACATCGCGATCAGCCGTGATTGGACACAGCTGATCACGTGGTAAAGAGCCTCCATCAGAGGCTCTTTACCGAGATCAGTATGTCAGACTGACACACAGCACCACTGATCGCCATGATGCACGCCCCCGGGGGCGCGCGAGAGCGATCGTTCTGGGAAGCCGTCATTGGACGTCCACCCAGAATGAGAGCCACGCCACCCAGCCGCCATTTGACAGCCCGCGGGCGGAAAGCGGTTAAAAAAAATAATAATACATGCACATCTTTTTGCAAGTAAAAAAAAAACTTCTTTTTTTTATTATTAGAAGTCTGTAAAGCATTGCACCCATGATCAGCAGATCGCAGGCACAATCTCAGGCTCCTGCAGACTGTCAGTGTAGCTGTCTGCTTGTAACTCGTACGGGCGGGCAGTTACTGAATGGCAAGAAGATTGAATGAACTACCTAGAGCGCTTGTAGTTCACTGAGAATTACAAGCCATCAGCCGCAAAAGGCTGTCTGTACTTGTAGTTCATTCATTCACAGAACTCTGAATGGCGTGGCTGGGAGGGCGGAGCCCAGCACAGCCGTGTTTTTTTTATTTTATTTTTATTGTTACAGCAGGGGCAGGGAAAAGATCCCCAGCCTGCTGTTATAACGGGGACTCAGGGGGATGTGGGGGCTGCTCAGTTAGTAACGTGTTGCACCCTAGATATGGGTGTAAGGCTCAGTTCACACAGGTGTTTAAGTCCCCTTTCACACAGTGGCGCTTCTAAACTGCCAGTAAAACACTGAGCGCTTTTGAAAAGCTTTCCATTATTTTCAATGGAGAGGGGCATTTTTTTCACTCCCTGCCAGCGCACATAAGGTGAAAGCAATCATTGATATTAATGGAAATAGGTTTTCGTGAGCTTTTCAGGCACTTTTTTCTTAGCTTGAAAGCGCCTCAGTGTGAAAAGGGGTCTAATGCTTTTTGGAGAAACGCACTACAGTCCATTCAACATAGTTTCCTATGGGACACGTTTACATCTATGCTTTTTTTCAGCCGCTGTGTTTTTAGAAAAGGTCTTTTTTAAAAGCAAAACAGTGCCTTTTTGGCTCAGTAGACTCAGTGGAGAAGCTGCAAAAAAGCATGTGGTGCATTTTTGCCGCAATTTTACAGTGATTTTGCATTTTTAAATCCACCCAACAACAAATTGGCCAAAAAGAAAAAAAAAAAAACTGTAAAACACACACACACAAGAAATGTGCCAAAAACGCAAATTGCTCCGCAAAAAGCAATGCGGAAATGAATCAAAAGTAAACTGCATAGGTGTGAACCAAGCCTAAAATGTTACTAAAGGTGAACTTATCCTTAAAGGCGGGGTTCACATATGTGCGTCCGCGGGATCGTGCCTGGGGTCCGGTGTGCGTCTGTTCACCAGTTCAGGTATGATTCAGGTCCGAATATTTGCCTGAATTCGCACCTGAACCGGACCCAAACACACACAGGACCCTTTTGCAATCTGCTCCGTGGCCACCCTGGACCTGTGTGAATAAGAGCTTAATGCTAATTTCAGTCTTGTGATCTTGTCAGTACCCTGGTCAGAATTTGCAGGTTATAATACTGCAGTACAGGGTGTCTTGGGATTCTGTCTGTCCCAAGTGTCCTGAATTCTAATGCCGCGTACACACGGTCGGACTTTGCAGCTACAAAAGTCGGACAGTCTGTCCGACATACTTCCGGCGTACCTTCGGCGGACTTGGGGCAGACTTTCTTACGAACGGACTTGCCCACACACGACCACACAAAAGTACGCCAGTTTAGTACGCTGTGACGTACACCAAGTCCGACGAGACTATAAAACGGAAGTTCAATAGCCCGTACGACACCCTTTGGGCTCCTTCTGCTAATCTCGTGTTTATCTCGTGTTAGTAGAAGTTTGGTGAGAGACGATTCGCGCTTGTGAGACTCGTATTTTTCAGTTCGTTTTAACTGTTGTTCAGTCTGTGCTTGTGAGGTTTGTATCTGCTTTTCAGTGCGTTTGGTCAGTTGGCATTGAGAAATCTTTGTTTTATTGGCCGCTCGTTCCTGATTTTCAGGTCGTTCTTCACAGGCCTTGCTGTTCTTCAGTGCGTTCTGTTTAGTGCGTTCTGACCAGCCGACCGTTTTGAAGCCATGTTACCTGTACGTACTCGTCGTAGAGCTCGTGCATTGTATGTGCTTGGTGCTGTAGTTTATTCTTCAGCCCAAGACCAGTCCATGAACAGGGCGAGGAGGAGTTCATGGACCAAGAATTGGTTGCTTCAGCGTGACCAGTTCTGTCACATGCCTTTGCTCCGTGAGATCCGTGAGAATAATCCTGAGGATTTCAGGAACTTTCTCCGGATGACGGACCCCGTTTTTGATCGTTTGGTGGCTTTGCTGACCCCCTATATCAGCAGGCAGGATACCTGCATGAGGCAAGCCATCACTCCGGAGCAGAGGCTGGTCGCTACCTTGCGGTATTTGGCCACAGGGAGAAGCCTGCAGGACCTTAAGTTCTCGACAGGCATCTCCCCCCAGGCTCTGGGGATCATTATCCCAGAGACCTGTTCTGCCATCATACAGGTCCTGCAGAAGGACTATATTAAGGTAAGCTATTTTTATTTTATTAGCATCACATGTTCTTTTATGTAATCTTTGATAATGTAATGTATTTCTTGCTTCAAACACTACTTCCCATCATTGCAATATAGTGTGAATGTCCCCTTTTTATCCTCACACATGCTGGGATTTTTTCCTGTTATTTTTTGTCATGCATGTATAGTTTCCTTCAATAACCTTCCCAGCATGAAGTGATGGGAACATATCCACCTAGTCTACTCATTTTGAATGTATTTTGTTGGAGTGTATTTAGTGTGCTTATAATTAGCAATTAGCTAGATTTCACAACCCCCCCCCCCCCCCCACCTGAACTCACTCCAAATAGTGTGCTGCTAATTAGCAATTAGCTAGATTTCACAACCCCCCCACCCCCACCCTCGTTAAAATTTGCTTGAATGTTCTGTGGTGTTGATTTGTCTAAAGCAAATCTATGTTGCACTTTGCAAAATGCATGTGCACTCTACAAGTGCATTTGTTCCAGTGCTTTAGTAAATGAGCAGAAGCTCTGCTGATTTCCATCATCAAATCATATGCAAGCCTCAAAGTGTTTTCATTAATTGCCCTTGCATGTGATTGTGTACTGTTTGCAACATGAATGCCTTTTGACATTACCTCATTTACTGTAAGCTGGTTAGCAACTGCACCTGCAGAGTGCGACAACTGCAGTCTTGTAGCCTTTGTTATCCCTAAATTCCTGCGTGTTGTTAAAGTAATTTTTTTTTGGGATTTCACAACCCCCTAAAATGTAATCAATGTTCTATCAGAGGGGGTGAGCAATCTGATAAGTGTGCCTTTTTCCATATTAGTTATTCCAGAAGAATTAAATTATTGAATGTTATACTGATGCTGGGGAATAATGTTTTTAATTGTCTAATTTTCTTGCAATGTTAGCTTCCAAATTAATTGATTTTGGTTTTCTTGTTTGATTCCCCAGTTTCCTTCAACGCCACAGGAATGGCAGACTGTGGCATCCCATTTTGCCAGCCGTTGGGACTTTCCCAATTGTGGAGGGGCTATAGATGGGAAACATGTCCACATTGTGCCACCACCCCATTCGGGGTCATATTATTTTAATTATAAGGGGTTCCACAGTATTGTTTTAATGGCGGTGGTGTCGGCACACTATGATTTTTTATATGTGGACGTGGGGAAGAATGGCCGGATGTCGGATGGAGGAGTATTTGCCCAGACGGAGTTCTGCCAGCGTCTCCAGAGTGGTGGCCTGGGATTGCCACCTGATGAGGATAACGTGGAAGGACTCCCCTTTGTCTTCATTGCCAATGAAGCCTTCGCTCTGAGCAAGCACCTCATGAGGCCATTCCCCCAAAGAACCCTCACCCCGGAGAGGAGGGTTTTTAATTACCGGCTGGCCAGAGCTAGAAGAGTGGTTGAGAATGCGTTTGGAATTCTGGCCAGCCGGTTCCGCCTGTTTCAAACAGCCATTAATTTGGCGGAATACAAACTTAATTTTATAATTTTATCATGCTGCATTCTGCACAACTTTTTAAATAAGCATTCTGCCAATTATATAGGCACAGTTGGGCCTGAGGCCGGACAAATAGAAGCCAACCTTACAGGCCTGGATACTGTCCGTACTGGCTTGGCCCCCCAAAGTTCCCGTCAGGTTAGACAGCAATATGTTGATTATTTTATGGGTAGGGGGGCCATTGCAATGGGCCAGGATATATAATTTTTTGACAATAAAAAAAATATTGCTGAAATCTGGCATTATATTTATTGCTTGCCTTTCTTTTGGGCTGTCTCCTAGGTTATGGTCGAGCAGTTGTAGTGCCAACTGTATTAGAATTTTAAAAATGTCTAAATAAGCTCCATTGCCACTGTAAACAACTTTTTGACAATTATAACCAAACTGATACTGAGCCTTGAAATAACAAACCACACATTTGTTAAAATCCTATAAAAGGAGATGTTTTTATTAATGGTTGGTATGCATTCAGTTCTGCATTTAGTATAAAATGTTCATAGACAAAAATATAATGGTATCTTAATGATGTAGCAAAATATAATTATATTTAAATATTTCTACCTAATCCACAAAAAAATATTTTGGGCTTTTGGATTTTCAAAAACAGGCTTTGTTTTTGGAAAATCAAGTTTTGTTTTTTTTTAAAAGCAAGTTTTTTATTTTTTATTTTTTGTTTTTTAAAATCAATTTTTTAATTTTTTTGGGTTTTTTAACATTAATTTTTTTAATTTTTTTGGTGTTTTAAAATCAATTTTTTTTACTTTTTTTGGTTTTTTAACATTAATTATTTATTCGATTTTTTTGTGTTTTAAAATCAATTTTTTAATTTTTTTTGGTTTTTTAACATTAATTTTTTTAATTTTTTTGGTGTTTTAAAATCAATTTTTTTTTACTTTTTTTGGTTTTTTAACATTAATTATTTATTCGATTATTTTGTGTTTTAAAATCAATTTTTTAATTTTTTTTGGTTTTTTAACATTAATTTTTTTAATTTTTTGGGGGTTTTTTAAAATCACTTTTTTTTTTTTTTGGGGGTTTTTTAAAATCACTTTTTTTTTTTTTGGGGGGGTTTTTTAAAATCACTTTTTTTTTTTTTTTTGTGGTTTTTTAAAATCACTTTTTTATTTTTTTTTTGGTGTTTTTTAGAAAATCAATTTTTATTTTTTTGTGGATTTTTGACAGCCCTCCTTTTTGACATTAGGTTAAACAGCCATTTATGTTATGCCAAAAAAACAAAGAGAAGGCCCAGAATGGGGTCAGCAAAACAGGAAATGAAGGACATGATTGATGTTTTGGGGTTTAAAAAAGGGCATTTAGATTCGACCCAAAACATCAATCATGTCCTTCATTTCCTGCTGCATACGATCCAGCCTATTACGCATTTGATCCATGTCTTGATTCCAGGCCATTATTTGACCAATTAGACGTTGGGCACTTTCCGAGGTGAAATAGTCACTTCTTGTTGTTCCTAAAGTGGAATGAAACCAAAAAATGTCTTTAGAAATATGCACACATACATAGTTTACCTTACCAGAAATAAAGCTGTTGTCTCAGACACTGACCTGGTGGGGTGGCCATGTAGCCTAATTCCTCCACATCCTCGGGGGTGTCACTGTTGCTTGAATGAAGCACAACCAGATCCCCTAAAATAGAGTAGACAAATTCAATTAAACAAAAGGCAGCCATGCATAGATTAACGTAAGCTGGTGTGTCAGACACTCACCTGGTGGGGTGCCCATGTCGCCCACCTCTCCTTCCTCCACATCGTCAATGGGACTTGGGCTGATTGCCCAATCCTGTTTTGCTTGGGGTGGACTGTGTTCTTGTGGTTGGCTGAGTGATTTTTCCCCTATGTGAAACAAAAAATTAGTAATCTAATTAGCACACAGATATTTTAGGACATAATAATTTTCCAACATTTGTAGTGAAGTGGTTTGTGTAGAGTTCCTATTTTAGTTCAATATTTAAAATTATAAAGACATACCGGATAGATAGATATCAATATCTCAAAATATAGTTAATAATCTTTTGATCTCTCTCTATATCTGTAACAAAATCTCTAAATATCTAACTAAATGTAAATCCAAAAAATTAAGAGAATTTCAAATAGATATATATATATATATATATATATATATATATATATATTTATATTTATATTTATATATTTATATTTATATATTTATATATTTATATATTTATATTTATATATTTATATTTATATATATATTTATATATATATTTTTATATTTATATATATATATATAGATATATATATATATATATATATATATATATATATATATATACATATATATATATATATATACATATATATATATATATATATATATATATATATATATATATACATATATATATATACATATATATATATATATATATACATATATATATATATATATATATATATATATATATATACATATATACATATATATATATACATAGATATATATACATATATATATATATACATATATACATATATATATATACATATATATATATATATATATACATATATATATATATATATATATATATATACATATATATATATATATATACATATATATATATATATATATATATATATATATATATATATATATATATATATATATACATATATATATACATATATATATATATATATACATATATATATATATATATATACATATATATATATATATATATACATATATATATATATACATATATATATATATATATATATACATATATATATATATATATATATATATATATATATATATATATATATATATATATATATATATATACATATATATATATATACATATATATATATATATATATACATAGATAGATAGATATATATAGATATATATAGATATGGATATGTAACGAGGTTTCTTCAAAGATCGTTTAAAACGATGAACAAAAATCGTATAGGAAGGAAAAGCACATGGAGCAGTATACAAGGTAATAAACACAAGAGAAAAACACGACAAGTACTTACTTTTTTTAAGAACTTTCCGGATACGTCGGTATTGATCCGGCTCCCTGAGTTTCAGGTCAGACCATCTTTTGCGCAATTGATCTTTGGAGCGCTGGACCCCAAATGATGCCTGCAAAGTCTCCACTTCGCCATTATTTTGGCCTTGCGCAAATTTGGCCGTGCGTACGGCCCATAATTGCCATCATAGTCGTCTTTGCGAAGAATGGCCACCATCTCCACCATCTCTTTGAAACTCATATTAGAGGCCTTAAATCTAGGCCTCACAGATTTGGTTGACGTTCCAGACGTTCCAGCCTGCGGGCTGTCTCCACTACCTGAGGTCGTCAACATTTCAGGTGTCTCCGCCATTCTTTAACTCCACTACGCGCCGTAACAAAAAAGGGGCGGAGAACATGAGTTCATTTCGAACGTCAGGGGCGGGCGACGCAGGCGGAGTTTCACACATGCGTAGTGTATAAAGGAGGGCCTTTCGCGCGTGTCGTACGTACGTTCTGTGCGTCAAATTAGGGGGCGGAGAACGTGAGTTCATTTCGAACGTCAGGGGCGGGCGACGCAGGCGGAGTTTCACACATGCGTAGTGTATAAAGGAGGGCCTTTCGCGCGTGTCGTACGTACGTTCTGTGCGTAGGTGATAGTGGACCAGGACGTTCCAAAACAAAGGTAATTTGAGATATATATATATTTTTTTTGGGGGGGTTTATGGTCATGACTTTGTAGCAAGCGGCCTATATGGCTTGATAGATTGATGAGGCCTACATAGGGAGAAGATGATGAGGGGTTAGCAGAAACATATAATAAGTTTTTTTGGTCTTGTGACTTTCTCTTTTCCAGATATAATGAATCCCCTATTGAAGGATCCAGAGTTCCTTACTTCTTTTATTTCAAAGTATCGAGAGATGAGGAATTTGTGGGAGGTGAAACACCCTCAGTATTATAACAAGCATGTGAGGAAGTCAACGCTGGAGAGACTTCTGTCCTTTGTCCAGGAGACCATCCCGGGAGCAACAATGGAGACAGTGCACAAGAAAATTGGGGTCTTGAGGAACATGTATAAAAGGGAGCATAGGAAGATCCAGGAATCAAGGAGATCAGGAGCATCAGCAGATGATGTTTATGTACCCAGGCTGTGGTACTACAATCAACTCCGTTTTCTTGATGACCAGAATGAAGCCAGGGCATCACTTTCAACCCTTCCCTCCACCCTTCCCTCCACCCTTCCCTCCACCCCAGCAGAGGCTGATGAGGAGCAAGCTGGGTCTTCCATCCTGGATGAACCGGATATGACCATCTGGAGTCAGGTAAATTATTTTAACAAATATTTACTGTACTAATATTAATGATGTTAACTGGATGTTATAATTGTCTCAAATAATTTAGCACTCCAAATTGTGTATACATATCAAATGATAGTAGTGACTAAATATGTTTGGCACCTGCTTGAAATAATTAGGGTGTCTGATTAGACTCTTTTATTAAAGAGATGTATTCACATTGAATTTGCTAGTCATGAGAAGCAAACTGTGTGTCATTGATGAACCCAAAAAAAGAAACTAAAACTATTGTCCTTTTTTTATACACAGGATGAGTCCATCCAGGAGGAATGTGGGGAAAGTGGCAGGCAGGAGGAGACCGGGCCCATGGACAGCCTGGAGGAGGCCGGATTCACCATCATCCTGGAGGAGGCTGGGCCCAGTGTCAGGCAGGAGGTGGCTGCTCCCAGTGAGGTGGCTGGGCCAAGTGAGGTGGCTGGGCCAAGTGAGGTGGCTGGGCCAAGTGAGGTGGCTGGGCCCAGTAGGAGCCTCACCCAATCCCAAGTGCCTCCCCTCCACCTTCCCAAAAAAAGGGCCAAGAAGGGGATGGTCACACAGGACGCGTCCCTGCGCCTCATGCAACAGGCCACCCGTTTTTTAACAAGCCACCCCGAAGCGGAAGAAGCCTATGGCTGCTACTTAGCCAGCAGGCTTCTTCAGATGGATTGGGAGCAGCGCCTCATTTGTGAGCGCCTATTTGGGGAAACAATCCATAAGGGGCTGCAGGGCACGCTAACCAAAAACACCCAACTACATGAGGCAGCCCCCCCCCCCTCCTCCTCCTCCTCCTCCTCCTCCTCCTCCTCCTCCTGCCACAACTGAAACACCAGAGCCACAGCCTCAAAAGAAGGCTACAGGGAAGGCTACAGGGAAGGCTGCAGGGAAGGCTGCAGGGAAGGCTGCAGGGCAGCGTGGAGGAAAGGCTGCAGGGAAGAGAAGAAAGTGATGACCTGGGTTCAGTCTGGTCTGACAGAAGACGCAGGCTGTTGTAGGACCACAGTCTGGGGACATCTAGATCATCTGCTGGTGCTGTTGATCTCTGGGATTCTTGGACCAGATTGTGCTCCCTCTTATATGGACTCCTCAAGATCCCAATTTTCTTGTACACCGACTTTTTCCAGCGTTGACTTCCTCTTTATTTTATTTTGACCATGAATAAATGGATCTTTTTTGAGTTTAGCAAAAGACTTTTATGTGTTTTCTTTTAAATCATTGATTTTACACACAATGTTAAATTAACAAGGGACAACAATCTCATTGAGTTTTAAAAAAACACACCAAAAATACATTACTAATGTTAAGAATGTTCAAGTGGTAAGTCTTGAAAAAAAAATATATACATAAACAAAAACGGTGCTTTGGGTTAACTTTATCTAAAAATTAAAAAATAATCACTAGAAAAAAAATAAAAAAGAATAATGGGTTCTTTGTGGTAACTTTACAAACATAAAAAAAAAAAAAAAAAAAGGGAAAAAGTATTATTAGTATGGAAACATTGTTTATAAAAAGCATACTATATCATTCATGAGATCAAAGAGAAAAAGAATTCAGAAATCAGTTTGGGAGAACTCTGATTATGAACAGCAAAACACCTTCGTTCTTTAGAGCATTCGTAAAGAAGAAATAAAATGCGCTGCATTCAACGATCACAGATTTTGCAGCGTGATGAATGTGCTACCTACAATACAAACACTAGTTTTACTAGACCGAGTGCTTCCGTTTAGTTTTTGCTTATGAGCATGCGTCGTTTTTTTGTCCGTAGGACTAGCATACAGACGAGCGGACTTCGGGGTCCGTCGTAGTTACGACGTAAAGATTTGAAGCATGTTTCAAATCTAAAGTACGTCGGATTTGAGGCTAAAAAAGTACGTTGAAAGTCCGAAGCAGCCCACACACGATCGGATTACCAGCCAGCTTTAGTCCGTCAGCGTCCGTTGGACTTTTGTAGACGAAAAGTCCGACCGTGTGTACGCGGCATAAGGAGTTGTACTATACAAAGTTTGAGTGATTGTCCACCTCCTGTGTGTTCCTATTGGCCTGCATGGTTGCCGGTCATAGTGATGGACTAATAGGAGCATGCAAGTTCTAAGCAGTATATCCTGCTTAGAACTTTCATATTACAGCACCTCTGAAACTGGGACATCAAGGATGCTGAGGGGGCTTCTAAAAAGGTAAGCACTGGCCTTACAGTGCTGTATCCTGATTACTACCCTTCTTGTACTGACAGGTTCTCTTTAATATCAGTACAAGTTTGCTTTAAAAAGCAGTTTTGGGTATAAATGATCTGTAACAACTCATACACAAAAGGATTTGTAATATGCTTGTTTTTGCTGTACTAGGCGTTTGTAAACGCAGATGTGTTTTGTACTTTTTTTTTTCAAATTCTACAAGCTGCACTCATTAAGCAAAAAAGCTGCTCTTACAAAATGAGCAGGGATCTTCTAAAAGTGCAGATACAGAGAATAATAAAACACATGGTAAACAGGAGCACAACACCATCACAGTAACCGACTGTTAACTTTTTTTTTTCTTTTCTAAAAGAAGGACTAATTGCACAAGGTTAAAAAAAAAAGGGGGGGGGGCCCAGAGTGCCCACCTGTTGAGGAACTACAAGTCTCAACACACTGTAGCCTGCTGAGTTCTTAGCAGCAGCAATGCATTAGTATTCTATGTACATACTGTATATAACATAAACCCATCACATCAAAATGATGCACCCTGTCTGCTATTGGTAGAAGTGAGGCCTGGCTGTGTTTTCCTAAACCAGGTGTGTCACCATAGCAGCCAGACATATTACACCAGAGGAATGGTGCGCAATGCGCCCCGCGCTCCTCAGTGACATCACTTGTCTAATTAGAGGGTTCAGGTTACCTCTGGAGATTGTTCAATGTCTGCCTTCACCTATATATATATACTCACAGCACAAAGCTCACCAACATCCTCAGCCCCACATGATTCAGATTGTCTGCTCCTGTGGGGCACAGGTGGATTATTCACTGACTCATTGTAACCCCTTCATCACCACCTCTATGTCCACCCAAATACGAAAATCTTATACAAGCTTTAACCAGGAAATATCATTTCAAAAGTCATTTTCAGGGCCCATTTACATCTTTGCGTTGCAGACTTTCAGGCTGCATCCACACCCGAGTGCCGCGTTTTTGGCCATTTTTTCGGGCATTTTGTTTTGGTTTTTTTAAAGCATTTTTGAGCGTTGGTGTTTTTATTAGCCAATAGAGGAACAATAACATCTGTTTCATAATGTATTGTTATGTTTTTCAGCTTTTTCATCCGCTTCATCTTCCTGGTGTTTATTTTTTTTATTATTTATTTGATGTTATTGTTAGGGTTATGGGTTAACCCTTAGGGCCCTTTCACACGGGTTGTCCGATCAGGTCCATCTGTCAGTTTTTCAGGCGGACCTGATCGGACCCTGCGCTCTCCTTTATGGAGCATGGGCTGTCAGTGGGCACATTTCCGCGCTGCTATCTGATCTGATCTTGCCCGCAAAATCCAGACGGATGGTGGTGCTATTTTCCATGACTGCTGAGGTGCAATGAGCCCAGGTGCCATTAAAGTGGAGGGCCACCCTGAAAAAAAAAATTACACCAAGAATCCAAAAAAAAATTAAAAGAAAACATTTGAAAAAAAATAAATAAATTTTAAACTCACCTAAACCCTTGTTGCTAGGCAGTCTTCCTAATCTGCCTCTTCCTTTTCCGCGGCGTCTTCTGCTCCTCGGTGAGCGGCCCCATTGTCTTTTGGGAACTGTGTGTGTTCCCAGAACACAACAAGGCCATTCACAGAGTGCCGCGCCGCTCGCGCGTGCGCAGTAGAAAACTGGCAGTGAAGCCGCAAGGCTCCACTGCCTGTTTCCCTTACCTAGGATGGCGGTGCCGGGACCCGAGAGCCGAGGGACGGGTCGGCCTCGGGCAGCCGACATCGCGGGCACCCATTACTGGTAAGTACTTATTTAAAGTCAGCAGCTACAGTGTTTGTAGCTGTTGACTTTTTATTTTTTTTACGGCCGGAATCCCGCTTTAACTGTAACATGTCAGTGCTGTAGGTGCTCAGTCTGAAGCTGTGGAACTTGGTGTAAGTGGAGCTGGAATAAGTGGGAGTTAAAAAAACAGAGTTTAAAACAGGAGGTTATAACATGGGGTCATAGTACCTGTGTAGTGTGAGTATCTGAATGTTGTCTGAATAGTGTGTGTGGATCGTTAGTACTTGTGTATTGTGTACTGTATACTTGTGTATTGCGAGTGCACGTAGGTCTGTGAGTACCTGTGTATTGTCTTGTTGTGTACCTGTGTATTGTCTTGTTGTGTACCTGTGTATTGTCTTGAGTATTAGTGCCAGGAAGCTAGCTGTTAGGTAATTTGGACAGGGTAAAATCCCCAAATCCTCACTATATTCAATAGGTACGATGCCCGGCGGGTGTGGAGAGGCGACTCTTTGTACATCTTGCCGCATGTATGCGTTCCTTGATCATCCGATCGAGGACAAATACTGCTGTGCAAAATGTAAGCACATTGTTTCCCTGGAAGCCCAGGTTCTGAATCTGGGGAAGCAACTGTCAGCACCGAGAAGTCCCTCCATACTAAAGGTGAGCCAGAAACGTACACGGCAGGTGCCAGCAGGGGCCAGCACAGAGGCGGGTGGAGACAAAGAGGTGCAGGCACTAGCAAAGAGTAGATGGGGGACAGTCAGGAGGGGTAGAGGGGGAAGTGCCAGAGAGGCCGATCCAGGACTGGAGCATCCCAATAAGTACGCTCCATTGAGTGACATTGGTGAAACCCAGTCAGGGACCAGCACTGCTGGAGATGAGGGACTCTCCTAGCTGCCAGGGGAAGAACTCCTCCAGTGAGAGTGGGGGGGCAGCAAAGGGAAAGGAAAGACAGATTCTGGTGGTAGGGGACTCAATTCTTAGAAGGACAGAGAGGGCAATCTGTAACCAAGACCTGAAGCGCCGAACAGTATGTTGTCTACCGGCGCTCGGGTTCGGCACATCACGGATCTTGTGGACAGATTACTGGGAGGGGCTGGGGAAGACCCGGCTGTCATGGTGCACGTTGGCACCAATGACAAAGTCAGAGGCAGATGGAGTGTCCTAAAGAACGATTTTAGGGATTTAGGTGCTAAATTGAGGAAAAGGACCTCCAAGGTAGTGTGCTCAGGAATACTACTGGTACATCAAGCCACACCAGAAAGGCAGAGGGAGATTAGGGAAGTAAACAAGTGGCTGAAGAGCTGGTGTAGTAAGGAGGGGTTTGGGTTCCTGGAGGACTGGGCCGACTTCTCAGTCGGTAACCGGTACTATAGAAGGGACGGACTGCACCTAAATGAGGAGGGTGCAGATCTGCTGGGAATGAAGATGGCCAAAAAGTTAGAGGGGTTTTTAAACTAGGCGATGGGGGGGGGGGGTCCAGAGACAGTGATAGCCAGCGTGGAAGATATTCCAGAGGGTAGTATTGGGGGCATTAGTGGTAGGTTAACCAAAGCACAAAAACACAAGGTGAGTATAGTAGCAAGTCCTAGTTGCAATCTTGAAACACCCAATACGAGGACAATATGCGACCGGTCTAAACTATGTGGCATGTTCACTAATGCCAGGAGCATGGCGGGTAAGATGGGTGAACTAGAGATACTGTTGTACAAGGAGGATTTGGATTTGTGGGAATTTCAGAGACCTGGTTCAACAGCTCTCATGATTGGCTGGCAAACATTCAAGGGTATACCCTATACCGCAAGGATAGAGAGGGTAAAAAAGGGGGAGGGGTATGCCTATATCTCAAGAATAATGTACAAGTGAATGTGAGAGATGACATCACTGAGGGAGCTAGGGAGGAGGTGGAATCTTTATGGGTAGAGCTCCAAAGGGATGAAACTAAGGGGAAAATAATACTGGGAGTATGCTATAGGCCCCCTAACCTGAGGGAGGAAGTGGAGACGGATCTCCTATCACAAATTGAATTAGCAGCAAGGATGGGAAGTGTTATCATAATGGGGGATTTTAATTATCCAGACATAGACTGGGCGGAGGGAACCGCGCATTCATTTAAGGCTCGCCAGTTCCTTAATGTCTTGCAGGACAATTTTATGGGTCAGATGGTAGACGCACCAACTAGAAATAAAACATTACTGGATCTACTGATTACCAACAATACAGACCTGATCACAGATGTGGAAATACGGGGCAATTTAGGTAACAGCGATCACAGGTCAATTAGTTTCAGTATAAATCACACAAATAGGAAACATGAAGGGAACACAAAGACACTGAATTTCAAAAGAGCCAACTTCCCTAAACTACAAACCTTGCTAAAAGGCATAAATTGGGATAAAATATTAGGAACAAAGAATACAGAGGAGAGATGGGTTTGCTTTAAGAGCATATTAAATAAGGGCATTAGCCAATGTATCCCATTGGGTAATAAATTTAAAAGAGCGAACAAAAATCCTGGATGGCTTAACTCCAATGTAAAAATGCATATAAAAGCAAAGGAGAAGGCCTTCAAAAAATACAAGGTTGAGGGATCATCTTCAGCATTCAGACTTTATAAAGAATGCAATAAGAAATGTAAGGGTGCAATTAGGACGGCAAGATAGAACATGAAAGACACATAGCGGAGGAGAGCAAAAAAAATCCCAAGAAATTCTTTAAGTATGTAAACAGTAAAAAAGGGAGGGCAGACCGTATTGGCCCCATAAAGAATGAGGAAGGACATCTGGTTACAAAGGATGGGGAGATGGCAAAGGTATTGAATTTATTCTTTTCCTCAGTCTTCACAAGTGAATCGGGGGGCTTCAGTAACCAAAACTGCAGTGTTTATCCTCATGACACAACACAGGAAGCACCTACATGGTTAACAGAGGACGAAATTAAAATTAGACTTGAGAAACTTAACATTAATAAATCACCGGGACCAGATGGCTTGCATCCGAGGGTACTTAGGGAACTCAGTCAGGTGATTGCCAGACCGTTGTTCCTAATTTTTACAGACAGTCTATTGACTGGAATGGTACCAGCTGATTGGAGGAAAGCCAATGTAGGACCAATATTTAAAAAGGGCCCAAAAAACATCCCTGGGAATTACAGACCAGTTAGCCTAACATCAATAGTATGTAAACTCTTGGAGGGGATGATAAGGGACTATATACAAGATTTTAGTAATAAGAATGATATCATTAGCAGTAATCAGCATGGATTCATGAAGAATTGTTCTTGCCAAACCAATCTATTAACCTTCTATGAGGAGGTGAGTTGCCATCTAGATAAAGGAAGGCCCGTAGACGTGGTGTATCTGTATTTTGCAAAAGCATTTGACACAGTTCCCCATAAACGTTTACTGTACAAAATAAGGTGCGTTGGCATGGACCATAGGGTGAGTACATGGATTGAAAACTGGCTACAAGGGCGTGTTCAGAGGGTGGTGATAAATGGGGAGTACTCAGAATGGTCAGGGGTGGGTAGTGGGGTTCCCCAGGGTTCTGTGCTGGGACCAATCCTATTTAATTTGTTCATAAACGACCTGGAGGATGGGATAAACAGTTCAATCTCTGTATTTGCAGACGATACTAAGCTAAGCAGGGCAATAACTTCTCCGCAGGATGTGGAAATCTTGCAAAAAGACCTGAACAAATTAATGGGGTGGGCGACTACATGGCAAATGAGGTTCAATGTAGAAAAATGCAAAATAATGCATTTGGGTGGCAAAAATATGAATGCAATCTATACACTGGGGGGAGAACCTCTGGGGGAATCTAGGATGGAAAAGGACCTGGGGGTCCTAGTAGATGATAGGCTCAGCAATGGCATGCAATGCCAAGCTGCTGCTAATAAAGCAAACAGAATATTGGCATGCATTAAAAGGGGGATCAACTCCAGAGATAAAACGATAATTCTCCCGCTCTACAAGACTCTGGTCTGGCCGCACCTGGAGTATGCTGTCCAGTTCTGGGCACCAGTCCTCAGGAGGGATGTACTGGAAATGGAGCGAGTACAAAGAAGGGCAACAAAGCTAATAAAGAGTCTGGAGGATCTTAGTTATGAGGAAAGGTTGCGAGCACTGAACTTATTCTCTCTGGAGAAGAGACGCTTGAGAGGGGATATGATTTCAATTTACAAATACTGTACTGGTGACCCCACAATAGGGATAAAACTTTTTTGCAGAAGAGAGTTTAATAAGACTCGTGGCCACTCATTACAATTAGAAGAAAAGAGGTTTAACCTTAAACTACGTAGAGGGTTCTTTACTGTGAGAGCGGCAAGGATGTGGAATTCCCTTCCACAGGCGGTGGTCTCAGCGGGGAGCATTGATAGCTTCAAGAAACTATTAGATAATCACCTGAATGACTGCAACATACAGGGATATGTAATGTAATACTGACACATAATCACACACATAGGTTGGACTTGATGGACTTGCGTCTTTTTTCAACCTCACCTACTATGTAACTATGTCTGTATGGCCGACTTTTATCCCTTGCCCCTTCAGCCCATTAAATAAAACACAATCATTAAGTTGGAAAGGGCAAGGCCACAGCTTTATTAAATCCAACACATAACATATGAATATATTCAAACAGTGCCGGTCACAGTTGTACTGTGAACACACAATTCCAAAAGGGGAGGGGGATAAGGAGGGGCCTGTCCTTACCATAAGTGCTGGACAGGCCGTCTACTTCCCATTTCCATCAAGGGCATATCCCATCACAGCCATTTTATGCTGGCAAGGTCAAGAAAACCGCAGCAAGCTGTGACATACCAAGGAAAAAATAGGGCAGGAGGGTGGGCAGCTCTTCCAACCACGCTTCCAGAGAGACCCAGAATCCCCTGGGACATCACTTTTACAGATCTCAGGCCCAGCCCATTCCCCCTAACAACCAATCCTTAGTGACCCCTCGGTCACCTTGACCCGCCCTGGCCATGCCCCCATCAGTCAAGGCTCTCTTTCCCTAAAGGGCTTGAGGCCTTCATCCGTCTCGTGGTTCAGATAGAAACAGACAGGCGGATCTGTTTCCATCCGATTTCCCCGTAGAGAATAGCGGGGCCGGACAGGACCTGTCATCCGCCTGCTCAGCGGGGATCAGCGGATGGAGGCGCCTGTGTGAAAGGGGCCTAACAAAATTACTAAACGCAAACACAGGGTTAGCTGCAAATTTGCAGCGAGTTCTGTGTGGATTCCGCAGGCAAAGGATCAATGCGGGTGTGTATGTTAACGACACCACAAAATCGGTTTGTAAAACGCAGTGCGATTTGCAGAATTGGTTTGCATGAGTGTGAACACCCACGCGATCCAATTCTGGTGTGGCCAAAAAAAAAGGGTTCTGCACATTTTTGGTGCGATTTGAGCCACAGAATAATGTCTCAAATCATAATGCTGAAGGTTCGCATATGATTTGAACAGAAATGCAATGCGATTCCTGTTCAAAATCACATGCGGTTTCCTGCCCAGCAAGTGTGAACCGGGGCTTAGGGGTTTATTTATTTAAGGGAAATTATTATTTATTTATATGTGTTATTTTTTATTATTGCTATTTTGTTTTGTTTATTTATTGCATTTGAACAGAAAAACGCTCCTAAAAACCGACAAATTGCGTGAAAACACTCATAAATGCGTGAATCAATGCATTTCCATGGGGAAAAAGAACACACCAATCTACCTAAATCAAGCTATAAAAGCAGCTCTAAAACTTTTTGGAGCTTCATACGACTCAAAGTGGAGATGTGAACAAACTCCATAGAGATGCATCAAATTTCCAGTATTCAAGCTACAAGATACTCAATTGTGAATGGGGCCTCAGGATGTTCTGATGTGTTGGCAGCCAATTATTTGAAACTGCCATTACAAGATGTGTTAAAGTGGAACTATACTCCCCCTTTTCCAGCGATGCATCTCGGAGCACCCCACCGGCTGGCCGCTGTCATTGGCCGGACCGAGATGACATTAATCCCATGCATGCATAGGAGTTCAGTCACCTCTGTATTGCTGAACTTGTACAATGAGCTGGGTATGAGCACATATGCTATAATGTTCTATTATGCAAATCGCGCTGCAATCGCAGCAAATCGCAATGCTGTCGCTCAAAAAAAGCTCCTACTCTTTTTTGAGCGACAAGTGTCACGCATTGTGATGTGCCACGGTTGCAGCATGATTTATCGGGGGCTGAAATCTCAATGTGATTGGGGTGCCATTAAGAAGTAATGGCATCGCGCACGCGTCTCGCAATTCAAATCGCCCAGGTCTGAAAGAAGCAGGGGTCCGGTGCATCCCCATTCAGTGTTTGAGGTCCTATTTCAGCCTGAATTTTTGGGCTGAATTCTGGCCTGAAATGGACCAAAAGACGCACAGGACCCCTGTGCAAATTTGCACCAGAGCCGCAGAGGAGATATAGCGAGCCGGTCACAATCTCCTACCATGCATATTGGATGGGGGGAAACCCACCTCCAATTCGCATAGGTGTGAACCTAGCCTTAAACTCCACCACATTTTTTCTTTTTTTTTTTTCTTTTATGGGCCTTCAAGAGGTTTATGCTATAATGTTCTAGTATGCACTACATATTAGCACATTATAGCAGACTTAACTCCAGCACTAAGCTGTCACCACTCCAGCAGATTAAGATTGAGGGCTTCCATCTTTGCCCAGTCTCCAGGTTCACACTCTCTGGCCAACTGAATGGCCACCATGCGCGTGGGAGTCACTTCATCACAACACAGAGCGCTACGCACACGCAACTTAGATTATTTTACCGCTGACAGGTCAGAAGAGACCACTAGGGTCACTACCTATCAGTGTTTTTCATTTTTCTACTTTAATACCACTTTAATCACTTGCCGACCACATAACTTAAATATACGGGGGCACTGCTACGCCAGGTGACATGCCTATTATGTGATCCAACACTTCGGTATTGAGGGCGCGCATGCGCGCCGTCGCCCCCCGCTGTGATTATACACAGCGGGAGATGATCAGCGAGTACGCCGCGATCATCCAGCACAGAGGCAGAACGGCGGTCTGCCTATGTAAACAAGGCAGATCGCCGTTCTGTCAGTAGGAAAGGCATGGATCCTGTGTTCCTGAAAAGCAGGGACATGGATTCATGCCTTCCCCTAGTAAAAGCACCTCCCACACAGTACACAAACACTGGCTAGGCACACATCCTTTTGATAAGCCCTTCCCAGCCAGTGTCATTAGTACCGTTAAAAAGTGTCAAGAGTCAGCAATATCGCAGTCCTGCTATAAGTGGCTTGATCTCCGCCATTACTAGTAAAAAATAAAAAATTCAATATCTTATAGTTTGTAGATGCTATAACCTTTACGAAATACTATCAATATATGCTTATTGGGATTTTTTTTTTTTTTACCAAAAATATGTAGCAGAATACAAAGCAAGCTTTGCTTGTGGGGAAAAAAGGACACATTTAATTTGGGTACAGCGTTGCATGACTGCGCAGTTGTCAGTTAAAGTAACGCAGTGCCGTATCGCAAAAATGGCCTGAAGGGTAGAGAAAATGATGTTGATGCATTTGTTGCAATGAACAGTGTTGTGGTGTCAGCAGGCCCTTAATGTTCCGTACACGCGATCCGAAAATCGGACGACAGATCATCCGTTTTGGTTTTTTTTTGCTTTTTTCTTTTTTCATATGCATGCTAGTCGCATATAGAAAATGGAGAGGCTACGAAAATTCTCGTATGACAGAATAAAAAAAAATCGGAAGTGGTGTAATGTGTTGTAGTGTATTTGTATTGTATTTTCACACGACAACTGTACTGATTAAACGAAAATCGTACAATCTGGTACCATACGAGAAAAATCGGATAATTTCGGTTGAACTGTCGTAATCGTTCTGTACCAGTTTATCATAGGCTCGCTTGAAAGCGCACATGACAATGAACATAGCGTGCATTACGGTGTGCTGCGTTTTAAAAAATGTTAATGTGAGGGTTTTTTTTGTCCATTGGGGTGCTTTGGCAGCCCATTTATAATGAATTATTTTCTGGTATAGGGGACCAGTAATATTCTGTACAGAGAAGTACCTAATACCTCTCTGTACAGAACATACCTTAGATTGCAAGCTCCTTGATAGCAGGGACCGATGTGAATGTACAATATATATGTAAGGCACTGCGTAAAATTGATGGCACTATATAAGTACCTGTAATAAATAAATAAAAGATTTGAGGCAGTACGGCATGGAGTTTGTATATTTAAAGCAGAACTGAAGTTTGTCTGTAACAGACAGTGAGCAGGCAGGCTTTTATTGTAGAAGAAACATGCAATGTCTCTTCTGCAATTAAATGCCCCTACCTGCCTGCTCTGTCTTCTCCGACACTGTGAATTGAGTTGCGCATACGCAGCTAAGCTTACAATGCCAGGCTGGTCTTTGAGTACCGAATGAAAAGCATCGGCCAATGAAGATGGCCGAAAACTAGAACAAAGATGAAGAGGCAGACAGGAGACTATTGCAAAGGTAAATATAACCCCTTTAATTCCGCTATAAAGTGTATCTAAATCGAAGAAAAAAAATTAAATATAGTGCATCTTTGGCCTTATGCACACTGGCCATTTAGCCCCACTGCATTGATTTACTTTCACTTTCAAACAGAGAGGGTGAATGCCTTAATTGGGGCACAAACCGCAAGGAAAACCTTTTATAGAATTACAGGAAGGAGCAAATAAGAGCCCAAGATCATTTTAATTGTTAGTAAGGAAATAAATAAATGTCCTATAAATATCTGTATAAATCCCAGTTGCGCTGTGTATGCATGGGTGCCAATACCATGACTGTAAGTGCACAAAATGTATATCAAGTGTAGCGCTACGCCCGCAGGAGCCGCTGGATACCGAGTCCCCCTATTCCTGCACAGCCAGTCAACACGCATTTACAACTTGCATCCAGACACAATAAATCATAGGCTTTATTGGGGAAAACAACTTGGATAGGGGTATAGGGATTGTGGGATGCCCAAACTGACTTGAAAAACAACATATGAGGACAAACTTCCTTCTCTATGTACACAAAAATGAAGATCCTGGACTGTGCTCCCTCCGGAATAATCACAGTCTCTATGGAACAGTGGAAAAGTTCTTTACGAACCAGGAGCTCTCAGTCCCCTTTAGTGAAAAAGCACAAAGTCCCAAATTGTATGTAGGAGTATACTGTCTCTTCAGTAAAACCTCATACAGTTCTGATGCTTGCAGATACTACCAGCCCACCTGGCTGCTCTGAAGAATGCCCGAGGGCAAGGGATTGGGACTTTGCACAATGCTGTCCATCTTCCACCCAACTCCCCTGCTGCTCAGGCTCTACCATATTTAAGGGCAGACCCAGCCACCCTGCCAGTGCCTTCTGTCTGGGAATTGGCCATATTCCCTTAAGTATGCAGATCAAGACCTCCTACCCACTGCCCACTAACTTCCAGAAGCTTCTCCAGCTTCTAGAACCAGGGGGAGGTGCCAGAGACCTGCCCTGCAGAGCCCTCCAGCCTGACCTGGAGTAACCCGACCCAATTACAGACTCACACAGCTACCATGAGTCAACAAAATAAATTTACCTACACTAATTGTACACTAGAGGATGCTACACAAGTGACCAATTGAAAAAAAGTTAAACAATTATAAATATCTAACACGTTTCAAGGCCAATCCAATTACACTTATGCCGCGTACACACGAGCGGAATGTCCGACAGAAAAAGTAAGACGGAAGCTTTTCCTCGTCTATTCCGATCGTGTATATGCCTCATCGGACTTTTTTTTCCGAAAATTCTGACGGACCCTCTCCAGCTTCTAGAACCAGGGGGAGGTGCCAGAGAATCAAACAATTATAAATATCTGACACGTTTCAAGGCCAACACCACTCGGTAACTGCTGCCAAGTGGTTCCTCCACAAGGAGTGTTCAATGAAGGTTCTAATATAGATGTGTGAAGTCACTGTTACCTCTGAGTCCATCCAAGTGTTATCCTGTGTTGAGCTCTGATGAAGGAGGGGTGTTGCCCCTGAAATGCATTAGCTGCTTTAATATGACTTTTTTTTACCAGCAATTAAACTATCTTGGGCTTTTTTATCTATGTAGCACTGCCCCCTAGAAGACTGCATGTAATTACCTGCTCATCTGCACTGCTATGGCCTGGTGAACATTCCAACCGCCCTGACACTCTGGGTTTAGACATTCTGGTACCGCTGCAAAGTAATCAGACAACTGTGTATTTAGATTCTGATAGTATTTACTTGACTCAACTAAAAAGAGAGATACACAACAAGGAGAGAATAAATCTACTGAGCTTTTATCCGACAGCGCCAGCTCAGCAAAAGAATTCCTCCGAAAGTCAAAAAAAGGTAATAACAGATATGCAGCATGTTAAAGCACTTCCTTTAAAAGGTAATACGGACTAGACTGGCTCACTAAAAGAGGTTACCTGGCAGAACTACAACGGCTCTAGCAATGAAAGCTTAGGTCTAGAGGTGATAGTACAAGGGCCCTTGTGTAAGGCCGCGTACACACGAGCGGACTTTTCGGCGACAAAAGTCCGATGGCCATTCCGGCGGACTTTCGTCAGACTTTTGACGGACTTCGAACGGACTTTTGAACGAACGGACTTGCCTAAACACGATCACACCAAAGTCCGACGGATTCATATGTGATGACGTACGACCGGACTAAAATATGTTGATAGCCAGTAGCCAATAGCTGCCCTAGCATGGGTTTTCGTCCATCGGACTAGCATACAGATGAGCGGATTTTTCGAAGGGACTTGACTCCGTCGGAAAGATTTAAAGCATGTTTTAAATCTAAAGTCCGTCAGATTTTCGACTGGAAAAGTCCGCTGAAGGTCCGATGAAGCCCACACATGATCGGATTGTCTGCCGGACTCGGTCCATCTCACCAGTCCGGTCGAAAAGTCCGCTCGTGTGTACACTGCATAACTCTAACTTTAATGTTCTCATTGCAGATCTGATGTTCTTCCCTGGTATGTCGGAGCTTGTTATTTGTAATCCAATTAGGTGTAGGGAGATGTACTAGGTTCCTTGTAGAAAGTGAAGTTAACACATTTAAACACTGCTTGCAGCTAATTTCAGGAAAGTGTTCGTAAAGTGGATGTGACGCAACATGTCCCAGTGATACCGTGACAAGAGTGCAGATAAAAGATGGGCGATCAGCCCTCTCACTGATAACCAGGTAGATGTAATGTCTTCCGAACAGCTTCTGGCATAGCAATGCTTCTACAGCGAATCTGGAGCTTTAATCTTTCTATTATGGCTTCACACACTGGCTGGCTGGTCACTGGACTGGTGCAGTAAGGATGTCTGATGACAACCCGCATAGCTAAACCCCTCTGGCACGGGTGGGCAGATGTTACACCACGTGGTAGGCCGCGACCTCTCTCTCTCCGTACGGAGAGGTCCGTCCCCTGTCAGGCCCAAGAGGAAGAGAGCGACGGGCGAGTCTCTGGCTTCTTTTATAGCTCCCCTCAGCAATCCCTCTGATGGTAGCAAAGGTCTCTGGGATATGTGGTCCAGATGCACAGACAGGCAGAGAAGTTATCAGTCTGTTGAACTACCCATCCCATAGTTCCCTTGACTGGACTCACAAATATGATGTAATTTAATAGCACTGGGCAATAAGGGACATGCAATGCATAAAGACACCGGAGGATTGCCATACTTTGCAATTGTAGTCCACATTGCTACATCTAGTTTTTGTTTGGTGCTTCTTTACATATTTCTATATTTACTACTACTGTTGGGTGCCCATCGAGGGAAGTCTTGCTACATGGGAGCTGCCTCACCAGAGCTATTGAGCTTGTTTGAAGTTTTCCTTCATCCAATTACACTTACAAGTCTAAAAGCTCCTAGTGCCTCCTAAGTATTTTGTTCTGGAGTTATAAAAACCTGATGGATGTCCCTCTTCAATCTATGCAAACTTAAAACACGTTTTGCCTTTAGTTATAATTTAATGGTACCCATACACGAGATGAAAATCTGTCATTTGGATAGTTTGTTCGTTTTTCGTCCAGTTCATGAGCACAAATCGATTCTGATATTTTTGAGCCAAAAAATCAAAGGAAAACTTTGATAAACTTTCGGGTGAATGTACGATAAATTGAAAGGTTAATGTGTTTCTCATCCATAGGAACTTTAACCCAGAAGATAAACATTTGTGTCAACGAACGGTGATGTCTAAAATAAAGAGCATAGCAATAGTACACACAAACATAAAACCATCAAGCAATTTTTATATACCGGTACTCATTTTTTTGGTCTGTGAATGTTCCCTGGAAAAATTTAAGAAAAATAGAGACCAAGATAATAAAAGATGTATTGTTCGAAAATCGGTCATTACATGATGGAAGTATAGTTTGCTCTCACAGCCGTGCGTTAATTTTTTGAAAATGCGTTCAAACTATTTTTTTGACTGGCGTATGGCCAGCATAAGTCAGTATTTGCATTTGTCAAGATGGGCCTCTGCTCCAAATGTGATGGTGTTTGGTCCTAGTGATTGGCCCTTTGGTCACCAAGTACCACATTGTGGGAGCCATGAGGGGTCTCCATATACCTGCCTCCATAAGACCCCTTTCACACTGGGGCGGTTTTCAGGCGCTTTAGCGCTATATATAGCCCCTGCTAAGCGCCTGAAAACCGCCTCCCATTCATTTCAGTGTGACTTTTCACACTTGGGCAGTGCGCTTGCGGGACGTTCCGAAAAGTCCTGCAAGCAGCATCTTTGGTGCGGGTTGGGAGCGCTCCCAAAATGCCCTGCCCATTGGAATGAATGGGCAGCGCTTTCAAATTGCCTGAAAAGCATTTTGAAAGCACTGCAAAACGGGAGTTTTTAACCTTTTTTGGTGTTAAAATCGCCTCGCTAGCAGCTAAAAAGCGCCACTAAAACAAGCGGCCAGCGCTTTCAGTGTGAAAGCAGTCTAATGCCGCGTACACACGACCGGACTTTACGGCATACTTTGCCCGGCGGACTTTTCAACGAACTTTACGATGGACTTTCCGAATGAACGAACTTGCCTACACACGATCAACCAAAGTCCGACGGATTCGTACGTGATGACGTACGACCGGACTAAAACAAGGAAGTTCATAGCCAGTAGCCAATAGCTGCCCTAGCGTCGGTTTTTGTCCATCGGACTAGCATACAGACGAGCGGATTTTTCGACCGGACTCGAGTCCGTCGGATAGATTTGAAACATGTTTCAAATCTAAGTCCATCAAACTTTTGAGAAAACAAAGTCCGCTGGAGCCCACACACGATCGAATTGTCTGACGAAATCCGGTACGCCGGACCAAGTATGCCGTAAAGTCCGATCGTGTGTACGCGGCATAACAGAAGTAATGTGATGTCCCATATGGATTGGGGAATTTCTTTGGTAGGTATATTTTTGGGAAGATGGTGTGACTTTAGCACATTTGCAATGTTTGGTTATACCATTAGCAGGTTGCTGACTTTTCACCTACAGTTGCCCTTTAACATCACACGTTTTGGCCGGTGACAACAAAGCAATTATTTAAATTAACCCACTTTCTTTGGTGAAAAAATGTAGTTTTTTTTTTTTTTTTGTTTTGTTTTTTTTTTTCTTCTATTTTTAATGAACGCACATTTTGGAGGCAGAAGTAATTGGTCTGGTTTTCAACCTCCCTCCAATTTGGCTTGCCTGAGTGGTGTTAATTACAAGTGCCCTCCTAATCTCGCTCTCATCACTATTAATTTCATTTCCGTATTAACAGAAGAGGCATGCAGAAAAAATCTGGCTTTTTAGACACCAAAGAACAAATTGCTCCCGTCTGCTTGAAACATATATCAAAGTCTTTGATATCTTGGCGCTAAAATGTTATTAATCTCTGCAATCAACTATTTTATAGCAGGACTGTTTTATACGATGTGTTTCAAGCTCTGCAATACTTTTTGAATATGTCGTTCTCCTTCGAGGCAATGAGTCTGTACATCATTTGCCGGGGTAATAATTCTTTTGCTGTCATTTCTCAGGACGAGTTGACCTTTCCAGACTTAATTACACTCTCTTTCTTTTTTAAATCGTCCCCATCAATTTAATTCTTCTAACTATTGTGTGGAAATACTATTGTCTTGCCAAGACAGGTCTGGTTGAATAAGAAGATGAACAGCTAGTTCAACAAATGAGGATATGACTGCTGGAAATTGAAACGAGAAGATGTAATATCTTGTACAATTGCAAGTAGGGAGAGAGAGAGTTTGTGGGTCAAAGGGTTCAACTTAAATCTGAACTCCAGCTTTATCTTCAGGCCTGCACAGAAATTGCTTAGTTTGATTTTAGAAGCTGCAAAAAGTCAGATAGAGCCCAACCCCTATCCGGTCCGGAGGACGTCCTGCAACATCTAGCACTTTTGTCAGGACCCAAGTCTGAACCTCTGCTGTGTCTAGTGGTCTCTTTTTGCTGAGCCACCTTAGATGCTGGACAGCATCCTATCTAATCCATTGGACAATCCTGCCTTGTGCCTTGTTTCTGCTGAGCCTTGAACTCCTTGCTCCTGCCATGAAATTTCTTGGCAAACTTCCTGTTTGCCTGATTATGGTGCTCTCTCCAGCCAATATCTCAAGCTTGTCACTCCTGCTGCCATCTCAATCTCTGCTACCACTCATTGCCTACCTTTTTGGCTTGTTCCTCATCTAGACTTCTGCTTAATCTTGACCTTTTGACTTGTTTACTGACTATGCTTTTACTTGATCCCTAACGGCTATATCTGCTACTAGACCCTGGTTTGCTCTCCTTCTGGTGGGGGGATCCTAAGGACCATGACCTGGTACTAACATGCAGAAAAAACAATTTCCACCATCAGACTTTGTTGGTACCTGTTTTAGCCTTCCAATGCCGCTTACTGCGATAGCCAGCTATAAATGAGGGTGGTGGCAGGCTTTTGTTATCACATGTGTGTTTGTATTGGTCCTGGGGCATCATTCCCCCATAGTCCCTCCTGATTGGCCGTCTTCATCCTGATCGGTAAAGCGGAGAGGGGATGCCCCCTGAGATCCGGGGTTCCTTGGACGACTACCTCCATCTTGAATCTCTAAGCCTGTTCGATTCGGTGTCACTGGCATCCGAATCCACCGTCTCTGGTAAGAGTATTCAGTCTATTTGTCATTTGAGATTTTCATGCTGATGAAACACAGACCTGAAGATTTTTCATTTACTTTGGATTCACTATTTACTTTCCATGATGGGACTCTTTTTCACTTATTTTTATCGTGGCTCAGTTCAAATATACTTTAGTCATTGAACTTTATATATCCATTTTTCTTGTTATGTCTCAGTAAATTGTACCCACTGATCATCACATCACTCTCTCTTTTTGTTCATTTCAGTGCTACATTTTTATTATAACATGTTTTTTAACTTGTTGCTACTTGCTTCTGAGTCTGACCCTGGACCTTGACATCTTTACTCCACAGCCTTACTGGCCCTCACTCCCCTTTTCTTTTAATCATGGAGGCTCCTCTTTATGTGTTGGGGTTACCTATGGTGGTTGGTCTGCATACAAATTCACTAGGAACACCCACTTCCCCAGACTGACATCCACTCATCAAGGCATTATTATATTTGCCTAACTCCTTCCAAGAGCCATGTCCCCAACACTTGCATGAAAGAACGTTCTTTAAGAAATTGTTTGTGCTTTAGTTCTAGCATCCATCAACTGCTGCACAAAACCGCTTGCTGTGAATATAACAGATTTTGTTTTTTGATTTCTGCAGTCAATCTCTCTGAAATGTCAGGGCAGTGCATTTCACTGTACCCTACAATTTTCAGATTTATGAATGTTTGTAAATTGCACGATGCAAAACTGGGTTGTCTTGTGCAATCAAAGCATGTGTTCCCAATTGCAATGCAGCAATTGTTTCCCTGTATTAGTTTGTCAAAAATGGTTTTCTCTGAAAGAGCGTACAGTATGTGTTCTACATAAGACATGGCTGGGATGTAAACGTAGTATTCTATGCAATGGTTTTAGCAGCCTAAAGCCCAGTAAGGCAGGCACATATAGTGCTTAGAAAGTCCTTGTATCGTCCAGTATTGTGTGCACCATCTGCCTGACAATGTAGTCCGCATATAATATTATTTTTTTAATATTATTATTATTCAGTGCCAACGTAATTCATTGCACTTGTGTGTACCAGGTCACCTGGATCAATGCACTTCCTCTGCCTAAAGCACCATGGAGCTCTTGAGGGGCTATTCGTAATACTCGTTGGTCTCCCCATTCTGATGTATATATGGTACATTAGGGACCCACTGTGAACAAGCAAAAAAAAAAAATTACTTGAAGATGTCTATGTCTGATAACAGGTTTTACAAGCAGAATGAACAACAAGAAAAATAATTAACATACCCTCTAGATAGTTATCACCTAACCCTGATCACTTTAGATCAGGGGTCTCCAAACTTTCTAAGCAAAGGACTAGTTTACTGTCCTTCAGACTTTAGGAGAGCCCGACTAGGGCCGGTGGGAGTAGAAAATGTCCTGGCGTCCAGTGGGATTAAACCATGCCCTAATTTGGTGTTAGTGAGAGGACTAGTGCCCCATTGTTGGTGTCAATGGAAAGAATTCTGCCCCATCGTTGGTGTCTGTGGGAGGAATAGTGGCCCATCACTGGTGTCTGTGGGAGGAATAGTGGCCCATCGTAGATGTCAGTGGGAGGAATAGTAGCCCATCGTTGATGTCAGTGGGAGGAGTAGTGGTCCATCATTGGTGCCAGTGGGAGGAATAGTGGCCCATCATTTGTGTCAGTGGGAGGAATAGTAGCCCGTTGTTGGTGTCAATTGAAGGTATTGTGCCCTTTTGATAGTGCTCCATTGTTGGTTTCAGTGACAGAAATTATGCCCCATCGTTGGTGTCAGTGGATGGAATGGTGCCCCAAGGGCCAGATAAAGGCAAGCAAAGGGCCGCAGTTTGGAGACCTCTGCTTTAGACCATTGGGTGACTGTCAGGCTGTCTGTGCACCATCAGATCCCAGCTGACACCTTTGGATAAGGAGCCCTGACAGAAAGTACATTAGTTGGGCAATATCTGATATAGGAACTCTCTGCTCCTGTTAGACAAGTATACATTTACAAAATGGATGGCATGTCTATTTGTTAACTGTGCAGAAAAAAATGTCTATTGCTTGCTGACCAATTTTTCCTATAAAGACACGACATCCCCCTACAATCGTGTGTGTATATATAAAATAATCAACATTTATTGATATATAAATTAAAACAAAAACATCAATTAATGGCTGTGTGTTGAGTTATATTGAGGGGACAGCAAATTTACATTGTTATACATTTTAGCAAAGTGTCATTTCTTCAGTGTTGTTACATGAAAAGATATAATAAAATATTTACAAAAGTGTGAGGGGGAGTATTCACTTTTGTGAGATACTATTTTATATTTATATATATATATATATATATATATATATATATATATATATATATAGTTGTGCTCATAAGTTTACATACCCTGGCAGAATTTCTGATTTCTTGGCCATTTTTCAGAGAATATGAATAATAACACAAAAACATTTCTTTCACTCATGGTTAGGGTCGGTTCACACTGAGGCAGCATGACTTGCAGCGAAACTGCCTCAGGCGACCTGCACACGACTGCAGCGGCGACTTGCAAAACTACTTCTATATAGAAGTCAATGTAAGTCACCTCACGTGGCCCCCAAAGTAGTACAGGAACCTTTTCCTAAGTCAGAGCGACTTGCGTCGCTCCTATTAGAACGGTTCCATTGTACAGAACGGGATGCGACTTGTCAGGCGGCTAGGTTGCCTGACAAGTCGTCCCAGTGTGTTAGTGTTTGGCTGAAGCTATTTATTATCAATCAACTGTGTTTACGCTTTTTAAATCATAATGGCAACAGAAACTACCCAAAGGAGCCTGATCAAAAGTTTACATACTCCAGTTCTTAAAGGGGTTGTAAACCCTCATGGTTTTTTTACCTTAATGCGCACGTTGACACAAAGGGGTTTGAATGGCTATTAAAGGTAACCATCCTCACCTGTGATCTGTTTGCTTGTAATTAGTGTGTGTGTATAAAAGGTCACGGAGTTTCTGGACTCCTGACAGACCCTTGCACCTTTCATCCAGTGCTGCACTGACGTTTCTGGATTCTGAGTCATGGGGAAAGCAAAAGAGTTGTCAAAGGATCCACGGGAAAAGGTAGTTGAACTGTATAAAACAGGAAAACAGCAGTGTTCAAACTCTAATCAAGAAGTGGAAAATGAGGTGTTCTGCTGAAACCAAACCACGGTCAGGTAGACCAACTAAAATTCAGCCACAACTGCCAGGAAAATTATTTGGGATGCAAAGAAAAACCCACAAATAACTTCAGGTGAAATACAGGACTTTCTGAAAACATGTGGTGTGCCTGTTTCAAGATGCACAATAAGGAGGCATTTGAAGAAAGATGGGCTGCATGGTCGAGTCGCCAGAAGAAAACCATTACTACGCAAATGCCACAAAGTATCACGCTTACAATATGCCAATCAGCACAGAGACAAGCCTCAAACCTTCTGGCACAAAGTCATTTGGAGTGATGAGACCAAAATGTTAGATTTTTGGCCACAACCATAAACGCTACATTTGGAGAGGAGTCAACAAGGCCTATGATGAGAGGTACATAATTTCTACTGTGAAACACGGAGGTGGATTGCTGATGTTTTGGAGATGTGTGAGCTACAAAGGCGAAGGGAAATTTGGTCAAAATTGATGGCAAGATAAATGCAGTATGTTATAAAAAAATACTGAAGGAACATTTGCGTTCATCAGCCAGGTAGCTGCACGTGGGACGTACTTGGTCATTCCAACATGACAATCATTCAAAAAGGCCAAGTCGACCTGTCATTGGCTACAGCAGAATAAAGTGAAGGTTCTGGAGTGGCCATCTCAGTCTCCTGGCCTCAATATCATTGACCCACTTTGGGGGGATCTCAAACATGCAGTTCATGCAAGAAAGCCCAAGAATTTACAGGAACTGGAGGCTTTTTGCCAAGAGGAATGGGCAGCTTTACCATCTGAGAAGATAAAGAGCCTCATCCAAACACCACAAAAGACTTTATATACTTTTTAAATAAAAATACCCCTATAATACACAAGCTTAATGTATTCTAGTAAAGTTAGTCTGTAAACTAAGGTCTGTTTTGTTAGTTTTATAGCAGTAGTTTGTTATTTTATTAACTTACAGCAGGCTGTGGCCATCTTAAGTGTGGGCATTTGAAGCCAGACTGTATTTCTTCCTGGATCTCATCCTTGCAGATCTCGCACATGCTCAGTGCAGCACAAGCAGTGTAATAGGTTTCAGGTCAGGTTTCCATAGCAACGGCAGTTTCAGAGGAAGTTGCCGCCCCTTCCCAAAAGGCATTGCAAACAGGAAACGAAACGATGGGCCGCGGCCAGGTAGGAGGAAGTGAAAAATTAATACAGCAGATATACAGTAGGTGCTGAGAAAAAAAATAAAAAAATATCCAATTAGTTTACAGTGCACAGTTTAGTGAGGGATGCTGAAGAGTTGTAAAAGTGGGTGGAACTCCAGTTTAAGAACTGGGGTATGTAAACTTTTGATCAGGGACATTTAAGTAGTTTCTGTTGTGATTATGATTCAAAAAACTTAAAAACAGTTGATTGATAATAAATGGCTTCAGCCAAACACTAACCATGAGTGAAAAAAAGTTTTTGTGTTATCGTTCATATTGAAAAATGGCCAAGAAATCATAAATATATATATGTGTGTAGCGCCCTGGGGTTTAGTCAAGGAGCTCCTCACCAATTTTACTCGCCAGGAGTAGTTACCCTGGTCAATTTCTAGAGATCCACTGATTTCTCCCTAAGTTTGGCCCAGTTGCATTTTTCTATTCTACCGCTAGGTGGCCGGGTACTTGGTGGTACTAGATACGAGAAGGGCAACCCAAGGTTAGGTTATGGGTATATGTGGTATCTCAGCCAATGGGCAGGGGTTTTCTTGAATCCCTTGGCCTGCTGGGAGAACCTATATATTCGGGTGAAGTCAGGTGATCTGTGTTCTGTGCCACGGCTTGCAGTCCAACCAGAAGTGACGATTCTGTGGGCCGGAGAATCTGTCCTGGTCAGAGGTAGAAGGGAAGCTGTCACCACTAAGGGACCAATCACCTTTACCAGGGACCACAGCGAGTAACTGAAGCAAGTACCGGAGCAGCATTCTCACTGAACAAGCACAGTGGAGAATCGGGAAACTTCAGGCGGTGATCAAGTCAGGGACCCAACCAGCGGAGGTGACGCTTGTAGAGCAGCCTTGTGAGTCAAGCCAGGGACCGAGCCAGTTAGCAAGGGTGAAGCTTAAGAAGTATCTGGAGTGCCAAGCTAGGGACCCAGCAGGGAAGCATGGGTGACGCTTGAGGGAGATACCACCGCAAAGCTTTGAAGAGCTCCAGGGATTCAGAATCAGTGAATCAGAGGGTCTAATGAGAGACCAGGAGCTCAAGGAGCTGGAGAACTACAGGTAGAAGTTGTAGTGAAACAAAGAGGACTGTAACGATTTGTGTTAGGAACTGTTAAAGACTGTTGCCATAGGAGACAGCAATCCTGCACATGCAGATGTGGCGCCTTGCTGGGGGCCTTTCCCTGTATGGCTGTCCTATTGAAATCTCGTAGTCTGCCCATTGAAATTGCAACTGCTTAAGAGTGTCCTGGCCCTAACCCTCTTTCCCTCTCAAAATATAAAAAGGACTGTTAAGAAAAATAAAACCTTTTACATCCAAGAAGTGTCTGGCGCCCAATACCGTTCTCCACCTTGCACCCATTATACCTCACAACCCACCACATACAGAAGGATGTCAGCTATCTTTGGCCCTGAAGGTTCTCGTTAGACTGTCATACAAAGTGTTGTGTGACTTAATGGCACTATAGAAGTATTTGTAGTAGATGCATATATATTAATGAATAAATATAGTATATAACATATTATGTTTTTAACATACACATACATCATATGATGTGTCTACATTTTCTCTTATTATGATGTTGCTTTAGATTTGCTTGCATGCACACCCCGAGGCTACTGTAAGGCACAGTTGCAAACAGATGGGGTCATCTCATCAGTCTTATATGTCTATACTACACTGGCCCCCAAGTGCATGTGAATAGCTTCTACTATATTTTATAGAATATAGAAGGGGATGGAAAAGCGCAGAAAAATGAAGGAGCACCAAAAGGAGGCGGGGGGGGGGCGTAGAAGGTAAATATAATTGAAATATGAAGAATGCACAGGGAAAAAAGTCAAGCAGAGAAAATGGTAAAATTTATTATATAACTTGCTAAATGTCTGTTTGCATGCTATGACTTCCATTGCAGTAATCTGGAGTGAGATGATAGAGCAGTGCACATTTTCCGGCAGGGAACGCTTCCCAGTATGAGGGTTCAAGGGCAGAAAGATAATCTGCTTTCATCAAACATTACACATTCAGATGTAGACACCTCGCAGTCAAAGGTATCATGTCGTCTTTGAAGTTCTAAAAATGAGGTTTGGGCTCCTTAGAAGACACGCATTAATTACCACTGTGTATTCAGGCGGAACAACCTCCTGGGGTTTCAGTTGGAAGATTTGATAAACCTTTTAAGGGGAAAAAAGTCAAATAGCAGATCTGACAGTGCTGATATTCATATCAAATGTACAACTCTTTGGCAGACAGTTCATCTGGATATAATTTCTGCTCTTTACGCCTTTAGACACTGCGATTTTTGTTTTAGAGATTACTTGGTATAGCCGAGCACTAATTTAATTTTTTGGCTCAACGTTCAAACCTGATTTTCCAGATGTAAAAGTACTGCCAAAAAACTTCTAAAAGTAATTGCTGTATGTGTACATTATTTATCTTGTGAAAATAATTTCAATAAGAAACAAATAATATTAATGTGTCTAGGATTTCGTCTGTAGAACAAAAAAACATTTATGCGGCTTATAAAGGAAGAGTTTACCAACAAAGTAATTATTATTGATTCGGTTTAATTTGTTTTGTTTTTTTTTTGGAGCAAGATATTTATTGTCAAAATTGGATTTGTTTTATTGCAGCTAAAAACATTCAAAGTGTGTAAAAAAAAAAAAAAAAAAGAAAAAAAAAATTCTGTGCAAAGTCCTAGGCTGGGTTCACATATATGTGCAGTCGCGGTTTGTAGCCTGGGGTCCGGTGCGTTTCTGTTCACCAGTTCAGGTGTGATTCGGGGCCAAATTATTGTCTGAATTCGCACCTGAACCAGAACCAAAAACGGATAGGACCCCTTTGGAAAATGCAGCGCAGCCGCCCGGACGTGTGTGAACTGGCTCCATTGAGAGCCGGTCACACTCACATGTCATGCGAATTGGATGTGGTGAAAGTAGATGAGTAGATAAGCTTTTCCCCTGTCAACATGCTCCAGAGAAAAAGTTTTGCTGTCTATATAGAAACAGTGGTCTCACTGCAGAGGTCTGACATACCCCATGCAGAGTTAGAACTAGGGCTTTCCAATGAGCATTGAGAGATTGCAAAGCTATAGGTCTGACCCACAAGTCGCTTGTTATCTTGGAAGAACAATGCCGCTGGATCACATAACTGAGTCTGCATGGGATAGCTTATAGGGAGGAGGTGAGTGTTGCAGAAAATGCTGCTTTTTTATTTTTAAAAGACCTGGGCCATAGATTTTTAGGCTGCTTTCACACTGATGCGCTTTACAGGGGCTATAGTGCTAAAAATGGCGCCTATAAAGAGCCTCTCCTCTCACTCCAGTGTTAAAGCACCTGGAGCGGTGCGCTGGCAGGATGAAAAGTCCTGCAAGCCGCATCCCCTGCCCATTGAAATTAATGGGCAGCGCCGCCGAAGTTCCAGCAAAGCGCCGCTTTGCGGGTGCATTTAACCCTTTTTCAGCCATTAGCGGGGCTTAAAAGTGCCCCGCTAGCGGCTGAAAAGGGCCGCAAAAATGAAAGTAAAGCGCCGCTAAAAATCTCTGTGCCTTACTGCCAATGCCCCAGTGTGAAAGTAGCCTTATGCCGCGTACACACGAGCGGACTTTCCGGCAGAAAAGGTCCGACGGAAGGAATCTGTCGGACATTTCGCTTTGTGTGTGGGCTTCTTCAAACCTTTTCTGTCGAAAATTCTGACCGACCTAGAAATAGAACATGTTTCAAATCTTTCCGACGGACTCGATTCCTATCGAAAAAAACGTTTGTCTGTATGCTATTCAGATGGACCAAAAACGATACAAGGGCAGCTATTGGCTACTAGCTATTGAACTTCCTTTTCTAGTCTGGTCGTACGTCATCACGTTCGAAACGATCAGACTTGGGATTGTGTGTAGGCAAGTCCGTTTCGTCGGAACTCCATTGAAAAGTCCTTCGGAGTTCAGTCCGACGAGAAGTCCGCTCGTGTGTACGCGGCATTAGCATTAAAATGAAATTGGGCTTTCATCTCTTATAGCAGTGGTTGTCAAATTTCTTGATATGGGGGGGTCTCAAGTGTGGCCCCTGACATCACCAAATGGCTGCAGATAAAATTCAGGGAATATTAATTATCAGAGACAGCGGACACACAACAGAAGATAGCCAAAGACTATGGGCATGATACAGGAGAGTGTCGGAGACTTGCAGACATGATACAAAAGTTGGTCAGAGATTGCGCAGATGATACAAGAAATGGTCAGGGTGTGCGCAGATGATGCAAGAGATGGTCAGAGATTGCAGACATGCTGCAGGAAACTGTCAGAGGCTGTGAACATGTGACTGCTGCTCCTCTCTGACAATCACTTCACTGGCTTCTCCTACCCCACCATAAAAAATCTAAATACTAACGACAACATACAAGGCCATCCACAACATTGCCCCCATCTACATCACCAACCTCATGTGCGGATATCTTCCTCTCCGCTCCTCCCAAGACCTCCTGCTCTCTAGCTCCCCTGTTACTTCCTCCCATGCTCACCTCCAGAGCCTCTCCCATCCTCTGGAACTCCCTGCCCCAGTATGTCAGGTCAGTCCCTACCCCGTCCGCCTTTAGGCGATCTCTGAAAACTCACTTATTCAAGTAAACCTACCCCACCTCCAACTAAGAACTGTACCCGAGTCACCTCCATCAGATCATCTTCTACAGCTATTACCTTTTGTACCACATCCCCCATCGTTTAGATTGTAAGCTGAGCGGGGCCCTCCTTTTCCTTCTGTATTGTAATTGTACTGTCCCCTGAACATTATAAAGTGTTGCGTAAACTGTTGGCACTATATAAATTCTGTATAATATTAATAATAATATAGGAGTTGTTGGAGACTGGGGACATGCTTAAAGCAGAGGTCCGCCCTGCACATTTTGCAGCTGCTGACTTTTAATAATTGGACACTTACCTGTCCTGGAATCCAGCAATGTCGGCACCGCAGCTGATGTTTCCATCAGCTATCGGGTGCATGCCATCTCCATTGCGAGTAAGCCTTACGGCTTCACGCCGGGAACCCTACTGCACATGCGCGAGCCTCCGCTCCTCTCTCCTACTGGCCCAGCGGCTGGGGAAGGAGGAGGGAGGAGGAGGAAGCCCGGGCGGTGATGTCAATACCCGCGGCTGAGCCACACAAAAAGTGCCAATAGGCTGCATGTTTGCCCAAGATGCTGGTAGAGCACCAGGATCTTAGAGGGTGACCAATAATGCTCCTAAAACTCTATAGGAGAAATTCAATAAAGCATTTCCACTGGTGATATTGGCCCTTTAGAAAGTCCTGCACCTAATATCATATAAGTCTTGCGACACGTTTTGTTAACAGTTCTGCCATGTGCAACAGATTCAGGTAGGTCTTATTTGCACCACTTTTACATTGTGTCTCCATGATGGAGACTAATTCAAAAAGGAATTGGGGAAGTGTCATGGTTATGCAATAGAGTTTCTGTCAGCTTACCTGTCTCCCTGTGTTCATCTCTAGAGACCAGCTGACCCTCACCTGACTGGTTTTATAACCTCTCCTCTAGCATGGCCCCACCCCAGGTCCTATCAGGGAACCCTATATAACCTGTGCACTGCAAGTCAGCAGTGCTGATCAACCATTGTGTGTTAGCCTCCGTGTGTACTTGCTGTGTTTCCTACGTCTGATTCCTGTTACCGACTTTGACCTGTTCTTGACTCCCCCTGTCTGCTTGTTACCTTGACCTTTGGCGTGTTATGTTTCTCCTTGTCTGCTAGTCGCCCTGACCTTTGACTTACCCCTTACTTCCCTGTCGTTCCAGCCTGCTGCCTCCTTCTTCTTCTCCTGTAGTCTACGGTGAGCGTGAGCTGCAAGACCCTGGAGGCCGCGACCTGGAGCCAGACTGCAGCGCAGTCCATCCTCATCACTAGAGGCTCTGGTGAACACCTGCTGGCTCCTAGACTCCGCGCCCTGGGGAATCTATGCTCTAGCTCCCCCTGGGATCCATGTTAGTTATCCTGTAGACCTGCTTCCTGAACCTTCCAGGGTTCAATCCGCAGCAGTCATTCCTAGGGTCTACTACCTTAGTGGTGCACTTCCGACTCCTACAAAGTGCATCTGTCACCTGGTCTCAGGTAACCTGACAGGAAGTAATTATGATCAACTCTAAGTTGGTGTACAAAGTGTTTGAAGTGGGGGTTGTTGTGCATTAACTTTATTATTGTGTTTTCCACTTGCCTTACTGGTTGCAAGGATGCAGGCTGCGGCATCAAAGCAACAAATGATGGGGGGCTGAACTTGGGCGGTGGGTGCAGCCTGATGCATGTGCTGGGAGACCAGTTTTTCAGGCCTCCTACCTTGTGATTGACCGTGGATGGCTGTGAGCAGAATCCATAGCTGCTATTGGGCTGTCTATTGGCTGTGGAATCTGCTTACTGCTATCTATTATCAATTACAAGGGAGGCAGAAAAACTTTCTCAGTATCCTTTTCAGACTTTGCCCACCCCATGACAAAACTCCTTGGCCGATGCCCCTGTTTGCATAGCTCCCAACTGTACCTGATTTCGAGGGACTGTCCCTGATTTGGAACAAAGTCCCTCTGTTCTATTTTCTTCATGTGTCCCTCATTCTGGTCTGATCTATATACAGTGGGGATGGAAAGTATTCAGACCCCCTTAAATTTTTCACTCTTTGTTATATTGCAGCCATTTGCAAAAATCATTTAAGTTCATTTTTTTCCCCTCTAATGTACACACAGCACCCCATATTGACAGAAAAACACAGAATTGTTGACGTTTTTGCAGATTTATTAAAAAAAGAAAAACTGAAATTTCACATGGTCCTAAGTATTCAGACCCTTTGCTCAGTATTTAGTAGAAGCACCCTTTTGATCTAATACAGCCATGCGTCTTTTAGGGAAAGATGCAACAAGTTTTTCACACCTGGATTTGGGGATCCTCTGCAATTCCTCCTTGCAGATCCTCTCCAGTTCTGTCAGGTTGGATGGTAAACGTTGGTGGACAGCCATTTTTAGGTCTCTCCAGAGATGCGCAATTGGGTTTAAGTCAAGGCTCTGGCTGGGCCATTCAAGAACAGTCACGGGCACTCTGGTGAAGGTTTTCGTCCCTGTACTTGGCCGCATTCATCTTTCCCTGGATTGCAACCAGTCGTCCTGTCCCTGCAGCTGAAAAACACCCCCACAGCATGTTGCTGCCACCATCATGCTTCACTGTTGGGACTGTATTGGACAGGTGATGAGCAGTGCCTGGTTTTCTCCACACATACCGCTTAGAATTAAGGCCAAAAAGTTCTATCTTGGTTTTATCAGACCAGAGAATTTGAAAGAAAAGGGATAGGGGGTTTCAAGTCCCCCTGGCCCCTTTTCTAATGGGACAGTGGCAGCTGAGAGGTTTCAAGCCTCCCCTTGTAGAAGTAGGTCAGAGTACCTTGAAACAGGTGAAGAGGGGGGGATACTTGCAACCTAGAAACTGGCCATAGAAACTTCTGGAAGCAGGATAGACACCTATATATAGGGGGTCTCGTCAGGTAACAACTGCCAGTCAGCGGCGGAGCTCCCCTCCCGCCCTCCCTGGACTGTTGCGGCTATAATATTTATGTGGTTCGGGTCACCTTTTCTAATGAAGAGGGGGACAATTTATTATTAAATTTATGATTGTTATACAACTCGAGCTATAAATGCTGAGTTGTTCAGTTTGATATTGGTATTTATGATGAAAAAAGTTATTGATGAATTCTGATGGATGAATTATTTATACAGTTATTTAATATGAATTATTTTGAATATGATAAACCAATAAATAAGCCGTGGCCAATAAAATAAATATTTTATTAATCCAAAAAAATATTGTCTTGGTGTATTTATTCAATCGATTGTCTGGAGGTTATATAAAATAGCTGCTTACTGTCCCATCTTATTTCTCACCATCTTGGAGTCCTTCAGGTGTTTTTTAGCAAACTCCACGCAGGCTTTCATGTGTCTTGCACTGAGGAGAGGCTTCCGTCGGGCCATAAAGCCCCGACTGGTGGAGGGCTGCAGTGATGGTTGACTTTCTACAACTTTCTCCCATCTCCCGACTGCATCTCTGGAGCTCAGCCACAGTGATCTTTGGGTTCTTCTTTACCTCTCTCACCAAGGCTCTTCTCCCCCGATAGCTCAGTTTGGCCGGACGGCCAGCTCTAGGAAGGGTTCTGGTCCTCCCAAACGTCTTCTATTTAAGGATTATGGAGGCCACTGTGCTCTTAGGAACCTTAAGTGCAGCAGAATTTTTTTGTAACCTTGGCCAGATCTGTGCCTTGCCACAATTCTGTCTCTGAGCTCATCAGGCAGTTCCTTTGACCTCATGATTCTCATTTGCTCTGACATGCACTGTGAGCTGTAAGGTCTTATATAGACAGGTGTGTGGCTTTCCTAATCAAGTCCAATCAGTATAATCAAACACAGCTGGACTCAAATGAAGGTGTAGAACCATCTCAAGGATGATCAGAAGAAATGGACAGCACCTGAGTTAAATATATGAGTGTCACAGCAAAGGGTCTGAATACTTAGGACCATGTGATATTTCAGTTTTTCTTTTTTAATAAATCTGCAAAAATGTCAACAATTCTGTGTTTTTCTGTCAATATGAGGTGCTGTGTGTACATTAATGAGGAAAAAAATGAACTTAAATGATTTTAGCAAATGGCTGCAATATAACAAAGAGTGAAAAACTTAAGGGGGTCTGAATACTTTCCGTCCCCACTGTTATATAGTACTAATATTTAACACCTTCCCGCCGAGTGTACGCAGATGTGCGTACTCAGCTTTCGGGGGTTATACCGGGATGATGCCCGTAGCTGTCGGTACCGTTTTTTACAGAGGGCGATCGGCTATCCAGGTATAACAACTGATGCGGCTAAAAGCCGCTCGGCTGTTGTACCGGAGCAGCGGGAGGGGACGTCCCCCCCCCCCTCCCACCGCCTCCCGCCGCTCTTACCGGCCGTTCCATCGGGAGGCCCGATGACCAATCGGACGCCTCCGGCAGCTGGGGGCGGGCTGTAAACGCGGAAGTGACGTCACTTCCCGTTTACTCGGCTGCCAATGGCACCGGTTATAAAAAAATACACAATATTCAGAATTGCCATTTTCGGCGATCTGAATACTTTGAAGTGCAAAGGAGGGTTTGGGGGTCTTTTAGACCCCCGGTCCCTCCATAAAGAGTACCTGTCACCACCTATTACTGTCACGAGGGATGTTTACATTCCTTGTGACAGCAATAAAAGTCATCAAAAAAAAATTTTTTTAACACAATTTATAAATCTAAAAATAAATAAATAAGGAAAAAAAAATTTTTTAAAGCGTCCCCGTCCCCGCGAGCTTGCGCAGCAAAAAAAACGCATACGGAAGTTGCGCCCGCATATGTAAAGGGTGTTCAAATCACACGTGAGGTATCGCCGCGATCGTCAGAGCGAGAGCAATAATTCTAGCACTAGACCTCCTCTGTAACTCTAACCTGGTAACCGTAAAAAAAATTTAAAGAGTCGCCTATGGAAATTCTTAGGCATCGTAGTTTGTCGCCATTCCACGAGTGCGTGCAATTATAAAGCGTGAAATGTTTGGTATCTATTTACTCGGCGTAACATCATCTTTCACATTATACAAAAAAATTGGGGTAACTTTACTGTTTGGTTTTTTTAAATTCATGAAAGTGTCCCTTTTCCCAAAAATTTGCGTTTAAAACACCGCTGCACAAATACCGTGTGATATAAAATATTGCAACAACCTCCATTTTATTCTCTAGATTCTCTGCTAAAAAATATATATAATGTGTGGGGGTTCTAAGTAATTTTCTAGCAAAAAATACGGATTTTAACTTGTAAACACCAAATTTCAAAAATAGGCTTAGTCATGAAAGGGATAAAATCCACTTTTTATCTTTCAAAAAGTGTTTCCCAGTGCTAAACCTTTCATCCAATTTCTAAATTGTTGCATTTGTACATTTCAAAAGCCAATATAAAGGGATGGAAGTGGTAAAAAAAAAAAAAAGCACTTGTGGGTTTAACTAATTTTATAAATTTATATTTTTCAGAAAAGATCCCCTTATAAAGGTTTCAGTGTAAGGCTGTATAAACAAGGCTCCACTTTGTTCATGTATTGGCGCCTGGGAATTCTTAATAAATGGTATAAACAGTTATTTATGTTTCTAGGTCTGCCCAGACAGCAGCCTGAAGAGTGTTCCCATGAGTAAATGGGAAACACAATAGGACAATAACAAATATGATGACATATGGTAGTAAAGTGCTTGGAGTTTGAGCATTGACCCCAGACAAGTCTCTGTGGACAGACACAATGTATCCGCACTGAACTGTCATAAAAGGGTTTGGTAAAACCAGAGAATAAAGATTATGCATATCCTTTGTACTGAATTAAAGGCTAAATCCATCTGAAAATTTACCAAAACCCACATAACGATTTTAGTATCAACAGAGTCTCCCTCTGACATCCATATAATGTAATCATATAAATATTACTGGAAAGTATCCATATTTAACCCACTAATGATCATGCCAAGGATATTGCCTGTACTCTTTTCGGTGACAAGCTTTGCATCATATTTATTTATTTTCTTTGTGGTGTTTGTAACATCTTAGATGAGCAATTTCTGTGAAAGAGACTATGGGGGTGATTTACTAAAGGCAAATCCCCTGTGCACTACAAGTGCACTTTGAAATGCAGTCGCTGCAGATTTAAGGGGGACATGCAAGGACAATAAAAAACAGCATTTTTACTTGCACATGATTGGATGATAGAAATCAGCAGAGCTTCCCCTCATTTCAGAGCTCACCCCTCAGATCTACAGCGACTGCACTTTAAAAGTGCACTTGTAGTGCAAAGTGAATTTGCCTTTAGTCAATCAACCCCTATATCAAGCATCCTATATAGGGAACTAGTTAGATGGATAGATCATAACTTGTCGTTTGCTAGTATTCAAACTTATGTTCAATAAATACTACAAAAACAGATGTACCAAACCTATAAAAAATTCCAATAGTGGCTAAAGGAGTTAAAGGCTAAATTCACCTTTTTGGTGGCCACTGATTTGCCACAGGTTCCTTTCCCAGAAGATTAGTGCAACAGTAGCCAGGCACACAGCAACAGTACTCTTCTGACTCTATGAACAGTCTACGGGTCGCCTTTTTTTTTTATATATATATTTATTGCTAAGCAAACTTTGATAGGGCATAGGACCCGTACTAACAATCAGGACCCAGAACTTCAGATTCCAGGTCACCTGATTGCTGTGATAGCCTCTGATTGGCTATCACCGTGCTTAGTCACTGTGAAGCCCGCCCCTGTGATTTCTTTCTCTATGCATGTAGCTTGATTTGATTGTAGCCGTATTAGTGCAATTGTGACAGAGAAAATTGAGTACTGTCCGTGATACTTTTTATTTGCACTAACATACAATTTTTCAGGACAAGCTTTCGGGGTATGTCCCCTTCTTCAAGGTCCAAGCAGTACTGATTCACACATTTTTAAGCAGAATGTTAAAGAAAAAGAAAAAAAAAAAAGGAGAAAAACAAACACATACAAATTAATGGTAATAAAGATAGCAGCAGAGTTAGTGGGATAAGACAGAGGGAGAGCTGTAGACTGGGGGAGGGGGGGGGGGATACTAGTCACAGAGGTGGTCTAAAACTTTAGCATAATGTGTAAGGTGTAAGGAAACCAATATCTAAATTCAGGCCATTATTTGTCGTGTCAAAAAGAAGTATCATTCTTAGTTCAAACGTTTTCCTTTCCTGGATAGTTCCGAAATTCCCTTTAAGAACGAAAACATTGAGGTCTTCTATGGTGTGGTCCGGTTGTGAGAAATGATGTCCCACAGGTGTGCATAAACTGTCTTCTTTATGTTCTTTGATGGTATGTCTGTGCAAATTCATCCTCGCTTGCAACTTCTGTCCTGTTTCACCAACATAAGATCCTTTGCTGCACCTTTTGCATTGGATGAGGTACACAACATTACTAGAGGTACAGTTGTAAGATCCCATGATATTGAAAGTCCCATTTGTGTGTATAACACTTTTGGATAGATTGATCTGGTTGCATAGTTTGCAGCATTTTTTATTGCAGGGTTTGCTTCTATTATTTGTGCTACCCACTACACAGTGGTGTAGTGGGTAGCACTCTCGCCTAGCAGTAAGAAGGGTCGCTGGTTCGAATCCCAACCACGACACTACCTGCCTGGAGTTTGCATGTTCTCCCTGTGCCTGCGTGGGTTTCCTCCGGGTACTCGGGTTTCCTCCCACACTCCAAAGACATGCTGGTAGGTTAATTGGATGCTATCTAAAATTGTCCCTAGTATGTATGAATGCGAGTTAGGGACCTTAGATTGTAAGCTCCTTGAGGGTAGGGACTAATGTGAATGTACAATGTATATGTAAAGCGCTGCGTATATTGACGGCGCTATATAAGTACCTGAAATAAATAAAAATAAATGTAAATACTAACTTTAGCTAAGAAGTCATCCCTTTGGTGCACTTCCAAACCTCAATATTGGTGTGGTCTTTGTTGGCCTTTGAGGAAACCCTGCCTGTTGGTGGACTAATACTGAGTTCCTGGAGCACCCTGCAGGTATAGATGCTTGCCTTTCATACTGGCAAGAGCAGTGGTCATAAACCAAAGACATAACTGGTTTCTTTTAACTGTTTGGTTATGCACATTATTTATGCATCTTGGTGAGTTGCAGTTACCTTTCCTTTTTGAATAGCACCCCCAAAGGTGGTGTGTGTAAGGATGAGCTCCGGCGTGTTCGCACACTCCACTTGCAGAGCCCGCCAGGAAGTCGGCACGGCGCTGCGCTAATCACAGGCAGTGAGACATTTCCTGATCTCTGCAGCTGTAGATCGGGAAAATGTCTCACTGCCTGTGATTAGCGCAGCGCCGTGCCGACTTCCTGGCGGGCTCTGCAAGTGGAGTGTGCGTACAAGCCGGAGCTCATCCTTAGTGGTGTGGTGTGCTTCATTGGGAACAAAAAGGTACAGGTAAGTTTTGCTTTCCAATCTGGTGCACTGGAAACCAATTTAAAATGAATGGGATGCCTTAAAGTATAACTAAAGGCAAAACTTTTTTTTTAGTTTTGGATAGAGTGGAGAGGGATTAGAACACCTATTTGGTTGTTATTGCGGTCTGTGCCCCCTCCCCCCTTCGTTCATCCTGTTTACCATTTATCTTTGAAAGTAAAAGTTAAAGAATACCAAAACTTGGGTTGTCCCCAGAAAAGTAATAGAGGTGAATTTTTCAATGGGGACACTAGTTCTGGTGACCTGGAGGGCCCAAGGAATTCCCTTTAATTTGCAGGGCTCTACTCTCACTTCCTGTTTTGGCTGTGGGATGGGAAGTTAAGGTAAATCTCCCCATTGGGACATGGATGGAAAAAAAATTTTGAGGGCTATACCCTCCCTTACCTTATCCAAAATGAAAAAAATAAGTTTTGCCTATAGTTTAACTTTAAGGTCCAACTTCAGCTTATCATGAAAACTCTCCTTTGCTGTAAGGCTATGTAGGGAGACAGCACCTGTTCACCGGATCACCTGTGTGTGTGTATATATGCATGATCCAACACAACTGAGTAGGGGGCGCACATGTCCACCGTTGGTGGCTCGCTCCCACTGTGATTACACACAATGGGAGCCGATCTGCAGATACAGCGGACTTTTTGTCCGCCGGCACCCACTGATCGTGAGGAAAAGACACAGGACGGAAGTCTGCCTAACAGGAGGAAGGCATGGATCCTGTGTCTCTGCAAAGCATAGCTTCCCCCTTCCAGCCAGTGTCAGTACAGTGACAGTGCATATTTTTAGCACTGATCACTGTATGAATGTCACTGGTTCCCCAAAAAATGTCAAAAGTGTCAGTGTCAGAATGTTTGCCGCAATATTACAGTCAAGCTATAAGTTGCTGATCGCTGCCACCAATTGTCAGTCTCTTTTTTTTTTTTTTGTTTATAACGCAAAAAATGCAGAGGTGATCAAATACCACCAAAAGAAAGTTCTATTTGTGAGGGAAAAAGGACATAAAATGTATTTGGATACAGCGTTGCATGACCGTGCAATTGTTGGTTAAAGTATTGCAGTGCCATACAACAAAAAATGGCCTGGTCATGAAGGGGGGTAAATCTTCAAGAGGTCAAGTGGTTAACCGATCTGCTGCTTCCCCAGCAGACAGAGCTCCCCTGCACTCCAGTGGTGGACTGTGCCTTGGCATGCTCATGTCCAGTGCAGGGCTATTGGCCCTTCTTTCATTTTGATGACGTTTTTAGGACCTTAAACTGCTAGAGCATGGGGGAGAAGATGCTGCAGAGACCAGTCTAGCAGCACGCAGGAGTGGCGGGTCAGGTAAGTAAATCTACTTTTCCATGCCCCCGAGACTCAAACGAGCAGTTAAGCCGTGCATGGCAGGTTGCAGCCTTACTGCGATGGACAATTTTTTGAGTTGGTCTTGGTAACGAAGCATATGTATTAACACAACACAATGTACAGTGCATCCGGAAAGTATTCACATTGGTTCACTTTTTCCATATTTTGTTATGTTACAGATTTATTCCAAAATGGATTAAATTCATTATTTTCCTCAAAATTCTATGAACAATACCCCATAATGAGAATGTGAAAGAAATTTGTTTGAAATCTTTGCAAATTTATTAAAAAATATAAAACAAAAAATCACATGTATATAAATATTCACAGTCTTTGCCATCACACTCAAAATTGAGCTCAGGTGTATCCTGTTTCTACTGATCATCCTTGAGATGTTTCTACAACTTAATTGAAGTCCACCTGTGGTAAATTCAATTGATTGGACATGATTTGGAAAGGCACACACCTGTCTATATAAGACCCAACAGTTAACCGTGCATGTTGGAGCACAAACCAAGCCATGAAGTCCAAGAAATTGCCTGTAGACCTCCGTGACAGGATTGTATCAAGGCACAGATCTGGGGAAGGGTACAGAAACATTTTTGCAGCATTGAAGGTCCCAATGAGCACAGGGGCCTCCATCATTCATAAATGGAAGAAGTTTGGAACTACTAGGACTCTTTCTAGAGCGGGTCACCCGGCCAAACTGAGAGATCGGGGGAGAAGGGCCTAAGTCAGAGAGGTGACCAAGAACCCGATAGTCACGCTGCCAAAGCTCCAGCGTTTCTCTGTGGATAGAGGAGAACCTTCCAAAAGAACAACCATCTCTGCAGCACTCCACCAATCAGACCTGGTCGAGTGGCCAGACGGAAGCCACTCCTCAGTAAAAGGCACATGACAGCCCACCTGGAGTTTGCCAAAAGCCACCTGAAGGACTCTCGGACAATGAGAAACAAAATTCTCTGGTGTGATAAAACAGATATTGAACTCTTTGGCATGACTGGCAAGCCTCATGTCTGGAGGAAACCGGGCACCGCTCATCACCTGGCCAATACCATCCCTACAGTGAAGCATGGTGGTGGTAACATCATGCTGTGTTTATCAGCGGCGGGAACAATGAGACTAGTCAGAATCGAGGGAAAGATGAATGCAGCAATGTATAGAGACATCTTTGATGAAAACCTGCTCCAGAACACTCTTAACCTCAGACTGGGACAAAGGTTCATCTTCCAACAGGACAACAACCCTAATCACACGGCCAAGATAACAAAAGCGACTACGGGACAACTCCTGTGAATGTCCTTGAGTCAGTGCCGGGACAAGGTCATCCAGTGCCCAGGGCAAAGATGCCAAACTTCGCCCCCCCTCTCCCCTAGCGTTAGGGTCAGGGTGCCCCCCACCCCTGCAATATACCATTGCGCCAGGGGCAGCCGCCCCTCCTGCCCACCCCTTGTCCCGGCCCTGCCTTGAGTGACCCAACCAAAGCCCAGACTTGAACCCAATTGAAAATCTCTGGAGAGATCTGAAAATGGCTGTGCACCGATGCTCCCCATCCAACCTGATGGAGTTTGAGAGGTCCTGCAAAGAAGAATGGGAGAAACTGCCCAAAAATAGGTGTGCCAAGTTGTAGCATCATACTCAAAAAGACTTGAGGCTGTAATTGTGCCAAAGGTGCTTCAACAAAGTATTGAGCAAAGGCTGTGAATACTTATGTACATGGGATTTTTTTATTTTTAATACATTTGCAAAGATTTCAAACAAACTTTTTTCACGTTGTCATTATGGGGTATTGTTTGTAGAATTTTTAGGAAAATAATACATTTAATCCATTTTGAAATCAGGCTGTAACATAACAAAATGTGGCAAAAGAGAAGCACTGTGAATACTTTCCGGATGCACTGTATCAGAGCGGGGAGGTGTAAATGGGCCCTTAAATTTGCATATGTTGTGAGTCTGTACTGTTGATATTCTGTTGATCTTCAAATGTATTTCTGAACCACAAAGATACAAAATGTCTATTTATACATATATCTGGTACTGAAAATCTAAAAGAATTATCTCAAAGGACTAAAAAACTTTGCACACGTGCTTTGAAGGGGTCTGTAACACACATATGTCTTTAATACATTTGTCAAAACAAGAATCAAGGAAGAAAGCCTTTCAAACTCTGGAAGAAGGAAACATTGATTAAAAGGACCGCTGGACAGATAAAAGGGGAAAAAAGATAAGTTGCTTTATTTTCATGTCAAAGAACCCAAACTTCAAAAATAACACAGACAACACAATATAACAGCTACAGGAACAAATTGTGAAACACAAGAGGAACACTTGGTTACAGAAACAAATCCATCTCTTTCAGCTAACCCACAATGACAACTTCCGCGACAAATGTGGAAAAAGACGTGGTCTTGAACCGCGCTGGTAACAGACACAAATTACTGTAAAATAAACATGTCAATTGTTTTGAAGTGCTTAATCGGTGTCAGTAGTAAACAGGAAGCCGCGCTTTTCCACGTCTAGGAATGGATGAACGTGGTAGAGAAAAGCAATTTAATGCCTCATTCAATGCATTAAATGTCTTCAAATTATCCATATGGGAAAATATTTCCATCTGGGCTCTCTAATATAATTTGGTTGAAAGAGAAAATAATAGAGATAATATGAACAGGAACACAATACTCCATAAATCAGCTGATTTGAACAATAAAGTGCTAAATTTAACACCAGTCATTACTGTGATTTGTCTCAAAAATACAGTTGGGCTGATTTAAAGCGGTGTTAAACCCAAAACTAAAAATGCAATGTTATGCAGCTTGCCAATCATTAGATGTGACGGCTGCATTAGCTTTCTTTTTTTTAGGCTCCCCCCCCCCCTCTGTTTTCACCTGGTGGGTCAGGGATCTCTAAACTGTGGCCCAGGGGCCAGATGCTGCCATTTGCTTGCTTTTATCTGGCCCTTGGGGCTCTACTTTTTCATCCACTGACACAAATGGGGTATAATTTCCTACACCAACAAAGGGACACAATTCCTCTCAATGACGCCAATGATGGGGCGCAATTCCTCTCCCTGACACCAAAGATGGGACATTGTTTACTCCCACTGATGCCAGGACATTGTTTGCTCCCAAAGGTCAGTCTGGCCCCCCTACAGTCTGAAGGACAGTAAACTGTTCTGTTTTGTTTAGAACATTTAGAGACCATTGTTCTGGATGAAGGAGCACAGGGGCACCTTGGGGCAGCAGCATTGTCAGTGTGTGTGTGTGTGTGTGTGTGGGGGGGGGGGGGTAGTGTTAGATGTACTGTAGTACATTTACATACACTAACAAATTTAAGCCAAACTCCATGCAATACTTTATAAACAGTTACAGCAACATTTTTTTTTCCTTTCGGGATAAAGATTTTACATAAAAGCTGATCATTGTAAGCACCTCTGTCAGTAATAAATGGCGTGTTTCATCCATAACAAGTTTCATCGGTAGGAGAGCTTGTGCTTTTGAAAAACAGACTTACTGGTCAAATCATTAGGTCATAATAAAAGAAAACCTAAAAAGAAAACGAATACAGCCATCACATCTAAGAATTGATAAGCTGCAATACAATAAATTTTTCAATTGGAAGCAGGGAAATTGGGATTATTACGGTGCTATAGACAAATTGAAACAAAAGTTATTTTAAAATAGTATTTTTATTAATTTTAAAAGCTAAAAAGTATATATAATTCATACATATACCTAATACATAGAAAAAGTCAAAAAAGAAAAAACATTGTACAATATCAAATAATGACCGCCACCACAGGGTGTTGAAAGGTGATCGCTGGTCAATTCATCCCAACTAGTTTCGCCAATACATTGGCTTCATCAGGGGAATAAACAAAAGAAGATAGAGAAGTAAAACACTAAAAAGGAAAAATGAAAGATGTAATATTTATTGAATCCAAATATTGCAACATAATTAAAGTGAGCAGTCATGTCACAGAGCAGTCACAATTTTGTCCAATCTGGACCACCAGCCCAGCAACCCCCACACCCAGGACATACCATGCAAGACTACCAGGACGCAAAGTGGACACCACCAAGCTGCTGAGAACAGTGGTCGCACCCAACCCTGTAATTGGGACCCAATAAGGCGCCTAAAGAGATAGGAGATTAGCATGTAAGTATTTAATTATTCATTAGTTAATAATGGGGGCTATGCCTCAATTACATACCCTAGTTGAAGACAGAAAAAACACACACAATAGTGTACTGGAAAGATCACGACACAGGGCTTGAATGTAGAAATCAAGGGATATATCTATGGCCAAAAAAGCTAGAAATAATATGATGCAAAATGATGGTGTTATTGGAATATCTTTGGTGTATTGAATGCAAGGCATATTATGAGCAAACGCCCATTATGAAGACTGAACTAATTAGATGTATATGAACGCTTACTGTAAAGGTGCAAACATCAGTGATGGTAAGGGGTATATACTAAGCATAAGGTCCCGCCGTTATAGAGGATGAGCACGGGATCCTACCCAAGATATCCTCCAAATTGCATAAAAAAACTTGATAAACTGTATATAAATCCAATACATATAAATGTAATGTCAGCATGGAAACTTCCAAGCATTATATGATTGAACAGCAATGAAGGGAACGAAGGCTCCCAAATAGAAGGAAAAAAGGAGAGGATAATCAATTATTTTACCTTAATCAGATTTAGCCAGGCCACAACGCAAATTCAGCAACAAGTGAGTAAGGTAATAAAAGAAAGTAGCAGCCTTATAAGTCCCCCACCCGATCGGCATAAATTAATTAACCAATCGGGAGCGGACAAAGAGCGGTCGGGACGCATGCGCAGTAGCCGGAGTCAACGGCCTACAATACCCAGAATGCCGTGCGCCAGCCATGTCACATAGTAGGATTACCAGTGACAAGGTCTGGATGGATGTAATACAGGCATCGAATCCAACAGAGGAGGGGGGGAAGGGAAGAACAAAGCCATCCCGCCCGTCCAATGGGAAGGGGAGAAGAGGCAAAACAGTTGCCATACGGATATTATGCGAAAATCCCGGCTGAGGGGTCGGGCTAACTCAAAAGTCAGCCCTTGGGTGTCCATGCAGCTAAAGGTTGTAGTGAGACAAATTCCCAGATAACATGGGGTCGCAGACACTAATGACATCTGGGCCAGCTAAGCAGACCAGGAATGAGAGCCGGGATCGCCAAGGGAAGGGGGGTACAGATAGGGACAAGCAATCCAGTGGACATATGTAAGCATGACCACCGGAAGGTGACCACTTAGACATGACGCCCAAAATAATTAAAGGATAAGAATTGAATTTGAAAAATGTAAGGAGCTATTATTACAATAGTGTATAGGCAATAAACCTGTTGTACTGACATTCATAAAGTTATACATAAATGACAGTCATCATAACAAGATACGATTACAGTCACTAGTGAGGAATGCAAAATGTCAATACACCCTAAAAAAAGTGTGAAAATAATTTAACAAAAGCAATTCATCTTGACATATAAAATAAGTCCCTGCTAGGAGAGACCATATAGCAGTGGATACAGGATGGAGGCAGGAAATGAAGACAAGAGTGGAAGCAAAACTCTGAGGGCCCGAATGATCAAAAACGGTCAAGCAATAAGGAGACATAAGACGGATAGACCAGTTGGACGAATTGGAATTAGGGAGTGATTGGAAGTGAACAAATATCTCATTCTAGAGAAAAGATTTAAAACTGATATATTCATTTAAGCCAGGAAATTTCAAAGGGTCCAACGAATGTATCCATCTGGTTTCCATTTGAAGCAACGTATTGTCAATGTTGCCACCTCGAGCATGTGGGGGAACATGCTCAAGAGCCGCAAATCGAACGACATCAGGATCATACTTGTGTTCTATAGCAATATGTCTATTCAAAGCAGTAGTAGTTAGATGTTTGTATAGGGGTGCGATGTGGTCCGTGATGCGTTTAAGGAACGGACGCTTAGCCTTCCCCACATAAAAACAGCCGCATAAACATGAGGCTAGATATACTACTCCAATTGTTTTGCAAGTGACTCTGTGTCTCGGACGATAGGTCCTGCCATTAGGGAGAACAATATCCCTAGTTGGGTTGAGAATGAAAGAACAAAAGTCACATGCACCGCATGGGAAGGTACCCACGTTGGAATGATCCACGGGACCTTGAATCATGTGGTGACTGTGAACTAAAAGATCCCTCATGGAGGGAGCACATCTATATGTTATTTCAGGGTATGGTTTCAGGAATTTTTTAATGGTGTTATCAGCCGTCAAGAGTGGCCAATATTTCTGGAAAATACCTCTCATTTGGCTATGTTGTTTAGAAAACTGAGTGATGATCCTAACAGATGGATTGGATTTCCCAGATTTGGTTGAATGAATGAGATCATGTCTGTTTCGTTTGGTGACTCTATTGAAGGACCTCTTTAACAGGGAACGACCATATCCCTGCTGGAGGAGTCTATCATACAGGTCATTAGCTGCAAGATGAAATTCAGAATCCTGAGTACAATTCCTTCTAAGTCTCAAAAACTGACTATAGGGTATGCTATCTAGCAAAGGCTGGGGGTGTGCGCTGGCCGCATGTAAAATTGTATTGCCCGAAGAGGGCTTGCGGGACAGAGATGAATGTAGGACACCATCCTTACCTACATGTATTTCCAGATCCAAAAAATGTATTTTGGATTGACTACATTCCATTGCGAAAATAAGATTGTAGACATTTATTGCCAGTAAGTCCATCAGCCTAGAGAGTTCATCTCGACTGCCCGACCACAAAATGAAAACATCATCAATGTACCTATACCAGGCTACAATATGTGAAAGCAGTTCTGATAAAGATTCTTGGGAAAATAGGTCCCTCTCCCACCCCCCCCAGGTACAGGTTGGCATAAGAGGGGGCGCACTTGGTCCCCATAGCCACCCCCTGCACCTGGAGGAAGTGGGAGGAACCGAACATAAACACGTTTCTAGTCAAGATGAACTCAAGCAGCCGAAGGACAAACTCGCTATAGCTGTCAAAAGAGGGTCCCCGCTCCTGTAGATGGGTACGGATTACTTCAATGCCTTTTGGTATGTGGGATTGAGTTATATAAGCTCTCAACATCTAGGGCCACCAGCCAGGTATTGGGGGGGACCTGTTTTCCATCTATATGACGGAGCAGGTCAATAGTATCCTGGACATAAGAAAATAAAGCAGTGGCTTTTGCAATGATTTGTGCACTTTTGGTAAGGAATAGAAGGTAGGGGTTTTTGGATCCTTTACATTTAAGTAGCTCCATGTACTGGAGTCAATAATGCCAGATTGATAGGCCTCAAAAATTAGATTGTAATACTCATTATTAAAATTTGTTATCAATGTTTTAGAGATAGGACGGTACCAACATACGTTGCCAAGGATATCCCGGCACATAGTTTCATATGCAAGGACGTCCATGACAACAACGTTGCCACCCTTATCGGCAAGTTTGATGACTAGGCCAGGATGCCATTGTAATTCTCGAAGAGCTTTCCGATGTCGAAAAGACAGGTTATGTGTATGGACTTGTTGTAAATCCAAATTTTCGATTTCAAAGGTTATCTGTTGGACAAAGGCCCAGATGTTAGGATTCATTTGAAGTGATGGAAAATTACGCGATTTGGGTTTGAAAGACGTTGGTGGAGGAAAGGAGACACCGGGGACGATTATGCCACAAGGATTAATTTGTGGCTCATCATCCGCGGTAAGCCCCTCCTCCCAAAGTTGTTCAAGATCCTCCAAGGCCCGGAGTTCAGGCTCGGAGGGTTCAGGAGAAGTAGATTCGATGGATCCCGAGGATGGTATTTTGTCATAGATTACCTTAAATAAAAGGCGTCTGGCAAATAAATGTATGTCCTTAATGAGTTGAAAACGATCAAGATCGATAGAGGGGCAGAAAGTAAGGCCCAATTTCAAAACATAAATCTGATCAGCTGTAAGGTTGACCGATGAAAGATTAACAATATCTAATTCCAAGGGACTTGTATTTAAAGGGGTTGAGGTGGGTTCGTCAGATCTGGTGTCTTTTCTAAAAAAATAGGTGCCAATTTAGGATCCATGGAGTGAGTACTGGTGGGGAAAAGTGAAGATATGGTGGGTTCATTTGCTCGGCGGCCAATGACTGACAAGGCCGAAGTAGAAGGGGTGGGGGTGGTAGTACAAAGTGGAAGGTAACTTTTGTGTAGCACTGCCCCCCAGGTGCTACTGGCAAACGACTCTCCGATTCCTGCACAGCCAGGCAACACACATTTTACCACTTGCAGCCAGACAAAAGAAGTCAGTCCCGTAACCTTCTTTTTTTTTTTTTTTTTTTTGTTTTATTAGGGGATAACAACTTGGATAGGGTGAAGGCATTTATAGGATGCCCAGCAGATGAAGAACACAGCAAAACTTGGAGATAATCCTCCTCTCTCTGTACAAAAAAAAAAATCCGGAACTGCTTCCTTCTGTACAAACTCACATTATAGATTAATAGCAAAAGTCCATTACAGACTTCTGGCCCTGGGCTTGCAGGAGTAGATCTCCTCCTTCTGTGCATCTGGTCCCAGCTCCACTACTCAGCAGGTCCTACCAACCCTCCTGGCTGCTCTGGAGTTCTTTTAGGACAAGGATGAAGGGGTGAAGCACACCAGTGTTCCTCCAGAAAGCTGACTAAATATGTCAGACTTTCCCCTTGTAATGTTCCTGAGTCTGCTGATGTGCTCACTGTCCTTTCTTGCTCCTAGGTGGTAGTGGGCCCTGTCACACCGCACTGCAGAAGGGATCCTTCCTGAGCCTCCAGCCTGTAGGCCCCCCTAGACCTAGAGGGCCCTTCAAGGCCACCGACAGACTCCTCAGCACTCCATCTCCATCTTCCACCCGACTCCCCCTGCCAGCATGACTCATCCATACTTAAGGGCTGCTTAGCCACCATGCCTGACCCACTGCCTGGGGATTGGCCAAACTCACCCTGAGTTTTCAGAACGACCCTCCTGGCCTCTGCCCACTAACCTCTAGAAGTTTCTCCAAACTTCCATACCTAGGGGGAGGCACCAGAGCCTTCCCTGCATAAGTCATCCAGCCTAAACACAAATAAACCCTGACCTAGATTCCATGGCTTATGCTTAACCATGAGCCAAACTATGTTTTGCCTACTCTCACACTAGTAGCACACCAGAGAGCGCTACATTTGCTGTTAGGTTTAAAAATGAATGTTTTTTGTTTTCAAAATTGTCAGTCTTTTTTTGTTTATAACGCAAAAAATGCAGAGGTGATCAAATACCACCAAAAGAAAGCTCTATTTGTGAGGAAAAATGGACACAAAATGTATTTGGGTACAGCGTTGCATGACCGTGCAATTGTTGGTTAAAGTAATGCAGTGCCATACAACAAAAATGGCCTGGTCATGAAGGGGGATAAATCTTCCAGAGGTCAAGTGGTTAACCGATCCGCTGCTTCCACAGCAGACAGCTCTCCCCTGCGCTCCAGTGGTGGACTGTGCCTTGGCATGCTCATGTCCAGTGCAGGGCTATTGGCCCTTCTTTGGTTTTGATGACGTTTTGAGGACCTTAAACTGCTAGAGCATGGAGGAGAAGATGCTGCAGAGACCAATCTAGCAGCATGCAGGAGTGGCGGGTCAGGTAAGAAAATCTACCGTATTTTTCCATGCCCCTGAGACTCAAACGAGCAGTTAAGCCTTGCATGGCAGGTGCAGCCTTACTGCAATGGGCAACTTTTTGAGTTGGTCTTGGTAACGAAGCATATGTTACCACTTGTATTAACACAATACAATGTACAGTGCATCCGGAAAGTATTCACATCGCTTCACTTTTTCCACATTTTGTTATGTTACAGCCTTATTCCAAAATGGATTAAATTCACTACGTTTTGCCTACTCTCACACTAGTAGCACACCAGAGAGTGCTGCATTTGCTATTAGGTTTAATACCACTTCAAAGAAGAGCTGTCATGAGAAAAATAGGTTGACAACCACTGCTGACCTTTTTTTTTATAGATTGGATAACTTTCATCTTCTGTCTATATATAAAACAAAAAAGAAAATTTAAACCATTGTATACTTACTTTTCCATCAGGCAGCAAGTGAAATATTTTTTGGGAAGTCCACCCAAGTACCATTAGGTGACATGGACCCTCCCCCCTCTGTGATAACAGGGTCACTTTAAAACAATGGTTCTCAACTCCAGTCCTCAGGACCCACCAACAGGCCAGATTTTAAGTATTACCTTGGGGAGATGCAGACTAGAATACTGCAATCACTGAGCAGCAAATGATATCACCTGTGATGTGTTTCAGTTATCTTGCAAACCTGGCCTGTTAGTGGGTCCTGAGGACAGGAGTTGAGAACCACTGCTTTAAAAGGATGAGATTTTTTTCTTCTGAAAATGCTACTTGCTCGGCTGTCATACTGATCGAGTGCCTTCAGTACTTTAAAAAGTCAGAACTCCTTGTCTGCATACTTATTCAATGACTAAGTGTGAATTGAAGCCATTTTGGATACCTTAAAGTAAACTACCAGCTTTGGTTGGGGGGGGGGGGTTGGAAATCTGTATACCTTGCAGGTTTATTTGGTGGGGGTGTTTGATATCGCACTTTATTGCAGATTCTTGCCTGTTACCATTCTGTGGATAATAATGTACACATTAAAGTACAAGTTCACTAAGGCTAGCCATACACTTTAAGATATTGCCCTGAACAAGTGAAATCAATAGATTCCCCCAAACAGTATGTATGAAGAAAACTCCCCTGGCGGCTTCTGTTGCTGCAATGTTCGACCAAGAATTTTTTAGCTGGCTCTTTTGACTTTCATCAAACTTTGCCAAGCCAGGTGGTGCCAACAGGGATACACATGGCTCAAAGTTGAGCAGTGTATGGGCAACATTATTGTTAAAAATGTACCAGCTTAGCTACAGAGAGAGCAGTAGGCAGCAGCCATTGGAGGAAGTAAGTAAAAACTTGCTTGTCTCAAAACTGAAGTCAGTATGGATTTATTCTCAGATAGTGATTTTCTAAAGCAGTAAACTACAGGGCCTGTAAAGCTCTCATAATCTCTATATAATGTTGTATTCCTTTTGTATGGACTGCAAGATAAGATCAGCCCACGCCAAACTTCACATTTGTAATGATGTTGCCAGACTACAGGGGCCACACATTACTCACCGCTTTTATACAAAGCTGAATTGCATTTATTCATTTTACAGAAGGAAAACACATAGCCTTGAAGCAAATGGACAAAACACATTTGTAATGCTGAAAAATGATGAGATAAATTATGCCATTACAATTGCAATGGCGAACAGAAAAAAAAAACCTTTTCCAGCATGAAAACATTACTACATAATCTGCACAAATTTATATATTAGATTTTTGTATACATTCTAACATATACCACCATAGCACATAAATGTCTGTACTTCAACCACACATAGTTAACTGACTACAAATTGTGGGTCTCAAGAATAAAACTTTAGGAAAGTTGAGCTTCAGCTAAATCAGATGTGGCTGACTACAATCTGCATTAAGAAAGTGGACAGTTGATTGGTGCAGCAGTTCACTGCATAAAAATGCTAACCCATCTTTGCACCCAACATTCCCAATTATCTAGATGTCTTAGCGCTACCCTAAATTTTACCTGTTTTAACAGATGATCTGCATCATGCAATAATCTGATTTGTCATTTTGACATAGGTATTTGGGTGTAGATGAGGAGGATGTCAAAGTTAATACAGCTGTGTCTGTCATTTAATCCCTAAACTGGCAGGGTGCAAAAGACCTGGGTGTTATACTATGACCAAAAGTAGTAGTATAAAGTTACTACTAGTCACATTGCAACACATCATGTGAGCAGGACCATTGAGAATAAAGTAATTGAAAATATAATTATAGCTGCTGATACAATGTTGCAATGTGACTAGTAGTAACTTTATCTGTATTAAAGCAAATACAATCACCCAGAAATAAAACGACCCTGAAGAAGGAACATGCAGTAACATTTTAGAAACATATTAGGTGTTTCAGGATACCCCCTGCACTGACCACAGCATGACTCTGGCAGTTTATGGGACTATCTGTACCAACTAGGTTTGATTGCAAAATCTTATTGTGCAATATATTTCATGCACATGTATGCTATGTTTTTATCATTTAGGGCTATGTTTGCCCATTTTGTATATGCTATGTACTAATTAAAGTGACATCACTGCCTTTTAAACTTTTCATACTGTCTATTACAGTACTCCAATGTCTGCCTTTAAAGTCCAAGGGGATTATTCCAGTGCATTGCACATATTTTTCGAGCCCTTGGACTGGTATGTGGCAGATGCCAGAATGTGTCTTTAAGGCTGCGCGCTTGGGGTCAGTGTGGGCACTGAGGTGAAATGTTGCTGAAGTTGGAGCCAAATGACTGTCAGCCCAGAAGGCTGTATGTGAACTGGAAGACAGGGACCACTTCTGAGACGCTGACACCTGTGTTAGCAATTCCCTTTGGAAGAGGTCGGGGAGTGCCTAGAACACTGCTGGGGCCAGGACCAGTGGTATACACTCGCACCACCATCTGCCAGACCAGGGAGACATGCATTTCAGAGGTGCAATGCACCCAAGTAGTGGAGGCCAGGCAGCGGTCACAGGGTGTGTCGGTTGCAGCAACTAGAAGTCCAGCTCTTAAATGGGCAGAGGGGGCTCGATGGGTCCAGCTGGGGTCTTCCAGTTCGCCAGATGAGAGGTAACCAGGGATCATCGACGTGGGGTCACCCTGGTTTGAGTGCCGATTTGGATCCCTGGAAGAGGGAATCAGTGAATGGGGATCAGAAGTGGAGACTAAGTGGGATTGGGGAACCGAGGAGAAAGGAAGTCCTCCATGTTCCAGTTCACTCAGTGAAGAAACCGAGGCAGCTGTAATTCGTACGAGGTGTGCAAGAAACCTTGGGTTCTGTGAGGCCTATGCTACAAGGGTCCCAGATTTGTCCCCACCACGTACTTCTGCTCGGGCCCAGGCTCAGAACGATGCTTATTCAAACCTGATCTTTAAAGTGGAGACCCTGTATGCCCCACCTTGGAGAGGTGACAGGCAGAAACTTCCCAGGTTCTCTCAATTCCAGGCATATATCTAGAGGAAGGTAGCCATGGAATATGGATAGGATTATCCTTATGCTCTGTGGGAATTAATGGAGGAAATTGAGGCTAAGAGGGGGGCTTGGTGTGATGAAGCCATCTGGGACTATGTCCCCATGCCACATAGGAACCAGTCTAAGCCCTAGTTATGGGAGACCTTCCAATCCATAAAAGAAAACTGGAATCTAGGAAGATCGATATCAATATACATCGACTGTGTGGAGGTCAATCGTTTAGATGGAAAAGGCCAAGCTTGAGCCCTCAGTATTCTGGGTCCTGGAGGAAAGGTAGTCCGGATACCACATCCTGATCACTATTATTGAGTTCTGACAATTTCCTGGTCAGTTTGAAAGGGCTGCTTGTTATAAAGGGGCTAGTTACTACAATTACCATGTTGCTGTTGGGACTAAAGTCCCCTTTTCCCAAATCCCCTTCCATTCTATCCTTGCAAATAGAGGAGGGAGGCTGCTGAAGTTGAAATTGCTTCACCACTCGGAAAAAAAGAATTTCTACTGCAGAGGACTTCTTCTATTCAAACCAGGAGCTGCTACCAGGAGGGGGTAAACCCCTAGTTACTAAAGACACTTTGCGTAGATCTCATGGGCCAGTGGGCCACCACAGCTGTAGAAGGAAATTTGTGTGAGTTGCTGCCGAGCTGAAAGGGCAATGACTCATTGTTCTTCAGAAGGGGGCACCAGAGAGAAGGGCTTCCTTTTTAAGAGTTTCTACAACAGCCCACAAGTAGGCAAGCCATTGCTAAGACTCCAGCAATTATGGCTGGCCGCAAGGAGAAGATGTTTTGTCCCAATGCTACAGAAAGAGGGTCACTGCGGGCATCAGTCAGATGGACTCCACACTTTTTTATCATGACTTGTGGCTTGGTTTGGCTAATAAGAAAGAGTCAGTACCCTGGTATTTAAGAGGGACTTTGCCTATTATTAGCAATATGGTTCCAATGGGGAACAAATGTAGAGTGTGTTTAGTTAGCTAGACTGGTAGGTTGTTCTGTTTGTCTGTCTTTTACAGGAACATAATGTGACAACGGGTCAAGAGTTGCCCTTAGGGAGCTGGATGCATCAACTATCTCTACGTGAAGGGTAGCGATAGGTGTCCGTTTAGGTGAGAAAGTTGCCTCTGCGGAGAGGACTGTAAGTTTGATAGACTGTACAGTTGCCATATGTTTGTGTTTTTAGTGCAGGCTTGCAAGGAGTCCTTATGCTTAAGTGGAGGTTGCCCATGGAATCATTATTGTACATATGTAATGACATTGTTGTAGTGTAGTTAGTTCGGGTATATAGCCGTTTCCCTAGCAATCAGTCTATGTTTGGGGGGGAGGGTGCACTCATATAGTGTATTTGCTACATGTTTCTTTAAAAACAATTGTAAATAAATATCTTTGTACAGCAGATGCTTTATATTTTTTCACTCTAAATTATTGTGCTTATCGGCCACATATTGGGTATGCCCCATGGCTTTGTACAGAACCACAGTCACGCCAAAACCAATGCGTGACTGGACACCACACAAACCACCACCAATAGTAAAAATGCCTGCTTACCAGCAGTACTGGACCTTTTGGATAAGGCCAGTAACACTTGTGGCTGATTACCCCGCCAAGGCCTTGAATGGTACTCCAACCTGTGATCAATGGACCTGCAGGCGAATCCTCTCTCCACATGGTCTGGAAATATGAACTCAAAGATAATAAAGGAGGCTCCACATAGCATAAAATTCAACGATTTATTGTAAAATCCTTGCGTACATAGGTCACTTGTAAAATAACGCCGGCTGGCATACAAACGAGCGCCCACGCTTCTGGGACTCGTAAACAGCGATGACATTACGGACGGCATATTGAGGTACTAAAGCATGGGCGACGCACTGCACCATCGCCATATATTACCAAGATTCTAAACCAAGCCTCGTTGTGATTCCCGAGGACTAAGCTGGACACCAATTGTATCTCTGAACTCAGATGCTTGCTACGTTCAGAACCCTATCCAGGGATCCAAACACCCTAGCAAACATACAGCAGTAGTACTTCTACATATTCCATGAAAATAGATACTATCTAGATATCCTAAATCCTACCAAAATAAAAATAACTAAATACTAAAATTAAACTGAACATAAACCTGCATTAATCAAACCGGAAGTATAAAAATTTCCGGCAAGGGAGACACTATACCTGCTACTCTCTGCAGGATACGCCATGGTTTGTACCTTACATGCGATATAAACACTGTGAGGTACTGAGATTTAAATTCCTTCTACTACAACATAAAATGAAATAATGTAGATAAATTTAATTATCCTACTGGGGTCCAGATAGTCCCTCCGGTTGCAAACAATGCAATTGTAATACATAATAATTTAGCTATACCACAATAAAACTACTGGAGTCCAGCTCCTGACAGTGCATATAATATTTATCCTGAATGCCCAGCTAGTTCATTTTTAATCAAAATACTCTATTAATTCATATTACAGAGTATATAACTAACAAACCCATACATCTAAAATAAATAATAAATGAATTAACTAATTAGGAGTTATCAACAAAGGCGTCGACATCTACATCCACATTGAGGCCCGAAGGGAAGAAACATCATATTTTATAAATCCATTTATTCTCGAGCTGTGAAATCCCCCCCTAATTAATGAACTCCCCCTCCAACGTGGGCTGTATCTATCAATACCCATAAATATAGTATTTTTGGGATCCTTATTGTGTACCAATGCATAATGTTTTGAGACTAAATGCTTTGGAAAGCCCTTCCTTTTGTTGTTAATATGCTCATTCAGTCTCACCTGTAAGGCCCTCTTGGTCCTGCCCACATACTGAAGCCCACAAGGGCATTGTAGCATATAGACAACCCCTGTCGTAGAATGGTTTTATCCTAAAACTACGAGATGAACTAATATTCCCAAACTTGACATTTCCTACATTGATAAAATCCAACAAGATTTTGGAAGAAGGTGGATTAAGAATACCAGGGGCAAGCTTATCTCTGAGTGAAGGAACCCCTTGAGGTTCGGAGGGCAAAGATGGTCATTGCACAAAATGTACCAATACTTTTGTATGAGTCATTTTACCCGCCAATGTTGTGTAGAATAGGTTGTAATAAAAGGTAAAAAAGGTGCCTTATTATTTGTCCACACTTCTCTAGAGTCTTTCGTTATCAATAATAGACTCCTATCTGTGTGTTGAACCTGATTGACTATAGTGTTCAAAGTATCCACCTCATAGCCTTTATCAACAAATCTCTTAGTATACCCGCTTGTTCCCTAAACATCTCGATATTAGTACAGTTTCGTCTCAACCTCATATACTGGTCTTTAGGGACAGCCTTTAACCATACTTTATAATGACAACTGTCTAGAGGAATGTATGCATTCCTATCCGTAGGTTTGACATATGTGGATGTTACTAAACCATCTGGTTCAATTCTTTCATCTTCAAATCCAAAAAATGGACCTCCTCTCTACTTACTTCATAATTCAATATGATACCCCTATTATTGTTGTTCAGGGGCTCCATGAAATTGCAAAGGCTATCGTCATCTCCATCCCATAGGAAGAAGATGTCATCTATATACCTTGCTCACAGGACCAATTCAGGTCTCCTGTGGGCATAGACGAAATCCTCCTCCCATTTTGGCCATAAACAGATTGGCCAAGCTTGGGGCGTATTTCGCCCCCATATCTACACCTCTGTCTTGGCGATAAAACTGATTCACCCACCCAAAAAATATGGGATGCTGCAAATATAAGTAATTCTAAGTTTTCTACCACTGACAAACCCATATCGTGTGTAATGATTGTATATAACGATGTGACATCGGCAGACACTAACCACATGCCCATCTTTATATCGCAATTTGACAAAATATCAATAGTATGCCTCGTATCTTTAATATAAGATGGCATTTTTTGAACCAGGGGCTGCAAATATTAATCAATGTACTTGCCCACCTGAGACGTCAGAGTCAATACCACTCACTATCGGATGCCCCGGGGGGGGGGGGGGCAAGACATACTTTTATGAATTTTAGGAAAATAGTATATTATAGGTGTACGTGGAGTACTAGGGACAAGAAACAACTTTTCTTTTTTATTTATTAGACCTTCTCTAAAGCCTTTAGATGTGATATTCTCTAGTGTTCTTTTATACTCTCTAAAAGGATCTATATCACTGATTGATTGCATTTCATTTAAAAAACGTGCAGCTGGGTAGATAATGCAGGGTGTGAGCTAATGAGATCAGCTGGTCAACTCTTTCCTGTGTCATGACTTCTAGTTTGTAAGAAAGTAAGACAGCAGCAGTAGATACGTTTGGAAACATAGATGGAGGACAGTAAGGTGAGTGTCTGTAAATTTTATGGAAAGCTTAGATATTTTTGCAAAAAAAGTACATGGATGCTATATTGGTACATAGGGGAGCTGGAATTTAAAAAAAAAAAAAAAAAAGTGAACAAAGGTGAATTTATCCTTTAACATAATATCTCGCCAATGGGAGAATAAATCATTAGGACAAGTTCCCCTCTTTATTAACCCCTCAACCATAGACTTCTCCATATCCTACCTCAGACAGCTCCTCTCCTTTTTTTCTCCAACCTTTATAAACATACCAAGTCTACAGAACAAAAGGACAACATTGCTCGCCACCATTTGAACATATTTAAAAGTCAGCTTCTGTAAATGGGCTTTCCACCATCTAATGTTATATCTTTATTTTGAGACATATGGTTTCTACTCTAATAGATGATTAAATACTCATAAGAGTATAGTTTGCTGTCAAAATTTACAGTGCAAATGTGTCTGTAAATCAACAATCTTTCATGTTTTGGGAAAACCTGAGATATGGCTTTAGCAATTTACCCCTATTATTTCATTGTTATTCTAAATGTACTTCTGTATTTAAAAATAAAAAAAATCGCTTTCCAATAAAAAGACAATTATATAAAAAATGGATATGTGGCTAGGCCTCAAAGTATGGCGGTAGGGATCAAAGGACTAGGATATAAAATGTATGGGTACAGAGTGGTTAGGAGCATTAAATATACTGGAAAGTGTCATTCGTTATGTGGCGTACATAGTGTTGTATAATAATTTAAGCCTAACTTCTCCAAAGATTTTTTTTTTTTTTTTTTAGTTTTGCATAGAGTAGGGTAGAGGTACAATTTCTGTCAAATTTTTATTTCTGTGTGACCACATTACCTGTGACCTCATTTACCATACTAAGTATTGGGGGGGGGGGGGTTCCTTTTTTATGGGGCAAGGAAAGCACAGACCACAGTAAAAAGATTTAAAGTGACACTAAAGGTTCCTTTTTTTTTTTTTTATAACAAACATATCATACTAACCTCCCCTGTGCAGCTCTTTTTGCACAGAGTGGCCCCGAAACTGCTTTTCTGGGGTCCCTCAGCGGCTCTCTCGGCTCCTCCCCACATCAGATAACCCCCTGGGAGAAGCGCTCTCCTGGGGGGTTACCTTACAGGCGCTCTTCCGAGTCCAGCATTCAGCGTCCATAGACGCCGAATGCAGGACTCGGCCCTGCCCCCTGCCGGCTGCGTCATTGTATTTGATTGACAGCAGCAGGAGCCAATGGCGGCGCGCTGCTATCAATCTATCCAATCAACAGAGAACGTTAGGGGAGATCTATCCAATAGGGTCTTCACAGAGAGGAATGTGTCGGCTGCTATTGCTGACCTCTTTCTGATAGATGCCTGGAAGGTAGAACTGATACAATAGCTGGCCTGGAAAAAGTATGCAGAAGAGTTCGGGTTTTATTTTTATTTCACTTGCTGCATACTTGTTCCATGTCAGTGGCTTGAAAAGCAGCCATCAGATAAGTGCGCAAGCCAGCCAAATAACATTTTCAGAAGGTCAATAGAGGTGACATACTCAGAGGCGTAGCTTAAAGCTTGTGGGCCCTAATGCAAAAATTGACCTGGAAAAATTATTAGACCCCCGCGCTTATGGTGAAAATGAAAAATGAGGAGCTGCAGCCTCTATCAATAAATTCACCCTAAGCTAAATCTAGAAGAAATGTGAAAAAGAGGGGATAGGTATGGCGCTGCTCTTATTAACCCTTTCATGACTAAGCCTATTTTTGACATTTGGTGTTTACAAGTTAAAATCCATATTTTTTGCTAGAAAATTACTTAGAGCCCCCAAACATTATATATATATATTTTTTAGCAGAGAATCTAGAGAATAAAATGGCAATTGTTGCAATATTTTATGTCACATGGTATTTGTGCAGCGGTGTTTTAAACGCAACTTTTTGGGAAAAGGGACACTTTCATGATTTAAAAAAAAAAAAATAGTAAAGTTAGCTCAATTTTTTTGTATAATGTGAAAGATGATGTTACGCCGAGTAAATAGATACCAAACATGTCACGCTTTATAATTGCACACACTCATGGAATGGCAACAAACTACGGTACCTAAAAATCTCCATACTTACATACTCCATGCGACACTTTAAAATTTTTTTTACGGTAACCAGGTTAGAGTTACAGAGGAGGTCTAGTGCTAGAATTATTGCTCTCGCTCTGACGATCGTGGCGATACCTCACATGTGTGATTTTAACACCGTTTACATATGCGGGTGCGACTTCCATATGTGTTTTCTTTGCTGCGCGAGCTTGCGGTGATGGGGGCGCTTTAAAAAATTTTTTTTTTCTTATTTATTTTATTTATTTTTATATCAATAAATTGTGTTTAAAAAAACAATTTTTTTGATCACTTTTATTGCTGTCACAAGGAATGTAAACATCCCTTGTGACAGTAATAGGTAGTGACAGGTACTAAAAGACCCCTGATCCCTCCTTTGCACTTGAAAGTATTCAGATCGCTGTTTTCAGCGATTCTGAATACTTTATATTTTTTAAACCGGCGCCATTGGCAGCCGAGTAAACAGGTTGTGACGTCATGACGTCGCTTTCGTGTTTACAAGTAGGAGGCGGCAGATTGTTGATCGGGCCTCCCGGTGGAACGGGAGGCCTAGTAAGAGCGGTGGGAGGGGGGGCGTCCCCTCCCGCTCCTCTGGTATAACAGCCGAGCGGCTTTTAGGCACATCAGTTGTTATTGCTGGAAAGCCGATCGCCGGCTCTTAAAAACAGTACCAGGATGATGCCTGCAGCTGCGGGCATCATCTCAGTATAACCCCCGTAAGCCGAGTACACACATCTGTGTACGCTCGGCGGGAAGGGGTTAAGAGGTGACCTACAACCTCTAAATACTTGAGGGGTGTGTGTCACGGGTGAATTTTAGTGCAAAAAGTGACAATAAAAGTGCAGAAAATAAAATATTTGTATATTCACAAAAATCCACAAAAAAAATCCTACTGTGTAAACTTCCTAACCACTTATATATAATACATATTGTTATGTTCAAACGAAAATAAAATAAAATAAACACAATCCTGTGCAAAACCTGCAATTCAAAGTGACATTTCTGTGCAAAAAAATCCAACATATATGACTGGTGTATATTGTTGCTGTGAAACTGGGTTCAGAAATATGCATATACCATCCTTAAACCCTGGTGTATAAAAAAAGTCCAATAAAGTGACAATGTGCTAATTCAAATTGTTCTGCGCTTCTTGGAAAACAGTGCCCCATAAGAGGTTTCCTCCCACTCCACAGGCTACACAGTGGCTCATACTGTGAAGGTGAAATACCTCCTTGTGGGGTGAATAATAGCGGAGAGTGCGTTTCTTATGGGGCAATGGTTTCCAATTGTGTACAGCAGCAGACCGTGAGCAGTGAGAAGCACGGCTGTATGGTCGGGGACACGTTATAGGCCTCACTATAGTAGATCATTCAGTAAAATATTTCCCAGGACCAGACCTGTGCAGAACGAAAAAATTTGTTTCATTTTGATTCACTATTTAAATAATTTGTTTTAGTTAAATTCATTTAACTCTGTTTTCGAAATACGTTTCGTTTATTCATTTTCTAATTCGATTTGATTCCAATTCAGCATTAAGATTCAAATTTTTTTCTATTCGAATTTCAGAAGACGGTTATATTCTTTCTAGATTATTCTATTCTATTAGCAACAGAACCATAAAATGCTACAGCGCTAACACTGTGCCCATGCTGTAGTTGTAGATTGTCATGTAACAGGTGACAGATATAAAAGAACTATTACAAGATTCTTTATTCCCCGAGGTATATGAATAAAATGTCAAGTGGTGAAGAATGGCTGACACTAGGGTGCTGGCAAGGCTGCTTTCAGTTGTGGGCTGGGAATCCACAATCCTGTAATAAAAAAGGGGAAAGAAAGAAAGCGCCAAACCGGCATAGTGTAGCACAATTAATGGCACTCACAAGCGGGTGAGGGAGAGAGAGAGGATAACAGGTCACAGTGGATTAGTAGTCTGATGGGCACAGTGGCTGTGTTTGGCAAAGTGGCTGCATTTGATGGGCACAGTGGCGGTAATTGATGGGCACAGTGGCTGCATTACTAAAGCTGCCTGAGTAAACAAGTTTTTAGATTGGTCCTGACTCCTGGCTCGCTGTTTCAATAAATATCTATTCACTCGCTCTCATCAATTTGTATACCTGTTCCCACCGCCATCGTCCTCCTCCTCCTCTGGTCAGAGAGACCCGTCCCGACTCCCCGCCCCAAGCTGGAGAGCATGCAATGATGCTGCGCGGAGGTGGGTAGGCGGAGCTTTAGGCTCCGCCTCCACCAGTGCTATGTGTGTGCACCACCGTATGGCCATTGGCCAATGATACTGACACCGACAATGAGTCATGGTTCGTTTTATGGGGGCGACAGTTGCTCCCCCCCCCCGGCCAAGTATGAGTGAGTGCCCATGATGATACAAAGCAAGGCAAGCCGCGGGAGGCTGTAGCTGAGAGGGAGCCTTCTCACCAAGCTTCTTGCTGATGGTCTTGTAGCCCATTCCAGCCTTGTGCAGGTTTACAATCTTGTCCCTGATGTCCTTTGACAGCTCTTGGTCTTGCCCATGAGGTTGAGGTTTGAATGGAAGAAAGAGCTTCTGTGGAGAGGTGTATTTTATACACATAATGTGTTGTCGTTAGGAATAGGGTTGCACCAATACCGATACTAATATCAGTGCCGATACTGAGTATTTTACTCGGGCAAATGCTCCCGATGCTTTACCCGATACCTTTACATGAAGAGACTCCCGGAAGATAGTGGGCAGAGAGGGCAGAGCGCGAGTCCTGGCACAGTGGTGAGGGAGTCCTTACAGCGGAAGGTAAGATTGCTGAGGCAGGGGTGTGGGTCACAGCCGCCCATCAGAATCATTAATGGAAGTGGCGGCCCATGGCTCCATCAGAGACTGTACACTGCGACATTCATCTTGATCACCCTGCACTCGGCCTCAGTAAGCCTGCAGTCACAAGGTGGCAGCGGACATCTTGTTACACCCAGTTCGCTAACTATATGGGCTGGGTGTAACAAGATGTCTGCTGCTGCATTCTGACTACGCTTACTGAGGCTGAGTGCTGGGTGTATCAAGATAGGCTCTTCTATACTCTACTCTTTATCTTTATTGTCAATTTTTAATTTTATCATGCCAGGCTTCCAGCAATTACCAGTGCTGCATTTCAGTGCCACTGCAGTGCCTACCAATCAGTTCTACCTATCATTGCCCATAAGTGTCATCTATTAGTGCCAGCCATCAGTGCCACCTATCAGTGCTGCAAATCATGGATAGATTAAGAGACAGCCTGACAGATTGGGGTAGGGGGTTCCAAAGGATGAGAGAAGCTCGGGAGAAGTCCTGGAGGTGAGAATGGGAGGAGGTGACAAGGAAGCTAGAGAGCAGACAGTCTTGGGAGGCTGATATTTTGGTTTGGTTGATCTTTTGAGACTAGGCTAGTGATGTAGCTGGGGGCAGAGATGTGGATGGCTTTGTAAGTTGTTGTTAGTACTTTGAATTTTATTGGTTGGATGAGTGGAAGCCAGTGGAGGGATTGGCAGAGATGGGTACTAGACACTGAGAGGTTGGTACGGTGGATGAGTCTGGCAGCAGCATTCATGATGGACTGAAGGGGGTATAGCCTATGTAAAGGTAATCCAATCAGAGGGGAGTTGCAGTAGTCAAGGTGAGAGATAACAGGGGAGCGAATGAGAAGCTTAGTGGTATCAATGGTCAAAAAGGGATATTCTGGAGATGTTGCGGAGGTTGAGGTTGCATGATTTGGACAGGGATTAGATGTGGGACTGAAAGGACAGTTCAGAGACCAGGGTTACTCCTTGCACCCTGGCATGTGGGGACTGACTGATAGTTGTGCCATTGATCTTGACAGAGAAGTCAGAAGGACAACAGAAGCACAAGGGATCCCAACACAAAACAAGCATACAGCAAGCAAGCCAGAACTCCAGATGTGTATACTTGTTGCAGATCAGTGACTGAGACATTATTGAAGCCTGTGGATCAGCAAAGCAACCAGTCAGTCTGCTCAGATTTCTTTCATACAATTTTTACCTTTGTTGACTGTCACAGAATGCAGCAACAGCTCATCCGCTGTGTATAATGAAGCACAGGCCTCCTCTGTGTCATATTTAATTTGCACGCATTATCTCAGCTCTGGCTTGAAGTGGATGATCACACCTCCATTTCCAAATATTTGTATCATTCAAAGAGAATCATTCGCCCCAGTGCACTTTCATCAGTGCAAGACACACACACTTCCCTTCCCTGACAGTATGGCTGATTGGATAGAAAAAAACAAAACTCCCACTTTTCTATAGAGAGGTCTGTGTGTGTGTGCTGCAGGTAGAATGGGATTTATTTTCACAGAAGGAAGAGAAATGAATCTGTTTATACAGTTTCTCACAAAAGAGAGTACATCCCTCACATTTTTGTAAATATTTTATTATATCTTTTCATGTGACAACACTGAAGAAATGACACTTTGCTACAATGTAAAGTAGTGAGTGTACAGCTTGTATAACAGTGTAAATTTGCTGTCCTCTCAAAATAATTCAACACACAGCCATGAATGTCTAAACCACTGGCAACAAAAGTGAGTATACCCCTAAAGCCGCGTACACACGAGCGGAATGTCCGACGGAAGCTTTTCATCGTCTATTCCAATCGTGTGTAGGCCTCATCTGACTTTTTTTTTCGAAAATTCTGACGGACCTAGAAATGAAACATGTTCTAAATATTTCCGACGGAACCAATACCTATCGGGAAAAACGATCGTTTGTATGCTGTACCGACGGACCAAAATTGACACATGCTCTGAAGCAAGTACGAGACGGAAGCTATTGGCTACTAGCTATTGAACTTCCTTTTTCTAGTCCCGTCGTAAGTGTTGTACATCACCGCGTTCTTGATGGTTGGACTTTGGGTTGACCATGTGTAGGCAAGACCGCTTGAATGGAATTCCTTCGGAGTTCCGTCAGAGAAACCTTCGGAGTTTATGCCAACGGCAAAAGTCGTGTTTACGCGGCATTAGTCAAAATGTCCAAATTGGTCCCAAAGTGTCAATATTTTGTGTGGCCACCATTATTTTCCAGCACTGCCTTAACCCTCTTGGGCATGGAGTTCACCAGAGCTTCACAGGTTGCTACTGGAGTCCTCTTCCACACCTCCATGATGACATCACAGAGCTGATGGATGTTAGAGATCTTGCGCTCCTCCACCATCCGTTTGAGGATGCCCCACAGATGCTCAGTAGAGTTTAGGTCTGGAGACATGCTTGGCCAGTCCATCACCTTTACCATCAGCTTCTTTAGCAAGGCAGTGGTTGTCTTGGAGGTGTGTTTGGGGTCATTATTATGTTGGAATTCTGCCCTGCGGCCTAGTCTGCAAAGGGAGGGGATCATGCTCTGCCTCAAGCTGTACACTCACTACTTTATATTGTAGCAAAGTGTAATTTCTTCAATGTTGTCACATGAAAAGATATAATAAAATATTTACAAAAATGTAAGGGGTGTACTCACTTTTGTGAGATACTGTATGTACACACAGTCTGCTGCAGCGGAGAAGTTAAAAGACCAATCTCAGACTCAATGTGCAGGATTTGAGTATCCTAACCAGCAATACATGAAAAAAGGGGGGGGGGGGGGAGGATTTGGTGGGAGCTTTAAAAAAAAAAAAAAAAAAAGATGGACGCAAGACAGAAAAGCATCTGCTTGTGTCATGTGCTGCAACTCAGGTGACAGGTTCACTTCTGGAGCTGGGACTGGATACTCTGTATTCCAGCACCTGAATTTGCATTAGCCGACACTGCTAGGTAGTTGCACGCTGGCACTTTGCATTACTGAATGGAGGACTTATTAAAGTGTGTGTATAGCCAAAAATTTTCCATAATTCTGGAAAAAAGGGGTGTTGAAGCAGTTGGATGGTCAGGGTAGGAAGGGAATCATAAAGGAAAAAGGGAGTTGTAAACCCCATGTAACCAGCCTAGGTATGAATCTATTCAGTGATTCTGTCTTGGGCTATGTGTATACGTTTCTTCACTTCTCAAATTCTCTTAATTCTGGAGAACCACTCCTTGAGGGATGGGCTGTTTGCTCAACCAAAGTTTGTGAATACACATCCATGTTGCAACATTGATTAGGTGTAATTAGTGGTACTTTGGGTGCTTTTGAATGTCATGCTAGGTTGGTAAAAGTGTGATACAGACGGAAGTGTGCTGGGATGATGTTCAGTGGAGTTGCAGCGATGCTGGTTGTGTATTGGTGGACATCTGGCCAGAAGTGGGTGCGCTATGGGTATTGCCACCAAATATGTAGGAAGGAGTCAATGGCTGAACCCATCACAAGCATTTGCTGGAGTTGGCAGTTGGAGATATCTTATGGAGGAGTGACAGGATGTCATACCATCTAGTATGAATTTTGTAGCCATTTCCTTGAGCTTAGATATTTATTGAGCATTTGTGGGTCAGGACATTTATCTCTCCCCACTCATCCTTCATATGTTTTCATCTAAGATCCTTCTCCCATGATTTACTTGCTGTGTCTACATTGATAGGGAAGTGGGTAGACCAAAGTTTATAGATAAGTTTATAGATCATGGAAATAAGATAAGAAGATGGCGTTCTAGTCCTAAGACAAAGTTTGTCATAGGGTGTGAAAGGCATGCTAAAGTTGGTATGATCTTTGGAGGAGGTGTGTAGTATCTAGTAGTAGTAGTGTATAAGTCGGAGATAGGACCACCATGGGATTGAATTTTTTTGTCCACATAGAGGGAAAATCTTGGCTCCGTGTAGCAGCGGTATCAGGGAGGGTTAGATTTGGAACATAAGATTTGAAATCATTTATCTTAGGGTTAATGTATATGCCAACTCTGTATCCTGGGGAGTAGACACAAGTGTCGGAATGTTGTTTCCATGTAGTCCCAGGTCACTCTTATCGAATGTCATCTCATCCTCAGTGGATAACAGCAAGTCCTTATTGTATTGGTGGCCCAGTAACTTAAAGTGACACTAAACGCTGGTTAAAAAAATGATATTTAAGTTCAGGCAGTCCCCGGGTTACAAACAAGATAGGGACTGTAGGTTTGTTTTTAAGTTGAATCTGTTTGTAAGTTGGAACAGGTACATTTTTTAAGTGTAGCTCCAGCCAAAAAATCGATTCTTAAGCTTTTGGATAGCATAGGGAAGGGTGATCACCCCTGTAACATTTGTTTTGCTGTCTGTGCTCCTCTTCAGTAGATTTCACCTCACTTTCTGTTCCAATGACAATTGGATTTTGAAAATTTTGGGTTGTTAGGAAAACAAGGATTGGTGATAAAGAATCAGTGGAGACACCTTTTTCCCATATTAACTCCTACAGGAGAGAATTTCCCTTCCTAGGGGTAGATTTCCTTTCATTTCCTGTTGTCTCCCTCTGTTTGTAAGTAGGAGTCATTTGTATGTCGGATGTTTGTAAGTAGGGGACCGCCTATGTGTTTTTTACTCAAAAACATACCTTCTATTGCTCTCAGCCTCCTACAAATCTCCAAATTCCTTTTTTTTTTTTTTTTGCTGGAATCCAGCTTTCTGTTAAAGGGTTTGTTCTTCAAGGTCCCACTGTGTCTAGGAATGTAGCCACTCTGATGGACTAGGGGCTACGAGATTTGTAGTGTGCATAGAGCAAAGTACATGCCACCAACTAATGTGCACTGCTTGTTTCAAACAAATGGAAGTGAAAGTGAAAAGGAGAGGTTCATGAGCTCCTGCAAGATCTTACATATGTTGCACCCTCTAGTCTGCTGCTAGTGTCAGAGTAGGTAAACCATAGTCTGAGTCAGGGCTAAGTCTGAGTCTAAATTTGGGTCAGGGCTTACTGGAGTGCAGGGCAGGATGACTCATGCAGGCAGCTCTCTGATACCTCCCCCTGGGTCTGGAAAGTTGGAGAACATTCTGGAAGCTAGAGGGTAGAGGCTAGGAGGGTTGTTCTGCATATTTAGGGGAGGTTAGCCAATCCCCAGGCGGGAGCCTGGCAGGGGACAAAGCAAGCCCTTAAATGTGAGTTAGTCATGCCAGCAGGGGAGTTGGATTGAAGATGGAGATGGAGTGCTGAGGGGACTGTCGGTGGCCCTTGAGGCAAACCCCCTAGTATGGGGGGGCTCTGCCTCAGGCCGGGGCTCAGGTCCTGGTTGGAAGGATCCTGACAACAGGAGAAATTTGGAAGGAGTCTTCCTGGAGAGGAAGTTGAAATCATTGGTGAAGCAAGCCTCCCAGCCTGGAATGAAACTCACTTGGTCTAAGTTGAGCCTAGATGGGAGGAAAGACAGGAGGCAATTCACAATGATTTTTGCGTACTATTTGATATCAACTATCAGCAGTGAGATTTTTCCTATAGTTGTTACTTAGTGAAGTGTGTTTTCCCTCTTTTAGGATTGCTGTTACAGTATTTAAGCTTCCAGCAAGTATGGCTGAGGCTGTTCTCTATTTTAAAGCTTATTAAAGGCTTTATGTATTCAGGTGCTAGGATTTGCCTAAAGCTTTTATGATACTGGAGGAAAAAGCTGTCAGGGCTTTGACTTTTTTCTGCATTAGATTGTGTGATTGCTGTAAGGAGTTCATCCTGGGTTAGTGAGTCCTCTAAGGTCATTGCTAGTTCCAGAGAAAGGGCCAGGGGACCTTGTAATGTCAAAGGTCAGAGGTCTCTATCTGGGTATAGGCCAAGGAGACCCCTGGCTATAGGAGCTTTCCCCAGTAGTTTTTTGACAGGTCTCAGGGATCTTTATTCACCAGCAGAAATGGCATGAAGAAAATAAGATGTTCTGGCTCCCTGGTCCCACTCCCCCAATGCACTTAGGTCCCCCAGGCCCCAGCCCTTGTCTGTCGCCAAGAGGGCCACTCCATTTCAGGTGTCCCTGAGTTGGAAAAGGATGCAGGTATGAACCTTAGCAGGGGGCTATATGGAAGGAAATACATTTCCCCCTGCAGTACATGTGGGGTCTAATTACATTGGTGCTGAGGAGAGATATGGATTAGAGGTTTTAGTTTACTTCACAATTAGTTTATGATTAGAGAATATAGACTGTATACTATATACCGGTGATGGCGAACCTTGGCACCTCAGATGTTTTGGAACTACATTTCCCACGATGCTCATGCACTCTGCAGTGTAGTTGAGCATCATGGGAATTGTAGTTCCAAAACATCTGGGGTGCCAAGGTTTGCCATCACTGCTATATACTATAGACTGTGTACTTTACAAAGTGCAATTGCACTCTGCAAGAGCAGTTGCTCCAGAGCTTAGTAAATGAGCAGAAGCTGGTTTCCATCATAGGTAAAGCTTCACTTTTCAAAGAATACCCAATCATGTGCAAGCAAAATTAAAAAAAAAAAAACATTTTTGCTTGCACATGAATGGGTATTCTTTGCAAACTGAAGCTTTACCTCATTTACTAAGCTCTAGAGCAACTGCACTTTGCAAAGTGCACAGCCTACTTGCCTTTAGTAAATCATCCCCACAGTGTCAAATGGCAAAAAATCTAGGATCTTAAAGGTGATGGCATTAGGGCAGTTTATTCAGCATTCATTCCCCTTTTCTCTCAGCATCCCTCCACCTCTCCAGCCGTGATTGATAAGATTACATAAATAATATCCACAAATTGTGAACATAGCATGTATGAGAGATCTAACCCCATTTACTCAGTAAGGTTAACAATCAGAAAACCAAACTTTGTAGCGACATAACACCGTAACCAGTGCATGGGTTGTTTTTGTTGGATGTACTGTCCAATACAAAAGACAAGGATAAGGGGCTTCTCACCGCAAACCCTTTGCAGGTGAGGCCACAGTACCCAAGCTGTAACTCATAAATTAACTTATTAAATGGGTGACAAAAGATGAAGAGGAGAATTTACTGGAGCAGCCAAAATTTGGAGTAGGTGCATGGAATTCAAGGGAGGAAAGAGGTTAAGGCATTGTTGCGAGAGTAGGGAGGTGCAGGCATTGTGGTTAAAGGGGAAAAGAGGTGTGCAAGTGCTGTATTGAGGAATTGGGGCCAGTTGGTAAGAGGGGAGAGGGCAGGGGTGCTGTTAGAATGGGGAATTCGGGGGACCAGTGTGCACGTACAATAGGGCAGAGGGATGGGAGTGCAGGCATGGGTGAGAGTGTGAGGAATTCTGTACGGGTGCATTGTTAAGAGGGAACATGCAGGCCTGGTGTGGGAATTTATAGAAGGTGGGTGCTGACTGAATGAGGAGTGCTGGCAGAAGTGGGTGTGTAGGCCTGGTGGGTGCTGATAGAAGGGAGTGTGCAGGTGCAGTGGGTGCTAACAGAAAGTGTAGTCTGGGTGCTGACAGAAAGGCATGTGCAGGTGTGGTGGGTGCTTCCCCTTTTGGGTGGCGTTCCACTTTAGACCCATTCACACTTGTGCAACTTGTCATGCGACTTTGGACATCACCCCATGTTTTTCAATGATAACCATTCGTATGTGTGCGACTTGAAGTCGTTCGTGCACTACTTTGGTCCGACTTTCATGCAACTTGAGAGCCATAGACTTCAATGTTAACCCTCAAAAGTTGCATAAAAGTCAGTGGGCCCGACTTTGCAACAAGTCACATCCAAGTCGCACCCATCCAAAGTTGTATAACAAAGTCGCAGGACTTTGGAGTCGTACAAGTGTGAATGGAGCCTAAATATAATGTAAAAGTTTCTTCTTTAAAATTGCAGCTTTTGGTTGAATTATTATTGGTGCTCTTGCAATTAAAGTTCATGTTCAGGCACTGCTTGTTATGAGGTGATAACTGTCTTCCCATTTTGCCAACCTGTCTGTTGACAGTTGCTATCTAGATTAGTCAGTTTGTGTCATGAAGTCATCCTGTATCAAAAGTCAGAATGTAAAATAACATCAAAATAATAAAAAAAAAATACAAATTATAATTTGATAATACTTGTAGATCTACTGGCTGTCTTGCTTAATAATTTGTGAAGGGTGCAGTTTGCCCATCCTCAATTTCTATGTACATATACAAATGTCCGTACAGGGTGTACATACACCATCCTCCTCGTTTAGCATTATCACAATGCTGCTTCTGAGTTCTAAATTATTATTAAATGACTTCTTCATATGACTCCACGAGCTGCAGAGGCTGACAACAAATATAGCTGGCATATTAAATGGCTGATTTTCCTTTAGAAAGGCAGAGAAATGCCAAGAAATGTAGAGGAGCCCGCAGGAGGCCTGTGTAAGTGTATATGGCTTGTCACACAGAGCCTCCCCTGCTGTGAGCCAACATGAATGCTTGAGATACCCACAGATCACTAATTAAATACATATACTTTACTGGAAATATTTTATGTGATGCATGTTTACTGAGAAAAGGGGATCTAGATTATTCAAGTTATTTAAAGAAAAGTATTCCATAAGAAGGTAAGGTTTAATGTTTAATGTATTTGGTCCTATTATGACTTTTGAATTCTTCTTAAAGGAACATTTCCTGATTGAAATGTGGAAGCCACCTTTGATGACTTGTTTCTGAAGGTGGAGGCTTTTGAGCTTATACTCTCCTGTTCTTTCCTGACCTGACAAATGTTTGCTATATGGCCCACTAGGTGAACAAGTATGTTGCGCTTAAATGAAATAAACAGTTAATAATATACACAAGTGAGTCCAAAAGTCACAAAGTGACACAATAGTGAAAGTTTGAATGTTGTGTCACCAACTTCCTCCACCTTGTGCGACCACCACCAAAAAAATAGGATGTGCCCTTACCAAAGAGCGTTGACCACCTATTACGGAGGGTCAACATAGGCTTGTATGTCTGGAAAACTCCACGTCTGTAAAGAGGTCCACTAAACAGAAACTTGAAGCCACCACCAGGGAAGACCTCAGGTTTCTTTTACTCCAACCGTGACATCAGGTCATACCCCAAATGAGAGACAAACGCCACAATAGTGTAAAACCTTTTTTACCAGGATTTAATGAAGGTAATGCACTTGCATGAAAAAAACTATTAAAACCGCATGTACTGGACACAGTGGTACAGAGGTAGATTCTCCAAATGCGATGACAGGAGATGACGCTATCGCTCGACCGGTTTCGTTGCTAATCTGACTTCTTTGGGAGCATCAGTCTGATTAGTGACGAAACCGACTGAGTGATAGCGTCATTTCCTGTCCTTAATGTACTTATTTTGCAAAAATAAAACGGCTTTCCCTTTATTCTACATACTTACCTCACTGTCTTCATGGCGGTTTAAAAACACTTATCCATTACTTCTGCCTTACTTGCTGAGCAGACTTTAGGTCATAACACAGGAAGGAGTTGACCAGCTGATCTCATTAGCACACACCCTGCATCATCTACCCTCAGCTGGTCAACTCCTTCCTGTGTCATGACCAGGAACTAAGGCAGAAGTAATGGATAAGTGTTTTTAAACAGCCATGAAGACAGTGAGGTAAGCGAGTGTAGACTAAATGGAAAGCGGTTTTATTTTTGCAAAAGAAGTACATTAATGTTATATTGGTATATAGGGGAGCTGGAATTTAGAAAAAAGAAAAAAAAAAGGTGAACTTACCCTTTAAGGCTATGTATACACAGGTCGCTGTTTTTTGCTGCACCTTTAAAAAGTGATCTACATTCGGATTGCTTCTCAGAGGCTTTTGACATGTGCTGAGAAGGCAAAATGTTGCCTCACTGCCTGTTTAAATATTGTAAATGCATTGCCTCATTCATTCGAATGGGTCGCATTCGGTGGGTGGTGCTTCCTTCCATCAAAGGAAAAGTTACTATATATAACTGTAGTGAGACGCAGTTAAAGAGGTAGAAAAAAAAAACATCAGCAATTTATTTATTTATTTTAACCACTTGCCGACCAGCCGCTGTAGTTTTACTGTGGCAGAATGGCACGGCTTGGCAAAACGACGTTATGTAACATTGCCTCGCCCTGTGGACACTAGGGGCATGCGCCTGCTGCTCACCCCCAGAGCCGATGCGAGTGCCCGGCGGTCGCAATCACCGCCGCTCCTGCAATCGCTGGTGACACACTGAGAACCCGAATCTGTGTGTGTGTAAACACACAGATCCGGGTTCTCTGAGGGGAAAAGAGACTGATCGTCTGTTCATACAAAGTATGAACAGCGATCTGTCATCTCCCCTAGACAGTCCCCTCCTCCCTTCAGTTAGAACACAGAGAGGGAACACAATTAACCCCTTGATAGCCCCCTAGTGTTAACCCCTTCCCTGCCAGTGACATTTTTACAGTAATCAGTGCGTTTTTATAGCACTGATCGCTGTATAAACCCCAATGGTCCCAAAAATGCGTCAAAAGTGTCCGATGTGTCTGCCATAATGTCGCAGTCCCAATAAAAATCGCAGATCAACTCTACCCATATGGCTCATTTCTTCTTTTATCCCCTTTCTCTTCCCTCTTCTTACTCCCCTTAATCCCCCTATACTACAGGCTCTTATGACTTTTTCAGTCACAGATATCTTGACACAACTCAGTAACTGAATTAACATTTCTTATATACCAAAGGAACTGCTAAAAGTTAAATGTTAATATAACACTGAAATTTAGCATAACTTTAATATCCCTTTTGTCTTGTGTACAAGTTTGACACCACAGATGGATACACTAGATAATATTTGTGATTTTCTATGTTCCTTCATTCTGTATCGCTACTACGAATAATAAATAAAAACTGTTATTTGGAATTTAAAAAAAAAATCGCAGATCGCCGCCATTACTAGTAGACGCTATAACATTTGCACAAACCAATCAATTTACGCTTTTTATGATTTTTATTACCAAAAATATGTAGAAGAATACATATTGGCCTAAACTGAGAAAGTGTAGCTTTTTTAAAAAAAATGGGGATATTTATTATAGCAAAAAGTACAAAATATTGTTTTTATTTCAAAATCGCTCTTTTTTTGTTTATAGTGCAAAAAATAAAAACCGCAGAGATGATCAAATACCACCAAAAGAAAGCTCTATTTGTGGGGAAAAAAGGACGTCAATTTTGTTTGGGTGCAGCGCCGCACGACTGCGCACTTGTCAGTTAAAGCGATGCAGTGCCGAATTGCAAAAAATGGCCTGGTCATTCAGCAGCCAAATCTTCCGGGGCTGAACCGGTTAAAGATGAATTTAGCCTTTATGGGGAAATTGTCTTCGTAGAAATGTTTGTTGTTTTTCTTTTTGGGGTAAGTGCGGGTTTGTAATTGGCCAAGTAGGGAAGCAAAGGTGGCAACTCTGAAGCCTGTACCTTCCAAAACAAGTCAGTAATTGCAGCTCCATGTTTCAATATTTTTACATTCCCTTTTTACTTAGCAGGAGGTAAAGGAAACATTTTTCTAATGTTAACTGTGCCTTTTTTCAGGAAATCCACCTGAACGATAAAAGTATTCATCTTTGTATGGGAGAATGCCTGAGCACTCCTGTGCCTACAGCCTTCTAGCTGCGTATCTGTAGTATGAGACCTCGGGCACTGCTGCCTCTAGTCTCAGGAGATTTGGAATGAGATTTGTCTCTCCTGCGCTGCTTGTTGTTCTCCTTGCTGAAGGTGCTGATAGCGGGAAACAAAACCCTGCCTTTACTAACATGGCTACCTCCACAAAGGCACACTGCAGAGCAAGGCATAGTAAGTCCGAAATAGGGAATAGATCAGCTGCAGGAAAAGCACAGGCAATACTGCTGACTAGCCTAAAGTTTCATAAATAGATTTTAGCATTGTTTATTGTTGGAAAACTGCTGTATATATGACTCTTACCAGTCAAGATGTTGCTGGACACATGGCTGGGCCCTTGTTGTTTAACTAAAAAATAATCAAAATTGCATCTAAACCATACAAAGTTGTGCTCATAAGTTTACATACAGAATTTAAGATTTCTTAGCCATTTTTCGGAGAATATGAATGATTACACAAAAACTTTTCTTTCGCTCATGGTTAGTGTTCGGCTGAAGCCATTTATTATCAATCAACTGTGTTTACTCTTTTTAAATCATAATGACAACAGAAACTACCCAAATGACCCTGATCAAAAGTTTACATTCCCCAGTTCTTGTAAACCCTCATGTTTTTTCACCTTAATGCATCCTATGCAATAAGGTGAAAAAACTTCTGCCAGTCCGTGCCCCCCCAGCCCCTGTTTTTACTTACCTGAGCCCCATAATCCCTTGCTGGAGTCGCGCTGTCCCTCTCTGCACGGGGCCCCGGCTCTTGATTGGATAGATTGATAGCAGCGCAGCCATTGGCTCCCACTGCTGTCAATCAAATCCTGTGACTCGGGCACCGGGGGGGCGGGGCTGAGTCCGGCATTTGTGTCTATGAACGCCAAATGCTAGACTCAAGAGTGCGCCTGCAAGGTAACCCCCCGGGAGAGCGCTTCTCCTAGGGGGTTATCTGAAGTGAAGAGGAGCCACGAGAGCCATTGAATGGCCCCGATCCTCGACTTCTGGGGTCCCTCGAACGAGCTGCACAGTGGAGGTAAGTATGACATGTTTGTTATTTAAAAGAAAAAACGAGCCTTTAGAATCACTTTAATACCATGTATTGCCCCCTTTAACATCAATGAGAGCTTGAAGACTTTTGTGATATTTGTGGATGAGGCTCTTTATCTTCTCAGATGGTAAAGCTGCAAATTTCTCTTAGCAAAAAGCCTTCAGCTCCTGTAAATTCTTGGGCTGTCTTGCATAAACTGCACATTTGAGATCTCCCCAGAGTGGCTCAATGATATTGAGGTCAGGAGACTGAGATGGCCACTCCAGAACCTTCACTTTATTCTGCTGTAGCCAATGACAGGTCGACTTGGCCTTGTGTTTTGGATTATTGTCATGTTGGAATGTCCAAGTACGTCCCATGCACAGCTTCCTGGCTAATAAAAGCAAATGTTCCTCCAATATATTTTTTTAACATACTGCATTCATCTTGCCATCAATTTTGACCAAATTTCCTGTGCCCTTTGTAGCTCACACATCCCCAAAACATCACTGATCCACCTTCGTGTTTCACAGTAGGAATGATGTACCTTTCCTCATAGGCCTTGTTGACTCCTCTCCAAATGTAGTGTTTATGGTTGTGGCCAAAAAGCTAAATTTTGGTCTCATCACTCCAAATGGCTTTGTGCCAGAAGGTTTGAGGCTTGTCTCTGTGCTGTTTGGCGTATTGTAAGCAGGATACTTTGTGGCATTTGTGTAGTAATGGCTTTCTTCTGGCGACTGGACCAAGCAGCCCATCTTTCTTCAGGTGCCTCCTTATTGTGCATCTTGAAACAGCCACACCACATGTTTTCAGAGAGTCCTGTATTTCACCTGAAGTTATTTGTGGGCTTTCTTTGCATCCTGAACATTTTTCCTGGCAGTTGTGGCTGAATTTTTAGTTGGTCTACCTGACCGTGGTTTGGTTTCAACAAAACCCCTCAATTTCCACTTCTTGAATAGAGTTTGAACACTGCTCATTGGCATTCTCAATTCCTCTTTTCTTTCCTGTTTTATACAGTTCAACTACCTTTTCCCGCAGATCCTTTGACAATTCTTTTGCTTTCCCCATGACGCAGAATCCAGAAACATCAGTGCAGCACTGGATGAAAGATGCAAGGGTCTGTCAGGAGTCCAGAAACTCATTGACTTTTTATACACACACGCTAATTATAAGCAAACAGATCACAGGTGATGATGGTTATCTTTAATAGCCATTCAAACCCCTTTGCATCACCTTGTGTGGATGTTATCAGGCCATAATCACCAGGGTATATAAACTTTTGATCACGGTCATTTGGGTAGTTTCTGCTGTCATAATGATTTAAAAAGAGTAAACAAACATAGTTGATTGATAATAAATGGCTTCAGCCAAACACTAACCATGAGTGAAAGAAAAGTTTTTGTGTTATCATTCATATTCTCTGAAAAATGGCCAAGAAATCATAAATTCTGCAAGGGTATGTAAACTTATGAGCACAACTGTAGTTCCACATGGAGAACATTACAATATGCAAGCATTTCAGCTGAAACTTCCACCTGGTGGCAGGACTAGAAATTACAGCATAACATTTGAGAATGGTAGCTACACCTATTTCTGTATAAACAGCTTGCTCACACCCTCACTCAACAACTGCCCCATCTTTCTAACTTCTTTCATCTTCTAACTTTTGGCTTTGGTAGTGGTTTTGTCACAACATCATCTTATCAGTTTCTCAGTATGCAAAGTCATAATCACATTTTGGTTCGTGAGGTCTTGGAGATAAGTGTATCTGACATCAATGTGCTTGAGTCTGGCATTGATCTTTTTATTCTTTGCAAACTTTATATAACCTTGATTGCCTTTAAATAAAACTGTTGGTTGTGACGTTGGTTCTCCAAGATATTCAAGTAGCTGCTGTAGCCAAAAACTCCTTGGCCAGATTTGCTTTTTGCAAGACTAGGACATTGGGCCACTGCCTAAGTGGAACAAGTAACCACTTGTGGATTTATCCGTCTAGGATCACTTGCTCCATCTGATTCCACATATTCTATGAGTTTGCAGATAATTTCAGGTTAATGTATTGAGTCTGTTTTAGGTACTGCATTACTTTTTTATAGAATTTCAGTTCCTTTGCTGGGGTGTACACATCTGCAGAGAAGTGACATGGCAGTTCCTATATATGGATATGTGGCAGTTGCAGTGTATAAACCGGCCCCCACTGCTTGTTGGGTAGAAGAGCTTCTCCTTCCAACTTAAAAAATTTTTTTTCCATTGATGTGTATACACATTTGCATTCTTCCTTGCCAGACTGCTTAAGGATTATTTAAATTTTTAGATTTAGCATGAAAGTAGGGCTCCTAAAATTGTAACTTTATATTGCTCATTGAGTGCTGTACTGATTTTTGCAAGTTCCTTATCCTCTGTGAGCAATAACCAAATCATCAACATAGAGTAGCAGATACATCCAATTCCCATCTGTACATTTAGTCCCCATTCACACCTGCGCGCCAGAAACATGCAACAAAGCATGCTACAAATGCACATTGTGCTTGCAGTGCCATCAATTGTTACTGGTACCCCAAATGTGGCCAGCAAACCTGCATTTTGTTGCTCAAATGAGCAGTAAAAAAACCCCACCAAGCTCTGCAACCAAAAAAGGTACAGGAGCCTTTTTGGCGCCCTTGTTGCACGTGCAGCAGCCCATTCAAGTGACCATTAGGGCTACGTCAGGGTGTGAATGGGGCATAGAGTATAGACCAGTGATGCCAAACGTCAGTATTTTTACTGGTAACCAGTAAAAAATGGGCACTTTTCTCCTGACAGTAAATGCCAGTGATAGAAAAAGGCAACTTGTCAGTAAAAATATGGCTGTGACGCTCGGCTCGGAACTACACATGCGCAGTTCCGGTGCGGAGTGAGACCATTCGACTGCCTGCTAGAGTGTGTTTGGGCGGCACCAGTGGGTCTGGTGGAGGCGGTGCCCGAGTGTGTCTTGTGCTGTCATAGTGCAAGGGAGCGGAGTGGGTGGAGTCTTATGTGCAGGTCTGCGGGACGGGAGCAAGGAAAGCCGGGAGCGGGACTGTCACTGCTGTTTGGACTAAAGGGACCACCTGCCATGGAGAGAGACTGTCACTGTGATTAAGGAGGGGACGTGTCGTGTTGTGTCAGTGTCATCATCATCTGTGCTGCTGTCAGTGTCACTGTGAGATTCAATGTTGTGTGTGCGCTCATTCAAATTTCTTGCTCTCCTGAGTCCTGTCCCTGAGCTAATTACTTACTATATCAAAAATAAAATAACAAATATGTATTTTGCCTTAATATCTACCTTAAAGCACGTTACTACTTGCATATTGTACTTTTTTGTAGCCTAAATACTGAAATTTGCACTTAAAACTGTAATTTTGTAACTTTTGGAAATGCTGGTAAATTTTGTCGTGTCAGTAAATTTCAATCTGCTAGGTTGGCAACACTGGTAAAGACCTGGATCGACTTTACTTCCTGTGAACCCTTCAGCTATCACAACTTTATTCATTTTTTTAATTTTTTGCTCTAGCTGGCTGTTTGAGTTTATGCAAAGAATAAAATGCTAATCCCCAGTTTTTACAACTTCTCCTAAATGTTGACTTGAGAAATGATGTTTTAGCCCCCCCGTTCACACCAGTGCGACTTGTCAGGCGATTTGACGGTTCCAAATTAGATGACAAGTCGCACCCCATTGCCGACAATGGAACCATTCATATCGTCCTGACTCATGTTGCAGCAATTATGAAAAAGGTTCCTGCACTACTTTTTACCAATTTCATTTCGACTTGCAGACTTCTGTTGAATGAAGTCTCAAGCCGCAACGAAATCGGCAGTGCAAATCGCACTGATGTGCTGCTTTGAAATTGTGCTGAAGTAGAGCAATTTCAAAGCCGCACCGGTGTGAACCAGGGCTTAATCTCCTAATGCTTCAAACTCCTACGTGTCACTATAGTCAACAAGGTTCTGAAAGCTTTGATTTGCAAAGAAAAAATGTTATATGTGTTCATCATACTTTTGTGAGCATCTCTTTGCAACCAATCTTTTCTGTATCTATGGGCATTATGCTCAGAGTCATATTTTGCTTTTATAGACTCCTTTACATCCAAATTCATGTTTGCTTTGTGGTAATCATGTAAACTCCTAAACTTGTAGTGGTTGAGAGGTGTCTTCACTTCCTCTGCAGCTTTAATCCACCTTTGTTTCTCATGAACCGGTAGATTTTGTATTTCTTCCAATGACAAGTGTCTGGCTGGGACAGTGTTTCTCAACTCCAGTCCTCAAGGCGCCCCAACAGGTCATGTTTTCAGGATTTCCCTCAGATGAAATGGCTGTAGTAATTACTAAGGCAGTGATACTGATCAAATCACCTGTGCAAAATAATGGAAAGCCAGAAAACATGACCTGTTGGGGCGCCTTGAGGACTGGAGTTGAGAAACACTGGGCTGGGATACCCTTATTATTGGATTTATTTCAGACTAAGGTTGCAGGTGTTCACGATCTTCCTTTTCAGAGGATACAACACTCACACCAGTTTCGATTTCAGTGAATTTCTGTTCATTTATTTGCAATACTGGTAGAGCTTTTTGCTCTGGTTGTTCAGATGATGCTGACTAATAATGACTGATCAATAATTACACTTCTACAGATTATTACCTTTTTGGTCTCTGGATTAAAAGTCTGCATGATAGAACATTTGAGTTTCAATTCAGATTCGTTTGTTAAGTTAATAATTTCATTTTGTTATATTCATTATGTTAGAATGGTTTTTTTTTGGAATTAGTTTAGTATATTTGTTATTTTCAAATCGATTAAAAAGTTAATTTGAATTTGAAATGGAAACACACTGCAATTAATACAGTATGGTATAAAAGTGAAATAAGATGATTTTCTACTTCGGCTGCCTAAAGCGGAGTTCCACCCAAGAGTGCACTCCTCGCCCCCTGACATGCCACCTTTGTCATGTCATTTTTTTTGGGGGGGGGAGGGAGTGGGTACTTAGTTTAGAGTGGGACTTCCTGTCCCACTTCCTCCTTCCTGCTCTTGGCCGCCTAGGTGACTCCTCCTCTCCCCCTAGGAGGCCCCTCCCTCTCTGCAATCTTCTGGGACACGTGACAGGTCCCAGAAGATTGCCTGGCCACTAGCAGAGTGCAGCGAGACTCACGCCCGGCCGTGAAGCCGAAAGATGTCACGGCCGGGTGCCCACAGTGGCTATGATGGCGCCGGCGGAGAGGAGGGGGAGAGGAGCGAGGCTCAGGGCAGCCGCATCGCTGGACCGTGGGACAGGTGAATGTACACTTTTTGTAGCTGCTGACTTTTAATAAACGAAAAAATGTGTGGAACTCCGCTTTAACCACTTCAGCCTCCGGAAGATTTTACCCCCTTCCTGACCAGAGCACTTTTTACAATTTGGCACTGCACCGCTTTAACTAACAATTGCGCGGTCATGTGACGCTGTACCCAAACAAAATTTGCGTACTTTTTTTCCCACAAATAGAGCTTTCTTTTGGTGATATTTGATCACTTCTGCACTATAAACAAAAAAACAGTAACGATTTTGAAAAAACAATATTTTTTATTTTTTGCTATAATAAATATCTACCACATTAAAAAAAACAAAACAAATGTCTTCATATGTATTCTTCTACATATTTTTAGTAAAAAAAACTGCAATAAGCATATATTGATTGGCTTGCACAAAAGTTATAGCGTCTACAAACTATGGGAAAGAGATATGGCATTTTTATGGCGTTTTTATTTTGTTTTATTTTTTTTTTTACTAGTAATGTCAGTGATCTGCGATTTTTAGCAGTATTGCGATGGACAGATCAAAGACTTTTGACACATTTTTTGGGACCATTGATATTATAGAGCGATCAGTGCTATAAAAATGCACTGATTACTTTATAAAAGTCACTGGTAGGGAAGGGGTTAACACTAGGGGGCGATCAAGGGGTTACCTGTGTTTCTTCAGCGTGTTCAAACTATGTGGGGATGGGACTAACTAGGAGAGATGACAGATTGCTGTCCCTACTTTGTAGGAACACAGGATCTGTCTTTTCTCCTCTTACACACACAAATCCCTGTGCTAGCTCTCGCGCCAAGCTGTTTTTATTATATTCCTTTATTCTCAAATTATTTCTTCTCTCATATATTATTACCGTACTTTATTTTGTATTCTATTCTGTTCTAATCTATTGTTTTCTATTCTATTCCTAATTTTCTATTCTGTTCTATTCTATTCTTTATTTTCTATTCTATTCTGTGTATTTGTTTCTATTCTTTTCGTTTCAATCATTTTTATTGGCAATTTTTCAACATTAATACAAGAGTGTAAAACATTATGGAAAGCCCACTTTGGTCCAACGTATTAAGGAACTGGGTGCATACAAGCAAAAGAAAAAGTCAAACAGCCCAATAACTCTCAGACCAATGGATGGCTTCCCACTCATTGGTCAGGTAGTCAGGTCACTGAAGAAATAAAATTCGAACAGTAGACAATGAACCTGAGTATGATTTGCATCATCCCCAACAGGGGGAACTGTTGAATGTTTCTATTCTTTTCTATTCTATTCTTTAAATCAGCCTAAGTCGGAATCGTCATCCTATTTCACATTTATACCTTACTGTATTTTTTTCAATATGTTTCCATTTTTAATTCAAATAGATTTTCAAATTCATTTTCAAATTTGAATAATTCCTTTTGTTATAATTTAATTTGAATGTTTTAAAATTCATTGCTATTGTGATTTCTGAAATCCATATACATTGGAATGTCCAAACATCGAAAATGTTGGCATTTCGATTCGTAACGAAACAAAACACACGTCTAGTCTGGATGCCGATCTCTGTGTAACCCTTCTGAGACTCATTGTAGTTCACATATATACCTTCCTAAGCACACGGTTTCCATTTTATACACTTTGCTTTAGGAACATGTATTAATGATTTGATTCCAAAGATTTGATATGTTTTAAGGCATGCTTCTTTTTATTCCGTAGTTCATATCGAGTTTTCTCATTTTTTTTTTTCCAAGGTAAATGGTTCTGGAAGAAGCTGTCATAATTCCATCTGCCCGGTGTGTTTTTGGCATATTTACATCAAAAAGCGTGCATCTGCCACTTTCACATAAAATGCATTTCATTTTGTTCTGTATGGTACGGTAGTCTGGAACATAAATCCATGTTTCCTCAGAATGCCTTGTGATTTGCTCCTTGCATACTCTGTGACATTATTTTACCAAATTTGTTGCTTACTTGGGACAGATATTGTTCAAGTTCTCTTGAACTTCATCTTTTTTTGTGTGACAGGTAGAACATAAAGTAATATACCTTGAGAAGTCCTCAATGAATGCCAGAAAATGTGTTTTTGTTTCCTGGATCCTGATTGTTTTTAGGATCATTGAGATATGAGTGAAGGAAGTCCAGGGGTTGGTGGTCTCTTCTGTTTCTACTTTTGGAAAAAATTTCCTAGGTATTTTTCCCTTGAGCAACTGGTACTCGTCATTGTTTGACTGCATGGGTCAACTATTATGTCACTGGCAGTGGCATGCGGATCTTCAGATAGTTTCAGGATTCCTGTGTCTAAGATGACAACTGAAATCTAAAGATAATTTTTTTTCCTTTTAGACAGTGTTAACCACTTTTTTGGTTTTCATGGTTTTCCTCATGTGAAAATACAGCTGATATCTCTGAATGTGACCACATTTCTTTGCTTGGTGAGTTTCTCCACTGACAGAAGTTTGCTTTCAAGAGTAGGAACATATAGTACATGTTTGAGTATCTTTTTGGTGACTGTGGAGATAGAGGACAGTCTAGATGACCTTCCCTCTAATCCTTCTGAGACCATATACTGCCCATTAGCTGTTGTAATTCTTTCTGTCTTGCTTTGATCAAGGTGAGTGAAGAAATTTTCATAATTGGTCATACGACTTGAAGTGCCGGAGTCAATGCACCAGGTGAAAAATGATGAGACGCTCTGTTTTGGGGTGAAAAGCACACACACAGTAAATGAGGTGCCTTTTAACTTGTCCCCTTTGCCAACACATTCTAGCTTTTCAAATTATGCAGCTTCCCTTTAAAGTGGAATTAAATCTTAAAAAAAGTCAGTGCCCTTATATACACTGAACCACGCATGTGCAGCTCAGCGTACGTGTTCCTCTTTGTCCACTGCTGTGATGATTTCACTTCCTTGCACATGCATGTGGGAGTGACGTTATTGCTGTCAGACCAAACAAGCAGCTAAAGAGTCAGAACCTGTAAGGAAGACTGGGAGAAGATGGCAGCGCTCGTGACCAACAGGTGCGCTTATAGGGATTGGAGGGGATTGCTTGGATCACTAGGAAGCCTCAACAAATGTATTGCCATGTGTTATACCACATAGGGGTGACTTGGCCCTTAACTGGAAAAATAAGCCCAGTATAAACTTTGACACATTGGATCTCAGCCCAGTGTTTTCAATGGTACAAACAAGTGGAAACATAAAGGGGGAGATTTACTCAAACGGGTGCACACAGAATCTGGTGCAGCTGTGCATAGTAACCAATCAGCTTCTAGGTTTTATTGGCAAATGGTAATTGAACAAGCTGAAGTTAGAGACTAAGGTTAGGTTGCTGTGCACAGTGTGGTGTGGCGGCAATATTGCACACGCCAGGTGCAATTAATGGAACTTGTATAGAACTAAAGGAAAAAACACTTCACAACACTTCACAACAAGCCCAGTGAAAGGAGGCCCAACTGAGAACACTCATGGATGCCAACAGAGTAAAGCTGAGCAGGTTTCAGACAAACTGACAGTGCCTGTTTGAAGGGGTGGAATGCGACCTGGCTGGTCCAAGTCCAAATGGGAAGGTGTTCAAGGAGAGTGGCGGAGGACTAAGCTTTCCTTACTCATTTGAAACCTTTCCCTATCGCTAATACTGCCCGATGGGTCACCTGTACCTACACTAACCACACGCAGAATGTGTGCCAAGCCCAGGGGCCAGGGTCTTAACTAGACTCTGCCACACCTAAGATGGCCACCAGAGTGGGAGGCCAGCATCCAACCGGATTGCTGCCCCAGTGACTTCGGAAACTATAGAGGAACCATGTTCCTCTCCAGGCTCGAGTCCTGCAGGAACGCACAGGAACGACGTTCCTGTACTCTTTTTCACAACAGGAACGCCGTTCCCATTGGCAGCATGGCCCTGTATGCTGACTGCCCTGGGGCCACTTTGTGCTGTGGCTGCAGCAGCACCCAGGGCCGATCCTTGAAGGCTCAGGTCAGGGGTGGATCCAGGGGGTTGGGTAAAATATTACCGACTCAGCAGCAGGCCAGCAGCAGCACCGAGAGAGACCCTCTTGTTGATGCACCGCCTCGCTGCTGGCCTGGCCTCTACTGCCCGCCACTCTGCATTGGTTGCTATTGCCTGCCGCCCGGCATTTAACAGCCAGTGAGTGATGTAATGTCCAAGCCGAGGAGGAGAAGAGCAAGGTCCCAGCTTTTAGAGCGGAGCCTTCTTCCTCTCCCGCCACGTCTGTGCCTAGTGTGAATGCTTCATCCACCTCCTCCAGGCTCCAGCGTGGCGTGAAGAGAGAATGAAGCATCTGGCTGTGTGAGGCATGCTGCAATCCCTGCTCAATATCTATTGCTCGTCCTGTGTCTTGTATGCCTTTACTGTCCTTGTAAGTATAGGGCTGGCCTGAGGTCTGATACTCTTCCTATAAGACAGATGCATGATAGCATGCTATGACAGATGGGGGGTCCCTGGTTTAAGTGCTTCTGGGAAGTTCCAGAGATGTTCTACTGCTGACTTAATCAGGCAGACACAGATTGCAGATGGACAAGCAGGGCTCGAGTCCTGCAGGAACGCATGGGAATGGCGTTCCTGTACCTTTTCCACATCAGGAATTCCATCCGCATTAGCAGCCGCGTCCTGCAGGACTGGCCTCAAGTGTGCAAGTTTTGGCCGGCAGTGTGAGTGTGTGGGAAGGTGAGGGCGTTTGTGCCAAAGGGGGGCGGTCCACCACGGGTGCCACACATGGGGGGGAGGTTGTCATCCCGGTGCGCCCGTCCTCCCCTCCCTCGGTCCTCCTCCTCCAGCGGCCGCTGTAACAAAATCCCGGCTCCAGTGATGGGCAGAATACTGATCTAATGGCAAATTTAATCAGTGTGATGTTATTACAGGAGCCAGTCTTGGAGGCGGGACCTTGTTACAGCAGCCGCTGGAGGAGGAGGACCTAGGGAGGAGGAGGACCTAGGGAGGGGAGGGCGGGCACATCAGGATATTCAAATCTAAGCTCCAGACACTGGTAAGGCTGCATTGCTGGGCACTGGTGAGGCTGCATTGCTGGGCACTGGTGAGGCTGCATTGCTGGGCACTGGTAAAGCTGCATTTGATGGGCACTGGCAAGGCTGCATTTGATGGGCATCGGCAAGGCTGCATTTGATGGGCACTGATCAGGCTGCATTGATGGGCACTGAGGAGTGAGCAGCCCGGGGCCTGGGCCCAACTTTGCACATTCAGTACAGGCAGCCTGAGGAGAGGGGCCCCAGGCCGGCACATTTAGCACTCCCGGCCTCACTCCTCTGCACCAATGTGTGCGGACACCTTGGGGCAGGAGGGGCCCCACATATCGGAGCCTGCTTGGAAACATAGTGCAGGAGGGGCCCCCAGACCTCAGAAAGACCCTGCATAGAGACATAGTGCAGAAGGGGCCCCCAGTCATTGTAACTTGTTTTAGAAATTCCCTGCGAGGAAACCATTATCACACATTATGGTATTTTTTTTAACTATTTTGTTGTTACATCTGTTCTATATTTATTTGTTTCATGCATGTGAATTTTGGGGGTGTCCTCGTAAACTGGTACTTTACAATAAATGTTGCACTTTATTTGTTAAAAAAGAAGTACGTGTGTATATATATATATATATATATATATATATATATATATATATATATATATATATATATATATATATATATATATATATATATATATATAATACATATACACTTTTTTTATTTTTGAGGTGGGGGGAGAATCTTGGGAGAATTGTACAAGATGGTATTCCTGCGCTATCGGATATGGAATCGGCTAAAAATGGGACAGCTGCATGCACCTAATAGGTAACACTTGGCCTAAATGAATTTTATATATATATGGATGGTGCCGCGCTAATCCTAATTATTTTTATTCCTACTAGTTGAATTAAATATCCAAGTGATAAAACCCACTGTGCAGACTGAAATAAATAAATAAATAAATAAAAATTGAAAAAATGTGGGTGTAAGCAATAGGTAGTCTTCAAGCTGAGAAAATAAAAATCAATCTAGACTGACCATAGGTGTAAATATAATGATATTGTGACAAAATTCAATATAATGGAGTGACATAGAATAATTAACAAACACAAATCCGCAAAAGTGCCTAGTGTCAACACTGTGCAATCTAAATATCTGAACTAAATACTGTGAACCAACAAATTATCCATAAAGTGCAAACGTGCAATCAAGCATAAATAGATGTGTGAAGTCCAAACTGAATAGTAATATCAATTGAATGTCCCAACAAATTGAGTAAAACGAAGTAAAATCACACAAGAAAACAAGTCCTTAATAGTAAAAAAATCTTGTGACATAAGGTGCTGGCATGCGCATGTAGCAGTTAAAGTGCCTGGTGACTCGGGGTTTCATGCAGCTTCGTGTGTGAACACTCCAGTAAGCAGTGGCCCCTTACCTCATGGGAATGGGGCAACAGCATATAACTGGTTCTTTAACCTTTTCCACCTGGCGGCTCCTACGTATTTCTCACCGTCCTGGGGTGGGATACCCTCAGATATGGTCCAGGGGGTGTTTAAAAACAAGGATAAAGGAACCCAATAGTGTAATTCCGTATTACAGATAACCAAGTTTATTTGATAAAAAACAGCAGGTACTCACATTTAAAAATAAATAGCAGAGTGTTTGTATCCGACGAGCGGCGAGCTCGTAGCTTTCCTTCAGTGTATTCAGCCTATCCTGTCCCTACGCGTGACGTCACACCACACGTGACTTCTTCAGGGGATAAGTATAGGCTGTAATAGTGTCCTTAAATACTGTAGTATTGGCCGGCAATGGGCGGCCATTTTCCCGAAGTTCAATATATTTAAGTTACGGCGGCCATTTTCCTAGAGGTTTTTTCGATCTAATTCCACTTAGAGTGTGTGTCAGCTGATGGTTAGTGGCCAATAGAGGTTGCCAGCTGATTCGATATCGCTTATACTGTCAGCAAAGGGGGGCATTGTTAATTTCAATGATAGAAGCCCAGCGGACAGATAGAGTGAATTGTTATTAGGAACGGATTTGCCTATAGGATATTGTTGATGTTATAATGTCCTGCAAAAACGCTAGGTGGGCTAAGTTTTTTAACTAGGTGATCTATATAATAATCAAACCCAGGGGAAGGCGGCAGACACTGACAGAATGCTAAAGGTGCAAGACAGTGAATATACATATAAATTCCGAACAATATTAAGTATATATTTATAAAAAGCACTACATTAGCATCAAATAGATAAAAGCAAAATAAGTTAATTGGCAGCACCCTGCCATTTGGAGGTGGGAGAATTGGGAAAGAGTGTATATCTTTATTGGTTATAGACAAATATTAAATAGTAAAATTAAAAGACAAATTAAATTAAAATCCCTGAGAGGCTAGTAAATTGTATCTAGTGTTCAATAAAAAGTATAGGCTTGCATGGATATGCTAACTTCTCTAATATAAGGAGCAGGTGGTTAAATAGATATGACCTCTTGCTTAGATAGAATTTGGGGAAATCAGTGGTCTAAAATCAATTTTTAAAAAAACGCATTTCTATGTACCTTCATATATTCTAAAGCCATTTTAAGATTATTTTAAAATTATTTTAAAATCATTTTAAAAATCACTCAGGAAACAGTTTAAATCAAAGCCTGACATTCTGGGGCATTACCCCATACACAAAACACTGGCGGGGGGGCCACAAAGTGAGAACATTAAGCAAATTGGAATCTAAGTGGATTTATACCTTGGACACCTTCTGGCCCCGTGGCTTAAACATTGAGTTTGATTTAAACTGTTTCCTGAGTGATTTTTAAAATGATTTTAAAATAATTTTAAAATAATCTTAAAATGGCTTTAGAATATATGAAGGTACATAGAAATGCGTTTTTTTAAAAATTGATTTTAGACCACTGATTTCCCCAAATTCTATCTAAGCAAGAGGTCATATCTATTTAACCACCTGCTCCTTATATTAGAGAAGTTAGCATATCCATGCAAGCCTATACTTTTTATTGAACACTAGATACAATTTACTAGCCTCTCAGGGATTTTAATTTAATTTGTCTTTTAATTTTACTATTTAATATTTGTCTATAACCAATAAAGATATACACTCTTTCCCAATTCTCCCACCTCCAAATGGCAGGGTGCTGCCAATTAACTTATTTTGCTTTTATCTATTTGATGCTAATGTAGTGCTTTTTATAAATATATACTTAATATTGTTCGGAATTTATATGTATATTCACTGTCTTGCACCTTTAGCATTCTGTCAGTGTCTGCCGCCTTTCCCTGGGTTTGATTATTATATAGATCACCCAGTTAAAAAACTTAGCCCACCTAGCGTTTTTGCAGGACATTATAACATCAACAATATCCTATAGGCAAATCCGTTCCTAATAACAATTCACTCTATCTGTCCGCTGGGCTTCTATCATTGAAATTAACAATGCCCCCCTTTGCTGACAGTATAAGCGATATCGAATCAGCTGGCAACCTCTATTGGCCACTAACCATCAGCTGACACACACTCTAAGTGGAATTAGATCGAAAAAACCTCTAGGAAAATGGCCGCCGTAACTTAAATATATTGAACTTCGGGAAAATGGCCGCCCATTGCCGGCCAATACTACAGTATTTAAGGACACTATTACAGCCTATACTTATCCCCTGAAGAAGTCACGTGTGGTGTGACGTCACGCGTAGGGACAGGATAGGCTGAATACACTGAAGGAAAGCTACGAGCTCGCCGCTCGTCGGATACAAACACTCTGCTATTTATTTTTAAATGTGAGTACCTGCTGTTTTTTATCAAATAAACTTGGTTATCTGTAATACGGAATTACACTATTGGGTTCCTTTATCCTTGTTTTTAAACACCCCCTGGACCATATCTGAGGGTATCCCACCCCAGGACGGTGAGAAATACATAGGAGCCGCCAGGTGGAAAAGGTTAAAGAACCAGTTATATGCTGTTGCCCCATTCCCATGAGGTAAGGGGCCACTGCTTACTGGAGTGTTCACACACGAAGCTGCATGAAACCCCGAGTCACCAGGCACTTTAACTGCTACATGCGCATGCCAGCACCTTATGTCACAAGATTTTTTTACTATTAAGGACTTGTTTTCTTGTGTGATTTTACTTCGTTTTACTCAATTTGTTGGGACATTCAATTGATATTACTATTCAGTTTGGACTTCACACATCTATTTATGCTTGATTGCACGTTTGCACTTTATGGATAATTTGTTGGTTCACAGTATTTAGTTCAGATATTTAGATTGCACAGTGTTGACACTAGGCACTTTTGCGGATTTGTGTTTGTTAATTATTCTATGTCACTCCATTATATTGAATTTTGTCACAATATCATTATATTTACACCTATGGTCAGTCTAGATTGATTTTTATTTTCTCAGCTTGAAGACTACCTATTGCTTACACCCACATTTTTTCAATTTTTATTTATTTATTTATTTATTTCAGTCTGCACAGTGGGTTTTATCACTTGGATATTTAATTCAACTAGTAGGAATAAAAATAATTAGGATTAGCGCGGCACCATCCATATATATATAGAATCTTGGGAGAGTTCCCACACTTTTTTTTCCCTTGACTTGATACTGCTACTATAAACTGCTTGCGTGGTTTAGACCTGTCAGTTCAGCCCTGGCTTGGGGCTTTGTCTTCCTTATCACTATTTAGGCCTTGTGATGACTTTTGGCTACACTTTTTTTGTAAGCGCTCAAAATAAATGTGCTTGTGTCATTTTTCAGAAATACTGATTCGGAAATAAAATATGCAGATCACTTAGATGTATTTCTGCATGTAAGATATTAAATACATTTCTAGTTCTGTTATATTTAGGAAGAAGGTATTTTGCTCCTAAATATAACACAGCAGCTGTTTCTTTGCAGTATTTGTTAGCCTGTTAATCAGAGCGGGCAAAAATAGTCATGAAAAAAATTACCATTACCATTCTAAAATCTACAACTCATTTTTAGAAATACCTTTTTTTCCCCCCAAGAACTGCTTTTATGTCAATGCTGCGAGAGAAAATTAAATTCCTTTTAGTGGGCTTTGACCATCAAAAGAGCCCATTGTTGGTTGCTTATTCCCCTTTGTAGTACTGAAATGTACAGCGTATATGTTTCCATGTAATGATGTGTAATAGTAAGGCTATTCCATAATTCCCAGCTATCCTTCATTTGGAAGGATTGTGTTATTTTCAAACCCATGTACACCATATTACAAAAAGTATTGGGTGCCTGCCTTTACACACTCATGAACTTTAATGAGATCCCATTCTTAGTCCGTAGGGTTCAATATTGTGTTGGCCCACCATTTGCAGCTATAACCGTTTCAACTCTTCTGACAAGGCTGTCCACAAGGTTTAGGAGTGTGTCTATGGGAATATTTGACCATTCTTCCAGAAGTGCATTTGTGTGGTCAGGCTCTGATGTTGGACGAGAAGGCCTGGCTCGCAGTCTTTGCTTTAATTCATCCCAAAGGTGTTCTATCAGGTTGAGGTTAGGACTCTGTGCAGGCCAGTCAAGTTCCTCCACCCCAAACTCGCTCATCCATGTCTTTATGGACCTTGCTTTGTGCACTGGTGCGAAGTCATGTTGGAACAGAAAGAGGCCATCCCCAAACTGTTCCCACAAAGTTGGGAGCATGAAATTGTCCAGAATGTCTTGGTATGCTGACGCCTTAAGAGTTCCCTTCACTGGAACTAAGGGGCAAAGCCCAACCTCTGAAAAACAACCCCACACCATAATCCACCCTCCACCAAATGATTTGGACCAGTGCACAAAGCAAGGTCTATAAAAACAAGGATGAGCGAGTTTGGGGTGGAGGAACTTGACTGACCTGTACGGAGTCCGGACCTCAACCCAATAGAACACCTTTGGCAGATGTTATAGTTGCAAAGGGTGGGCCAACTGAATATTGAACCCTACAGACTATGACTGGGATGCCATTAAAGTTCATGTGTGTGTAAAGGCAGGCGTTCCAATACTTTTGGTAATATAGTGTATATACCAGAGATCATTGGAGTGGTGGTGCCTGCTTCAGTGATTTCCAGCTTCCGGGGGGATTGGCCAGGTATGCTATATACATAGTTAAAGTGTTACTGAACCCACAATAGTAAAATCAGTCTGTATATACAGTAAAGTTGCTTGTTATACTCACTGGAACCTAAGGGGTTAATCCTCTGCATTGTGTAAAAAGGCTGTTTGATCCTGTCTTCTCTGATCATCTCCTACTTTTACTGTCCCTAATCCATCTGCTGATAGTACAGAGCCTTGGAGGCACTTTGCACATGCTCAGTTGGGTGTGTATTGCTAGAGAGTTCTATTTATTTATTTTGGGAGGGTGTGCATTTGATCGGCACAGGGTCAATCAGCACTGTCCAGATAGAAAGTCAGGGGTCATGCCGCCCCATAGGACAGTCAGAGAAGAAAGAAAACTCCTCCTACAAGCTTTAACCAGTGCTTGGAAGTGAAGTTGCTGTTGATCTGAGAGGAAGATCTGAAATGAGGGGAAGCTCTGCTGATTTTATCATCCAATCATGTGCAAGCTAAAATGCTGTTTTTTTTTTTTTAATTTTCCTTGCATGTCCCCCCTCAGATCTACAGCGACTGCACTTCCAAGTGCAAAGTGAATTTTCCTTTAGTAAATAACCCCCAAAATGCTCAACTTTTGATCTCTACCATCTTCACATTGATACCCAACTCCCAGTCTTAATATATCTCTCTTTGTCAGAGGCACTTAATAAAACCACACAGGCGCAGGGCCCAAGAGACAGGCAGAAACAAGTAGAAGCTGTTTGCCATCTCTCCAGTGCTACAAGAAAACATTATTTATTAGCATTTTCTTTTTGTAGGAAGCCGTTTCTCAATACCATTATTTGGCAGCTCTCAGCTGCCAGCTCCACAATAATGTAATTTTCTTGCCATCAACACTGTTTGTCTTTAAGATAGAAAGAGGGCAATATGTTAAAATCCTTTCAGGCCTAGAAACTTTGAGGGAGCAGTGCCCCAGAAGCGGAAAATATATCTTGATTAGAATAATTACACTGGTCTGTTCTTGGTTTGACAAACTCCAAGATGAATTATCAGCTAATCTCTCCATGACCGAGATGATCATAGCCTGAATTATAATTAGTAACTAGCTTGTATTAAGGCTTACAAATCGGAATGGCTCTTGTCAGTGATAAAAGTGCCTTTTGTAGGCACAAAACCCATACACACAAGTTCTAAAAAAAAAAATACACGTTTTCGAAAGAATAAATGTTTACAGAGCTCATGCTGTCACTTGGGTGCCTTATGGCATACATTCAACAAGAAATAATGGTATTAAGTTGGCATCTAAAAGACAAGTGGATGTAACTTTCACAGATTCCAGTTAACAAAAATTGTAGCTTAAAGGTAGATCTGTCTTTCTAAGCAGACAATTAAAATGATGTTTTGTTTCCATGTTGTTTTTAGTGCCTTTGCATGCAGGCCTGCCACTTAGAATTATACTTAAACACTGAGCAAGTGTATTGCAATTACATCGTTTATGCACATACTGAAATAAAACATTTCTGTGGCTCAGAATGCTATACCCAACGTACCTAGAAATTATTGGGCTTATTTAAAAAAAAATGATGAACTGAGCTTCATATTCAAATTTAGGTGCCAGTACATACCCTGTATAAATTAAACTCTAATGCCGCGTACACACGGTTGGACTTTTCGGCTACAAAAGTCCGACAGCCTGTCCGACAGACTTTCAACGGACTTTTGTCGGACTTGCGGCAGACTTTCTTATGAACGGACTTGCCTACATACGATCACAAAAAAGTCAGACGGATTCGTACGTGATGACGTACACCGGACTAGAATAAGGAAGTTGATAGCCAGTAGCCAATAGCTGCCCTAGCGTGGGTTTTTGCCCGTCGGACTAGCACACAGACTAGCGGATTTCTGGGTCCGGGGTAGTTACGACGTAAAGATTTGAAGCATGTTTCAAAAGTCCGTCAGATTTGCGGCTGGAAAAGTCTGCTGAAAGTCCGCTAAAAGTCCAGGGAAGCCCACATACGATCGGATTGTCAGCCAGCTTTAGTCCGTCAGCGTCCGTCGGACTTTTGTAGACGAAAAGTCCGACCGTGTGTACGCGGCATAACATGCACCCGAAGGACACAAGCAGTAAACAGTATAGCAGTCCTTACATTCCACAACACAAGGCAAGCACCCCAAAGACTTATTAAAAGGCATCCGTATGTGTACCCAGTCATGTTTTACATTCATATGCCTCCTTCAAAATGTTTTGCATATGACCTATATTGTGCAACCATGTGGACATTGTACACATTGATTGTTCATCTCCTGCATGGAAATTATTTTTGTAAAAAACCTAATACAAAAACTATTGAAAGGAAAAGGTGTGTGTATGCAGGCCGCAGAAGAAGTCATAATTTGCATTCTGCATGCCTTGGATTTATGTGTCCCAGGGTACACGAACACGAGTTCTTAGTATCATAGTAGGTAAGGTTGAATTAAGACAATAGTCCAACCAATTGCACCTGTGTAGGTGTATGTGTGTCAGTATCGGTAATCATTTCTCATATCCCTGTATGTTGTGTTCACTAAGATGCACACCCAAGAGTCTTTACCCCCCTGCGCAGCTTAAGGTTAAACTGCTGCTCCTCTTGTGTGGCCCTGTGTCCTCTTACACTCCCTGAGACCGAAAAGTTTTCTTCCTACCCTGGGATCACCATTGAGGTATTTGTATACCACTATCGTATCTCTGCTCAAGTGTCTCTTCTACAGGGAGAATAAATCCAGTGCCTGTAGTCATTCCTTCTAATTGAGGTCCTCCAGTCTCCATATTAATTTGGTTGCCCTTCTCTGGACTCTCTCCAGCTCCAGCACGTCCTTCCTGAGGATTAGTGATCAGACCTGGATGGAATACTCTAGATGTGGTCGAACCAGAGTTTTATAAAGTGGCAGGATTATCATTTCATCTCTGGAGTAAATTCCCTTTTTTATGCAAGCTAATAGTCTGCTGGCTTTGCTTGCTGTAGCTTGACATTGCCTGCTATTGCTTAGTCTGTCTTCTACCAAGACCCCCAGATCTTTCTTCATCCTTGATTCCCCCAGAGGTTCTTCCCCTAGTGATTAGGTTTGCGTTTATATTTTTATATGAGTTGATTTTAAAAAATCTGATGGCTATGCACTGACACTCAATGATCACTGCTATTTGGGAAAGACTGAGCTGGGGACTATCTACTCCCTCCTCTCAGGCTATTACTTTTTGGGCGTGTTGCCCCAAGACACCGGTACTTTATCTTACATGCATTGATCAGAGTAGACTTACAGTCAGTGACACATTCTTGGTTTTTATGGCTACCTACTCCCTGTTAAAACTTGCTTCACAGCATCTGGCCAAGAGGGGTCTTCCAGCACATGTCTATGTGACTCTAGGATGTCATGGAACCTAATCCTAAAGTGTAACTAAAGGCAAAACTTTGTTTTAGTTTTGGATAGAGTGGAGAGGGATTAGAGCACTTGTCAGTTTTTATTGCCGTCTGTGACCCCGTTAAGAAGACTCACCCTCTCTATCTGTCCTGTTTACCATTATCATTGAAAGTGACAGTAAAAGAAAATTTTGGGTTGTCCCCAGGAAAGTAATAGAGGGGAAATCTTCCAGTGGGGACACTAGCTCTGGTGACCTAGGGGTCCCCAAGGAATTCCCTTAATTTGCAGGGATTTCCTCTCACTTCCTGTTTGGCTATGGGACAGGAAGTGAAGGAAAATCTCTGCCTTGGGATACAGATGGCAAAAAAAAAAAATCTGACCCTCCCCCTTGCTCCATCCAAAATTTAAAAAAAAAGCAAAGTAAGCTGTGTCAACAGGTGCGAAAAGGTGTATCATGACAAACCATGACCTTTTATGAATACCTTACTTTTGACAATGCCTGTCATTTAATAAGGCCCCATGAAACACTTTGCATGGTAGGCTTACCCTAGCTCAAGGAAGTCTTTCTGTACCAGGAAAGGGCTAGTTGGTTGTGTTTGCACCCAGGCTGAAGGTTTCCAGTTCTTCACCGCTGCTGTTGTATGGTAGCATACCTCCCAACTTTTTGAGATGGGAACGATGGATACCTATTAGCAAAAGTATGTAGGCATAGGACACACCCCCTGTCACGCCCCCTTAAAGGAGAATTATACAAAAAAAGATTAGTTAAACCCACAAGTGCTTTTCTTTACCACTACTATTCCTTTATATTGGCTTTTGAAATGTACAATGGCAGCAATTTAGAAATTTTATGAAAGGTTTAGCACTGAAAAACACTTTTTGAAAACTAAAAAGTGTATTTTATATACAACTATATAGAATAGGAGGAAAGAGGGACAGAGGGACTTTGTTCCAAATTGGGGACAGTCCCTCAAAATCAGGGACAGTTGGGAGCTATGTGGTAGTCTGTTTTATACACAGTTTCTCAAACACAGGTTCACATTAGGAAGGGGAAGTTTAGCAGATCAAAGCAATAAATCAGAATTCATACTTCACTGATTTATATTAAATGAAAACTAGTCGTAGGCACTGCCTTTTGCACAGTTTTGCCTTTGCTGGTACTTTTAATAACCTTAGCAATGCTTTCGCCCTGATCTATCTGGTCTCTAATCTATCTCTGTTTTAGAAATTTCTGTGAGGCTTTTACAACTTTGAACGTTTATTTTGTATTATATCATCAACTATTTTAGGCTAGGGGGAGGTTGACTCCTGGGTTAGTGGGATTCCTGAACAGGAAGTCTTTAATGGACTGGAAAACATCGTCCCTACAATAACAACTTTACTTGAATTTATTTCTGAGCATTTTTCTTAGTGAACCATTATCTTCTGAGGTCAAGTAATGGAATGTGTAGCTTAACCTTCAACTAAAATAGCAAGCACTCTAAATCAAGCTTTTTATAAGGGGTTAATTGCCTTATCTCAGCCTGCAATTAACATGACCATAGACATTTCATGTTTGACCCAACATGGCAGAGGGTGACAATCCTCTTGATCTATGCCTGCTACCCAACTCTGTGTACCAACTGGTCTTGGGAAAAATGGCAATCAGATATATTTTATCACTTCAGCTCATGCAGTCTAAAGCACCTGCCTACACAGGCTTTTGTTCTTGCCATGACTGCTTTTCTCTCTATAAAAGTCAGTAGGAATTCAAAAGCCATTTGAAGCAACTTGATAGAGCTTAGAAGGGAGGTCAGGTGCAGGACAGAAGGAGGTCAGGTGCACATCAGGAGAACCTCTGAAGGAACTCAGAAGCATCAGAAGACTCAGAAATAGATGTTAAATGTAGGTTGGATGCACCTGAAGGCGCCCTGCATTTGCCCATCTACAAAAGCCCTAACATCTGATCTCCGTCTAAAACACGTGTCAAACACAAGGCCCATGGGCAGAATCTGGCCCTCCAGACCACTTTAATGTGTCCCTCGTCCCCAGGGGGAGGGGTTGGGGTGAGATGTAGACAGCCTGTGAAGGAGAGCTGACCGCTGCACACTATGCATAGCACACCCCTGAACTCTGTATGTAGCACACTCCTCAACAATGCACTCTGTACACAGCACACCCCTGCACCCCTCAACACTGCATTCTGTACATAGTGCATCCCTGAACCCTGCACTAAGTACGTAGCACACATCTGAAATCTGCACTATATATGGAGAGCATCTATGAACTCTGCACTCTGTACATAGCACATCCCTGAACCCCGCACTCGGTACATAGAGCACCTCTGAACTCTTCACGATGTGCATAGCTTATCCCTGAACTCTGCAAATAACAGGGCGGCACAGTGGTGTAGTGGATAGCACTTTCGCCTAGCAGTAAGAAGGGTTGCTGGTTCTAATCCCAACCACGACACTACCTGCCTGGAGTTTGCATGTTCTCCCTGTGCCTGCATGGGTTTCCTCCGGGTACTCCGGTTTCCTCCCACACTCCAAAGACATGCTGGTAGGTTAATTGGATCCTGTCTAAATTGTCCCTAGTATATGAATGTGTGTTAGACCTTAGGTTGTAAGCTCCTTGAGGGTAGGGACTGATGTGAATGTACAATGTATATGTAAAGCGCTGCATAAATTGATGGTGCTATACAAGTACCTGAAATAAATAAAATAAATAAATAACGCACTCTTGGTATTTATTGCACCTTTAAGATCCTCCCACTCTGCAATTTGGCCCCACCCACCACTCAATGCAGTTCAGCGGGGGGGGGGGGCGGCCGGTTGAGTTCCTGCAGAATAAAAGCCCTGCATAAATGTATATATTCTTACAGATGCAACCGGCCCTTTGAGGACAACCATAATGCTGGTGCGGCCCACAATGAAATTTGGTTTGACACCCCTGGTCTAAAGTTTATGGTCGGCTCCAAACATCATTGTAGCAGAGCATGTGTTGTTGTAAATACAAGGAACAGCTGCTTGAGGAGGAAGTTCCTGGCTTGATCCTATTTTGTTCACGAATCATATAAACTGCAGCTTGGTAAATAACCCGTGGTGTTATGCTTCAAAGTCATTAGCTGGCCATTTTCCAGACAAAGGCTGAGAGCCAGGTGTTTCCTGCACGTCTCGTTACGTCCTGGCATTGTTCATGAGCACCAAGCAGCATGCTTACCCTTTGCTGCCCACGACTGTCAGCCTTATGCTATTAAAGGTCAGTATGACATTTCAGTGAGTTTGTTCAGTCTGCTCTTGGTGACATCTCCCCATAAGTGATCAGAACTCCTCTACCCTATGTTGCAGCTTCAGCAAACACAAGTAAAGGAGTCTATTCATTTTACATGGTGGAGAAAACAATAAGATGAGTCAAATAGTTTGAGCGAGATCCACTTGTAATAGGTGTGGCAGCTGGGCAGGCCTGAGAACTGTATTCTAGTAATTTCATACATAGAGTCCCAGAAATTTAAAAGATTATTACAGCCTGAGGCTTCCAGCTTCAGTTTTGGGTGAAATTGCTCTTAAAAAGTGTAATTGCCACCCATAAACGGTGAAGGCATATTACACATTAAAGTGAACAAATGCAGTCCTTCTATTCTCTATGTGGGTTGAACAACGCTCTTGTCACAAAGCTTTTGTTTCCATCTCTAACCACAACCCTGGCTGCTGATGACATACATAGAGAGCAGTGATACATGACTTGGACAGGATGAACAGAGATGTCTCTGACATGAGGGTTGTGATTGACAGCCTGACTTCACCTTCTCCATACTGTGCAAGATGGAGGCACTCAGTCATAGAATAATGGTTTTGAGGGTCAGACTGTAGCAGAGGTTTTGTTCACTGAATATGCACCAGTGAGTTGTTTATAAGCTGAACAGTTCATATTTGACAGCTCCTGATCTGCATACTTATTTTGCGCCCGTGAGTCCGGAGAAAGAAAAAGATAAGGATAAGAATAATAACTAGGCAACTGGCATTTTCAGAAGCAGATTGGCAACGGTAGCCTTCTTTACTGCAGGAAATCACTTGGCAATCATTTTTTTTTCTTTCTTTTAATATTTTTTTCCATGTAAAGAACTGGAGTTCGACTAATATGAAAGTGATTGTATTTCAAATCCAACTTTTGAAACATCTTGGTTTGTAAAGGCATTTTTTTTTCTTAAATAACAAACATTGCATACTTTCCTGCTCTGTGCTGTACAGAGCAGCCCCGATCCTCTTCTTGGGTCCCCTGGTGGCTCTCTGGGCCCCTCCCCCCTGCCCAGTGCCCCCATAGCAAGAAACTTGTGCATCTTGGCTAATGAGCCACGCTCTTTGTGCCCCGCCCCCCTGCTCCCTTCTCACTGGCTTTGATTGACAGCAGTAGGAGCTAATGGCCCCTGCTGCTGTATCTCAGCCAATGAGGAGTGAGAGACCCGGGAGAGCCTCAGCTGCCATGCGCATTGCTGGATCGAGATCGGGGCTTGGGTAAGTATTAGGGGGGCTGCGGAGTTAGCTGCACACTGAAGCTTCTTTACCTTCATGCATAGAATGCATGAAGGTAGAAACCCTTCAGCTTTTGGAACCACGTTAGGATTTTTATTTCCTTTGTTACCAGAGGGAGATCAACTAAATGCAAACTCCCCAGTTTCTCTCCAGCTCCCATCTCATATTATTTCATGTTTATAGCTTATGGGGGAGCGGGATTAAGAAAGTCCCTTTCCTTGAAGATTAACTCCACTTTTACTGAGAAAAAAAAACACTTGATGATCTATGTACATTGCAAAGATTTTGACAAACTTTGTTGCAGATTCCTACCTTTTTGTTATTCTGAAGAAATAGCAGTTTGTTGTCTGTGTCTGTGTGTCAAGTGAGTCTGTATGGGAGTGACTTTATAATTATCAATCACCTGCTGCACCTGCAGCGCTCTGAGGAAAGTGGCAGGGTATGCATCCCTTTAGATGCTATTTCCCTCTGGGGGTGTCTCACTAAATTACATTTTTGTTACAGGGGATGCTCAAAATTTGACTTGCATCTTAGTGTAGCCTTCTGTGGAAATCAGTGAGGCAATCACACAAGCAGGAAATGACATTTCTGGGTGGCGTTCTGTACACTATTCATGTGCTGAACACCTCCACGTAGCCATATTGCAATATGCACTGGTGGGCAGTCATGTTGGAACAGGAAGGGGCCACCCCCAAACTGTTCCCACAAAGATGGGAGCATGAAATTGTCCAAAATGTCTTGGTGTGCTGACGCCTTAAGTGTTCCCTTCACTGGAACTAAGGGGCCAAACCCAACCCCTGAAAAACAACCCCACACCATAATCCCCCCTCCACCAAATGATTTGGACCAGCGCACAAAGCAAGGTCCAAAAAGACACGGGTGGGCAAGTTTGGGGTGGAGGAACTTTGCACAGAGTCCTGACCTCAACCCTACAGGACACCTTTTGGATGAATTGGTGGGGAGACTGCAAGCCAGGCCTTTTCGTCCACATCAGTGCCTGACCTCACAAATTTACTTCTGGATGAATGGTCAAACATACCCATAGACACACTCCTAAACCTTGTGGACAGCCTTCCCAGAAGAGTTGAAGCTGTTATAACTGCAAAGGGTGGGCCAACTCAATATTGAATCCCTATGGACTAAGACTGGGATGCCATTAAAGTTCATGTGCTTGTAAAGGCAGGTGTCCCAATACTTGGTAATATAGTGTATACTTTACCCTCTACAAATCTGCCCTTCTCAAATACAACTCCTGCCTCCACACTGCTAAACAAACCTACTACAACAACCTCTCCCTCTCCTCTGGCACCTTTCATTCCCCGCTCAAACATGCACTGGTTACCCCCATACTTTAAAAAACCCTCACGAGACCGCACCTGTTTGAAAAACCTAAGACCCATCTCCCTGCTCCCATTTGCCTCCAAGCTCATCGAACGCCTTGTCCATGACCGAATGAGTCGCTACCTCATGGACAACAACTTTCTCGACCCCCTACAGTCCGGCTTCCGTCCACAACATTCCACTGAAACTGCCCTACTAAAACTCACCAATGACCTACTAACTGCTAAAACCAATGGCCATTACTCTATACTCATACTCTAATGCCCCGTACACACGGTCGGATTTTCCGATGGAAAATGTCCGATCGGAGCGTGTTGTCGGAAATTCCGACCGTGTGTGGGCTCCATCGGACATTTTCCATCGGATTTTCCGACACACAAAGTTGGAGAGCAGGAGATAAAATTTTCCGACAACAAAATCCGTTGTCGGAAATTCCGATCGTGTGTACACAAAGCCGACGGACAAAGTGCCACGCATGCTCAGAATAAATAAAGAGATGAAAGCTATTGGCCACTGCCCCGTTTATAGTCCCGACGCACGTGTTTTACGTCACCGCGTTCAGAACGATCGGATTTTCCGACAACTTTGTGTGACCGCGTGTATGCAAGACAAGTTTGAGCCAACACCTGTCGGAAAAAATCCTAGGATTTTGTTGTCGGAATGTCCGAACAAAGTCCGACCGTGTGTACGGGGCATTAGACCTCTCTGCTGCCTTTGAAACAGTTGACCAAATTACACTCCCTTGGCCTCTGTGATTCTGCTTTATCCTGGTTCTCCTCCTACCTATCTCAGCGCACTTTCAGTGTCACTTACAACTCCATCTCGTCCACTCCCCTTCCTCTTTCTGTTGGGATACCCCAAGGTTCCGTCCTTGGGGCCCCTCCTATTCTCGCTCTATACCTCTTCCCTGGGCCAGTTGATAACCTCCCATGGCTTCCAATGCCACCTCTACGTCGATGACACCCAGATCTATCTCTTCACTCCTCAACTCACCCCCTCGATCTCCTCACGGATCTCCAATTTACTGAATGACATATCGGTATGGATGTCACACCACTTTCTCAAACTGGCTTCCCCTACCCCACTGTATAAAATTCAGAATGCTAACCACAACATACAAGGCCATCTACAACATCGCCCCCAGCTACATCACCACCTCATCTGCAGAAATAACCCTAATCATCCCCTCCACTCCTCCCAGGACCTCCTGCTCTCTAGCTCCCTTGTTACTTCCTCTCATGCTCACCTTCAGGACTTCTCCAGAGCCTCTCCTATCCTCTGGAACTCCCTGCCCCGATATATCAGCCCCTAACCTGTCTACCTTTAGGAGATCTTTGAAAACTCACTTATTCAGGGAAGCCTATCCCCACCCATCTAACAACTGTCCCCGAGTCACCCCCCATCAAATCATTCTCCGCATCTATTACCTTTTGTACCACCACCCCCTCCCTTTAGAATGTAAGCTCTACGACCAGGAACCTCCTGTCCCTTCTGTATTAAACTGTACTGTAATTGTGCTGTCCCCCCCCTCTACATTGTAAAGCGCTGCGTAAACTGTTGGCGCTATATAAATCGTGAATAATAATAGTGTATATACAATTATTTTTTTTCATTTGCTATTTTTTTAGAGTATAGTTACCCTTTAAAAGATAACTTCACTTGCAATAAAATGTATCCTGATGCATTTTTAAAGGTGCCCTTTAGAGTCCCCAATATTCTCATGTGAAAGTCAAAAAATATGAAAAGCTTTCAGCTCCACTACCAAGATCTCCACTGTGTGGCCCTGCCTACTACAGCACAGCCTGTGCACAAAAAAGTCCCGGCCATGTTCAACTTTTACTTCACATGAGTGGCACTGACTGCATTAACTTCTATAGCTGGAGTTGTGCTTCTATAGAGATCTAAGGCTGTCATGAGTACAGCCCCACATTATGAATAAATAGAATAAATGGAGTGAGTGGGGCCCTTGTGCAGTAGATATTGGATGCAAATGGGACTTTATATTTACACTTGCTGTGGTGTCAGTGAAGATTTTAGGAGTGAGGCCCAAGTTAAATATGTTTGTATGTGGCTTCCATGAAGGGTGTGCAGGAAGATTTAAAGGACAACTTCAATAAAGTAAAGTTATCCTTTTAAACTAGGCTACAGTCACAACAGTTTTTTTTTTTTTAATTCAGCTGTAGAAAGTAAGAACCTCTGTGAACTGTTTATTGCTGTCTTGCCCCTCATTGCAAGGATATTCCCTCATGGTTACCAAGACCAGAATTGAGCAGAATCTCACTAACGGGGACAAAAATGGCAATAAAAGCACTTTTCATTATTTATTTTTTATATAGGGGGTAAGGGTTAGAGAGCTAAAAGCTACATTTTGCATTGTGCTCATGAGTCAGAAAGTTATAAGTGTAAGGACACCATAAAAATGTTACAGTGTTCCCGGAAGGGATTGGGGTTTCCCACAATTAAGTGGATCGTTTCAAGGCCATTTTAGATACAAACAATGGTTAATGGAGAGCAAAAGAGTAACTGTTTTTGTTCCCTCTAGATGTTCTGGTAAACCCACTTTCAGAATGTAGGTCATTTAAACTGTGACTAACACTGATAAGAAGTTGTTGCTTGTGGGTGAGAAAGTAAAGCTTCCCTCCTATCAAGTCTGTCATGCCGCATTAAACTGTTCATTGCCAGCAGTTATTCCACAAACCTTTTAGCAGCCAGTACATGGCCAGAACATAGCTATATATGGGTTCCAGCTTATTGTGCAGCTCACATAGACGAGAGAAAATTGGTCACAGGAATTTAATTTAGCTTCGAATATTTCTAGCAAATTCTCTGATAACATTTGTAGAAAAAAAGTTTTCATTATTATTCATTTATGGAGAAATAGAGTATTAAAATGTTACAAAGTATAGTGTTGTAATATACATTTTTCTTGGCAAGTCTCCAGTGTAAATTTCACAAACGTTTAAGTGTGTGGGAACAAATTTTACAAAATGAAACCTTAAAGAATTCCTATAGTTCAATTAGAAAAAAAAAAAGTTACATTTCATTTTAGAAACATTGAGTTGACAAGGATCTGTCACTTCTGACATCTCATTCTTCAGTCTTTCCAAGACAAGTTGTGGAATAGTCTTATGTACATTACTGGGTACACTGGGTGGCTTAATTATTCTAGAGTCATTTTGCATGGCTTATGGTGTCACACGTAGCAAATGCTATGGGTCTTGGGCCTACAAATTCCCTATATTCTCAAGATGTGAAACATTGGCGACTCGTTGATTAAAGGGAACCTGGAAGTATTGTGTTTTCTTTTTTATTTAAATGTTTAAAACTAATAAAACTGTGTGTATAGATGTAGCACCCTCCCAGCATAGGATACTAGGTACATTGTTACCTAGCATCGGCACAAGGTAACCAGATGCCAAAAATACTTGCCCCATGGTGTTCAACTATGAAGCCTAATGCCGTGTATACACTAGTGGACTTTTCGACCGGACTGGTCCAACGGACCGAGTCCGGCGGACAATTCGACAGTGTGTGGGCTTCATCGGACCTGCAGCGGACTTTTTAGGTCAAAAATCTGACGGACTTTAGATTTGGAACATGTTTTAAATCTTTATGTCGGAACTCTGCCGGACCCAGTTCCTATAAAAAAGTCCGCTCGTCTGTATGCTAGTCCGACGGACGAAAACTGGGGCTAGGGCAGCTCATGGCTACTGGCTATCAACTTCCTTTTTTTAGTCTGGTCGTAAGTCATCCATCCGACTTTGGTGTGATCGTGTGTAGGCAAGTCCGTTTGCTCGGAAAGTCCGTCGGAAGTCCACCCAAAGTCCGTCGGATAGACCGTCGGACCAGTCCAGTCGAAAAGTGCGCTCGTGTGTACGCAGCATTAGACCGTTCACCTCTCACTATTACTCTAGAAGATTGTCCTCTGATCTTTGGGCACTGAGCATTTTGGAGTATCCCATGCCCCAAACCCCCTCTCCTCTTGAAGTTCTTCAAGCAATAAACTACAAAAATACATCCTCTAGTCCAGTGTTTCTCAACCTTTTTTTAAAGGCACCCTTTAAACCTATGAACAATCTCAAGGCAGCCCATTCTAAAAATGTAAAAAAAACTAGCCTAATAGTTTTACATAACACAGCAACATCTACACATGTAGAACACACAACTTTAGCAGAGATTTGTTTTTCCAAAGCAATTGCACCTTTGTACACCGGTACTGACCAGTATTCCAATGTTTCTCCTCTCTCTCAGTTTTTCTTCCTCATTTAGCTAATATGTGCTAAGAGGGAGGGGCTGGGGAGGGGTAAACAAGGATGCTGTGCAGGCTCCTGACTTCCTCCTTAACAACCGATGATGTTATTGGTTGTTAGGACACCGATGGCTAGAAGGTTGTATTAGTGCTCAATGAAAACTTGTGGCTTTGGCTTTGTGTAATAAAAGGCAGGCTCATTTCAGGACGCCGGGCGCATAAATTACAGCGGCTGATTTTTTTTTTTTGAAGCACCTGTTCAGAGCCAGAGGCTCTGATAGGCTTCAAAATAGGGTGGGCTCCAGACACAGAGCATTGGGCTCGGAGCCCGCCCAGGTGTGTTAGAATAGCGAATGAATAGTCGCTATTCTAACACTGAATTGCCTCTCCGCCAATCAGGAAGCGTGGGTCTGATACCTGTTTCTCCATTGGCTGAAAGGACAGGCGATCCTATTGGACGGCTAGAAGGAGGGAGATGCATGGCGGAAGCCTCTGTGATCCACAGGAGGAGGAAGAAAGAAAGCTACTGCCCGCCCGCCCACTTCCTACATGGGGTAAGTGCGGGGCTTTGATGTCCCAACCATGTGTTGCCCCCCCAAAAGAAAAAAACACCAAAAATCACATTCAAATCTTTAAATATAGTTCTCATTTATCATTTCAAATGTAATATATCAAATACATACATTTGTATATCACTAACATCAAAGTAGTACAGTCAGTGTTGTTATTTCAAGGATTCTGAAAAAAGGGCATCTATTCCATCCCTTGGACTACAGAATATTCGGAGTTCAGTAGGGATTTAGTCATTTAGCAAAAGGAAGCTAGGCAGGGCTTACACTATTGAGTCCACAAAAAGGCTGTGTGTTGACAGCCCACAAGAAATTAGGATCTGAGTGCATTTCTGACATATTAACAGTATTTTGCTTAACTTGCAGGGTCTTTAACCACTTGCCGACCAGTCACGTACCTGGTACGTCATTGGCCTTCAAGTGGTTGTCCCGGAATGATGCCTGCAGCATTTTTTTAGAGTCAGCATGCGGCTCTCTTGTAAAAGCAATCCTAGCGGCTAACTAGCAACTGGATTGCTTTTACAAGCAGCGTGAGGGGACAGCCTTCCGTGGCTTTACTGACATCTCCTGTCTCACTGGGAGTCCCAATTGACCAGTCGATGTTCCTGCTGGCTGCTCAGGGAGCCGAACAAAGCCCGAATCAGCTTTGTTCGGCTCTCGGCTATGGTAACCCAGAAGTGATGACCTGACACCACTTCTGATTTACCCGGATGTCAACGGCGCCATTTTCAAAAATCAAAAGCATTCGAACACCGATCTTGGTGTGTTCAAATGCTTTTAAGGGCAGAGAAGGGATTTGGGGTCTTATAGACTGTATACTGATTGAGGCCTGGTCTGGAAGTGATTAAAGTGATTAAAGGGATAAAACATGGGATATGTGTGTGCATTGTACATATGTACTGTATGGATTTTTTTTTGCCTTGACATAAACTTTAAAGGAGCCATGTAATTAAGGGTCTGTGTCAACAGACTTTTGTTTGCTTCAAAACTTCCTCTCTCTCTCTCCATATACTTCAAGTCTGTAGTTTAGAAGCATGTCAAATGAAGGTAAGAAGGAGATTTTACTGCAGGCCAAATATATCTGTCAGTAAACTCGGAATGAGTTTAGAAGCGAGCTGCGATCGCCCATTAGTACTAGCCCAAAGCCCATTGGACACAGATCCTTAAAGCGCTGAGCCTTTTAAACATGCTTCCATAATAGCAAAAGGGCAGGATGAAAGAAGTGTTCCAAATCCACCACCTACACAGCCCTGTCAGCTTCATTAAAGGGGTAGTAAACCCAAAACCCAGGTTATATATTATTATATTATATAAGGTTAATATGTTATATATATTATATTAATATTATATATTATCATTAGATGTGGTGGCTGCATTCGTTTTTTTTTGGCTGTTTTCACCTAATGATCTGGCCAGTAACACACCTCCTGTATATGCCACCACTCTGGATGAAAGAGCAATAGGAACATCTTTGGACAGCGGCATTGTCAGTCTGGTGGGAAGAGAATGTAAGCTGTACTAGCTGATTTGATTACATTAACAAATTGAAGCCAAACTCCAGCTAATACCTTATAAGCAGTTACAGCAAACATAGATAAAAAGAAAACGAATGCAGCCATCACATCTAATAATTGGTAAGCTGCAATATAATAAATGTTTGCTTTTGGGGTTAATACCACTTTAAAGCAGATGCATCTACATAGATTTTTGACACATAGGTGGTATAAATTCCACACAGATTCAAGCTTTAAACCCTATTTAGTAAAACATATTGTTGATAATACATGTAGCCCTCCTTTTATCAAAGTCTTCTCACCAGTTTACACTTTTTGTGGGGTTATTAAGTTCTAGGGATAAGTGCTTTATTTTAGTAGATGGTCCAACAGGTTTCTAACTGTGGAAGGCTTTTATCGTAATTGCCTTGTGTATTGGTAGTGTGAGTTCAGCCTGTTACACAGCAGTGCTATCCTCTGGATACCTAACTATTACCTATTACTTATCTTAATCTACCCCCTCCCTTTTCGGCATAGTTCCCAATTGTCCCCCCCTGAACCAAATCCCCTTTTCATCCTCAATTGGCCCTCTTTTTGCTCTAATTTATAGTGTAATGTTACAATTTCGATTAATAGCTAAAGGTTATAATCAAGCTCTATACTTTTGCATTTGCTATTTTCAAATTCTAGTGTAGGGGCCTAGTTACACCTATGTGTTACAGTAATGCGTGTATTAATGCTAAACACCATAGACACTCATTTTAAATATCACACCAGCACAATAAATTGCACCTCTCACTACCCTGCATTGTGGTGCACTGTTTCTGCAAAAATAGTGTATTTCCAATGTGGTGCATTACCACAACACACGACGTTGTGGTAGCACGTGACATGACGCATGCTAATGCACAGCATAGGACAGGATAGGTGTGAATAGGCCCTAAAAAGGTAGCCCCCATTCTCCTGACGATGCACTCTGACACGAAACGCGAAGGGAGGGGCTTGAACTTTTGAGGTCATACCCCCGCCGTGGATGCTTGCTGACAAAACATCTGTGTTGTCTGTGCATACGATTTTCTTCTATAATGTGAGTACCTGTTTGTGTTTTTAAGCACTTCAATACAGGCACCTCCTTCCTGTCCATGCTGTTTTTCAGCGCTGTCGCACTTTGAATGACAATTGCGCGGTCATGCAATGCTGTACCCGAATTACATTTTTATCATTTTTTTTGACACAGAGCTTTCTTTTGGTGGTATTTAATCACCACTGGGTTTTTTATTTTTTGCTAAACAAATGAAAAAAGACTGACATTTTTTAAAAAGAAAAACGTTTTTCTTATTTACAAAATTTTATAACTGAAACTAAAGTGGAGTTCCACCCAAAAGTGGAACTTCCACTCATCGGATTCCTCCCCCCCTCCGGTGTCACAGTTGGCACCTTTCAGGGGGGAGGGGGGTGCAGATACCTGTATATTACAGGTATCTGTACCCGCTTCCGGCATAGATAGCCGCAGAATCTGCGGTTATTTACGCCACTTCCTGTCCCCCCCCCACTGTCTGCTGGGAAACACACGGATCCCAGAGACAGCAGGAACCATCCGTATTGCGCTGTGCGACTCGCGCAGTAGGGAACCGGGAAGTGAAGCTGCAAGCCTTCACTTCCTGATTCCCTTACCGAAGATGGAGGCGGCAGCACCCGAGGACCGAGAGACGGTTCGGCCTCGGGTGCCGACATCGCGGGCGCCCTGGACAGGTAAGTGTCCATGTTTTAAAAGTCAGCAGCTGCAGTATTTATAGCTGCTGACTTTTAAAAAAAAAATTTCAGCGGAGCTCCGCTTAAGTAATTTTCTCCTTCACTGATGTGCGCTGATGAAGCTGCACTGAAGGGCACTGCTGAGGAGGCTCTGATGGGCACTAACAAGCATCACCGATTGGCTTGCACTGATTATGCCCCCATTGAGGAAAGCCGCTTATCGGCTCTCCTCTCCTCACATACTGTCAGCATGAGTAGAGGAGTGCCGATAACCGGCACTTCCTATTTACACTGTGATCAGACACAGCTGATCACATGGTAAAGAGCCTATGTCATGTAAAAGGGAAGACACTATATGAGAAAAGAAGGATGCTGCACACCCCGATAAGTGTCAAAAAATGTCATAGGCTCTTTACCGTGTTCGGAACTATGGTGTGTTCTATTGATCGCCACACTGCATGCCCCCGAGGGGCGTGCACGAGTGGCTTGTTCTGAAGGACGTCATATGACGTCCACTCAGAACAATGAAACCCCCGCCTTGCTGTCATTCTGCTATAGGCCGGGCAGGAAGTGGTTAATAAGTACATGCAAGCTCTGTTTTCTTCTTCCAATGTGGTTGACACAAAGCCATTTGGTTTGCCACAATGTTTGTCAACTTGGAGGTGCTCGGCTTGGTTGTTGGATGAGGACCACCACAGGGTATCTAGAGGCACCTGTTATGGCACATGCTTGATTGATCTGTCACTGGAGATCCATAGCATCCGGTAAGAGGCTCATTCGTGATGGAGGGCACAAGATTGTTTGGAGTGTTTCCTACACCATCATTCACGCTGCTGTGGATGAACCCCCCGAAACCTGCACATTTCATTAATATTCTGTGGATGGACTTTTATTTATTTATTTTGACGGCTTCCCCTAATTTATATTGGACTTTTGCTTAGTCACATATATTTGATTTTTAGCACTTATGAAATCATTCACTTGGCAGTGCACTTTATATGTAATCCATTTAGAACCTTGCGATTGTTCACATTCATTTGTGTTTTAGCACTCATTTAAGTTTCTATCTGGTAGTTCACCTGTTCTGTGTGTGTATACATTTTCTGTTCCTCTTTGTATTCGGATGTGAAATAGGTGCAGTTCTGAGCGCAAACTTTTTTTTTTTTCTGTTTACCTAAAGAAAAGTGGTAGTACAAAAAAATTGTCAGTGGAGTTAAATACGTAATTCTTTGTGTAAAAAATTTCAATGATCTGCGTTTGAAAAATAAATATTGAGCATAGATCCAGACTGAATGTGAGTATCCTGGCAAAACCTGCTGTTTTACTATTACTTTTCATTTTATTTTTATCTGTAATGGCTAAAAAAAATCAATTGGCTTATGTGCCTTATTACCCCATGCCTTCTCATGAACTGTCTCATACCCAGACTGGCCATTACTGTACCTGTGTAGACTGTTAGCCAACAGATCAGAGACTTCTCATACCACCTGGTGAAGGAATAACCATCCAGTTACAATGACCACAGGTTGCTTATCGATGTAACGGAGCAATGAGGACAACACAGATTTTATCCTGAGTTTGCAGCTCCAGAAGCCATTGATCGACATGAGCACAGTTTATTTATTTCTCCTCCTTTAATGCCATATCATCCTTCATGTCTTACTTGCTGGGATGAGGAGGATGAGAGAAGACATCTTGGCAGTTAAGCACTAACAGCAGTAAGTGTTTAGCTTGTCAAAGATAGCATCATAAGCCTCATACACACGATCAGATTGTTGGCCAATCGAGCGTCTGATTTTTATCAAAAGGGCATGTGCCAGGAACTTGTCTTGCATACTAATGGTACACAATTGTCGGCCAACAATCAGGAACGTAGTGACGTACTACGAGGAATTTCAGCTCTTGAGCGCCACCCTTTGGACCCCTTCTTCTAATTTCGTGTTTGGTGAGCATTGATTGCGAGCATGCGTGTTTGTACTTTCGACTTTTATGTGACGGATTTGTGTACTGACCATACGAAAATCAGACAACAGACCATTGTCCGCCAAAAATTTACTAGCTTGCCATCCAACATTTGTTGGCAGAAAGTTGGACAACAATTGTCAAAAGGATTTTTCTAAAAGGAAAAATTTGCGCTAGGTATAAAGTGAAAAATATAAATCAATGAAAATTGATATTGTGCTCAAGTGTACAAAAATATTGATAATAATAATAAACCTATGAGGAAGTATCCTGGGGCTATGCGCTATAACCCTGATAGGGGGCACCACTAAGAATATATACAAAGAGCGCAGCGCTGGATATGAGTATACAGTGAAAAATATTCAAGCAGTAAAATTATTTTGTTCAAAATAAAAACTGTGCATATTAATCTTCAAAAAAATGTCCATAAAATACAAAATATAAGTGATTAAACGTCCGTGAGGCACATGAAACACCAATCTGGATATCTGACTTCCACCGCTGTGAGACCCGTCACCAGAAAGATTGAAGGCTTACCGGACCGCCTTTTTAAAAAGGCATGAATCAATCACCACCATGGATGCTGTCCCTCTCCTGGCTGGATCCTGCTGTGAAGCACTAGATGGTTGATCCCAATCAGTCAGCCGTGAAGGAGCGCCGATCCCAGTAGCATAAATAACCAAGAAAGAGGGGAGAAATGCTCCAATGGTGTAGTAAATTATTGGTTCTTTTATTAAAAAGCCATGAAGGCGTTTAACAATACAAAAGTCCTTGCAAGGAGTGAGAAAACAATTCCGATAGAAAATGAAAGTCCTCGCATGCGCAGTCCGTGCGTACGTGTCTACCCGAGCGGCGAAGCGAAGACACTCAGCCATTGGTTATCTAATTACTGAAGTTTGGAGACAGCTGAAGCATTACCACTAGTGTTGATACTAATATGCTTCCATGAATCTTATCCGATGCCATCTTGTGGCAATGGCTGAGTGTCTTCGCTTCGCCGCTCGGGTAGACACGTACGCACGGACTGCGCATGCGCGGACTTTCATTTTCTATCGGAATTGTTTTATCACTCCTTGCAAGGACTTTTGTATTGTTAAACGCCTTCATGGCTTTTTAATAAAAGAATCAATAATTTACTACACCATTGGAGCATTTCTCCCCTCTTTCTTGGTTATTTATGCTACTGGGATCGGCGCTCCTTCACGGCTGACTGATTGGGATCAACCATCCAGTGCTTCACAGCAGGATCCAGCCAGGAGAGGGACAGCATCCATGGTGGTGATTGATTCATGCCTTTTTAAAAAGGCGGTCCGGTAAGCCTTCAATCTTTCTGGTGACGGGTCTCACAGCGGTGGAAGTCAGATATCCAGATTGGTGTTTCATGTGCCTCACGGACGTTTAATCACTTATATTTTGTATTTTATGGACATTTTTTTGAAGATTAATATGCACAGTTTTTATTTTGAACAAAATAATTTTACTGCTTGAATATTTTTCACTGTATACTCATATCCAGCGCTGCGCTCTTTGTATATATAAATTGTCAAAAGGAGCGTACTAATGGTCGGATTTTAGGCCAACAGTCTGTCAACAGACAATCCCCTGCCAACAATCGAACCGTGTGTACGAGGCTTTACAGCCCAGGAGATAATGCTTCACCACCAGAGAGGACAGATTGTATGACGACTTCTGAGCCCAGTACCTTCGAGAACCCATGTTTATTGGTTCCAGAGCTGCTCCCCCGAATCTATCATTGTTCAGCTCTATATGAAACACTGCGCTGTTTTACATCAGTGACACAGTATTTAGGGATTTTATTCGATAGACCAACACAAAGTGGCACATAACTGTGAAGTGGAAGGAAAATGATAAATATTTTTGAAAATTTTTTACAAGTAAATATCTGAAAAGTGTGGTGTGCATTTGTATTCAGCCCCCCTGAGTCAATACTTTGTAGAATCACCTTTCACTGCAATTACAGCTGCAAGTATTTTGGGGATGTCTCTACCAGCTTTGCACATCTAGAGAGAGTACAATTTTTGCCCATTCTTCTTTGCAAAATAGCTCAAGCTCTGTCAGATTGGATGGAGAGCATCTGTGAACAGCAATTTTCAAGTCTTACCACAGATTCTCAATTGGATTTAGGTCGGGACTTTGGAACATTCTAACACATGAATATGTTTTGATCTAAACCATTCCATTGTAGCTCTGGCTGTATGTTTAGGGTCGTTGTCCTGCTGGAAGATGAACCTCCGCTCCAGTCTTAAGTCTTTACAGATTTTCTTCTAAGATTGCCCTTTATTTGGCTTCATCCATCAACTCTGACCAGCTTCCCTGTCCCTGCTAATGAAAAACATCCCCACACCATGATGCTACCACCACCATGTTTCACAGTGGGGATGCTGTGTTCAGGGTGATTTCCGCCACACATAGCATTTTGCTTTTAGGTCAAAAAGTTCAATTTTGGTCTCATCTGACCAGAGCCCCTTCTTCCACGTTTGCTTTGTCTAGGGTTGCCACCTTTTCTTCAAGTCAAGCTCGAACACTTTAGCGGTGCACAGCCATTTTTTTTATACATATATTTTGCTAATAAATAACATTTCTAATCATATGGAGTTAATAAAAAGAGTTCCCCTTTTACATCTGAACTCGCAGAGTTCCCTTTCACTGTAAGGAGGGGTGTCTGCAGACTCGGATGTAAGGGAGAATTCTGGGGACTTTAACATAAGGAATGTTCTGGGAACCCTGATTTAAGGTGGAACACTGAGAACTCTGGTGTAAAGGGGAACTCTCATGTAAGGGGTGCTCTGAGAACCCTGATTTACCTTAGTGCACTCACTCAGAGGCAGGAGAGAATGCAGGAGGGGGGAGACTTCAGTCACAGACAGGGATGGATGGTGAGCTCACTCACCCCTTGGCAGTCAGCACCTTTCATCTAGATGTATCTGAGGCTGCTGGACTTCAAATTTCCGGCTTCCACTTTCCTTTTCTGAGGCACAGCCATGGAGATTGGAGTGTGGGCAGACACAGAGGGGTAGGAGTGGGAGGAAGAGGTGCAGATCGAGCCCTCTCTCCTCTCCCATCTGTGTGTGTGTTGTTGGGGGACATTGTTAGTGTTGGCTTTAGGCAGCATGAAAGAGAGTGTAACAGACACTTCCAGCTTAGACAACTGCAGCCAGCAATCCTGCTGGTAAGCCATATTCCAGTCTGAATGACGTGTCTGGGTTTCAGGCAGTCTTAAACCCGGACGCATGATTCCAAACCCGAACTGTCCAGGTGCATCCCGGACAGGTGGCAATCCTAGCTGTGTCCCCCACATGGCTTCTCACAAACTGCAAACAGGACTTCTTATGGCTTTCTTTCAAAAAAGACTTTCTTCTTGCCACTCTTCTATAAAAGCCACATTTGTGGAGTGCACGACTAATAGTTGTCCTGTGAACAGGTTCTCCCTCCTGATCTCTGCAGCTCCTCCAGAGTTACCATGGGCCTCTTGGCTGCTTCTCTAATTAATGCTCTCCTTGCCCGGCCTGTCAGTTTAGGTGGACAGCCATGTCTTGGTAGGTTTGCAGTTGTGCCGCACTCTTTCCATTTACAGATGATGGATTGAACAGTGCTCCATGAGATGTTCAAACTTTGAGATATTTTTCTAAAACCTAACCCTGCTTTAAATTGCCCTGCAGCCTTATCTCCGACCTGTCTGGTGTGTTCCTTGGCCTTCATGATGCTGTTTGTTCACTAAGGATCTCTAACAAATCTCTGAGGGCTTCGCAGAACAGCTTTATTTATACTGAGATTAAATTACACACAGGTGTATTTACTAATTTGGTGACTTCTGAAGGCAATTGGTTCACCTAGATTTTAGTTAGGGTTATCAGAGTAAAAGGGAGCTGAATACAAATGCACCCCACACTTTTCACATATTTATTTGTAAAAAAAAAAATGTTTGAAACCATTTATCATTTTCCTTTCACTTCACAAATATGTGCTACTTTGTGTTGGTCTAGCAGTGTGCCCTTAGCTCAGGCAAGAAACCAGGAGCACACATGATTTCCAGCAGATCAACAGGAATTTTGTACTTGCAGCATTTTTAAAGTGGAAGTCCAGCCTAGATCTAACTAAGCTTACAACTGCTCCTACCCCCTCCTAACTCCTATACTACCTACCTTGTAGAAGGAAGATGCATATACTTACCTATTTTCATAGTTCTCTGGTCTGGTCACATGATCGTCTCCCAGAGGCCAGCTTCAGGGGAGGGGAGGGACAGCTGACAACAGATGCATCATAGTAAGCCTATGGGTGACGTCACCATCCAGGCATTCCGTTCATTGTTGGTACTTTCTTTTTCCCTGAATATGATCACTGAGATCACAAGACTGGAGCACCCCGAAAATGGGTAAGTATAAGCATCTCCCTTCTACAGGGTAGTTAGTATAGGAGTTAGGGGGGGGGGGGGTTATAGCAGTTTTAGGTTTGGTTAGATCTAGGCTGGATTTCCACTTTAAAGGGATCAAACATGAGGAATGTGTATATATTGTGGAGATGTACTGAATGTTTCTCTTTTATTCTGCCCCAATATACACTGTAGTTCCCCATACACAGACTGCCCATGATTGGGCCAAGTCTTGAACAGTCATATGGCTTAGCCATACCAGTTCTGTCTAAATTATGTTAGCTGTGAACTTCTGGGTCATTCAGGGGAGAAAAGCAGTGATTTTTCTAGTGTTTAAGTGTACCGTTTAATTCAAAGCAACCTCTGATCAGGTAATGATTATGAGGTAGGAAAATCCAAGTATCTGATCAATCAATACATTAGAATATATTTAGCACCCTCTGTTGTGCAACTAGTGTAGGTAAATTTTATTTTGTTGACTCATGGTAGCTGTGTGAGTCTGTAATTGGGTTTGGTTACTCCAGGTCAGGCTGGCGGGCTCTGCAGGGCAGGTCTCTGATGCCTCCCCCTGGTTCTAGAAGTTTGGAGAAGCTTCTGGACGTTAGTGGGTGGAGAGTAGGAGGTCCTGATCTGCATACTTGAGAGGATCTGGCTAAACCCCAGGCAGAAGGCACTGGTAGGGTGGCTGGGTCAGCCCTTAAATTAGGTGGAGCCTTAACAGCAGGGGAGTCGCCTGGAAGATGGAGATCTGAGGTTGCAGTCGTAAGGCCTGGGCGGGATCCCGGGACTGGGGGCACTGCCTCCAGGCAGGAGCTGAGGAGAGGAAGCCTAAGAGTGGGATCTCCATTTCCTTTAGGTCTTGTGCAGAAGACATCCCTAGCTGGCATGGGAGGATCTGATCAGTTGAAGGCCTGAACGGGATTCTTGCCCAGTGCAGTGGGGAGCAAAAGACAGTGTGAGTAGCTCAGCATACAAGGGGAGAGACTGCCAGGTGTAGCATACTTTTTCAGACACAGCATTGTGCTTAAACCCAAACCTTTGTCCTGGGACGTTCTTCAGAAGCAGCCAGGCGGGCTGGTAGTACCTGCAAGCATCAGAACTGTGTGAGGTTCCACTGAGGAGACACAATATTCCTGCATTCAGTTTTCAATTATTGTGCTATTTCACTAAGGGGGACTGAGAGCTCCTGGTTCGTAAAGAACAGAATCCAAAAGAGACTGATTATTCCGGAGGGAGTCCAGTCCAGGATCTTCATTTTTTTGTGTACATAGAGAAGGTTTGTACTCCTCTGATGTTTCATCAAGTTGGGCATCCCATAATCCCCAAAACCCTGTCCAAGTTGTTTCCCCAATAAAACAACAAAAACAAGCCCATGGACTCATTACTTGTTCCTATTTGTATATAAAACCTTGGACCTTAAAGAAGGGAAGCTTGTCCTGATAAATTGTATGTTAGTGCAAATAAAAAAAAGTATCACGGACAGTACTCAATTTTCTCTGTCACAATTGCACTAATACGGCTACAATCAAATCAAGTATATAAAAAAAGTAAGTTATTTCAGAAACAGTCTATAGCCAATAGCTTACAACCACTGTATGTACCAATACCCTGCCCCCATGCTTACATTTTGTTCCAGAATTTTCTTGCCAGCCTTTGCCCTCTCTTTAAAATAGTACAGTAATTTAGTTCACCTCCAGCTTCAAAACATAAAGCTTGGCAGCTGAATCCAGATTCTTTTTGTATGTTGCTGTTTCAACAATTTTGTAAACAGCCATTTACTGCCTGCATGGCCATCCCTGACAGTTGTTTTATAAATAGCGATCTGTATAATGGTTTTGTGACAAGCGGGCTTGACAACCTGGAGCAATGGAAAGGAACAATCAAACGCGATTGAATATGCACGACACGCAATTTTGGTTAATGGATAGTTTCAGGCCTGACATGTACCGAGCAGAGATCAAAGAAGCAAACAAGGCCTGTCAGTAAAGGGGGAGGCAAGTTCATAAGAACAAAGCAAAGTGATCTTTTTTTTTTCCAGAAACTAAAGTATACTCAACTCTTAAGCTGGCCATACGTGGATCAGAATTTTGGGCGGGGATTAGACAAATTCTGATCTGTGTGTGACATTTGCAGTTAAACAGAAGTCAATCAACTTCTTTTCAACGACCCTGTTGGATTTTAGCTGCTCAATCAGTGCATGCAGCCTATGGCTGCAGCTTTGATCTGTGTATTCTGACAGTGGAGGGAATCTCCCAGCCTTCTCGCTGTCAGAATACAATAGTGCAGTGCGGAGTATTGCCCCAACCACCTCAAATGTGCAGATGAGTAAATCAGTTCAATTTTTTCTTGTTCAGCCTGCTGAAAAAGTATCAATACTTTTGAGAACCAAGAGATCAAACACCACTGATCGCTAGGGTCTGGTGACCATTGGTAACTAGCTCTCTACTCTGCTGCCCACCCGCTGGAGCTCTGGGCTGTGGAGCGGGCGGGTACAGCTGAGAGAGGCTGAGCTGGATGGCGGTCCAGGAATCTGGGCAGATCCTGACCATATGGTCGCAATCCTTCCCGAGCCTGGACCAACTCTGAATTCAGCAGACAGCAGACTTCAGCCTGTTGTCTGCTGAAAATGCAGATCCCGACCATATGGTCGCAATCCTTCCCGAGCCTGGACCAACTCTGAATTCAGCAGACAGCAGACTTCAACCTGTTGTCTGCTGAAAATGGGTCACAGGAGGGCAAAAGAAACTGCACTCCTATGATCCACAAGAGAAGTACAGCCAAATGAGCTTTGGCTGTACTTCTCCTTTAAAGCTGAACTCCAGGTACAGGTGGTCCCCTAGTTACAAACCACTCCTACTTACAAAACGGAGGGAGACAACAGGAAGTGAGAGGAAATCTACCCCTAGGAAGGGAAATTCACTCCTGTAATGGTTATGGAAAAAAGGTGTCTCCACTGATGCTTTATCACCAAGGCCTATTTCCACAACAACCCAAAATTTTCAAAATCCAATTGTCATTGGGACAGAAAGTGAGGTAAAATCTTCTGAACAGGGACAGCAAAACAAAATTTACAGGGGTGTTAACCCTTCCATATGCTATCCAAAAAGCTTAAAAATAGTTTTTTTTGGCTGGAGCTACACTTAAATAATGTACCTGTTCCGACTTACAAACAGATTCAACTTAAGAACAAACCTACAGACCCATCTTGTTTGTAACCCGGGGACCGCCTGTATAATCTTATTTGCAAAGCCCTCAGATTAGCATAATGTAAGGATACATATCCCATATCAGACCAAGGGGTGCCCTCAAAAGGCTGATTGTATCTGTAAAATATACATTTTATCCAGGGCTTTTTTTCTCAGAGAATAGACGCAAAATGTAGGAGTTATGCATACTTACATTGGTCCAAGCTCAACCAATGTAAGTCTGTAATAAAGATCATACCAGAAGTTCAGCTTTAAATGAAAAAAAGCATGCACCATTTTTTTCCCCCAAGAGACTTCTAGCTGATCCAGTGACATCATGGTCCCAACTCTTCTCCTTCACCAGTCAATGGCCTTTACTCCAGCCCATGGCAGAGTGCTATAGCGTGCTATCGCATTTGAGAGAATAGGTTCTTTTTGTACAACACTGTCGGTCTGATCTTGTAAGTCTTTTTTTAAGAAGTTATTTTCAAACACAGTACTGACTTCCTGTTTAGTAGCTGCCTTTTGCTTAGGGCAATGTCTGACTTGAACTTCTGCCATGAATTAGTAAGAGTTCTTTGTATCTGACAGTATGGGACCCATTCACGCCAGATGCAGTTGGATGCATTTTTGACTGCACTCCAAATGCATAGACAGTCCACAAGTCAGGTTATCCTAGGGCACATATGTCAAACACAAGGCCTGCGGGCCATTACATGTGACCCTCGCACCTCTCCTGCAGTTGTAGCACACATCTCGTCTTTGCCCCATCTCGTCTTTGTTTCAGCAGTTCAGAACTCCTCCTACAGATCCTGCACCTCTCTGTGCATCCACAGCACCCCCTTGTCTCTGCCTTCTCTGGGCTCAGTATACAGCAGAATTCGTACGGCCAACTCCAGTCCTCCTCTAGACCCTACACTTTCTACTTCCCAGCTCTGTCCCCAGCTTCTTCCCAGAAGCAGCACAAGGTATTGGGGGGGGGGGGGGGGGGAGGGGGGTTCACTGTGATGTAAGGGAGGTTGGAGGACTCTTGACATCTGATGTAAGTTGGGGGGGGAGGGGGTGCTTTGGAGATCTGCTTATAATTATTTGGGAATAATACAATTCTATGGCACTCCAAACGCAGGTATGCACACTGCTGGTATCACCCACAAGAAATTTTATTGGAGACTGCTCAGACAGAATATCATGGCAGAACCAAATTCTGTCTGAACAATTGGCAAAAAAATTTCTTGTGGATGATACCAGTGGTGTGCAACCCACCTTTTCTTACTTGTATCATCTGCTACAGGACAGTGAGTGGGCTCTGTGACGGTTCTGCACCGCCCTTCACAGCTTAAGTCTTAAGTTATTACTAAAACCAGTAATAATCCTAATGCAGAGGCAATTATTTAATATGATAAAGCGTAGATACACTTATATAGTCTTACAGATACAACTGGCCCTTTGAGAGCAACTATAAAGTTTGATGCGGCCCGTGATTTTTTTTTTAAGTTAAAAATAACAAACATGTTATACTTACCTGCTCTGTGCAGTGGATTTGCACAGAGCAGCCCAGATCCTACTCTTCTCGGGTCCCTTGCTGGCTTTCCTGGCTCCTCCCTCCTGTTAAGTGCCCCCACCGTAAGCAGCTTGCTATGGGGGCACCCGAGCCAAGTCACAGCTCCCTGCGTCTATTCGGAGCCGCATCCTAGCCCCACCCCCTTTCTCTTCTGATAGCTGGCTGATTTTGATTGACAGGAGAGGGAGCCAATGGTGCCGTGCTACTGTCTCAGCCAATGAGGAGGGGAGTCCTGGGCAGCCAAGACAATCCTACAACATCGCTGGATCTAGATGGGCCTCCGGTAAATATTAGGGGGACTGCTGCACACAGAAGTCTTTTTATCTTAATGCATAGAATGCAATAAGATAAAAAAAAAATCTTCTGCCTTTACAATCACTTTAACACTAGTGCAGTGCAGTGAAAAAGAACACCAAGCTGCATTTTTCCACACTGCAAATGTACAGAAATGCAGTGGACATACAGTAAAAGCCCAAAGCAGACAGAAGTGGCCTCAAAGTAAAGCAAGTTTAGGAAAAATGCACTGCAACTACATGCAAATGATGTAAAAATGCACATCACTGCCCATGCAAAAACACAGTAAACTGCAGTTTTTGGTGTGATTAGGCCCTTAAAGTGGATTAAAGGAGTGCAGTTTATGTTTGCAAGCACCACCATACTGGATCATATTGGAGGGAGATGGGCTGTATTATATTGTGTATGTATACACATACTTGGAAATGCCTCAAAATTGGCCTAGTTGCTCCAGTGTAATCATTAAGACTGCTGGGACTCCAAAAGTTTTCTGCAGCCTAGATTCCAATGAGCTGACATTGGCATCAATATATCAGCCCCACAGTAGCCAGAGCAGAGAGGTAGCGCTATGCACGAAAAGTTAACTAAAAGAGTGTGGGTTGTGCCCTCTGAAACTATAGGCATTGGCCGCAGGGAGAGTATGTCTGGCCGGAGGAAGACTGGAATCACTGCATGCAGCTTGGAAGCCTGGACTGAAGGGAGAAGGAGACAGACTGGGCTCCAGTAAATGTTGCATTTTATTGCCTATGAATTGCTTGCCATGAGTACCAGTTTGTTGCCCATTTATCATGATTGACAGCGAGTTCTCCATATATTGCCATATCTGTGTAACCAAGTGGGTGCTGTTTGTTGTACTATAATTCAATCCCCCTACATAAAGCCATGCCTCTAAAACTGTTGCTTTAGCCTCATTTCCTGCAGTGCTACATACTAAGGTCAACCCATCCCCCCCGACTCCACCACCAGAGAATGTCAACCTTATGGAAAAACCTTGAGGTGGATTTATAAAGGCAATAGACTGTGCACTCTGCAAGTGCAATTGCTCCAGAGCTTAGTGAATGAGGGGAAGATCTGCTGACTCCCATCATCCAATCATGTTCAGGCAAATAGCTGTTTTTTTTTTTATCATTTTCCTTGCACGTGATTGGGTATTCTTTGCAAAGTGAAGCTTCAGCTTTGTTTACTAAGCTCTGGAGCAACTGCACTATTTTCCTTTAGTAAACCTACCCCATTGTCTTGGTTATTGGTCAGTTAAAAGACATGTGGTTTTACAATGAGGTGAGGCTAGAAAGGTGAGAGCTGCCATTACGGACTTGGTTTTTTTAAGAAGATGAGCTGTCATTCTGTGCAGTTTTACTTGCTGCATGATTGCTCCATGTCCATTGTTTAAGGATAGCAAGTTCAAACATCAAAAATGAAAAGGTGAACTAGCACCCTTCCCACCATGTTCCTGCTTCATTTAGGTGCTGTGTAGGTCTATGCTAGCTAGCACAAGGATCTGTACACTACATAGCCTTAGAGCAGTGGTTCTCAACCCTCTAGTGCCATGGCCCCTTGATAAAATTTCCCAAGGTTGTGGGGACCCCTAACAGTAAAATTTATTTTCATAGCTTGGGTTGTCAGCACCCAAGGCAAGACAAGTAATTTGGTCCCCTAACCCACAGACATTTAGCGCTCCCTGAGTCCCTTCCACTTGTACAGTATTAAAATCCCTTATGGTACATTTTAGGATGTACCACTTTCTTTTTGTTCTCCTTTCTTTACCTTTTATCTCTCTATATCCTATTTTCTTGTCCCCCATCCTTCTCTCTAGCCATCTTTCTTGTTCATTCTCTTCTTTTTTCTTTGTTCCTCTCCCTTTTTTTCCTCTCCGTCTCTTACTCCTTGGTGGGGGGGAATGGAACATTCCAATATTCTGTGACCCCTGGCAAATCATCATTCAACCCCCAGTTTGAGAACCACTGCCTTAGAGGCTGTGTAGCATCATTATGCTTAGAGTGGCTAGCGGTAATTTGTCAGCGTGGGCACAAAGCTGTGCTTGTCGATCAGAATCTCTTCTTTTTCCTTGGATGCTTTCCTGAGCGAAAGAAGGCTCCAAAGAGATTGATTGGTCAGCAAGGTCACATAAGTGTGCTGACCAATGACTGTTGCAAGCAATATGATGCTATACTGCCTCCAGTGATGTGTAATGTACCGGTCGTTATACTGGCTAGTGTGGATCATTGCAGCACCCAAGTGCACCATAGACAGGGAGCGTGTTGTTAATTTTTAAGTATAGGTGAACTTGCCCTTTAAAAGGAGTTGTAAAGGAAGAAGTATTTTTTTTTTTTTTACCTTAATGGATTCTATGCATTAAAGTAGAACTATAGGATAATTTTGGATAGCGCAAAGAAGCTTTATAACTGGTCAGATTTTTTTTTTTTTTTTTTTTGCCATCTGTATTTCATTGCAGAGATTTCCCTTCACTTCCTGTCCCATAGCCAAACAGGAAATGAGAGGAAATCTCTGCAAATTAAGGGAATTCCTTGGGGACACCTAGGTCACCATCGGAAGATGTCCTATTACTTTTCTGGGGACAACTCAAAATTTGGGATTTTCTTTTACTTTCAATGATAATGGTAAACAGGACAAATAGAGGGTGAATCTCCCTAACAGGGGCACAGACAGCAATAAAAACTAAAAAGCATTCTTATCCCCCTCCACTCCATCCAAAACTAAAAAAAAAAAAGTTTTGCCTTTAGTTGTACTTTAAGGTATAAACACCTTCTGGGTGCAGCTCCCCCTTATGCTTACCTGATCCCCCATCCCGATCCAGCGATGTGCATGAGAGCAGTATCTCTTTCTCATCATTCGCTCCTCCTGCTGCTGTCAATCACAGCCAGTAATCCAAGGGGGAGGGGGGGGGCGGCCAAGCCACACTGTGTGTGAATGGACAATGTACATTTATAGGAGCATGGCTTGGGAGCGAGCCTGCTCAATTGCCCCTATAGCAAGATGCTTGCTATTGGGGGCATTTGGCAGGGTGAAGGAGCCAAAACTGCTGGAGGGAGAACCAAAACGAAGAGGATCTGTGCAACCATTGCACAGAGCAGGCGAGTATAACAGGTTTATTATTTTAATTACAACCTTTAGAATCACTTTAAAGCCTGGTACAACACTATTAGTTGCTGGGTTGAAAAAACAAAAAACAAAAACCTGTCAGCTCCAGTCGGAGCCACTGCACTCAGTAGGCAAAGTATGTACAGCGATCTCCCCCCATTGAGCTGTTGTGTTGTGACAGGGAGACGCCCCCCACCACCAGAACACTCTGATCAGCGCTCTCTGCCATTGGCTGAGAATGCTGATAAGGTGTCAGTCGGCTGCTGGTTTTCCAGTGTGCTCCTTCGACAGAACATACACACAGGCTGAATATTGGCTGTTTTTTTTTTTTTTTTTTTAACCAGCAAATGTCTCCCGACATTTGGCCTGTGTGTACCTGGCTTAAAGTGTAAGTAAACCCTCCTATCGTTTTCAGCCAAGGAAGCTGCCATCTTTGCCTCTGTTTAATCTACAACTGCCATGATGCTGCACATGTGATCAGTTTAGTTGAGAGCACAACCAATGGTAGTGTTACATTTCCGGCACGTGCCGGAAAAGAAACTGTTTTATGGATGGGTTTACTTACGCTTTAAGTTTGAATCTCATCTTGCAAGCTTGTTCTAGACAAGTGACTCAATAGATAAAAAAAGAGATGAAAGCCACTGAGCCGTCAGCTTTGAAAACCAAGCCAACCATGGTGGCGAACATATTCCTGACCTCACAGGTCCCTTTTAACCCGACACATGCCGCTCATCTATGGACTTATCTCTATGCACAGCTTCAAAAACATGGCTGTTTTTGCTACAAAGCTTAATATCATGGTGTCCAGAATGAGATTAGTGGAATGGTCACTAGTCCCAGGCTTAGCACATCGAGAAATCAAATCAATAAAGTCTTGACATGAACAGGCCTATGGGTCTCCTCTGTGAAATCTTAGCTGGTAACAAACACATGCTCGATTTTTTTATGCCTTGTTAAAAAAAAAGAAATTAAAAAAAAAAGAACTTCTTGTGATGGGGTATAAAGCACAGAACAGCTTGTTAAACGTTAATTTAGCAATACTGTATATCCACAAGGTGTAGTCCGCTCTCTTAGCCTGGAACCTAAGGATTCTAGGGATGGTAATCCTGGTCAGTATTTTCAGTTACTGAAACAATGAGATTTTCTTGAATAAAAGAAAAAAAAAGTGACAATCCGCGGCTCCTAATGTTCTCTTGTGACATTGATGGTACAGTCATTTAGACAAACTATCTTGTCATCTTGGTATGAAGTCTGTTATTTACTGGCTGTTCAGCTAATGGCTCATTGCCGTGTCCTCAGAGCTCTATTTAATGCTTTTCTCACCTGCATCTTCTTGCTCAGAACAAGACTGTTACAATTCCCTCAGGTGCGGAGAACAAAGCCAGAAGATGGATTGAGGACCTAGTATGTTTTTGTACATCTGTGACCCCAGAAGGAGCCACAAAAGAAGGAAGTATTCTCCAAACGAGATGCATTAACAAGTTTCCAAATGGGTTCCTCTAGAGCCTAATGGTTTTTGCTGAGGTCCTTGACCAAAACTAAACCTTTCAGGTCAGAACAAATCTTAAACTATGATTGTGTATTAAGAATTTCAGATTTGAATATAGGAAGACCTTAAAAAAAAAAGGCAAACATCTCGGATATAGAAACAAAGATCTACCTTTGGTATGAAAAATGCCAGCTACCGCCTTAGGCCTAGTTCACACTGGCGTTAAAAGCAGACTCAAACGTCTATGCCAGTGTTTCTCAACTCCAGTCCTCAAGGTGCCCCAACAGGTCATGTTTTCAGGATTTCCATTATTTTGCACAGGTGATTTGATCAGTTTCACTCACTGCCTTAATAATTACCACATCTGTTTCATCTGGGGGAAATCCTGAAGACATGACCTGTTGGGGCGCCTTGAGGACATCTGTTCAAAGTCCAGAATTTATAAAGCTTGTCTGAACGTTCAGGAAAAAAAAGAGGGGTTGAGATGAACTGAAGCTACACTATGCAGAGCTCAGTGAGGAGAGCTGATTGAAAGGGAGGGACACACCTCCCTTCACACAGGAACACCCACCCATCACCTTTTTTCTCTTGGCGTCAGAAAAACTTCTCAGAAGAGACTCATGTTGATAGCAGAGGAACGAAGCAGCAGACAGAAATGACACTTAGCGCTCTTAATTGAGACAAGTACACAGTATAGAGGGATATGCATTGTTCATATTTCATGTCTGAGGTTTACAGCTACTTTAAGTACCAGGCTCTGTTTGCAATGGGTGTTTAAGTAGCATGTGTTTTCTTATGTTCTTTAGCAAATTTGTATTTTTATTGTTTTTTAGCAAGTTTGTTTTGTGATTTAGCAGAAATAACTAGTCAAAAAAAAAAAAAGTGTCCCATACAGCTAAAATCTGCATGTTATTACAGAAAAGTACATTCAGCTCTGAAAAACAGAAATGTAATAAAACACAGATTATTGCAGTCCACCTGTGTGATCACGGCACACAGGAGATGACAGTCATCTGATCTGGGTCAGAATGATGATTATCTCATGTTTACAGGTTGCCCCCCAATCCCTACAGGTTGGGGGGGAATGAGTAACTGAACAGGCTGGAAAGCTTGTTTTAATAGCTATGATTCCCCATTGCATAATCAGTGGGACTTGGCCATCTTTAATAGCGAAAAGGTCAATGCTTTTAAATTACATATGTAATCGGTAAACCAATTAGATTCTGGAGCCTGTCAATAAAGGAGATCAAATGAATTGTTATAAGTTACTGCATTTTACACAATGCTTTTTATCTTCTTACATAATGATTTACCGACATTGACCACCCCAACCCTTCCCTGGTGACTTGACTTTTACCGACATTTTTAATACTGATCATCAGCCTCTTTTTTTTGTACACCTTGAACCAATAGCATTCCTATTTTTATCACATTGTTGCTGTGAGAAGCAGGATCTGCTACAAAGAAGCCTTTAAAGTAAATTTATATTGGAAGACATGTTTATTAAATGTGACAGGTCGCAGGAAGCTTTGCATGACACAAAGTAATTAAAGTCAAGGTTTCTGCAGATCCCAAGTGTTTGTGCTGCTCGTGTTCATCGTTGTTGCAGTCATAATAAAGAAGAACTCCAAGCCGTGTAATAATCACCTGTACAGTGATGTTGTTTATGGGTATTTTTTGTAACATGAAATAAGGTTGACAGTGAGGTTCCAGCATCTATGTGGGAATTTTTGGAAGCAGACGTTAGGATTATGCAATTGTCTAGACTGAATAATTACATTGGAAATCTGTTGTAGGCGGAATTCCCGGTTGTAACCCATTTTTTATGCTCAAATACCACAATTAAAAATTAAATAACAATGCACACAAATGGGGCTGATGTATGAAGAGTTTTGCTGTAATAATATTTCTTCTTTCACATAACCAATCAAAATCAATATTTCATTTTCAAATATTTTGAAAGCTTCGAAGTGGGCAACAAGACATTTTCCAATGAGCATACCTTTTTGCATTATTCCTTTGGTGTTCATTTTTAACATTTTGTGTACAATTACCTTTAAGTTGCTAGAAACGTTACTCTAACAATATCTATAGACTAATTTTTAAGTTCCCTTACATGCAACTTAAGTACAAGCAGTCATTGTAATGCCACAAATGGAGGTCACCAGGCTGGGGTTCCAAGCTTCCCGAGGTTAAGGAGGTAAAACAAGGTCAGGTTCTGGTTATAAAAGATAAGTGACTCCTGGACAAGAGACAATATCCAATAAATGTAATACAAACATTTCTGATTTACCATATACTTTTCCTGCAGATAAAAAACAATTCATACAGGTATGTGTTAAAAATGAAGGTGTATTTTAAAAATCAACTAGTTTAAAGGACAAGTTCACCTTTGGGAACATGTTACACCTGTTTTTAGGGTGGAACATGTGACATGTACACCACCCCCCTTCTCATGACAGAGGGCTGGGGATCTTCTCTCCGCACACACTGTCAGAATTTGAAAAAAGTGCAGCTGTGTGGGGCTCTGCCCTCAGGGCCACGTTATTCTGTGAATGAAAGCCTACAAGTTCCATGAGCCTTTGTGGCTGACGGCTTATATTTCTCAATGAGCTGTGAGGTTGCTGGTAAGTACTCTCATAGTCCATTGAGCTTCCTGGACTGAAGTAACTGCCTGCCTGTATCAGAGGTATGGACAGACAGTTACCCTAACTGTCTGCAAGAGCCAGCCATTGAACCTATGATCTGCAAGAAAATATGCAATTATTATTATTTTTATTAGAGGTGAACTTATCCTTTAAGTTCATGAATTTGACTTGAAATCCCCAGTACAGCAAAGCTCAATTGGTAGAGCAGAAACAGCATAATGAACCAGTCATGTGTGCTACAGTGCCCATGTGCTAATAAGGGGCATGCTGGGGGAGGACCAAGACTGGCTGGGCTGTGTAAAATCTCAGGAGTAAATCAACAGAAATACAAACCCTTTGGTGGGTAGAACAACTCTTGTATTTAAGTTGAGGTTTGCCTGGGGTTTATTTTTCATGAGCTGTTACCCCATGCCCCAAAACACAATATTCAAAATATAGAGCTCCAGAGGTCAGGTCACAAATTATGTGACAATATTATATAACTTCAATGTTTACTATTGAAAACACAGTAAAGTCTCTCCTCAACTCCTTCGATACAATGAATGTGCATTGCTGTGGCCCCTGTGGGTTTGGTATGTTGGGGGTACTTCACCTGATGCAGGAGTTTTGCATCCGCTACCTTGTTTTGAGGTCTGAAGGCCAGCTCTTGCATAACCAAACCCAAGAACAAAAATGTAACAATATATTGCTGCTACATTCGTTTTTTTTTTTTCAGTCTAAGAATATTTCAGCAAATACAGAAAATACCTGCTGATCTTGCCAGAAACCATGTTGCTTCTTGTAAGCTGACCACTAAGCATATAACAATGCTTATTTGTGTAAGCCACAAATTCCACAATCCCCCATATAATAGAGATGAAAAAGGCAGAGATATTTGAAGTTCAAAAAAGGGGAAGAAAAAAAGAGGGTGCAGCAGCCTAGTGCATTATCCCAATTACATATATTTATTGATAAAAACAAGGTAAAAACTACTCGCAAACATGTGGAAAAATATTGCTTGTAAAAGCCACCTATTTGTGGCAATCAGTCCTGAAACCAACAGTCTCCAAATGACAGAGGGGAGGACATCAGATTATATACACATGTACATTTATAGGACACATCCCATGAGAGCCAAAAGCCCCCACCCACTGAAGGTGGAGGTGAAGGTTCAGTGGGTGGGTGCCTTTAGCTCTCGTTGGATGTGTCCTAAGAATGTACATGTGTATATAAAAAAGCTGAAGGAGTCATTATTGCTAGGCTCTGAGGAAGAAGGAACTCCTTTGAAACGCGTCAGCCAGTAGCGGTCCTGATGTCCTCTCCTCTGTCATCTGGAGACTGTTGGTTTCAGGAGTGATTGCCACAAATGGGTGGCTTTTACAAGCAATATTTTTCCATATGTTTGTGAGTAGTTTTTACCCTGTTTTTATCAATAAATATATGTAATTGGGATATAGCACTAGGCTGCTGCGCCCTCTCTTTTTTCTTTTTTATGACTACTAGGATATCCCCTATCTTGGAGGGCAGCAAGGCCAGAGAAACTATCCCTTGAGTAAAAGACCACTCAAACATCACACTAATGCGCAAGAGTGTTTGTTTGCTGGTATCAAGAATATGTTGGAAGTTCAGCCTGGGTGACATAGGTGGCTCCCTCCATAAATACAATGGAGAAATAACTGTAGACACAAAGGGACAAGATGTAATAGCAGGATCACAAGGTGAAAATAAGGGGGATGAAATCAATGAATGCATTTAAGGACTTGTAAGCTGAAATATATTACATTTTTGTTTAGGCTTAGATGTTTTTGAATTGCTAATCCCTTGCCCCTCATTTCATTGTGCATCATGATGTTTGCCAGCTAGAATAGTCTAGTATGCATTTATTATAGGGGTTAGTAATGAGATGTTCTGGACTTAAAGCTAACTAAGCCTACTCCCACCCCTTTTCTAAGCTCACTACCCTCTAAAGTAAAGATCTGTATACTTTCCTAATCTACGGGTTCTGGTCCAGTCATGTGATTGGGTCCCAGCACCAGTTTCAGTGTAGAGGAGGGACAGCGGAGAAATGGATGCCCCATATTAAGTCTACGGGGGGTGTCACCGCATAGTCTCTGCAACTGTTGTCGGTGCCTCTCCCTTGAAGCTTGCCGCTGGGGAGATCATGTGACTGGACCGGTGCACCCTTAGATTAGGTAAGAATACACATCTTTCCTTTACAAGGTAGTTAGCATAGGGCTTAGAATGGGGGCGGGAGCAGGTTTAAGATTACCTTTTGACCAGACCTCAACTTTAAGCTACAGGACCTAGGTGAGTTTAAAGAGTAACTCCACTTTTGTTGAGAGCAAAAAACATTCCCCTCTGGGTGATCTATGTACATTGCAAGGACTTTAACAAACTTTGTTGCAGATTCCTACCTTTTGTTATTCTGGAGGAATAGCTGTTATGTCTAGCTATGTCTATGTGCTGAGTGAATCTGTATGGGAGTGGTTTTGGGATCAATCAGCTGCTGCACCTGCAGGGCTTGAATAAGGAAAACTGCAGGGTCTGCAACCCTTTACAATTTTCCCTTTGGCTTTCCCATTTTTGTTGCAGGGGATGCTCAAAATCGAATCTAGATCTTGGTGCAGACTTTCTGTACACTGTTGTGTAAAGAATGCTTCCAGCTAGCCATATTGGATTGCATTTTATAGAAAATTACAGAGCTGCAGATTGAAAAGGAAAGGTCATTTTTAATAATAGTCAATTACTTGCAATTGTATAATATATAATTTTTTTTGCCAAGTCCTTTTCCCACGAAAGTGACATTACCCTTTAACTATTTCTCTTGAGGGAAGCAGACGTGTAACCATATATTATGTTTTGCTCTATGCTTGCTGGGTTTAATTCTAAGAACAAATGTATCAAAACATTATTACAGCATAATATTATTAAAGAAAAAAAAAGTAACAAAAAAGTTTCAAGTACTATAAACCCAATAAATAGCAGTTATGAGTCGACGGCCATTGACAACTGACCAAAAGTAACATTTTGTAAAGTCCATTTCATTACAAAATGCCAGCTACTATGTATAATTATGCTGATCACAGAACAGCATTAATACAAGTCCATATATTACAAAGATCATTGAACAAGCTCCATAGTTAGTCATGTCGCAATGGTCAATACCCATCGTCGTCATCCAGGTCACAGCCATAATCTGAAATAAAACAAAATGTTATGTTTAATATGCTGCAATTCCAAGATGATGGGGAAAGGAAAAAAAAGATAATTGTGTTGCCATGTTAATCTAAGAATTTATGCTCTGATTAATTCTTACGATGCAGTAAACTGACACAGAGACAGAATGACCAGCCAACATTAAGACCTGCGGCTATCGATGGTTTATGGCGTACCATAAATTTTCTGTTTTTTGTCTTATTGCATTTTGAGCAGCAAAATTAGGAGATAGAAAATACATTTAGCTGTTAATAAAGTGGGAGACACAGTTTCTCATTTATGAAAACGGACCAATAGGATAGTGGCCACGTCAACCTGAGCAAGCAAACTCTACTTTTTATTTTTCTATAGCAAGTTAGGAAAGTACAGCAGTGGTTTCTTAAAACGGGTACATCTTTCCACAATGAACTAAAAAATTCCAGTTGCTCGGTCTGGTTTTGATAGTTTGAGATACTGACCAAGAACAAGCATACGGATCAGGAAAGTTAGGATTTTCTCAGCTTCCTCAAGGCTGGTCACCCAAAGACCCAAACACATTGGAGGAGCATGACAGCCAAGCAATTAGTATTTTTAAGAGAGGTCAGCAATAGCAGCCTTTTACATCATCAAAAGAAGTTTTTGTTGAGGCCCAACGCCAACCAAAACCGTTTACACCATTTTGGATAGGATGGGGAAGGGATAGACTTTGTTGGGCATCTATTGCCATCTGTATTCCTGTTGGGGAGATTTCCTCTCACTTACTTTCAGAATAGGAGACTATAGGAAATCCTTCAAACAGGGACAAAGGAAAAAAAAAAAAAAACAATATTAGTAGAGTAGAAAAGGATTAGATCTTCTGACAAGGTTTTTTATTGCTGTTCATGACTTGCTGCATCCTCCATTTTTTATATAAACCGAATTCAACAAAGGAAAATTATAGATGAAATAGTGGCGCTAATCCCCCGGTGGGGGGATGCCAGACACTCTTATCCAGCCAGTGAGCTGAAAACAGACGTGACTAGAGAAAAAGTGAAAAAACATATATTGCTAAATATCCCAAAAAGTAAAAATGAATATTAAATAAAATAAATTATTCAATAAATTCAATATGAGCTAATATAAATTATAACACTCAGTGAAAGTGATATACAAATATATAAATCCAAGAAAAAATATATAATGAAAATTGAACACAGTAAATATCTATAAAGTCCAGAAACCAATCAATCGTGAAAATATTTGAAGAAAGTCCAAAAATTTTTTACTTTTTGGGATATTTAGCAATATATGTTTTTTCACTTTTTCTCTAGTCACCTGGGGATTTTCCTTTGGTGAATTCGGTTTATATACATTTTATTGTTAAGTGGCAGCTTTGGTAGGGTTTTGACATTTATTAACATAGCGCGGAGGTGGTAATACAGATCAGGGGTGGCGTAATTTGCACCTGGTTATCTCCGGTTTTCATCATCCTCCATTTTTTGCAAGGGCATTGCAGGGACAGTAAAAAGAGTAAGAATCTTCCTAATGTGGTCCCAGACAGAAATAAAAATCTGATAAAAATGATCTCATCCCCCCACTAAAAAAAATGACTGGAGTTCGACTTTATATGCCTTACTTTATTTTGTTGGTGATACGTTTCAGGTTTGTCTCAAATATGAAAACATTGTTTTTTTAACTTGTTTTCAGTGCCACAAAATACATCATTGTGCTCCAGGTGCTAAAACATAACACACTGAAAGAGGTCTGTTGCTTGGATTCCATACATGGGTCCTTGTATGACCAGTGTTGCTATTTGTACACTGTAAGTGAGGCTGTACTAACACTTATGTTTACATTGAGTTTCCTTTTAGTTCTATAAGGGAGGAAAACAAATGTATACTGCCATGTGGAAGGGCGCACTGCAAGTGAGATTACGTCAAACATCTGAATTAATATACAAGCAGAGGTACCCTTATCTGTATACTTGCAAATGGCAATAAGAACACTATGACAAAATATACAGTATCTCACAAAAGTGAGTACACCCCTCACATTTTTGTAAATATTTTATTATATCTTATCATGTAACAACACTGAAGAAATGACACTTTGCTACAATGTAAAGTAGTGAGTGTACAGCTTGTATAACAGTGGAAATTTGCTGTCCCCCAAAATAACTCAACACACAGCCATTAATGGCTAAACCTCTGGCAACAAAAGGGAGTACACTCCTGGTGGTTGTTGGAGACCTTGCACTCTTCCACCTTCCATTTGAGGATGCCCCAGATATGCTCAATAGGGTTTAGGTCTGGAGACATGCTTGGCCAGTCCATCACCTTTACCCTCAGCTTCTTTAGCAAGGCAGTGGTCATCTTGCAGGTGTGTTTGGGGTCGTTATGTTGGAATACTACCCTGCGGTCCAGTCTTGGAAGGGAGGGGATGATGCTCTGCTTCAGTATGTCACAGTACATGTTGGCATTCATGGTTCCCTCAATAAACTGTAGCTCCCCAGTCCTGGGAGCACTCATGCAGCCCCAGACCATGAAACTCCTACCACCATGCTTGACTGCAAGCAAGACACACTTGTCTTTGTACTCCTCACCCAGTTGCTGCCACACACACTTGACACCATCTGAACCAAATAAGTTCATCTTGGCCTCATCAGACCACAGGACATGTTCCAGTAATCCATGTCCTTAGTCTGCTTGTCTTTAGCAAACTGTTTTACGGGCTTTCCTGTGCATGATCTTTAGAAGAGGCTTCCTTCTGGGATGACATCCATGCAGACCAATTTGATGTGTGCGGTGTATGGTCTGAGCACTGACAGGCTGACCCCTCACCCCTTCAACCTCTACACAATGCTGGCAGCACTCATACGTCTCATACATCTATTTTCCGAAGACAACCTCTGGATATGATGCTGAGCACGTGCACTCAATTTCTTTGGTCGACCATAGCGAGTGGAACCTGTCCTGTTAAACTGCTGTATGGTCCTGGCCACCATGCTGCAGCTCAGTTTCAGGGTCTTGGCAATCTTCTTATAGCCTAGGCCAGAGGTATGCAACCTTGGCCCTCTAGCTGTGGTGAAACTACAAATCCCATCATTCCTCTGCCTCTAGGAGTCATGCCTGTGATTGTCAAGGTCTTGCAATGTCTCATGGGACTTGTAGTTTCAAAACAGCTGAAGGGCCAAGGTTGCCTACCCCTGGCCTAGGCCATCTTTATGTAGAGCAACAATTCTTTTTTCAGATCCTCAGAGAGTTCTTTGCCATGAGGTGCCATGTTGAACTTCCAGTGACCAGTATAAGAGAGTAAGAGCGATAACACCAAATTTAACACACCTGCTCCCCATTGACACCCGAGACCTTGTAACACTAACGAGTCACATGACATCGGGAAGGGAAAATGGCTAATTTGGCCCAATTTGGACATTATCACTTAGGGGTGTACTCACTTTTGTTGCCAGCGGTTTAGACATGAATGGCTGTGTGTTGAGTTATTTTGAGGGGACAGCAAATGTACACTGTTATACAACCTGTACACTCACTACTTTACATTGTAGCAAAATGTAATTTTTCAGTGTTGTCACATGAAAAGATATAATAAAATATTTACAAAATGTGAGGGGTGTACTCACTTTTGTGAGATACTGTAAGTATTATGTTTTAGGTGCATTTCATTCTGTACTACTGTAACCTGCTTTAGCCCAGGGTTGTCTGGCGTCACTCAGCCGGTCCAGGTTCTGAAATGATCTCGACTTTACAGTCAGGATCCACCCAGATGCCTGGACCGGCAGCTGGCTCAGCCTCTCAGTGAGCCAGCCACTCCCACATCCTGCACAGTCCGATGCTCCAGTGAGCACTGGGGGGGGCAGAACAGAGAGCCGGTGACTGACAGTCGCCAGCTATCTGCTCAGTGAAGACTGAGAACTGAGCAATCAGAGGTTTTTGATCGTTCAGTTCTCAGTCTTAGAAGCGCAGTATAAGATTGATCCACCTAGCTGAGAATAAATGTTTATTTCTTTTAAAACCCATACTTATCTTTTAATGCCGTTGCAGCAACTCCTGTCACCGATAACAAAAACAAATGACTAAACAGTAATGTAGGGGAGCACAGGCATCCAACACTACCAGAAGCAGAGGCGGCTCTCTAATTAGGCAAATTAGGCGGTCGCCTAAGGCCTCGCACTCACAGGGGCCTTGCGGCCTCCTAATTTGCCTGTTCTCAATCACTGAAGTTGACGCCGGCGGCTCCGCCTACCCCCACTGGGACTCTGTAGCTTAGGAGCTGATGGACAAATCAGATACTGCCTGCAGCCTGAGGAATAGCGGCCTCATCACGGAGCGCCCCAGTCCGTGGGGCCTCATGTGTAAGTTTTGCCTAAGGCCTCACAAAGATTAGAGCCGCCTCTGACCAGAAGTTTCAAATATCGAATACACTGAACAAAAGCTGCAGTGCTGGAATGGAGGGAAGGTTTGATACATGGGCCCAATGAAAAATCAGGTATAATACATTCTCCTCTCTTGCAGAAAACTTATTTCAGCAGCTTTCCAATTTAACATGCAGGGTGTCACTGTAAGGTGAGCTAAATGCTGAAAAATACAACATGCAGGATTTGGGTGCCTTTGCACAGGTTTTATATACACTGCTGCATATGGTATATGTGTACACAATATCCTTAAACTGGCACAAAGTCAAATCCTATTCTTGGACAATAACCTTTGCCTTTCTGTAGTGAGAGGATCAAGGTGTTGGTGCTTCCTGTGTGACTATATACATCTTAGGATATGTTCCCAACTTTCATTAGAACTGAAGAAGTGAATTGGAGAAGAAACTAAACATCTTCAACATTCTAGAACAAGTCCAGTGGATTGTAACCAACTACTACTTAATATACCATGAGTTGGATGAATGAGAACCTTTACAAACAAGGTAAACAAAACATTTCCAATACACATTCCAATCTCGAATTTGCCTGTGCCCTTCAGTTTAATAAATTGAAATTATTGCAAGGCAGTACTGGATTTCTGTGAATTTTAAGCTAACTTGCTTTTTTATTTCTTGTACATCCACAGTAAATAGGCAAATTGAATTACCCAGCCATCTCTTTACAAGATGTACTGTTATTTATTGCAAAATAATATAACCCTTCTTAGGAAGACGTGTAAAAATTACAAATTGCCTTCAATATAAGGGGGAAAAAAAGCTAAAGCAATTGTTTTTTTCCAGCAATACATAAAAAAGGTGCCTGCCGCAAAGCAGCAAGAGGTTGGCTCACACACTCCTTCCATGAATGAGGCATTATGTTGTAGAGTGTCATTAGTCACCAGCACACCAACAAGCTTGTTTTAAAGTGCAAAGCTCTTTATTTTGGGATGGTCACATATAAAAGCAATCTTTCGGGTCCATGCAGGAACCGTTCTTCAGGCATACGTGAACATGTTTGGGGTTTACTTTTCTATGTGATCATACCAGAATAAAGAGCTGTGCACTTTGAAACAAACTTGTTTATATGCGCGCAACTTATTTTATCCATGCTGTATACTGTGACCAGTTTGGAGTTTTTGCAGCACCATTTTAACCACATGGTCGATTTCCATACGGTGTACAAAAGGAATATACTTCATGTTTTTTGGTGTTTTGGGGATATTTTTTTTTAAGGCTCAGATCAAATTACATTTCCATTTTATTTTGGGTCACCTGATACTTTGATCTAGAAAGGACACATATAGACATATTTAGAGATTTGATACAGGTATTAAATGTCCATATCATCTGGGATCAGTTGAAACAGTTGTAACAAACCTGCATAAGAGCCCTTTCACACTGGGGCGGTAAAACGCCACTATTATTATTACCGCCCCGCTAGCGGCCGAGAAAGGGTTAAATACCACCGCAAAGCGCCTCTGCAGAGGCGCTTTGCCGGCGGTATAGCCGCACCGTACCATTGATTTCAATGGGCAGGAGCGGTGAAGGAGCGGTATACACTCCGCTCCTTCACTGCTCCGAAGATGCTGCTAGCAGGACTTTTTTCACCGTCCTGCCAGCGCATCGCTCCAGTGTGAAAGCCCTCGGGGCTTTCACACTGGAATGAAAGCAGCGGCACTTTCGGGTCGGTTTGCAGGCGCTATTATTAGCGCAATAACGCCTGCAAACCGCCCCAGTGTGAAAGGGCTCTAAAGGCCAGTTCACACTGGTCCAACATGTGCTCAGACTTCCAGAACACAAGTCGCATTATATGTCAAAATCAATGGTTCCCTATGAGAGTGTGTTGGTCCGACTTTGAATATAAAATAAAAAGTCAATCCTGTGAGCCACCAATTCCTAGATGCTAAAACGTAAATAAAATACCTAAAGCTGCTAGCGTTACACACGTCACATATATCGTGCAAAAACAATTATAAATATATATACGCTGCGCTAAAAGGTATGTCCAAAAAGTGCACAGTGAATAATTGATCTCAAATTAAATAAATAATGAACCAGTGAATTATAAATGTTAATACACATATATCATACTATGGATATAGTTACAATGCCTAGTGCATAACTGTGTATTACAAGCCAAAAAATAAAATAAAAAATACAAAAATATGTAAAAAGGCTGGCCGGAGGCCAGCCTGTGTTTGTGGGAGGTGTCTGAGGGGTACATATTCCTCCTCCCGTCGGGTCCAGTGTTAGCGTCTCATTCAGGGTTTGATGTCATTTCTGGGTGAATGCGTCACTTCCAGTTTAGTTGCCGAGCAGCAGGTCGGCTGCTGGAGTCTCGTGGCAGTTCCCCTCCTGGTGCTTATACCGGGCAGCATCGCCCACCTACTTCTCCCGTTACTCACGCCGGGCATCGTCGAGGGGGGCTGCCTGCCTGCGTATCCTGGTCCTCACGCTGAGCTTCAGGGGGTGGGGCCGCCCTGGTTTCTTACGCCTGCTCCATGGGGTGGGGGGAGCCACTCACCCACCAGCTTACCTACTGGTACTCACGCCGGGCATCATGGAGGGGACGCCCGCACGCCTCCCAGTTTTCTCACGCTGGCACCATGGGGGGGCGCTCACCCGCCTGTTCACCTCCCGGTACTCACGTGGGGCATCATTGGGGGGGGGGGCGCCCGCATGCCTCCCGGGCATCCACCACTGTAGTAAGCTCTTAGTCCTGGTAGGTACGGGTAAAAGGGGGGGTGGTGTCCATAACGGGGGGGGGGGGGGGCGTTCAGTCCTTAGGTCCTGCTTAGCCCAGATGCCATGGATCCCACAACACTCCCAGCAGTTAGCTGTCCCCCACCATCAGGCATAAGGCTAATTTTTTTTCATGCATGTCAGCAGATGCTTTTCATGGTCAGCGCTTGGCTGCATGTGGTGTCAACTGGTGGCTGCACAGCAGGAACACGAGCACTGGAAGTGTCACCAGCCACAGATATGCATTTATTACCTTTTTGTGCCACGGCGTAGACTGCGTGACCCTCCACTACAATTTCCTCTAGTAGACATGCTTCTGTCTGTGCAGTCAAGGCTCTGAGCTTTCCTTAGGTCATGGGGGTGGGGGTGGATCCAGGCCATAGGTTACTGTGTGCACACGTATACATTCCGACATCCCCTTCCATATTGAGCTACACACCATATATTCTGATCGGTATACTGTAGGCGCATATATCTGGTAGACGGCTTAGCTCCACTGTCAGGTGTTTCTTGCGATACATGCGATTTGTCATAGCAGTTTCAGTGCCAGCGTTTCTGTCGTAGCATTTCTGCCTGAGCGTTTCAGTCTCAACGTTTCTGTCATGGCATTTGTCATAGCGTTTTCTGTCATAGTGTATCTGCCTCAGCATTCAGTCTCAGCATTTCTGCCATAGCGTGTTCTGCCATAGCATTTCTGTCATAGTCTTCAGTCTCAGCAGTTTCTGCCATAGCGTTTTCTGCCATAGCGTTCAGTCTCGGGGGTTCTGTCACAGCGGGTTCTGTCACAGCGGCCATGTCACAGCGGTCATGTCGTAACATGTTCTGTCATAGCAGGTCGGTGCCATGCAGTTCAGCATACACCAACTGCCGTTTCATCTTCGTTTGTTTCCATGTCTCATTGTACAGTTCGTTCATGTTTCTGTGTTTACCTGGGTTTAGTTGGCTAGTGCTCACATCGCAGGATCTGTCACGTCTACAGATCCATATGGGCTGAGGTTTCGTTTTTAATGATTATTGACCACAATCTTTTTGCCCGTATAACACACGTCATAGGATGAATGTTTTGTGTTTTTCATTTCATTACACCTGTACGACTACCCACCACGGTCTGTGGGTACACTAGCCCCGAGTGTTCAGTTTAATTACCTGTCTCTGTGCTACTCTGGCGCCCACTAGCATTATACACGGCAGGGGGGGGCGGCATCAGGGCCATTCACGCGCTATGGTCTGGTCATTACTGCTCACATCCTTTCTCAGGTAGGCACAGAGGGGTGGCGTTCTCATGTCTGGTTATCTGTTGTCAGATTTTCTCTAGGTTGTGTGTCCTTGGGTTTGGGCATGCTGCACGTTACAGTAGCAACTTCAGGTTCATCCCTTCAATCCCATGTTGGGGTTCAGAGCATGGTAGCACTCCGTCCTCAAAGTTGGTCCATACTTCAGCACACAGCGGAGTTTGTCCCAGAACTCTCATCTAACAGCGTGGAACATGTTCTAGGCTTTATTCTTTAAACGCAGATTCATGTGGGCTAATATGCTCTCTACGATCTGTTACAATTGCCAGACAGGATGGAGGTGTTCTAAGCTCGCTCGGTCAGAGGCGGGGTGTCGGCACACACCCAGCTCCTGCTTTTCCAACATTCCTGCAGGCAAGTCAGCATCCGCTTAGTCCACCGGTCTCACAAAGCCTTCTGGTTCAATAGTTCTGAGCCAAGGATTGTTTCTTGTCAGGGGCTGTGTGGGTATCTCCCATCCAGTCTTCAGACAGCCCCTGCTGAAAGACTTTTTCAGGCCTGCACGTGGGCCTCATCACTATCTCGTCGAACTCTTTCGTGTGTAGCATCTTGGTTCAGCAATATTTTCAATGCTAATCAAGTTTCTGGAAGCAGTCATTTCCAAGGGGGTTTGGTCTGGTTCTTCATCTTCGGTCTGTGGGTAGTGGGTTGTCCTATGGAAAGTCCCGATATTGGTTGTTACTTTGGCTGCTCTCTTTTCCTGCGGAAACTTTTCATTGAAATACTCGTCCGTGGATATCACGATTCAGCACTTGCTACAGTTGGGGGGGGTATATTGGCTATCCGAGCTGATATCACCATGCTTGAAGCTACTTTCATCAGACCTGCCATTGGGAGGGCAAGATAATGGTGCAGATGTCGTTTCACCATTGGGGTTACCCTTGGGTTTAGCAGTCCTTGCTTTGGGAACCTTTTTCCGGCACTCTATTGGTTCTGAGGTATCTACAGGGGGGTCAGGTTTTTTTTAATTCATTCAGTTGATTTCCTGTTGCATGGAGACCCTGGTTTCCGTCCAAGGAGGGAGTTTTGCCTCCTTCACCTGTTCAGGACTCCGACTCGGTGGTCAGGTCACTAGCAGAAGCACGACTCGATCAAATCATGTGGGTCCAGTTTCTGTGTGTTTGGCATGGTTTCTCCATGTTTACCAATGCATACTGCCATAGCGCATTGACCTTATCTGCCAAATCCAACACTTCAGACCCCTGCACTCCTGCTAGTTTGTCCATTTTTGTAGCCCACCCTCTCACTTCCCCATACCAAGTATAGGTAGGCCAGGGGTTTGTGGGCATTTAACAGAGCTACTTACTGATGTCCGTTTTGAAGTATTTCGATCTTCTCGGCCATTATTTTGCAGGGGCTCCTTGGGCCAGCCCTTGCTCCCTTTCCCCCACGTATCCTCTCATCACAAGCAGTTCATTCTTATGTCTGGGTTGTCTCGGGCATCAGGCTCAATCCAATCTTTCACAGGACCTTTAGTTGGGTTCTGGGCAGCTTTGTAGTGATAAGAAGGGCGTTCCTTCTTATCACTACGTCAAAAGACGGTGGTTTTCTCCTTTCATAGCGGATACTTACCGGATACATATACTGTTGCCATCTGGGCGCACGCTACTCTACTTGAGGAATTGTTACCTACCCTTCTTCACCTAAATATGTGTCTTTTTGCTCTCTTTTCAGGAATACTGACCAGCTAGGCCAAGGCACACCTTATTGCATTTCCTACTTGAAGACTCTGACTACAAATATATATTAAAATCAAAAAACATATATATATTTTAAAATAGCAGCAATATATAAAAGTGCTTCTGTGCTTTCATATTGTGTCCAAATATGTCATGACCGTGCTGAAAACAATGCGACCAATTGCGTCACTAATCCAGTATTGATAAAGGTCCGTGTAATCCAAAAGCTGTGATCCAAGCCGAACTAAGGTGTCATCACTCAGGTGCCCCCCTTAGGTAATAAATGCTCACCTTGGAGTGTGTGACTTTGCGATTGAGCCAAGTCAAAACACGCATGTGAACGGCCTCTGGGCTCTATAATGGTAGTGGGCTCCTTGATTCCTCAGCATACATCAACCGGGATATGAAACAGAAAAGACTTGATAGTGCAAGTACAGTTTGAACCGTTTATTAAATAAAGCAAAAAAGATCCTCTTAAGGGGTACTCACACAGATTAGGTGCGTCAGTGCACCACTCTATAGTAAGCCTATACTAGTGTATACCAATGGTGGTATCAGGATGATGCGGGCATCCTCCTCAGTGCACAAGATGCCTGCCATGATCCCTCCCCAACGCGTATTGATGCAGAGATTACGCATCTACTTCAGGGGGAAATAAAATGTCCCCCTCTTTTTTACTTTATTTAATAAACGGTTCAAACTGTACTTGCACTATTGAGTTTTTCCTGTCCAATATCTCGGTTGGTGTATGCTGAGGAATCCAGGAGCCCAATACCATTATAGAGCCCAGAGGCGGTTCACATGCGTGTTTTGACTTAGCTTAATCGCAAAGTCGTACACTACAAGGTGAGCACCTAAGGGGGGCACCTGAGTGAGGACACCTTAGCACGGCTTGGATCACAGCTTTTGGATTACATGGACCTTTATCAATACTGGATTAGTGATGCAATTGGCCGCTACTTACATGCACATGAGCACTTTCTTATATGATTTAAATCACTTACAGCATTGTTTTCAGCACGGTCATGATTTACTTATTTGGACACTATATGAAAGCACAGAAGCACGTTGATATATTGCTGCTTTTTTAATATATATATGTTTTTTGATTTTAATATATTATATTATATTATATATATATATTTTTTTTTTAATTTTTAATATTTTTTTTTGGCTTGTAATACACAGTTATGCACTGGGCACTTTAACTATATCCATAGTATGATATATGTGTATTAACATTTACAATTCACTGGTTCATTATTTATTTAATTTGAGATCAATTATTAACTGTGCACTTTTTAGACATACCTTTTAGCGCAGCGTATATATATTTATAACCGACTTTGAATATGCTTCCTGCACTACTTTGGTCCGACTTAGGCACAATTTCAGCCCATTGATTTGATTGGAAGTTGGGATCATCATCTTAACTGATCCGACTTTTGGCATGCGACTTGTGCTCCGAGGATCTCGAGTGGGAACCTCACGCCAAAATTTGTTTTTTAAAAACGCCCCCCCCCCCAAAAAAAAATCCATACCCCATAGCGTCACAAGGGGCGGAGTCTAATTGTGACATCACCGGATGGCCACGCCCCATGGCTATATAAGAACTGGCAGACATTGCAGATGACACAACGGTGGGAGCCAGTGTTGGAGGGGGACTGGGTCGGTGGCAGAGCAGACCAGAGGAAGAACACCAGAGGGAGAAGACTGGAGGAAGAACACATCACCAGAGGGATAAGACAGCAGCGCAGGGAGAAGACCAGGGGGAAGAACACATTGGTGGCGGAACCAGAGAAAGAAGACATGTTGGAGCTATGACGGGGGACATTCTTCACTTTTAATAAAGGACTTGTCAAAAAATTTTTGTTCATTGTTTCTCTCATGTTTTTATTTAAACTACACTGCTTATTTTTAGGGGTGAATAGGTAGAGGTACAATGTACCCCATATTCATTCACATTGGGATGGGGGGAGTGGAATCTGGGTGTCCCCTTGTTAAAGGGGGTTTCCAGATTCCAACAAACCCCGTGGCCGCAGACCCTGACAACCACCGCCCAGGGTTGTCGGGGAGTGGTCCTTGTCCCCATCAACATGACAAGGACAAGGTATGGTATAATGGGGGCGCTCACTTGTCCCCTCTCCTTTCCGGACCTGCTGGGCTGCATGCTCAGATCAGGGTCTAGTATGGGGGGGCCCACGCGGTTTTCATTTTTTATTTTATTTTGCCGTGAGGTTCTCTCCTTAAGATTCATACCAGGCTCAAAGGGCCCGATATGGTTGGATCAAAGTCAGATGGAAGCCGTACAACTTTCTTGGCGGATCAGTGTGAACATAGCCTAAAATAAAAGTGAAGCTCGCAATCTTACCGTGAGCTTAGCAGGAGGGAGTATCTAAAGCTTCTACTTTTTACCATACAGAAATGAAAGTTACTTTTGTCATTTCAGCCATGCCGGTAGTTAAAGCCAACAATAGCAATCTAAATAGCATGTCACAGACTTAACTGACTGTTCTATGTTTGATGTTGGTCATACTGACGTCAATCTCTCTGATCTGTTACCACATGTATTTGTGTAGCCTTTTTTATTTTTTATTTTTTTAAGTGTAAACTGGCATGCAAAGGATGCATCTTTGAACAATACTTTAATAATAATTGTTAATTATAAAAAAAAAAAAAAAAAAAGTGAAGCTCATGTTAACCACTTAAAGACCGCCCACAGCATATATACTGCGGCAGGTTGGCTATATTGCGCAAAATCATGTACCTGTACTTTATTTTGTGCAATAGATACTGCAGGCGCTCGCCCCTTTCCATTGGACAGAGGGGGAGCCAATTAGGGGGCCACCTTCAATCATCCCCCAGAGAGTCAGAACGGTTATCTGCCTATGTAAACAAGGCAAGAACACAAACCTCTGTTTTTACCCAGTCAGTCCATCTCCCACATAGTTAGCAAGCACCCCCCAAAGGACACACTTAACCCTCTGATCACCCCTGATGTTAAGCCCTTCTTAATCACTTTATTAATGCCACTGGTTCCCAAAAAAGTGTCAAAAGTGTCAGTCAGGTGTCCGATTTGTCCGCCGCAATGTCACAGTCCCACTAAAAATCACTGATCGTCGCCATTACTAGTAAAAAAAAAAAAAAAAAAAAAAAATATATATATATATATATATATATATATATATATATATATAAATATAAATAGAAATGCCGTAAAAACATCCCATAATTTGTAGACATTATAACTTTTGCGGAAACCAATCAATAAACGCTTATCAGGATTTTATTTACCAAAAAATATGTAGCAGAATACATATTGGCCTAAATTGATGAAGAAATTTGATTTTTTAAATGTTTTTATTGGGTATGTTTTATAACAGAAAGTAAAAAATATTGTTTTTGTTTTCAAAATTGTCGCTCTTTTTTTTTTTAACCGCAGCGGGGATCAAATACCACCAAAAGAAAGCTCTATTTGTGGGAAAAAAAGGACATCAATTTTGTTTGGGTACAACGTAGCACGACCGCGCAATTGTCATTTAAAGCGACACAGTGCTGTACTGCAAAAAATGGCCTGGTCATTAAGGGGGTAAAACCTTCCGGGGCTGAAGTGGTTAATCCAAGAGGCTAGCCACATGCAGTTTAATGAAAGCAAGTTGTGTGACTGATCCAAGCAAGCCCTATAAGGATTACGTAGTTATGTGTGCCCTCAGTAAACATATAGAAAACAAATAGTCCCATCATTACTATTTCTATGGAGGAAACTAAACAAATCTTCAAGCTGCTTTAGTCTGTCAAATCAGGTAAAAATTTGATGCGGGTATCAGCGAAGCACACGTGGTTTGTAGAAGGCAAGGCGGCCCACTAATGGCCTTTAAGAAATGTTATCATGAAGTTAGGTAAGAATTTTTTTAAACCAATACTTACCGTTTCCCCCCAATAACTGAAGTGCGCTTACGCAGTGCTCCTCCTCTTCTTCCTCCTCCTCCTCTTCATCCTCATGGTTATATGCGACTGGCCCAGACTCCACCACTACATTAGTCTGACTCTCAGTGATCCCCGCAGGTTGCTGGGAGTGAAAAAAAAAAGCACAGTTCACACAACAGATACAGGGTTAGGATAATCTCTGCAGACATACCTGATCTCTCAACTAATGAAGATTTACTGCCAAATCAAAACTAAACAGATGATGTGCCACCACACTGGATGAGGTCACTTATAAGACAGCATCTGATGAATTATGGCTTGTTTACTGAATAAGTAACACAGAAGCTCAACCTTTCTAGCTCAGAACATTTGTATGAAAATGACTGCACCATAAGACCAAGGTCATTTTAGATGAACATGTTCACAACTTTTCAATCAATGAATGACTCCTGAGAAAAGTGGCTAAGTGGTTAGCACATGCGCCTAGTGGCACTAGGGACATTCGTTCACATCCCAATCACGGCACCACCTGCCTGGAGTTTGCATGTTCTCTGTGCTTGCATGGGTTTTCTCCAGATACTCCGGTTTCCTCCCACACTCCAAAGACGTACTGGTAGGTTAATTGGATCCTGTCTAAGTTGGCCCTAGTATGTGTATGTATGAATGTGAGTCAGGGTTCTTAGATTGTAAGCTCCTTGAAGGCAGGAACTGATGTGAATGTGCAATATATATGTTAAGCGCTGCTTAAATTGACTGTGCTATATAAGCACCAATAATAAATAAATTATTGTAGATTATTAAACTGAAGTTCCTTCGCAGAAGAAGAAAAGTATATAGTCCAATGTTTAGCAGTTACAGTGAATGTGTACTATACCTTCTGTACAGATCTACTAGGGAATTTTGGTATATTCACAGGCAACAGATTCTAAAGCACACAATTTGAACTCGGTATCCAGAACTGCTAAAAAACAAATCCTTTAAAATGTGAAATCAAGGGAAAAAAAAATCCAAGTAATCATTTTCTTCTGATCTCAGAAGGGACAGTGTTGTGCACCCATAAGGGTTAAGTATTCAAAGTCTTACAGAACCAATCCAAAAAACGGGATTAAGTGTCACCAGTGGAAACTTTGTTCCTTGGGACGCTTCATGCTGAGAATTTCCATCTAGCATTTGAGTGGTGTGGAACCAAGCATAAGCTGCTCATTGACTCGTGGAGACTGCAGGAGTAAAGAAATCACCTAATTAAAATGTGACCTCTTCCTAATTATCTTGCCCATCTCCATCCTGCTGCACATCGAAAATTGTGCCATTTTTGTAATGAGCAAGAATAAAAGTCATAATGCTTGTCCCTAGGCAGTGTATTGAGCAGTTTGACAAGTTTAATACTTTTTATATCATTGTCATTCTATTCAAAATGCTAAATACTGGAGTTAAAAAATCATCCTTTAGCTCTGGCAGAAATAAGGCAATTTATAAATCCGCTGTAGAAGCGTCAAAAGGACAGTAAATTGAAGTGCCCTGGGGTGGCTAAGCGAGTGCATTATTATTGCTGGCTAAAGATTTGACACAGGATTCATCTCTTATTGTTTGCACCTAAAAGCAAAGTCCATCTACTTAAATAGGACCCTCACTACCATGCAAAAAAAGGAAAAAAATTAGAAACAACAACATACTGGCCGTACCTTCAACTTCTAGATTGCATAGTGTGATGTCACAATCCTTCCAGCCAGATCCTAGGAACCATGAAAATCCCCAATCCTATGAGAGGACTTTTCACACAGGGAATGAGCATCCTCATAAATTTGGGATCTCCCATGTACCCAGGATCTGGTCACAAGGATTTTGATATCTACCCCGCCTTGTTACTGCCACCGGAAGGTGAATATATTTACTAACTTTTTTTCACAAATTTTTGGCTCAATATTTTAATGCAGTGTGTGGCATAGGGACCCTGAAGTGGACATTGCTTTTTTTTTTTTAACATGCATTGAAATGATTGCTATAATTTTATTACAGGTACTTGCATAGCGCTGTGAATTTATGCAACTCTTTACATATTTATTATACATTTACATCAGTCCCTGTCCTTAAGGAGTTTACAATCTAAGTGAGTCCCCTAAACTCACATACATACATACACATACTGGGGCCAACTTAGACAGGAGCCAATTAACTTACCAGTATGTCTTTGGAATGTGGAATGAAACAGGAGCACCCGGAGGAAACCCAGGCAGGCACAGGGAGAACATGCAAACTCCAGGCAGGTAGTGCTGCGGTTGGGATTAAAACTGATGACCCTAGTGCTGCTAGGCTGAAGTGCTAACCACCCTGCTGGCCCATATAATATAGTTCTGAGCTCCCCGCAGCCACCAGCTCTTGTTTTTCCACTCTCATTTTCCTGAAAAGGTTTGTAGTTGGTAACTGTGGGTCAACACAGAACAAGTGATAGAAGATACCCAAGGTGTCCAAGTTGACCTTAGTAGTCAAATTCTGCCTGCCATAGTATTGTCGCTGTAAAGAGAGCTACTGTAAGGTATGCAGAGAACAGAAAAGGAAGGAAAACATATTTGATCATTAACATATACCCATCACATTCACTGCACCTTTATGTGCCCCAAGGAAGGAAATAAGGCCATGCTTTTTAATATCTTACCTAGAGGTCGACCGATATGGGTTTTTCTCTGGCCGATGCCGATATTTAAAAAATTGCGGCGGCCGATGGCCGATATATTATGCCGATTTTTTTTTGGCCGATATGTTAAGCCGATTTTTTTTTTTCATCTCATAAAATCTAACAGTTAGACCCCTTTCACACTGGGGCGTTTCTTATGTGCTTTTGGGCTAAAAATAGTGCCTGCAAAACGGCTCCCCTGCAGTCTCAGTGTGATATCCCGAGTGCTTTCACACTGAGGCGATGCGCTGGCAGGATGTTAAAAAAGTCCTGCAAGCAGCATCTTTGGAGCGGTGTATACCACTCCTCCACCATTCCTGCCCATTGAAATGAATGCGCACCGCTGCCGAAGCGCCTGCAAAGCGATTCGGCGCTTCACGGCCACATTCAACCCCTTCCTTGGGCGCTAGCGGGGTTATAAGCGCCCCGCTAGCAGCCGAATAGTGCAGCTAAAATGATGGTAAAGCGCCGCTAAAACTAGCAGCGTTTTACCGTCAACGCCCACCTGCTCCAATGTGAAAGCAGCCCTAAGTAATAAGTGATACAGAAAATTTCTTACATTTAAACAGGTAACCAAAATTTTTGGACGAAAAAAAAATGGGCTAACTTTACTGCTTAGTTTTTTTTTTTAATTCATTAGTGTATTTTTTTCCCAAAAAAATTGCGTTTGAAAGATCGCTGCGCAAATACCTTGTGACATAAAATATTGCAGCAACCGAGATTTTATTCCCTAGGGTCTCTGCTAAAAAAATATATATAATTTTTGGGGGTTCTAAGTGATTTTCTAGCAGAAAATACAGGAATTTTACTTGTAAGCAACAAATGTCAGCAAAGATTTAGTCTTTAAATAGTTAAACTGAGAACTCTTCCACATGGAGTTCAGTTCATTGATAAAAGAAACCAAAAAGATACAATGTTTCCACTTATCAGACTTGGCAGGCTGCCCAGAGAGAAGAGAAGTCTCCACAGAAGACTTCAGGCAACTTGCATTGACTTCTATTACAGAAGTAATTTGCAATTTGAGCTGAAGTTATAATCGGCCTTTTTTTATCAGCACATTCGGCCGATGCCGATTAACTAAAAAAAGCCAAATATCGGCCGATCTCTAATTTTAACTGTGCCGCTACTCAAACACTCTTACATAAAAAAGGAGAAAAATGTTAATTAATACTTCTGTAGATAGCTGAGATATAGCTAGCAAGTGTCACCTTCATTCCCCTTGATTCTAAACAAAAAATTAACAGGAAAAAAATCTGAAGACACATTTTAGAAAAAATAATTTCTGGAAACTACAGAGGTTTGGTTGTAATACAATGTTGCTTTAAAAATTCTTTTAATTCTTTGTAATTTTCAAAAATTTTGCCTAAATATGACCCAAGATGTAATCTTCTTTTACATAAATTCTAAAACTAGATTAAGAGAACCCAATTAAAGGACTCCATCATGTTAAAGGGGATGTGGGCACTGGAGCGCCCCAGATGAATGAAAAAGCCAAGGTAAAGGCACCACTCATTGGAACTGCATAGGAAATTATCCCTGCTTTACTTAGGCCAGTGGCCTTCACACTGCAGCCCAAGGCAGCCCTTTGCTAGGATTTATCTGGCCCATGGGGCACTATTCCTACCACTAACACCAACAGTGGGGCATAATTCCTGTCACTAAAGCTAATAATGGGGCACTATTCCTTCCACTAGTATCAATGATGAGGCACTATTCCTCCCACTAACACTCACACTGGGGTACTATTCCTCCCACTGATACCAATGACGGGGTACTATTCCTCCTCCTACTGACCACCAACACTGAGGTCATGTTTATTCTCACTGATGCTGGGCCTGGGGCAGTTTCTACCCCACTGGCCACAATCCAGCCCCCCTAAATTCTGAAGGACAGTAAATCGGCCCTATGTTTGAAAAGTTTGGAGACCCCTGACTTAGACCAAAATTTCAGTGTATAACTGATTGTGGGATGCACACTACTGAATCATGAATTTAAATAAAGCAAGAAATACATTTGTTTCCTAAGCCCCATGAGATATATATATATATATATATATATATATATATATATATATATATATATATATATATATATATATACATATACATACATACATACATATACATACATACATATACACACACACACACACACAGTGCTCAGCATAAATGAGTACACCCCTTTTGAAAAGTAAGAATTTAATCAATATCTCAATGAACACAAGAACAATTTCCAAAGTTTTGACAAAACTGAGTTTTATAGAACATTTGTTTAACTCATTACATGAAAGTAGGGTTAATAATATAATTTATATTACAAAATCTTCAGTTTTACTCAAATTAGTTGATGCAAAAATGAATACACCCCTCAATAAAAACTACTCCATCTTGTATTTTGTATGACCTCCATAATTTGTAAGGACAGCACCAAATGTTCTAGCCATGAAATGAACAAGTAGGCGCCATATTGCAAAATCTCTCTTTTTCCATTCTTCAAGAACAACCACTTTTAGAGCCTGGATGCTGGATGGAGAGTGATGCTCAACTTGTCTCTTCAGAATTGCCCCTTAGGCCCCTTTCACACGATCAGACCGTTCAGATCCGCCTGTCAGTTTTGACGGCGGACCTGAACGGGCGATCCATGTTAGCCTATGGACCGTCGGATGTCAGCGGAGACATGTCCGCTGACATCCGACCCCTTCCGATCCGCCAAAAGCAGACGTATGGGCTCCACGTCCAGATCCGTCGCTGGCGGATCGGATCGGGTGAGATCTGCCGAAAACGGACACGCTGTCCGTTTTCGTCCGATCCCTCCATAGGCGACAGCGGCGCCTGACAAGCCCCTCCCCGCTCAGTGAGCAGAGAGGGACCTGTCATCTGCCGGCTCAGCGGACATCAACGGACAGATCTCCCGCTGAGCCGGCGGACCGAGGCGGACTCCGTAGAAACGGAGCCCGCCTCGTGTGAAAGGGGCCTTAGGTGTTCGATTGGGTTCAGATCAGGAGACATACTTGGCCACTGAATTACTTTCACCCGTTTCGTCTTCAGAAATGCAACAGTGGTCTTAGATTTGTGTTTTTGATCATTGTCATGCTGGAAAAGTGCACGACGACCAAGGGCATCTTCTCTTTCATCTGTGAACTCATGATACCATCGATGAAGTTCAGCTCCCTGACACCAGCAGCACTCATGCAGCCCCACAGAAGGACACGGCCACCACCTTGTTTCACTGTAATATATCATACAAAACTGGCAGGTAGTGTGTGAGTCAGTGCTCATTGACACACCCTGTGTGCAGCTTGCAAGACACTTATGTAAGTGTATCTGATTAAAGTGTTACTGTACTTGTTTTTACCATCACACTGACCCAGGCGTCCTCTTTCTGCTGTTTTTGTTTATGTCTCACTGTAGGCACCATGCAATTTTCTTTGTTCTCCTCATCTTTGCGACTCCATACAGTTCTGAAGCCATCAGTTCCAAAAACATTTATCTTGGTCTCATCACTCCAGAGTAGAGAGTCCCAGTAGTCGTCTTTTTCAGCATGGGCCTTGGCAAATTCTAGGTGGACTTTTCTGTGCATGGGCATTAGGAGAGGCTTCCTTCTTGGACGACACCCATGCATGCCATTCCTCATCAGTGTACGCCGTATTGTGTCAACGGAAACAATATCCCCAGTTTGGCTTTCTACTTCTTTAGCTAACTGCGGTGAACTTGCATGCCGATTTTCTTCAACCCTTCTCATCAGAAGACACTCCTGTCAAAGTGTTAACTTCTGTGGACGGCCTGGACGTCTCTGTGAGATGGTTGCAGTTCCAGCTTTGTTAAATTTTTGGCTCACTTTTGCTACAGTATTCTGACTGATAAGTAAAGCTTTGCTGATCTTCCTGTAGTCTTCACCTTTCTTGTGCAAAGAAATTATTTTCTTACTCAGGCCTTGTGACATTTCTCTTCCATGTGGTGCCATTGCTGACACCATGAAATGGGAAGAGGTTTTCTTTGTTAAGTAACGACCTTTTATAATCAACTGTCTGCTGGACTCCTGTTTAATGAATAATTAGACTCACCTGTAGTTGAATTCTTGTTTATTAGGATTTTGTTGTCTAAAATATAGCTTTGCTCCTAAAGCTGGCCATACAATATACAACTTTCTTGTTCACTTTCCTTTAGATTTACCTTCAACTATGTAGTGGAAGGGCCTGCCTGATTGCATACAAATTGAAAGGGTTTAGGTGTGACCTCATATTACATGGTTTTGGTAAATCTAAAGGAAAGTTGTAGAAGAAAATTGTATAATGTATGGCCAGTCTAAAGCTGTATACACACACTATATAACTTTTGTTGTTTTATTATCTTTAGATTTAAGCTGGATACACACTACACTTAGACCTCCTATTATATGCTTTTTGTAAATCTAAAGGAAAACAATCTAAAGAGTGTATGGCTCCTTAGACTTTCATTGGGGTGTATTCATTTTTGCAACACGATCTTAAAGTGGAGTTCCACCCAAAAGTGGAACTTCCACTCATTAGATTCCTCCCCCCCTCCGGTGACACAGTTGGCACCTTTCAGGGGGGAGGGGGGTACAGATACCTGTATATTACAGGTATCTGTACCCACTTCCGGCATAGACACCCGCAGAATCTGCGGGTATTTACGCCACTTCCTGCTCCCTCCCCGCTGCCTGCTGGGAAACACACGGGTCCCAGAGGCAGCAGGGACCATCCGGATTGCGCTGCGCGACTCGCGCATGCGCAGTAGGGAACCGGGAAGTGAAGCCGTACGGCTTCGCTTCCTGATTCCCTTACCGAAGATGGAGGCGGCAGCACCCGAGGACGGAGAGACGCTTCGGCCTCGGGTGCCGACATCGCGGGCGCCCTGGACAGGTAAGTGTCCGTGTTTTAAAAGTCAGCAGCTGCAGTATTTGTAGCTGCTGACTTTTAAAAAATTTTTTTTAGGTGGCGCTCCGCTTTAAATGAATTTATTAGGAAAAATACTTTTTTGTGTGTGCAAATTAACAAATCTTGGTTGCAATGAATGGCCCGCATTTGGGGGAGTATTGTGTAGTATAGTGTCCCATAGAAAATGTTGATTCTGAAAGGAAAGTAATGGTTTTCTGACAAATCTGTTGGGGCGTACTCATTTATGCTGAGCACTATATATATATATATATATATATATATATATATATATATACACATAGTGCTCAGCATAAATGAGTACGCCCCAACAGATTTGTCAGAAAACCATATACACATCTACATTTTTATACATACATACATATATATATATATATATATATATATATATATATATATATACATACATATATACATACATACATACATATATATATATATATATATATATACACACACACACACACACATCCATTTTCAGTTTTTTTATACAACCGACAAATGTGAACTTTTAAGGTGCATAATTCTGCACTGTGCATGAATTAAATCCTGAATGTCATATCTTGCTGTAAGCATCTGTCACTAGAACAAGCAGTTATGGGTTCTTTCAGTACTGCCAGACTAATCAAACAGCGGGTATTCTTCATAACTGACCTGAGACTGGCATCTGTGTATCCATATGTGAAATCTCTCACCACGGGGGGGGTTATATGCCTGTCTCCCACTGGTATGGATATATGTGAAAATGCAGCTATCCTCAGAGAAAGCCCCAATTCCTTAATAAAAGTTGTCGATTGATTTGTGCAGATGGCATTTTGATACAATCTATGCCCCGCTAATTGTAAACAGACAACCGGGAGGATTTCACAAACAAGCCATGACTGTCTTTTATTGTGAAGCTGCAATGTGCACTGACCTTTTTGGTAGTAAAATGCAATCTGACAGTTACCTGTTCGGTTGCTGCCTTCTTAGATGGTTGCGTAGAAACTAGAGGTCTCATTCTGTAAGACAAAATAGAAAGTGATCAACAGCAGGCTTAAAATTAATAAAAGATGAAGGAGCACGTGGGGTTCTACAATTTCATAAGCACAGATTTTTGTCAGTAAATGTTTTCTTACAGCGTCACCACATGAGCAGGATAAAGTGCAATTTCCATTTTCCTGCAAAACAACAGTTACAGATTGCAGAGATTTGCAATTTAAATACTTAAAGCATAACAGTGTCCAGTGCTGGCTCCCAAGGCATATGCTATAGTGGCAAGTATTGCACAGCCAGCTTTCACATTTTGGCACACTTACCTCCAAGCATGATCTCCAGGGATGCAAAGTCTGCCCTTCCCATCACCGCCATTTTCTCCCTGGCTCTATATAGGAACCAAAGTTTTGAATCTTCTGTTGGTTGACCATGGATGACAAAACTCCTGCGCATGTGCATGAACTTTATATCACCCCGGCATCCAGGTGTTACAAATGTCAGGAATAGGCATGAGCCACAGTCATTGTCCAATTTTTAGGATGATTATTATCGGGAAGGAAAAGAGGACTTATGGCAGAATTGACAAATGTAGCCTCTTTTGCCCTAAAACGCCACCTATTTACTATTATTCAAAGTCCAAGTTCAGTTAAAAATTAAAGTGTTACTAAACCCAGGACCCTGCATTCACTATATCCCACACAGAACATGGAAATGCAATTATTTTAGTAATTATAAATGGCAAAATACCTTTTCTCATCAGCAGTATATAGCAGTCTTGTGGCTTCTATTAGTGTCTGGTTAAAGCTTTTAGGAGGAGTTTTCATTCTCCCCCGATTATCCTATGAGGCTGCAGGACCCCTGACCTGGACAGTGCTGATTGGCCCTGTGCTGATCACATGCACCCTCCCAAGAAAAAATAAACTCTGTAGCAATACACACTAAATTGAGCATGTGCAACTTGACCCCAAGGCTCTGTTCCATCAGCAGATAGATTGGGAACTGTGCAAGAAGGGGAGGAGCAGAGAAGACAAGATCAAAAAGCCATTTTACACAATGAAGAGGTTCCACAGTGAGTATAACAAGCATGCTTTACTGCATATACAGACTGATTTTACTGTTGTGGGTTAAGGCCCCTTTCACACAGGCGGATAGAATTCAGCTTTTAGCTGCGGATACATCAAGTTATCTACTGCAGCTAAACTCGGACAATGCTTTCCTATGGCCCCATTCACACACTGCATTTAGCAACGGTTTTGTCTCATGGGGTTTTGTGCGGTTAGAAAAAATAAATTTGACTGCGTCCAGGACCGATTTATTGCAGCTATCTGCAGGTAATCGCAGTGTACTAGTTCTCCTGCAGATAGCAGCAGCAACAAGGAAAGAAAAACAGGAAGCACATCAGAAATGACAAGAATGTTCCACCACAGCTAAACGCAGCCGCATGTAAACGCAAGTAAGCGCAGCTAATCGCAATGTACAACTGCAAGTGATCACTGTGCCTGGAGTCTTGGAAATTCAAAATAACAAAACATGCTTTTAACAGCGGCAGAACAGCCACCCGTGTGAGAGGCCTAACACTTCAAATGACTAAATACACAATTGAAATATATACCTGTAGAATAAATAAATATAAACACATCGAGGGTGATTTATCCAAACTGGTGCACACAGAATCTGGTGCAGCTGTACATAGTAACCAATCAGCTTTCTAACATTAAGCTTTGACAATAAAATCTAGAAGACAATTGGTTACTATGCACAGCTGCACCAGTTTTAGTACATCTCCCCCATACGGTTTCACCTGCCAAAGATTTTGTCAGATATACAGTATGTGTGTGAATAATAAAGCTGGGAAAAACTGCATATGTATCACTGACCGTGATGAGCAAGTCCTGTCACTGCAATTAGTCTGAAAATCATTAGTGCTGTCTAATTAAAGTGGTACACAACTATATGACCAACCTTTGCAGCAATGTTTTTACCTTCAATGCTAAACTTGAGGTGTTGCCATCAACTCCAATATACACGGAAGACCAGCACAGCATATATACGGTAATTATTCCAGAGGTTGGGTCACGTAAGGGAGGTATATTGTGTACATGGGATGAATAATACCGTTTGCTTATTATTTAAAAAGACAATTATACTGAACAGGTTCTAGCAAAAACAATGCACATTTCCAGCACAAATAAGATGACCGTAGTGCGTTCTGCAGGTCTTGTGACCTAATCATTCGCAATATTATCCCAATATTAGAAGAGTACAAGTACAACAATGCCCTGCCATAATTAGGACATTCATTTGCAGTGACAAGGCTTTGATGTACTGTTCTAACCTAATTTGAACTGTTTCCATTTATTAAAATGAAACTGGATTCTCCCGTTATGGAATGGAATTATGTGTATGTGTTGTTGGGGCCAGAAATTCCACGTGTTCGGGGGAGGAAAATGAAAAGAATCTGGGATCCTCCAGGGACCAGACGGGCTCTTCCCAGCTTCACCTAACAAGAAAACAGCTAGATTGCTTTTTCACATGTCCTGACCTTCGCAAGAGTCAGCAGCTGCTGCCAGAGCTGCCATATGGACCCCTCACATCACTGGCTGCCATGGCTACAAGGGATGTCCCCAGCGATGCGACAGAGCTGGTGTAATGCAATCAACCCCACTCTGGGGCTGTACTACACATCATTCCTAGTAAACTTGCCAATCAGAGGCCTTCTAGAACACGAAGAACCACAAATAACAGCAGATCCACCATCAGAGCAGCCCTGTTCTTCAGCACAGACTACAGAAAGTCTCTGTGCAGTAGCAAGGTGTGAGCCCCATTACAATGTTAGACAACACACACAATTCAATTAAAAATACACAATCTGGTGGTTTACATTCCTTTGCTTTTTGTTTTTTGATGCACTGTCCAGAAGACAAAATATGGATTCATGTGTTTTTTTTTGTCTTGTAGCAAGAATAGAATTTATCACAGCCAAATCTTGCTTCGGAGTGTCCAAGGAACCAATAAGCCATTACACACATCCAGATGAACACTTTCCCTCATTAGCATTAAGAAGTGTACTTTTATGTATGGCATATAATATACAATTTTCTTCTTCAATTTACCCTCAACCTTGTAGTGCAAAGGCCTGCCTGGTTGCATACAAATTGAAAGTGTTTAGGTCTGACCTCATATTATATGGTTTTGGTAAATCTAAAGGAAAATTGTATAATGTATGGCCAGCCTTAGCTGAGGGTAACCAATTTGTAGATTATTCAGCGTGGAGGTTAGGTACTTCTGCAGCTCATTAAAAAGCAAGTGCACATAAGCTTGTGAGCTTTATCTGGGTTGGACTTTACCAACATCCATGTCAACCCTTCAATATAGAGGGCCATTATACAGAAAATCAGCCAAAGGTCACAACCAGGAAAACTGATATAGGACAGGGAATAAACTTAAGAATTTCCCTGGTGACTACTGACTAGCTGCTTATTGAGTTCCTTTGCTGAACACCTGTTCTGGGTTGAGAGCCTAAAGTCTACTATTCCCGAAAGCAAGGTGGATTACAGTCATGATGCTAACTGATGAAAAGAGTTACTCTACTGTTAGTGCAAAATCTATTTTTTTGTTATCTTTTTGCATTTCGGATAATACCCAAAAGCACCATTTTTTTCTTGTTAGGTTTTTACAATTGTGTTTTTTCTATCCTTAACCACTTCTGGAGTAGAAAAGACCCTGTTTCAATCCATAACCTGTCTGGATTCTAAAAACTTGTATCAAGACTGCTATTGCCCCGTTGGACTTCCTAAATAAAATTGCAAATTTGCCTCCCTTTTTTCCCTGGAAAATGTTCTCCTAGGACTGCAAATATTGTGCCCCAACACACCTGTTTCTTTTCTGCCGATTCCTCCACCAACAAAATAATGTAAGCCTCGGTTCACACTGGGACGACTTGTCAGGCGACCTAGTCGCCTGACAAGTAGCGTCCCATTCTCTGCAATGGAATCGTTCTAATCGGAGCGATGCAAGTCGCTCTGACTTAGAAAAAGGTTCCTGTACGACTTTGGGGGCGACTTGTATAGACTTCTATACAGAAGTCGTTTTGCAAGTCGCCGCTGAGTCGTGTCCTGGGTCGCCTGAGGCTTTTGCGCTGTAAGTCGTGCTGCCTCAGTGTGAACCGACCCTTAGGGAGTCAGTCTATGTATTTTTTTTCTTATTATTTTTTATTGAATTTTGTGATTACTACTAAAAATTATTTAATCTCATAGAACAGGGGGGTGTTGAAGAATGATTTATCTTGGGTGTCAAATACTCTGAGCCGGTTCACACGGGGGCAACTTGTCAGGTGACCTAGCCGCCTGACAAGTCGCCTCCCGTTCTGTACAATGGAACCGTTCTAATCGGAGCGACGCAAGTCGCTCTGACTTAGAAGAAAGGTTCCTGTACTACTTTGGGGGGACTTGCATAGATTTCTATACAGAAGTCGTTTTGCAAGTCGCCGTGGCAGTCGTGTGCAGGTCGCCTCGGTGAGGCGACCTGCAAGTCGTGCCGCTTCTAGTGTGAACCGAGCCTAAGTATGCCAAATTCTTTTTGTATCCATTTATCATATTTAAAATTTACTAATGCTAATGTACTGTGAGCTGTAGATAACATTTTTAGCAGGGGATCCCTGGTCTCTAAACATTATTTCAAGGGTTCCACTGGGGTAAAAATGTTGAAAAGGTCAGTTTAGGACATCACAAATATCCTTCTTTTAAACCCAAACACTTAACTGTCCATCTTTTATACAAAACTGTCTATCTATTAGACTTGCTATAAAAAAAATGTTCAACTAGATGCAAACAACCTTTATCCTGCTCCAAAAATAATCTTACCATGTCCTAATAGTTGTTGCACAGTTCTTTATTAAATAAAATATAGTGGAATAGTAAAGAAAGTAATGGTCCTGGCTTTAGCAACCCATTAGGGTTGATTTCTTTATTAAATATTAGACTGAAGAGCTCCAGAGTTTTAGTTCTGGTTTTATAGTTCCTGAACCAGGGTCTGGAGTCCAGAGATTTCAAAGAGCTTTGGAAGAGAAGAAACCCCTGGACTCCATAGACTCCAGACCCAGAATCGGGAATTATAAAGACTGGAGAAAAACAAAAAACTGTTTTCTCCACTCAGAACCAGTACTCTAGGGCCCCTCACTCTGCATCCGTGAGAACTGTGTAGTCTTTTAGTAATATTAACTCTATTAATACAGTGGCAGTCCCTAGCACGGTTAATATATATTTTCTCTCTTTTTTTGTTTACCATCATATTAACAACCCATTGTTGGGCTGTATGCCTTGCAGTTTACTGTTACAAATCTAAAAAACTGAGGTGCTCACTACAGGGGGCTAAGTGGTTATTACACCTGCCTTGCAATGCAATCAGTTTCAACAAAGGCTACCATTTAGCATGTACGTACGGTATATGTCCTTGCTGTATGTTAGGGGTTTCCCCTAGTTTCATATACTATACACTTTTGGGTCCTTGTGTACACATGTATGAATTTAGTAAGAGTGTCAGACAAACTAGTGAGGTACAGAGACCGATTGTGATGGGTTCTCTATACAAAGCTGTCAAAGCACTAAAAAACTGTTAAAAGATGAATAAATCCACACCTGTACATTTCACAACCATTGAAGCAAGAAGGTTTTTATGTGTATGCACCGGACCTGCTGATGCCTCATTTGTTCAGTAGGGAACTGGGTAGTCTCATTTAAATCTCTCTGGAAGAGGATAACTGGGTCATGGGCACTATGATTCTAGCTAGGGGGTTTGGAACTTTTGTAATGAATTCTCCCACAGTGAGAGTGGAAGATAAGTGGGCAAGCAGAATAGATGAAAGTGGGCAGGAATAAACGCTTATACCTAACGGCATAAATATACTTACTGTGGGTGGGGCTAATGCCCTGTACACACGACCAGTTTTGCCGTCGGAATAAACTTCGAAGGTTTCTCCGATGGAATTCCATTCAAGTGGTCTTGCCTACACACGGTCAAACCAAAGTCCGACCATCAAGAACGCGGTGACGTACAACAGGACTAGAAAAAGGAAGTTCAATAGCCAGTAGCCAATAGCTTCCGTCTTGTACTTGCTTCAGAGCATGCGTCATTTTTGGTCCCTCGGAACAGCATACAAACGAGCGGTTTTCCCGATAGGAATTGGTTCCGTCGGAAATATTTAGAACATGTTCTATTTCTAGGTCCGTCAGAATTTGCTAAAAAAAAAAGTCTGATGAGGCATACACACGATCGGAATATACGATGAAAAGCTTCTGTGTGACATTCTGCTCGTGTGTACGCAGCATAAGCGTTCTTGTTGGACCAGTGATTTGCACCTGTATGCCTGGTTTAAGTTTCATCAAGAGTATCCATATGGGTCTTACAAACCAAAGACATTCAGACAAGGTAATGGACTTCATAACAAACTGGCTCTAGTAGGAATGCAAGTGTTTGTAGGGACATTAAACTGAGCCCCATCTAAGCCAGCCTCTCTCAAAATTTTTACCTCAAAAGGAACCACTGAAATTATTTTCAGGCCTTAGGGAACTGCTAAAAGCAATTCATTGGTGGTCAGAGGGAAAATGCTCCCATTACAGTGGTGGTCAGAAAGCCAACCATTCAGACAACTAAAAATATTACCGATGTCATGCAGCTGGCTCTGCCAAGTGGTGTTCATCTCAAAACTATCTAGACACCATCAAATCAGCCATAGCTCAAGGAACCACTAGCAACTTCAGGAGGAACTCTGGTTGAGAATTGCTGGTCTAAGCTTATGGACTGAGGAACTCTAACATGCTGAGTAATATGTTGGTACTATTAAAAATACACATACCTGCATGTATACATAAATGCATTAAATGTATTCTTGTGCATTAGGCACCTTTGAAATCATAGGTAAGGAAAGATGTCCAGAGATATGTCAGGAACAAACCCTATACCCTAAAACTTTGGTGCTAAAGTATGTGCCCTTTCAGATAGTCAGTAGCTATGATGTTGGTCTTTGCTTTGCAGCAGTGAGGCCTTGTTCCATCTTACATGACAACACAAAGTAACACCGCTCTGAACTACGATATCCGGATAGCATGGTAACTTCTGCACACTCAAAATCCGGGTGCTCTGAGGCTCAGGATGTCCTTCTTACATCCAAACAGGCAAACTTGAAGATAACTGAAGAAAAGCCGGCACTCTGGATATATCATCTGTGGTCTTTATTGTATCATGTTAGGTATAAAAAGGACATGCAGACGCGTTTCGGCACAAGCCTTGTTCACAGATCTGAACTCTGTTCCATCTTACAGAACCGGTTGCATTTGTTACTGTACTTTCTCCTGAACAGCAGCACGTTTTTAAAGAACAAGCCTGCCGGGTGTCAGGGCATTCCGGGGCTTCTAGTACATTAACTGGAGAGCTAAAGGTTGACTATTTTACAAAGAAAGAAGTCAGCCTATCACAGTGGGCACAGCCCCTCTATAGTAAATGAGGCAGATCCTATAATTCTACTTAAATGACACCCAGCCCCAACACATACTGGTAATAATTTCCCTTTATCTCACTTACAAAGCAAAATGTGAGAAAAGGATAAAGAATATGGCTTGCATGAACAAAGAAAACTTTGACACAGGGGAATTACTGGTATAATTCAGTAGCTATTATGTTAGTGAAGAAAGCGGATTGTGACAAGGCAGCTGAACAATATGTAAGAAAATGAAAAAAAAAAAAAAAAGCACTGGGAATTTCTCTGTATTCTTACTGTATCAATGCGTCCATTGTAAGCGGAATATATTGGAGATATTATAACTCTAATTACACCTTCACCTCATAATAGAGAGTTGCTTTATAGCTTTGCTTGTGTGGGTGATATTTCACACTAAGGAGAGTTCACATGTGTATATTGTGTGTATACCTACTACTGAAATGCTAAAGATCACAGAAAACTGCCATGGACAAGTAAAATACTCTACCTTTATGCTTTTGCATCTCTTCTATGTTCTAGACTCACAAGGATGAATCTACATGTCTGACTACCAGGCATGTGTGGATATTAAAATTACTGGTCATCTTTTCTGGCATCACTCCTCTGCTTACCCCACAGCTGAGAAGATCTCAACAAATTCACAATTAAGGCCTCATTCATATGGGCATATTTAAATCCCAACTTCGGGAAAAAAGTTTTCCCTTGCAGTGGGGCTGTGCCCACACTGCATGCATTACCTGTTCGCTTTTGTCTAGGGGATTGGAGAACAAAGATAGACTTACCTAATCCTCAGATCTTCCTGGTAGAAGACCGGTCCCTGTGGCTCCTGCCCCCAACCCCCATGATCTTGTGCGGTGGACTTCTCCTGACCTGCTATGGACGTGAGGATGTCAGGAACAATCCACCACTGGATCATGGGGGAGCACTGTTTGCAGGTGGTGCGGAGGATTGGGTGAGTATAAAGCCTCCTCCTCTTCCGTAGACAAGAAGAGCTGGTAACCCGTGCAGGGCGGGCACAACCCCGCTGCATGGGAAAACTTTTTTTTGTCCAAAGTTGGGATTTAAGGCCTCATGCACACTGGCCTTCAAATACAACACTTTTAGGGGATTTTGACATTTTTTACGCTTCTTAATGACCCTCTATGTTAGCCTATGTGTCCTTGCACACATAGGTGTGCAGAAAAATAAACCCATCACTTGCGCATTCAGGAGAAAAGCGTTTTGCTGCACGTGCCTAACCGCTAGGAGCGTTTAACACTTGAGCATCCATTCATTCCAATGGCCAAGATAAGTATTCTCACCAAAGAAATGATTAACTGCCCAAACACTTCACATGCCTAAACACGTTTGCAAAACACCACTTTAGGTGCGTTTTTAAAACTGCTTTTTTCTCCCCTGAAGGAAAGGGGTGCATGAGGCCTATGTACATGAGGCCTAAGTGTGCGCCCATGCAAGGGCTGTGTTTGCCCGCACCGAGATGCCAAGTGTTTGTGAATCCGCATGTAGGCAGCCCTATTCATGTCAACTGGAACACAGCAGCTTAACTCACACAACCGCTGCTCCCAATTTGACAGCCATGTGGGTGCGTGAATACCTGCATTTGCTTTGTGTAATCCTCTAAGTAACAGAGCTCAACCTAAAATCAGCACACAGAGCCAACCAGTTATGCTGCAGTGTTCATGTGCCAACAACAGGCATTTTGATAGGATAATAGATCAGAGAGACAAAAAGATGAGCTCATCAGTCTGCTGCTTCTTCTTTCACTGTCCAGTTACAGGCTGGGAGGAGGGACAAGACCTATATTACTTAAAGAGGAGTTCTGCCCCCCCCCCCCCACCAAAAAATTTAAAGTCAGCAGCTACACATACAGTAGCTGCTGACTTTTATTAGGGCACGTACCTGTCCAGGTATCCTGCGATGTCGGCACCCCAGTTGATTTTCTGATCGGCTGCCGGGTGCTGCTGCTGCCATTTGTGGTAAGGGAAACCGGCAGTGAAGCCTTTCACAACTGGTTCCCTACTGCGCTGCGCTTTCTAACTGGCCCGGCGGCGGAGGGAGGGGGGGGGGGGTACTTTTGCGGCAAGGTACCCCCCCCCCCTCAAAAGGTGTCAAATGTGGCACCTGGGGGGAAGCAAACAAGCAGAGCTCCGCTTTAACTGCAGAAGAGAAAAAACACCCTACCAGCCAGGGTTGTGCTGTGGGTAGAGCTGTGTAATCTCGTTGCACAAAGTAGGTAAGTATATCTTCTTTTTTATTTTAAAGCAAAAAAAAATTGTCTTTCAATTCACTTTCAGCTTTAATTTTCAAGATGCAGAGGAAACTTTTTCTGTTAATATCTTCTCTGGTAGCTTAGATGACTTTCACACCATTCATTTAAATAGTATTGCCATCCTCGCTATAATAGCTATTGCTGTTAATTTCATAGGCTCTCAGTTTTTGATTGCAGAAGAATATTATTCAAGGTTAGTGTTATGAATGGAAGCTTCTAGAATATTTTGTACAGAGAGGTATTTTTGAATAAAATGAACAGGATTTTTTTTTCTTTACAATGCATCAGTTTTTGTCAGTTATGTCAAGTTCCAAAACAGATAATCTGATTCCAAGAAAGAAGTTTATATTCTAATAGCATATTTAGATCTTAGATGTGCAGCCTGTGGGGTTCACATTTAATCTTTGGGGTGCTTGTATTGTGAGCAAGAGGTGTCACATAGTTACATAGTTAGTAAGGTTAATTAAAGACACCAGTCCATCCAGTTAAACCTGAGTGAGTGCACACTCACATCAATCCCTACCCTCAAGGAGCCCACAATCCAAGGTCCCCAACTCACATTCATACACTAGGGCCAATTTTTGGACAGAAGCCAATTAACCTTCCAGCATGTCTTTCGAGTGTCTATTGACAATCACATTTTTAAGATCTCAAGCCATGACACGGGCACACTTGACACAATAGTGTCCACAATAGAGAGACAGACAGCAGAAAAAAAACCAGACATAGATTTTAGCCTGTTCCTACCGTATACAATTTTAACCGCTTCCCGACCGCCTCACACAGGAGGGCACATACAGGCAGATCAACGTACCCGTACGATACCCTTTAAGAGGCGGGCCGCCGGTGGCGTGTGCCCGCTGGGAGCTTTGTTACTGCGATCCCGATGTTCGCAGGGATATCCGTGATCATCTCACGGAGAGGAAGAACGGGGAGATGATAATGTAAACAAGCATCTCCCTGTTCTGCCTAGTGACACAGTCACTGATCAGCTCTCCCTGTAATCGGGAGCGTTGATCAGTGACGTGTCACACACAGCCCCTCCCCCCCCACAGTTAGAATCACTCCCTAGGACACACTTAACCCCTACAGCTCCACCTAGTAGTTAACCCCTGCACTGCCAGTGACATTTTTACAGTAATCAATGCAATTTTATAGCATTGATCGCTGTATTAATGACAATGGTCCCAAAAATGTGTTAAAATTGTCCGATGTGTCCGCCATATTGTCGCAGTCACGATAAAAATCGCTGATCGCCGTCATTACTAGTAAAAAAAAAAACTTATCAATAAAAATGCCATAAAACTATCCCTATTTTGTAGACGCTATAACTTTTGTGCAAACCAATCAATAAACGCTTATTGCGATTTTTTTTTTACCAAAAATATGTAGAAGAATACGTACCGGCCTAAACTGAGGGAAAAAAATGTTTTTTAAAATATTTTTTGAGGATATTTATTATAGCAAAAAGTAAAAAATAATGCAATTTTTAAAAAATTGTCGCTATTTTTTTGTTTATAGCGCAAAAAATAAAAAACGCAGAGGTGATCAAATACAACCAAAAGAAAGTTCTATTGGGGAAAAAGGGATGTCAATTTTGTTTGGGAGCCACGTCACACGACCGTGCAATTGTCAGTTAAAGCGACGCAGTGCTGAATCGCAAAAAGTGCTCCGGTCAAGAAGGGGGTAAATTCTTCTGGGGCTGAAGTGGTTAAGAGATCATGTCACCAACGTAAAAAAAATGCAGGTAAAATAAAACATTCTATTTGCTTACTTGCAGCATTTTTCTCTTCAACAAACATTTTTTATTCACTTTGACCATGCCAGACATAATTGTTTCCCTAGCAAAGCAACATGTTCCCGTCATAGCCCTCTCCACCTCTGGGAGTGTCTAGTTACTTTGTGCTGGTACAGCTCCTCTTCCCCTCCCCCCCCTACCTAAACTTGCATGTAGCTGCTGGTGGAGAAGTGAAGGGGAATACTGTAGAGCAGTGCTTCTCAACTCCAGTCCTCAAGGTGCCCCAACAGGTCATGTTTTCAGAATTTTCCTCAGATGAAACGGCTGTGGTAATTGCTAAGGCAGTGAAACTAATCAAATCACCTGTGCAAAATAATGGTAGGTCTGAAAACATGACCTGTTGGGGCGCCTTGAGGACTGGAGTTGAGAAACGCCGCTGTAGAGTGTCATTTGAGTGACAACTCTGGGTCTGCTGACATCACCACCAAGTGACAGTTTCAGGCCTTTTGGATGTCTACACAAGGGAGACTTTTACAGCTATATTGCTCACAAATAAAGCAGAATGTTGCATCTATACCAGAGTGACCTTTCAATCTCTGAGTTTTTTACCAGGTGCAGTACTGGTAAGATTTGGTACAGTTTTGCTACTTATTATTTAATCAGTGCAAACATGTAGAGCAGCAGTCCCCAACTTTTTTGGCTCCAGGGACCGGTTTCATGGCAGCTGGCTGGGGGAGGATGGTGGTTGTGGTGGTTGGGTTGGAAGATGGAATATTCACGAAGTCTGTCCCCTTCACACCACAACTCCCCTTTACAGCACAGTCCCCCCTTTATATCAGTGTCCACAATCCCCCTTTACAGAAGTCCCACGGTGTCCTCAGTTCCCCTTCACATTACAGTGCCCCTTCACAGGTCCTTTTACATTAATGTAACGGGTACTGCTCTGTAAAGGGGCACTGTGATATGAACGGGACTGCAATGTAAAGGGAGCATTGTGATATAAAGGGGACTGCACTGTAAAGGCCCTTTACAGTGCAGTCCCCTTTATATCACAGTGCTCCCTTTACAGTGCAGTCCCCTTCATATCACAGTGCCCCCTTTACAGTGCAGTCCCCTTTTTATCACAGTGCCCCTTTACAGTGCAGTCCCCTTTACATCTCAGTGCCCCTGCAGTCTGCCCCATCCCCTCCTTTCTTTGCTAATATCAATTTCTGTCTCCCCGGCTCAGGACTCCTACCTGCAGGGCAGAGGCTGTTAACAGTCCGTGTGTCCTCTCCCGGCTTCCCCGCTCGTCTGACGATGTCATCCTATCAGCAGGACAGGGGGAAGGAGCAGCTCTCCATTCCAATCTGTAGCTCCTTCCACCCCCTGCTCTGCTGACAGGATGATATTACCAGCCGGGCGGGCAGAGGAGCCAGGAGAGGACACACAGGCATGGCCGCACAGCAGGTGGTGAGCAGTAACCGCGGCCTGTGACAGCTCTGTGTGGACTGCGGTCGCCACTCATCTCCTGCTGTACGGCCCGATCAGTAACAGGACAGGGACCGGCGTCGGTCCGCGTCCTGGGGTTTGGGGACCCCTGGTGTAGAGTAAAGGTTCCCCCCACAAGTGCAGTGTTATCAGGATGCCCGCTTTCTATAGCTTCTCTTAAGCTGTTCACACATTCACTGTTCTAATGGTTTATGGGGACAAATCGACAATGGTTTTTGTGAGAAAACTAGAAAGCAAAGGATGCGAAACCTTTCTGAACTAACAAAATTCTAAATGTTAATATAGTCATCAGTCTGGAAAAATTGTACCCATTGTAGTGTGCGCATGCAAAGAAAAGTTCCCCTTTGTGGTCAGGAGCATTCATTCTTTTAGACCAGGGGTGTTCAACCCGGGATAGTTCAGCAAGCGGCCTGGGGCATATCTGGAAGTACCCAGTACAAGAAAAAATAAAATGGCGGCCAGCACGTATGGAGGGATGCAGGGGATGCCATGTATACCTATTTGCATAGAAGCCACAACACAGAGAATGCAGGAATGAGTACAGCTAAAGAGATGCCGGGGGTACTGTTTTTGTAAAAGCACCAGTGACAGCTAAAGAAGGGATTCTACATAGTGCCAGGCAAGTAAATGCCACTTGGCTTTATCAGGGAAGGGGGGTGTTGAGGCCAACCCAGATCTCAGTTGCTCATCCCAAAGCCCCCTGCCCACAACTCTCCCCCTCTAACAAATACCAGGGTTGCCTACCGTTATTAAATTCAGTTTGTAAAATCCATTTTGATATTTGTCCATGAATGTCTGTAACGGACACACAAACTGCATGTCCGTAAAGGATATTCAGAGATATAAAAAAAAAAAAAAAAAAATCACAGATTTTACAAGCTGCCTGTGAATTTAGGCTAGGTTCACACTACTGAGGGTGATTGCAATCGCAACCACCTGCGACCAAAACACGCTGCTCTTTACAGATGCCCAGGGCTGCCAGTCATTCTTAATGGCACCCCACGCATCTAAAAAATTCCATACAAGGAATTCAGCTTTGATTTCTGTCCACACACTTTCTGACATTGGAGTTGTTTTCTTGCTGCCTGACTGTAATATCATAATTATTGAACTGAAGCAAGCATGCAGCCGGAGAAGTCAGAACTCCTGATCTACATTCATATTTTAGGTCAGCCACTCAAAGCCATGAAGCTGAGTGAAGTGGCATGAAAGCCGGACAACCGACTTCTTTAAAAGGAGAGGTCAACCTTTGTATTTCTTTCAGTACAGGTGGTCTATAACCACTTGACTCTGGAAGATTTACTCCCCTTTCATGACCAGGCCATTTTTTTGCAATACGGCACTGCGTTATTTTACCTGACAATTGCACGGTTAATGCAACGCTGTACCCAAATAAAATGTGTGTCATCTTTTTCCACCCACAAATTCAGCTTTCTTTTGGTGGTATTTGATCACCACTGGGTTTTTTATTTTGAAAAAAAAACAAACAAAAAACAATATTTTTTACTTTCTGCTATAAATCATATCCCATAAAAAAATGTAAAAAAAAAACAAATTTCTTCATAAATTTAGGCCAATATGTATTGTGCTCCATATATGTTTGGTAACAGAAATCCCAATAAGTGTATATTGTTTAGTTGGCACAAAAGTTATAGCTTCTACAAACTATGGGTGATATACTGTACTGGAATTATTTATTTTTTATACTAGTAATGGTGACACTTAGCAACTTATAGCGGGACTGCGATATTGTGGCGGACATTCTGACACTTTTAACACTTTGTGGGAACCAGTGACACTAAGTCACTTAATATATGCACCGTTGTACTAATGACACTGGCTGGAAAGGGGTTAAACAGCTAGGGCGATCAAAGGGTTAAATAGGTGCCTAGCCAGTGTTTGTGTGCACTATGTGAGATGCTTTTACAAGGGGAACTGATGGATTTTCTTTCCCTGCTTTGCAGGGAAAAAAATCCATTATGTTCCCCCTGTCCGAACGGAGCTCTGCCTTTATTACATAGGCAGGGCTCCATTCTGTGTGTTTTCCTGACGATCGGCGGGTGTTAGCGGACATCCATTGGCCGGCACCCGTTGATCGGCTTCTGCTGTGACAAATCACAGCAGAAGCAGCACGTCCCCCCACCCGGAAGTGCAGAATCATGTGTATATATGGGATTCTGCACAGCGTGGCAACCTTGTAGCAGTAAATATGCTATAGGGTGGTCGGCAAGCGTTAAATATTGTCAAATGTACACTTATCCTTTAAAACATCTCCAAGGATGTCAGAGGACGGAATATTTCTGTGGAAAGAGAAGCACAGCTGGCTCAGAAACACGCTGGAAAAGCTGGAGTGCAGGCCAACACTTCTGCTATATGATATATATGCCTCGTTTCCACTGAGCTGATCGGTTCGGGTCGGTACCGTTTGGAAGGCCTAGAATGGTGCGGTCTATTCAGGTGAGCGTTTCCACTGCAAGTCGGAGCGCCAGGGGCGATGCGTGGGTTTAGAAAAAATGCCTAGCATGGCGTCACACGTCCGCCAATCAGTGGAATGTATCGTAGCTCTGCCCTAACCGAACCATTTTCTTTGGCCCCATATCTGCTTTCATAATAGAAACACTCAAATAGCGCACCGTACCGAACCGATCCGTTCAGTGGAAACAAGGCAATAGTCACCTACAGCTTAACCCCTTTCCGACCAGCGCACGCCGATGTACGTCGGCAGAACGGCACGGCTGGGCAAATGGACTTACAGGTACGTCCATTTGAATTTCCCGCCGTGCCATTGCATGCGTGCCGCCGGGAGCTCCGTGAGTTGGGTCGCGGGTCCCACGGACTCGATCGCCGCGGGGATACCCGCGATCGCCTCACAGAGAGGACAAACGGGGAGATGCTGATGTAAACAGCATCTCCCCGTTCTGCCTAGTGACAAGTGTCACTGATCACAGCTCCCTGTCATCGGGAGCAGTGATCAGAGTAATGACACTGCTAGCCCATCCCCCTACAGTTAGTAATCACTCCCCTAGGACATACTTAACCTCTCCCCGCCCCCTAGTGGTTAACCCCTTCACTGCCAGTGTCATTTACACAGGAATCAGTGCATTTTTATAGCACTGATTGCTGTATAAATGACAATGGTCCCAGAAATGTGTCAAAAATGTCCGACATAATGTCGCAGTCACAATAAAAATTGCTGATCGCCGCCATTACTAGTAAAAAAAAAAAAAAAATTAATAAAAATGCCATAAAACTATCCCCTATTTTGTAAATGTTATAACTTTTGCGCAAACCAATCAATAAACGCTTATTGCGATTTTTTTTTAATCAAAAATATGTAGAAGAATACGATCGGCCTAAACTGAGGGGAAAAAAAATGTTTTTTTATATATTTTTGGAGGATATTTATTATAGCAAAATGTAAAAAATGAGTTTTTTTCAAAATTGTCGCTCTTATTTTGTTTATAGCGCAAACAATAAAAATCGCAGAGGTAATCAAATATCACCAAAAGAAAGCTCTATTTGTGGGGAAAAAAGGATGTCAATTTTGTTTAGGTGCAACGTCGCACGACCGCGCAATTGTCAAAGCGACGCAGTGCCGTATCGCAAAAAACGCTCTGGTCAGGAAGGGGGTAAAATCTTCCAGGGCTGAAGCGGTTAATAGGTACCCTCAAAACATCTAATACACTCTGGGACAAATGAAAAACAAGTGCAAAAGGAACATGAAGACATGGCTCAGAGCAACCAGGAAAAAATGGCAACAAGAATCGGATTTGCTGCCATGGACGAAACCAGCACTTTCCTATTTTACTTTTGTCATTCAGTGGCAGTAAGTATCAAAGAAAACCTCAGACTATAATAATAGAGAGCGCATGCCGCTGTACCATTGGTCATGTGTGGCGTATGATTACATTACACAGTATACGCTCCTATACCAGCTGGAGACTGAGTTAGGAGAAAGAATCCATGCTGGGCCCACAGCACTGCAAAGCGAGCCCTTATTCTTCATATAATCACAGCGCTTTATTGCCATACATGTCTGTAAAAAGGCCATACTACAGGAGAACAATAGGGTATAATGTCACCAATTAAATTTCATTGGACATAAAGGGGGGAAAAAGTGCATCTTTAAGCCGGCTTAGCAGTTAAATTAGATAGCCCTAAAATATAGATGCAGCCACTTTATTTTACTGACTTGTTCACATCTAGAAGATTGTTATGGAGTTTCCACACATCACAGAAACAGAACATTCAAAATCCATTATTCCTAATGGAGGTCATTAACACCTAGCTTGCTTCTGGAGCTATGAGGCATTAAATATTAATCTTAGCCATTGCAATTGGTGCTTAAAAGGTTTCAAAAAAAGCTGCAGAATCCCCTTGCTGCCAGCTGCCTCTTAAGACAGGTGAAGGTTGTCCCCAATATCCCTATTTCAATACACAGGTATGGCATGGGGAGTTTTAAGTGGAACTTGTCGGGAAGAAAGTTTCCATATTATCATCCTGATTGATTCCCTTTAAAGGGTACAGTGCCTTGCAAAAGTATTCACCCCCTTGGCTTTTTATAGCCTTTGGTTCAGTGTTTTTTTAATCTGAATTATATGTGATGGATCAGAACACAATAGTCTAAGTTGATGAAGTAAAATTAGAAAAATATATACATAAAACTATTTTTCAGAAAAATAAAAAATAGATCATTGGCATGTGCGTATGTATTCACCCCCTTTGTTATGAAGCTGGAGCAGTTTTGCAAGGAGGAATGGGCAAAAATCCCAGTGGTAAGATGTGGCAAACTCATATAGAGACTTATCCAAAGCGACTTGGAGCTGTGATAGCCGCAAAAGGTGGCTCTACAAAGTATTGACTTTAGGGGGGTGAATAGTTATGCACATTGACTTTTTCTGTTATTTTGTTGTTTGCTTCACAATAAAAAAACACATCTTTAAAGTTGTGGGCATATTCTGTAAATTAAATGATGCAAATCCTCAAACAATCCATGTTAATTCCAGGTTGTGAGGCAACAAAACACAAAAAATGCCAAGGGGGTGAATACTTTTGCAAGGCACTGTATGTCTAGGCAATACCCAAATTTACCCCCAGCCTCCCTCTAGAGCATGTCCTAGTATTTTGTTATTCTTTTAAATTTTTTCGATGCAAGAAACAGCTTTTATTACTTCTTCCTGCAGTCCATCAGGTGCTGCTGACATGTTGTCAGCCCAAAACAGGGATTTAGAGGTACACACTGAATTTCTGCAGATGAACAGCCCTTTTAAATGGATAAAACATAGGAAAATAGTACTGAACATTTTTTTTTTATTTTGCCCTTGCATACAACTTACAAATTGCAGGTGAACCATAGAAATCCAAGTATATTGCTTACATGCAATGCTTTTCATTTCTGTAAATTAATTTTTGTACTTATGAACTTCCTAAGAAATTAGAGCATTTCAGGCAGGGTCTTTTGTATAGCAGTAGCCCCCTTCCTTCTTGCACATCATAGCCTTCGCTTCTTCTGGGAGTGCCTAATTACTCTCTGTGCTCGCCCAGGTCCTCTGCCCCTTCCTTTACCCCCCTGCATATACTTTTATGTAGCTGCCAGGGGAGGAACGAAGGAGAATACCATACAGAGTCACTTGAGTGACAACTTTATTTCGCTCCCCACTCTCCTGAGGACACTAGAGGAGGCGTTTGCGGATGGAGGCCTCCCTCCCTCAATGTCAGAGTCTAATATTACACTTATCCAAAAGGAAGGGAAGGATCAACTAGAGGTAGCGTCATATAGACCAATTTCTTTGCTTTGCTCGGACATCAAAATCCTAGCAAAGGTATTAGCAACCAGACCAAGTAAATGTATTAACAAACTGATACACCCAGACCAAGCAGGATTCATCCCCCTTAGGTCTACCAGTATCAATATTGGGAGAGCATATTTGAACTTGCAGACCCCAGTTGTAGACAGGGACCCTAGAGCAATTATGTCTTTGGATATTGCTAAAGCTTTTGATAGCTTGGAGTGGGGCTACCTCTGGGGAATAATGGACAAATTTGGGCTTGGCCCGATTTTTATCAACTGGGTAAAAATCTTGTATAGTCATCCATCAGCTAAGCTAAAGATCAACAATGAGTATACAGATAGTCTGACATTGGAGAGGGGCACAAGACAGGGGTGCCATTTGGAGAGGGGCACAAGACAGGGGAATTTGGAGTTCCATATAATACATTCTATAATTATCTGCAGATCAGGCACGCTCTGAGTACCCAATTTAGGTCCTCCCCTATGGAGCGAAGTAAAACACCGCTTCTCAATAAGATTGTTAAAGAAACAAACACTAAGGGGTTGATTGGAGTTGTGTATACACAGATAGTGGACAAGATTTTGGTTCAAGGCGTATCTCTCGGGTCTAGAGTGGGTTGGGAGGCGGACGTGGGGGAGTTGTCGGACGCCCAGTGGAAAAAAATACTGAAATTTGGGCAGATGGTGTCCGTCTCTCCCTCACAGAAGGCCTCACACCTACTCCTTCTACATAGAGCATACTACACCCCTAGAAGATTATATAGGTTTGGGAGTAGACCAGACGACAGATGCCCTAGGTGCTGCAGGACAGGGGATCTCATACACATGGTTTGGAGATGTCCAAAATTGGCAAGATATTGGACGGAAGTGGTCAGGACAATAAACCGCAGATTTAAGGTTAGCCTGGAGTTAGACCCTAAGGTGTGTGTGCTGGGGCTGGTGGGAGCTAATATGGGTCACACCAGCACAACCACTGCCATAGTTAGATGTCTATACCAGGCGAGAAAGCTGATAGCACAATCCTGGCTCTCAACAAACCCTCCATCTATGGGGGAATGGCTTAAAACGATGGATTCCTTGGTTTGGACAGAAAGGACAGTATACACTAAAAAAGGGAATTACAGCAAATCCATTGGTATATGGAAGCCCTGGCTGCAGGGGCTGAACACTCGATATCTAATCTGAATCAATTATCTTCGAACTTCTTACAAATGCGGGGGCGAATAATAGCCCAAATTAGATAAGCCAGAGTGCTGGAACAGGCTCCACTGGGGCCTAAACAATTATAGTATGTCGCGAGTTCTAGGGTTTTCGATCCTAACTTATGCGCTGACTATAAGGTAAGGGATGGGAGGGGGGTGGTAAGGGGATTAGAAGATAAAGGGGGGGTGGGAAAAGTAGGGAGGGTAAGGGAAAGGAAAAAAGGGGGTAAAAATAGCACACTGTAAAATATTATCACTTAGATATATATCAATGTTTGCAATCACCATAGGGCGCAGCAGACACGCGAGGTATTGTGTTTCAAGATAGCCTTTGAATTAGGTTTTACTGTTTTTTGTTAATCGCACCTCAAACTCAATTTGTCATGTAAAGTATGTAACTTTTTATATTGCTATAAAAAAAAGAATAAATAAAAAAAAAAAAAGACAACTTTATTTTGGCTGGGGCTGCTGACATCACATCCAAGATGGTGGCCCCTAGCAGTCCCTTTGGATGTCTACACAAGAGAGGCTTTTACGGGCATGTGAAAAATACATTAAATGCACATGTAATCTTATATGAATATTTTTATTGGAATAAATAATCTGATGGCAGGGTCTCTGGAATCTTTTGGTCCTCTAGCATAGTTGGTTATATCTCATAAGTATCAAAAAGATCTCCTAGTCCTTATGAATGTTCCCACCCAGGCTACTGTATACTGTGACATTTATAACCTGACTCTGCAAGGCTAGGATGAGTGCGCACATCAAAAAGAACATTCTGTCTTTACTGATTGCATGCAAGGAATATCTCACACTCGCTGAGTTGAAGTTTAACCTAAACACATTTCAGCTTTCAATGTTCTAATCTACTGCACCACTTTATAAAATCAAAAGCAGTTCATGGGTAGATTTCGCTCCAACGAATGGGTCTTGCAATAAAATATGTGTTAAATTGCCTGTCTGGGTTTGCCTGCAAATAAATGGGGCAAATCCTCAGTGCATCTGTATCAAATGTGGACTTTAGTAAAGGAAGGTTCGAGTCCTCACAAGAAATACTTCTATTTGGCAAGATTAGAGTGGCAGATGTTACTGAAAACAGCATTTTACATGAAATGGGAATGAATCCAGATGTAAGGAAATCTTTGTGAAATGGGTGAATGTGTCAAATAATGACAGCAAACACACTTTATAAATCAGGTGAAGGATCAGTTAGCAAACACATGGTGAATCTGAGACTGAACTTTTTATACAAAGACCTCTAGGGCTCTGTACATAAAAATCCCAGACAACTCTCTTATGTCAGCTCTTAATTTACTGGAGTAATGAAGATCACATTTAGAAATGAATCACGAATGTCACGTACTTATCTTCCAAAATGATATAACAAAGGCCACTGAAAGCACTGTAATAATTATGTCCCCTTTACTTTATAATTAAAATATTCCCATCAGCATCAAGCTTCAGGCAATTGTCAGTTAGCTGCAGCACTGTGGGATACGTTAAGCTGGCCATACACAGAACAGACTTCAGCTAGTTCCTGATGAACCACCTAAAACTAGAGCTGTTGGTGGCCCTATCGGCATCCTCCCATCTTTCAACCTAATAAATTGAAGGAGCTGAGTGGAAAATTGTTAGCCAAACAAAGGCTGCATCTAATCAGATGCAGTGCTTGGGTATTCTGGCAGCCACGAGTGCTGGCTATTAGAACACAATATCGACAGAGGAGATTTCTTCATCCACACGGTTTAGTGTGGATGGGGGAATTGACAGATTTCAGTCACTCAACCCATGGGGATGACGAGACATTCTACAGCATATAGCCATTTTCAGTTTGGGCTACATGTCTTTAGAGGAAGTGTCACTTCCTGTCACTCCCTGTTCATCTGCCGGAGCCTCCTGTAAAAGTACAGCAGTTAAAAAGAATTTTGGATTCCCCTAATTGGGCTTTAAAGCAGCAAAGTATACCATTGCAAAAATCATTAATAAAACAATTTATTTGACAAAATGTCCAATATCATATTTACATGTTGAATCTGGTTCAATAATGAATACATATTCCATAAAACGGCAAAATGCATATCACATCATTACATTACATGGTGTAGTAAAATGCCGAAGCCCCGACGCATTTCGACCTGAATGCGGTCTCTTCAGGGGGCACCTCTGAATCTATAAAGTAATATAAATATTGAGACTGGTAGATGATTTTCTAAAAAAGATTACATTGGATAAAACATAATGATGGGTTATTACCGTTGAAGTGAGGTAGACTTGTCTAGTGGGAGCATTGGGGAGCCATAGAGGGGTCCGGGCGGCGTGCAGGCCATCCCCACCCCCCACCTGGGGAAAGAGCCAGCCCCCAGGGGCTTGCAAGGAGCCACACTGATGCACGTCCCCCCGGGGGAGCGAGAGACCGAACACCTGCAACAGATATCCATGAGCAGCCATTAGAAAAGTAACATATTAGTGTGTAAGTCATCGTTGTATGTATTGATTTGAATTGTATATGGAGACCAAAAATGTGTGTATGTTTACAGGGATGGTAGTTGGATCACATAAATGAAACAAATAAATGATCAAATTGAGTTAGTGTTGCTAGCCAACCCAATACAATGTGTAAGTGGTGCCTGATGTGTGAGTGAAAATGTGTGCTGTGAGTGAGAGAGAACAGGGAATCCTTGGGAAAGTGCATAATGAGGGAAATCATGGTGTAATGGTGTGGCGGTCCAAGTGTTAGCAAAAAGGTGAAGGGTAAAAAACAAACCAAACAAAACAAAAACTGTGAGGAAAAGAAAAAATGGAAAAATGATGAAGAGCCAACCAAATGGCAGTGTGTGAAAAAAAGGGATGTGAAATGAGATGGTGTGACTAAAAACCATATTAAATTTACCTTGTGCTATGTAAAGTTGTATGAGGTATGAGGCTAGTTGGCTTGGCAGAAACCAAGCTGCAATTGCTGAGAAAACAAATATCGTTTGTCCTGACCAGCATGGAAAGACTATTGACTGGTAAACATTTTGGTCTCCTATATATAGCAAAGCTGAGGCTGATAGGATAATCACATGCAGGTGCCCAACTCCCCCACCCACCCAGGATCATGGCGTGTGGGCCGCCAGCTGCAGCCCACGTGTGGCTCCCTCGGCGTCCCGGAAGACCGAACGGTCCCGACCACCGTCGTCACCTCCGTCGCAAAACGCGTGACGTCATGACGGCGTGCGCGCGCCGGGCCCCCTAGCACGCGCACACCGCCATGGACGCACCGGAGGTGAACACGGGACGCCGCCGGCAGGGTGAAGCTCGCCATGGCGCCTAGTAGTAGACGCCAAGCAGAGCAAGCAAGGGGGCGTGCGGGGGGGGGGGGGGGTGGCCTGCACGCCGCCCGGACCCCTCTATGGCTCCCCAATGCTCCCACTAGACAAGTCTACCTCACTTCAACGGTAATAACCCATCATTATGTTTTATCCAATGTAATCTTTTTTAGAAAATCATCTACCAGTCTCAATATTTATATTACTTTATAGATTCAGAGGTGCCCCCTGAAGAGACCGCATTCAGGTCGAAACGCGTCGGGGCTTCGGCATTTTACTACACCATGTAATGTAATGATGTGATATGCATTTTGCCGTTTTATGGAATATGTATTCATTATTGAACCAGATTCAACATGTAAATATGATATTGGACATTTTGTCAAATAAATTGTTTTATTAATGATTTTTGCAATGGTATACTTTGCTGCTTTAAAGCCCAATTAGGGGAATCCAAAATTCTTTTTATCTATTTCAGGGTGTGCAGCTCCCTTGTTCTCTCCTATGTATGTCTCCCCCTAGTTCTAAAAGTACAGCAGTTTTATAAGAACTGAATCAGCACTGGGTTGGAAATTACACAGAGCTGAGGATGCTCCCCAACTCATGTAATAAGCATTTGGGCCCAGTGTTTGGCCACTTAGGCACTAATCCTGCATTGTGGAAGTCAGTGGAAAGAGTCACAACCATCACCATATGGTGGCATGCCAAGGTTGTTTCTGGTGTGTAAACATCTGAACAAGGGAACACGGGAGTGAGTGGAAAGCATGTGTGCTCCCTTATTTACTGTAAAGTTGACCTGTTATGGGCAAAGCACATGTTCATTTTGGATGTAGATATTCTGATCAGTGTATGTTAATAGTTCAAGAACCTTGTTTCTATTTTTTGCCCCTAGAAAGATCAAGGATTTATTTGAAGAACCATTTCATAAATGGCTAAGGCTGGCCATACATGGTCGAATTTCGAAAGAATTTTCTTTTGAAAATCAGAAATTTTGTGGGTTTTGTGATCCAATGGTGCCACCATTGATTTTGAAAGATTCGACCAACCAAGCCTTCAATTTCACCTCCTGTTGCTACAGAAAATTATTTTTGTGGCTGGGAATCTTCTTTTCTTTCTGGGAATTTTCTTTTCTTGCACATGCGCATTTCTTTTTCGATTACATTTCTCGCACGATTCTCCCATCATTGATTAGAAAAATCGGTCATTACTCAAATTTGATGGCTGCATGAAAATCGGCTGTTGCTGCAGCCCACTAATGGTGTGAAATTGGAACGAAAATTCTTAGATAAGATTTTCAAAAGAAAATTCTTTCTTAATTCGACGCATGTATGGTCTGCCTTAAGCCTCGTACACGGTACGATTGTTGGCCAACCGAGCGTCTGATTTTTGTCAAAAGGGCATGTGCCAGGATCTTGTCTTGTATACTAATGTTACATAATTGTCGTGCCACAAACACGAACGTAGTGATGTACTATGAGGAATTTCAGCTCTCGAGCGCCACCCTTTGGGCCCCTTCTGAATATTTTGTGTTTGGTGAACATTGATTCTGAGCATGCATGTTTGTACTTTCGACTTTTGTTTAATGGATTTGTGTACTGGCCATACGAAAATCAGACGTCAAGCTGTTGTCCGCCGAAAATTTACTAGCCTGTCATCCAACCTTTGTTGGCTGAAAATTGGACAATTGTCAAAAGGAGCGTACTAACGGTAAGATTTTAGGACAACAGTCTGTCAACAGACAATCCCCTGCCACACAATCAAACTGTGTGTACGAGGCTTTAGAGATACTACTAGTTGCAGCTCACTAGCACCCTGGCTATTTGTACGTTGCTAAAAAAAAAAATGCAGGTTGGAGCCTGGAAAGGTCAGAAAGCCAATATGAATCAATAAACTACCATAATTAATTTTTCTGTGTCTTGTGTTTACTACGATCAAACGCAGCAAATGACAGTGGAATTTAATCAACCAGACACCGTGCTGAGCAGAAACTAATTAAACATTCTAAAACCTGCAAGATCAAAACCTTGGTGGGATGCATTGTCCTTTTAATTTGGTAATGCAATGCAATGGCAATTTCTCAAAGGGCACTGAAGGATATATGGGTTGTAGTTGGCTAGGCAGGCCTCATAGGAAGTTGGTACTGCCACCAACCAGAACAAGTGGCTCAGTGTTTGGAGACTGGCCAAGAGTAGATAAAGTATCTACTAACCACTTGACCTCCCGAAAGCTTTACCCCCTTCATGACAAGGCCATTTTTTGCTATTCAGTTCTGCGCTATTTTAACTAGCAATTGCTCTGTCATATAAAACTGTACCCAAATGAAATGTATATATTTTTTTTCACACAAATAGAGCTATCTTTTGGTGGTATTTTATCATCACTGGGTTTTTTATTTTATGCTACATAAACAAAAAAATAAACAAAAATTTTGAAGACAAAAAAAAAAAAGAAAAGATATTTTCTACTTGCGGTTACAAAACATATCCAATAAAATCAAATTTATTCATGAATTTAGGCCAAAATGTATTCTGCTACATGTCATTGGTATAAAAAAAAAATTCCAAGTGTATATTTATTGGTTTGTGTGAAAGTTAGAGCGTCTACGAACTGTGGTAAATATATTTGAAAATTGATTGATCATGATGTACTGATGGCCCATCTCATTTCTTGAGGCCCTTAAAATGCCAGGACAGTACAATTACCACCCAAATTAGCCCTTTTTACACTGTGATCGCTTATCGATCATGTGATATCCTGGCCACTCAAAAAGGCCATGTACCAGGAGCTGCAATCTACTGTGTCTACCAGGAGCAGCATGCAGCGCCCCCCCATGGGGCCTGTAGGGGAAGTGGTTAAACATAGCTTGTAAACAAACAACAAGGACCCAAAAATGCCAGTAGATTCTAAAAACCACCTTTACCACAGTGTAATGGTATAGTTACATATCTATACAGGCAATACTTTACAACTAATACTTCTAATACAACTGGAGTAACTGTTTTTGTTGAGTATTGTGAGTACCTGTGCAGTGTGAGTGCACTGGGTCTGCGGGTGCACAGAGTCGGCAAGTGCCTGTGTATTGTATTGTTCAGTATTAGTGTCAGGAAGAGAGTTGTTAGGTAATTTGGACAGGGTATAATCCCCAATCCTCATTAAATTAGTAGGTACGAGCACAGCACAGAGGCGTGTGGAGACAAAGAGGTGCAGGCACCATAAATGAGTAGATGGGTGACAGTCAGGAAGGATGGAGGTGGAAGTGCCAGGGAGGCTGATCCTAGACCGGAGCATCCCAATAAATACACTCCATTGAGTGACACTGGTGAAACCGGTCAGGGACCAGCACTGCTGGAGCTGAGGGACTCTCCTAGCTGCCAGAGGAAGAACTCCTCCAGTGAGAGTGGGGGGGGAAGCGAAGGGAAAGGCTAGACAGATTCTGGTAGTAGGGGACTCAATTCTTAGAAAGACAGAGAGGGCAATCTGTGACAAAGACCTGTAGCGCCGAACTGTATGCTGTCTACCGGGCGCTCAGGTCCGGCGCATAATAGATCTGGTAGACAGATTACCGGGAGGGGCTGGGGAAGACCCAGCTGTCATGGTGCATGATGGCACCAATGACAAAGTCAGAGACATATGGAGTGTCCTAAAGAACGATTTTAGGGACTTAGGAGCTAAATTGAGGAAAAGGATCTCCGAGGTAGTATTCTCAGGAATACTACCGGTATCTCGAGCCACACCAGAAAGGCAGAGGGAGATTTGGGAAGTAAACAAGTGGCTGAGGAGCTGGTGTAGTAAGGAGGGGTTTGGGTTCCTGGAGAAATGGGCTGTCTTCTCAGTCTATCATCAGTTCTATAGAAGGGACGGACTGCACCTAAATGAGGAGGGTGCAGATCTGCTGGGAGTGAAGATGGCTGAAAACTTAGAGAGATTTTTAAACTAGGTGACGGAGGGAAGGGTCCAGAGGTAGAGATAGTCAGCAATGAACATATTCCAGAGGGTAGTATTGGGGGCATTAGTGGTAGGTTGACTAAAGCACATAAACCCGAGGTAAGTATAGTAACAAGTCCTATTTTCAATTTCGGAACACCCAATAAGAGGACAGTAGGCGACCGGTCTAAACTACGTGGCATGTTCACCAATGCCAGGAGCCCGGCAGACAAGATGGGTGAACTAGAGATACTGTTGAACGAGGAGGATTTAGATTTTGTGGGAATTTCAGACACCTGGTTCAACAGCTCTCATGATTGGCTGGCAACCATTTAAGGGTATTCCCTTTATCGCAGGGATAGGTCCATTGGGAGTACAAAGAAGGGCAACAAAGCTAATAAAGGGTCTGGAGGATATTAGTTACGAAGAAAGGTTGCGAGCACTGAACTTGAGAGAGATACTTGAGAGGGGATATGATTTCAATTTACAAATACCGTACTGGTGACCCCGCAATAGGGATAAAACTTATTTTCAGAAGGGAGTTCAATATGACACGTGGCCACTCATTAAAATTAGAAGAAAGGAGGTTTAACCTTGAACTGCGTAGAGGGTTCTTTACTGTAAGAGTGGCAAGGATGTGGAATTCCCTTCCACAGGCGGTGGTCTCAGCGGGGGGCATCGACAGTTTCAAAAAACTATTAGATAAGCACCCGAGCGACCGCAACATACAAGGATATACAATGTAATACTGACATGTAATCACACACATAGGTTTGACTTGATGGACTTGTGTCTTTTTTTTTAACCTCACCTACTATGTAACTATACAACTAATATTTCATAAAATATATCAATTTGTTTCACCAAAAGCAGATGGAAAAAGTTGTAATCCATTCTGAACATTGAAATGAAAGCCATAGACAGGTGTGCAGTTGCATATGCAGTGCACAAAGCCTGCTTTGTAAACAATCTGTCTTGGCAAAGGCGCAGCCTCTTAATATCTGGGATCGGCTGTAAGCGTGTTAGGACACCTAGAAGTCTACCGATCAAACTGCAAATAAAGTTACCCAATGTGATTTTTGTTAGGTAGGAAATTAAGCATATAAATCATCCATAGGGTGTGTATGCCTAATACATTTAACAGTGATCAGAATAAAGCTTGTTTTATGTCCATCAGCTCTGCAGCACTCAGTTCTAATGATAAAGAGGTAATCTTACCCCAAATTGCTACCGGTACCACCGGTGTTGTCTGATGTCTTCATGTCAGGTCACTTTTTTTTCTTCTGAACGCTACAGCAAAAAGTTGGCAACATGCCGTCCATTTTTAGGTCTAATGCAATAAAAACTGCAAAATGTTCTCTTTAAAGTGACTTTGTTATAAGGGAAGTACTGAGGCTGCCATTGCTGGCTTCCTTTTGAAAATGCCAGAACCCGGATGTATCTGTCTTAAAGTGGTTCTAAATGCAGAAGGCTTTTTTACCTTAATGCAGTCTATGCATTAAGGTAAAAAACCTTCTGGGTGCAGCTCCCCCCCCCATACTTACCCAGATAGATAGATCCCCATCTAGATGTGCATGAGAGCAGTGGCTCTCACCAGTCTCTCGCTCCTCATTAGCTCAAACAGCATTGGGAGACATTGGCTCCTGTTGCTGTCAATCACAGCCAGTGAGCCAATGAGGAGAGCGCGGGGGGGCGGGTCCAAGCCGCAATCTGTGTGTGAATGGACAATGTCTTTTCACAAGAACATGGCTCGGAAGCGAGCCTGCTAGAGTGCCCCACAGCAAGAGGCTTGCCATTGGGGGCAGAAGGGAAGAGCCAGGACTGTCGGCATAGGACCCAAAAAGAAGAGGATCGGGGCTGCTCTTGCACAAAGCAGGTAAGTATAAGATGTTTTTTTTTAAATCACAACCTCTATAATCATTTTATGTACTTTTGTGTAACAAACTGGGAGCAAGCATGGTGTAAATGCGTGTCAGAATTCCTTATCTCTGTACCTTGTTGGGGCCAACGAGTCCAACAACAGTGAGGCCAAAGCATCAGCATGACAGCCCGGAAACGATCATTCTCAAAAGCAGATTTCAGGAATGGCAGCCTCCAACATAATAGAGCTCTTTTAAGGCATGTTATTCTTAAACATATCTAAATATGTAAAGGCCCAACTCCAACCCAGGGTACTTATCTCATCAATGATGCAGAGGGCATCCCTAATGTGATGTAGGAACAAATATTCTTTACTATTACTTCTTCCTAGAGCATTGAGGTGCATCCCCCCCCCCCCCCCCCAACACCACCCTCGTAACCACCTCCACTTTGTTCCAAGGCATCAAGAGGGCTGGAGGAATCTGTCAGTCAGGGTAAGAGGTCTTTAAAAGATAATGCTTTTCTAAATAAAGATTATTTTACATGAGTAATGCATTCATTTTTCCTTTTTTTTACCCCAACCGAATGATGCCTCTATATTTGAAAGCCCTTGACAAGCACTACATGAATGTCGCTACAATTAGTGCACTACAAACATGGCAAATGTCAAACTAATAGGATAAGTATTTAATGCTTGACTGAGGATAAACAAACAAATCACATCATCCAAAAACAGGCACATAACAAAATCACTGAATATTAGCTGCAAGCACAAAGAAGAAAAATATATAATTAGCTAAATTGAACCACCCTCATATTTGGTAATTATTCAGTGTGGACAGTGGTGAGACAGCTAGATCAGGGATTGTATCCACTAAAGTCATGGTGGGACAGAGCCGTGTGTGCACTTTTTTTATGGAGAGCATGTTAGAGTGGTATTGAAGTCATTCTTTGAAAATGTTTTTAAATTCTTTTATTTATGTTGTGTTAAAAAGACAGCCAATTTGTTCCAGGGGTCAAAGGAACCCCCCCTTCATCGGGGCTTCAGTTAAAAATGAGAACCTTGAGTGGACTCAAAATAAGACTTTCCTGTTTAATTCTGTGCAGGGAAGCTGATTGCTGGACTAGGATTCTTGGGCAGCAGTATCTGCATCAGCAATCAATATAAGAAGCTTCTGGCACTCCTTCCATATATGCATATGTAAAAAAAGAATTGCTGTGGTCCCAAAAGTGAGATGCCTCATCCCTGAATCTAAAAATGCAGGTCTTTTCCTGGTAAGCTGCTGGAGTACCCACAGTAGGGTAGCCTTGCCCGTTGTGAGCACCCTAAGCTGAGCCAGTGGGCTCCTCAAATAGATCTTGCCCTCTCCCTACCTTGTTTAACCACTTGACCTCCGCAAAATCTACCCCCCCCCTTCGGGACCAGGCCATTTTTTGCGATAGAGCATTGCGTTTTTTTAACTGACAATTGCCCGCTCGCGCGATGCTGTACCCAAATAAAATTTATGTCCTTTTTTTCTCACTAATAGAGCTTTCTTTTGGTGGTATTTGATCATCTTTGCATTTTTATTTTTTGCACTATAAACAAAAAAAGCCTGACAATTTTGAAAAAACAAACAAACAATATTTTTTACTTTTGGCTATAAAACACATCCAATAAAAAATTGCAAAAGATCAAATTTCTTCATCACATTAGGCCAATATGTATTCTGCTACGGTACATATTTTTGTTAAAAAAAAATCCCAATAAGTGTATATTGATTAGTTTCCACAGAAGTTATAGTGTCTACAAACGATAGCGATATTTTTATTTATTTATCTTTTACTAGTAAGGGCAGTGATCAGCGACTTACAACAGGACTGAAATATTGCGGTGGACAATTTGGACACAGACACTTTTTGGGGACCAGTGACATTATTACAGTTATCAGTGCTAAAAAATATGCATGGTCACTGTACTAATGACACTAGATGGGAAGAGGTTAACATCAGGGGGGATCAAAGGGTTAACTGTGTGCCTAGCTAGTGATTTTGTGTAGTGGGGGAGGTGTTTTTACTAGGAGAAGACATGGATCCATGACTCTGCTTTGCAGGAACACAGGATCAATGCCTTCCCTACTGACAGAACGGCGATCTGCCTTGTTTACCTTGCCTTGTACCATGGATTCGATGTCCGCCGGCACCCGCCAATGTGAGCTGCCGGTGACGCACATGCGTGCACCCTACCTGGAAGAGCTGGATCATGTATATATACACGCGATCCAGCGCACAGGTGCCATCCTGTAGCAGTAAAACTGGTATAGGACAAACCTGAAGTGGTTAAACCCATATCAAAGTCCCAGCGCCTCTTGGATGCCCTTTTTTCAATGGATTTTTTTAAAAATTACCTAATGGTCTCATCTGTCAAATGCCACTCCTGGCCTGTCAGCAATAATGTGATCTGAGTTATACATGTGCGGCTCAGACCAAAGTTGATGGCACCTGGTCTATGCCGTAGTGATGCGACTCCTGTCGAAAGTGACATCATGATGGCCCAGCCATTCAACAGGCCGAAGAGACAGAACCTGGAAGGATGACTGGGAGAAGATGGAAGAGCCGGGACCAGTGGGAGTGGTGACAATGCAGCACAGAAGGGCTCTGTATTTGTTATTTTTTTTATCTCCTGTTAATTTTGTATCTGTACAAAATGGACATTTAACTGTTGAAAGCCTCCGTTGCTAATAAATTAGTATTTTATCTCATGAGTCAATATACTGAATATCATAGGCCATTTTTTTTTCTGCTCTACTCAATAGAAACATCATCCAAATACACTACTTACTGCAAATTTTGCAATATTTTATGTTCAAAAACCTGTGCAATGATCAATGCTAAGATGTTGCAGAAATGTATAGTACATGCAGAAATTTCACCAGGGCCATGTCATTCATTTCTTATAGTGAAAAAATTCTCCGTACATTTGATGTCTAGACAAACGTTGACTGAAAGTACTTGAAAATTTTTCTTGTTTTTAATATTTGATTTTGGAACGAATAGACTTTCCTGAAAGAAAACCACATTCACTGTTAGAAATCTGTTCTTTTCATCTTCATCCTCAAATTTATTCATTACTGCAGTCCAAAACAGACAATTTGATCCACTAATGATTAGAAAATTAAACAAATGTTCTTTAAATGTCCATTTCGAACAAAATTGTACTAGTGTATGGCCCGCTTAAAGCGGTTCTCCACCCAAAAGGGGAAGCTCCTCCTCCCCCCCTACGGTGCCACATTTGGCACCTTGTGAAGGAGAGAGGGGAGCGGGTACCGGGTTTTGCGTACACTCGTGGAATGACGACCAACTACAGTACCTAAAAATCTCCATAGGTGACGCTTTAAAAAAAATTAACGATTACCAGGTTAGAGTTACAGAGGAGGTCTTTTGCTAGAATTATTGCTCTCACTCTAATGATCGCAGCAACACCTCATATGTGTGGTTTGAACACGTTTACATATGCGAGCGCAACATACGCAAGCATTTTTTTTGCCGTGCGAGCTCGCGGGGACGGGGCGCTTTAAAATGTATTTTTCTTATTTATTTTTATTCTTTTACATTTTCACTTTAAAAAATAAAAATAAATTCTGATCACTTTTATTGCTGTCGTAAGGAATGTAAATATACCTTGTGACAGTAATAGGTGGTGACAGGTACTCTTTATGGAGGGATCAGGGGTCTAAAAAACCCCAACTCCCTCCTTTGCACTTCAAAGTATTCAGATAGCCAAAAACGGCGATTTTGAATACTGTCTGTTTTTTTTTTTAATTTGGCGCCATTGGCAGCCGAGTAAACTGGGAGGGACGTCGCTTCCGAAGCAGTTTCCGGCTTAGCTCCAGTCTCAGCCTAGCCGGCAGAAGGGTTTGAGCCTACCGGTGAGACGGGAGGCCTAGGAAGAGTGGTAGAAGGCAGGGGGAGGGACGTCCCCTCCCACACCTTTAGGATAACAGCCGAGCGGCTTTTAGCCGCATCGATTATTATCCCTAAAGAGCCGACCGCCCGCTCTAAAATAACGGTACCAGGGTGATCCCTGCAGCTGCAGGCATCATCCCGGTATAACCCCTTCAAGCCAAGGCCGCATATGTCGGCATATGTCGGTGCCAAGGGGTTAAACGACTGTAGTATCAGGCTGCAACATAACAGAATTGAAAAAAAGTGAAGGGGGTCTGATACTTTATGAATGCACTGTATGTAGTTGATAAGTATACCACTTATCAGATGCACAGGTTGTCGTGTCTGGAAATCTGGAAAAGGCTTGCCCAATATAATCCCAGATGTCTTAATTTGTCATTAAAGCGGAGTTCCACCCAAAAGTGGAACTTCCGCTCATTTGTCTACTTCCTCCCTCCAGTGCCACTTTTTGCACCTTTCGGGGGGGGGGGGGGTGTCTTTGACAGGTATCCTGTTCCCACTTCCGGGAGCCATGGGTGCAGCTATTGACATCACCGCTCGACTCCCTCCTCCATCCCGTCGCCGGGGCAGTAGGAGAGAGGAGCGGAGCCGAGTGCATACGCAGTAGGGTTCCCGGCGTGAAGCCGTAGGGCTACACTGTCGGGTTCCCTTACCCGCAATGGTGGCGCCAGCACCCGACAGCTCCTGCCGACATCACTGGACTCCAGGACAAGTAAGTGTCCTATTATTAAAAGCCAGCAGCTGCAGTATGTGTAGCTGCTGGCTTTTAATTTTTGCTGCGGTGGGCGGATCTCCGCTTTAATTGAAAAGCTGTCGACTTACTTTATCGCCTCCCTATGCAAAGCAGGCAGATCATGTCTGGTGGGTGGAGGGGGGCTGCCAGGGTGCTGTACATAGCTTCCTGAAAACATCATAACTCTTTTCAAGAGCCCTTAGCCCTGATGGCACTTCCTGTTCCTGTGTTGTTAATGCAAGAACCTGGGAGGAGGGTTAAGTTGCCACCTTGACAGGAATATAAACATGGGGGTTGATTTACTTAAACTGGAGAGTGCAAATTCTGGTGCAGTTGTGCATAGTAGCCAATCAGCTTCTAACTTTAGCTTCTCCAATTAAGCTTTGACAATGAAACCTGTAAGCATATTGGTTTCTATGCAGAACTGCACCAGATTTTGCACTCTCCAGTTTTAGTAAATCAACCCCATCGTCCTAAGTTCTAACCCAATATATGTTTTTATTGATATCTTTATTGCCATTGGAGAGATTTCCCTCCACTTCCTGTCTATCCTTCATTTTCTGGCAGATGTCTTCAATAGGGACACAAGTGGCAATAAAAACCCGACGAAAGCTCTAAACCTTCTATTTAAAATTAAATAAAAACATTTTGGCTGGAGTTGGGCTATAGGACTAGAAGGGCATGAAATAGCTTTTACCGCTTTAGGTTTGATGGCATGTACCCTCTTATTTCTTAAAAACAATGGACCAAATTATCTTTTATATTTTCCGGTCAATGTAAAGTAATATTTCGCCGAAGTGAGATTTGTTCAGAAAGCAATAGCCAAGATTTCACAGATATGAAAGTTATTTAAAGACTCGAACGTCACAATTTTCAGCTTCATCTGGACAGTTGTGAGAACCAGAGAGAAAGCTTGTAACAATTCAGCCGGGGTGTAGGCAATCTTACAGAATTCTGCCTTCCATCTGCCATATCGCTGTTAGGAAATCTAATGGAAGGGCTGAAGCAGAAATAAATCTGCCAGTTATAATCAATCACAAGGAGTGTGACATCAGAAGAGGTCCAGGTAATGTACTCGGAGGAGCATGAGTGAAATATCACCCACACACGTTTACTGTTTTCTAAATTCACTGTAAATTGCAGTATAATAAAGCACAGTTCATGGAAATGCATCATTTTATTTACTGCAATAAAATCTAGCGATGATCGGGTTACAGATAGAGCTATTAAGCCTGGTGAGTATTACATACACGCAAGGACGCTAGGTATTTGAATATGACAACAGAGGTCAGCTTTGTAGTACTGAGGCCTTCTGTTCAATCCCACCAGAGACACTGTCTGTTCAGAATTTCTATTTCCCCATTTCTTTCCCCCAGGGTTTTTGGTTTCCCTCTCTCTGCATAGAAACCAATCAGCTTCCAGTTTTTATTGTCAACCATGCACAACTGTACCAGATTTTAAACTGTCCAGTTTTAGTAAATCAAACCCAAAGATGTACATGCATGAAAACGCCAAGACTCATGACTTGGCCTGAACCTCCTGAACCACTGATATTCATCTGTCTATTAATCCCACATTACGTCTTCATCCAGTGCAAAATACCCAGTGCTTTTGCATATAGTGGAGCATATGACCTCCTGTGATGTGGTACTAACGCCAGCTGCTAAAAGCCTAAGCACTGTCATATTACGGAGGAAGGGGTAATGGCACTACTCCATCTCCATCCAACATCAACTATTTTGGTTGTGGCTGCAATGGAGGAGGGAGCAGCAGAGGAGCATTGGAGAGTATTAGTGGGTTAGGACCCTTTATACAGACATTGGGGTTGATTTACTAAAACCAGAGGGTGCAAAATCTGGTGCAGCTCTCCATAGAAACTAATCAGCTTTAAGTTTTTTTGGCAAAGTTTAATTGAACAAGCTGAAGTTAGAAGCTGATTGGCTACCATGCACCACTGCACCAGATTTTGCACTTTTATGCAGTTTTAATAAATTGTCACTTTGCTTAAAAGTACACTCAAGTCGAAATTGAAAATTAAAGTGATCGTAAAGTCTTTTAAAAAAAAAAAATAACATACTTACCTCCTATGTGCAGTGGTTTTGCACAGAGCAGCCTGGATCCTCCTGTTATCGGGTCCCTCTTCGCTGCTCCTGGCCCCTCCCTCCTGTTGAGTGCCCCCACAGCAAACAGCTTGTATGGGGGGCACCCAAGCTGAGCTGTAGCTCCATGTGTCCGTTCAGACACGGAGCTGCTGTTCAACCCTGCCCCCTCTCTCTCCTGATTGGCTAACTGACTCTGATTAACAGCCGTGGGAACCAATGGCGCCACTGCTGTGTCTAAGCCAACAAGGAGGGAGCGTCTCGGACAGCCGAGACTTTTGTGGACATCGCTGGACAGAGGATGGCGCTCAGGTAAGTATTAGGGGCTGCTCGGGAGGCTGCTAAACACAGAAAGCTTTTTATCTTAATGCATAAAATGTATTAAAATGAAAAACCTTCTGCCTTTACAACTTCTGTCAGGGCTTCAGGTTTCCATCTGGGCATGGTTAGTGCACCAGTCTACCTTCTTCCTGTTTATCAGCAATCTGGGAAAAACCTTGTTTGTAACAATATTAATAAGAAACCCAGTAAAGCTTTTTTTTTTTATCTACAGAAAACTTGATATGCAAAAGTTTCCAACAGTCATTAGTTAGATTTTTACTTGCCTTCAAAACTAAAAATTAACCATGGGAATGCATACTGGGTAGATAGTCTTTCCATTCAATACTGTATATAGTATATCTGTTCCTCTTCAATCCCCAACTTCTTACCCATTTATCCTGCCAGACAGTATGCTCATTTTTGCTTCACTTCCATTGATCAGAATGAATATGTTTCTCACATTTACCTGACTCAAATCTTCAAGTGTCAATGGGATTTGTGATACTGGAAGGAGAAAGAGTACACAACACATGCTTCACAAAGTACCACCCAATGACCCCGCAAGGATGTTCCCTGGCTTTGCTTGTTTCCAGTATAATGAGTGACCTTTCTGACTTTAAAGGGCAAGTCCAGACAAGAAGTAAAAACAATCATTGAGCTACTAATGTATTCCAGCATGCTGCAGAAAGCTCATTATGTAAGTTCTCTGTAAACCACTGCAGCCACAGTGGACATAGACCACCTCATTGGGTCAGCAGGATGGCAGTAGGCGTGTACTTTCTGAAGCCCGAGCACTGTAACAGCATCTCTCTCTGATCCCTTTATGACCATTACCAATCAAATATCGAAGTCAGGTTTCAGTCTACTTGGTAGTGATGAAAACCTTAGCTCTAACAATTTTGTTTACATTAGGCTTTTTAAATGTAAGAGGCATCATTACAAGCTGTGCTCCCCATTTGTACCCCAATATTCAAGTTTGGCTGGCATGTACCTTTAACAGTAGTTGCAGTGTTTACCAGATAGCATTAGTAGATCAAGAGTTGCTTTTACTTGTTGCAGGGAATTACTCTTGAACTCTTTGACTGCCCCCCACATCATGACAGTCAAAGGGTTAAAACAAGCTCATGTATACAATCATTTTATTTATTTTTTTACTGCACGTTTTGGGCTTTGATTTGAGTGGCTGTAGATCTGCCTGACCACTTTAACCAGACTTGGTAAGTGCACTCCCCCCTCACCAGCCCCTCCTCCCTCCTATGTTTTCCAAGTTCACCCAAACCTTTCTTTTAAGTTGATCAGCTCCTTTAAAGATTTAAAGATGTATAAGGAAGCACTAAGTGCAAAGAAAAGGTTTAATACTTACCTCTCCTGCTGCCCATGCCCTGAACTTTGCCATCTTGAAGAGATAATCTTGCTGAAACAAGGGAATGTGTAAAGAAAAAGCTCTTGGGAGATGTAGTTCTGGGGGTGTACCTACAGTGCCTTGAAAAAGTATTCATACCACTTGAAATTTTCTACATTTTGTCATGTTACAACCAAAAACGTAAATGTATTTTATTGGGATTGTATGTGATAGACCAACACGAAGCAGCACATAATTGTGAAGTGGAAGGAAAATGATAAATGGTTTTCAAATTTTTTTACAAATAAATATCTTAAAAGTGTGACGTGCATTTGTATTTAACCCCCTTTACTCTGATACCCCTAACTAAAGTCTAATGAAAGCAATTGCCTTCAGAAATAACCTAATTAGTAAATAGAGTCCACCTGTGTGTAATTTAATCTCAGTATAAATACAGCTGTTCTTTGAAGACTTCAGATGTTTTTAAGAGAACCTTAGTGAACAAACGGCATCATGAAGGCCAAGGAACACACCAGACCGGTCAGGGATAAACTTGTAGAGAAGTTTAAAGCAGGGTTAGGTTAATAAAAAAATATCCCAAGATTGAACATCTCACGGTGCACTGTTCAATCCATCATCCGAAAATGGAAAGAGTATGGCACAACTGCAAACCTACCAAGACATGACTGTCCACCTAAAATGACAGGCCGGGCAAGGACAGCATTAATCAGAGAAGCAGCCAAGAGGCCCATGGCAACTCTGGAGGAGCTGCAGAGATCCACAGCACGGATGGGAGAATCTGTCCACAGGACAACTATAAGTCGTACACTCCACAAATCTGGCCTTTATGGAAGAGTGGCATGAAGAAAGACATAAGAAGTCCCATTTGAAATTTCAAACATGGAAGAAAGTGTTCTGGTCAGATGAGACCAAAATAGATTTTTTTGGCCTAAAAGCAAAACACTATGTGTGGTGGAAAACTAACACTGCACATCACCTTCAACATATCATCTGTGAAACATGGTGGTGGCAGCATCATGTTGTGGGGATGCTTTTCCTCAGCAGGGACAGAGAAGGCAAGGACAGAATTAATCAGAGAAGCAGCCAAGAGGCCCATGGTAACTCTGGAGGAGCTAAAGAGATCCACAGCTTGGGGGGGGGGGGGGGAGAATCTGTCAGCATATGAGGTTGAAAAAAGACACAAGTCCAACCTATGTGTGTGATTATATGTCAGTATTACATTGTATATCCCTGTATGTTGTGGTCGTTCAGGTGCTTATCTAATTTTTTTTTTTTAAATATCAATGCTCCCCGCTGAGACCACCGCCTGTGGAAGGGAATTCCACATCCTTGCCACTCTGTCCACAGGACAACTATTAGTGATGCACTCCTTAGAACCATTGATGAAAGAAAGCCATAAGAAGTCTCATTTGCAGTTTGTGAGAAGCCATGTAGGGGACACAGCAAACATGTGGAAGAAGGGGCTCTGGTCAGATGAGACCAAAATTGAACTTTTTGACCTAAAGCAAAACGTTATGTGTACATCACCCTGAACACACCATCCCCACCATTAAATGTGGTGGTAGCAGCATCATGTTGTGGGGATGCTTTTCTTCAGCAGGGACAGTGAAGCTGGTCAGAGTTGATGGGAAGATGGATGGAGCCAAACACAGGGCAATCTTAGAAGAAAACCTGTTAGAGTCTGCAAAAGACTTGAGACTGGGGCAGAGGTTCACCTTCCAGCAGGACAATGACCCTAAACATACAATATATAACATACAATACTAAAATAGAATGGTTTAGATCAAAGTATAGTCATGTGTAAGAATGGCCCAGTTAAAGTCCTAAATGCAACAGAGAATCTGTGGCAAGACTTGAAAATTGCTGTTCACAGACACTTTCCATCCAATCTGACAGAGCTTGAGCTATTTTGCATAGAATTTGGCAAAAATTTCACTCTCTAAATGTGCAAAGCTGGTAGCGACTTGCATCTGTAATTGCAGCGAAAGGTGGTTCTACAAAGTATTGACTCAGGGGGGCTGAATACAACTGCACGCCACACTTTTCACATATTTGTAAAAACAATTTTGAAAACCATTTATCATTTTCATAGTAACATATTTGGCAAGGTTGAATAAAGACAACAGTCCATCCAGTTCAACCTGTGTAGGTGTGTGTAGAAAAAATAATTTCCCACATCCCTAAATTGTTTATGTTAAGATGCACAGCCAAGAGTCTTTTAAAATTATCCATACTTCCTGCCGACACCACCAATTGTGGAAGAGAGTTCCACATCCTTACCACCCTCACAGTGAAAAAAACCCTACGCAGCTTAAAGCGGAGTTCCATCCAAAAATGGAACTTCCACTGTCCGGATTCCTCCCCCCATCTGGTGTCACATTTGGCACCTTTCAGGGGGGAGCAGATACCTGTCTAATACAGGTATTTGCTCCCACTTCCGGCGAAAGATTGTCACAATATCCGTGGCAATCTACACCATGTCCGGCCCCTCCTGTCTTCTGGGAGAGACACAGGTCCCAGAAGACAGCAGGGACAACTCAGAACGTGCAGTGCGACTCACGCATGCGCTGTAAGGAACCAGGCTGTGAAGCTGCAAGGCTTCACTTCCTGATTCCCTTACTGAAGATGCCGGCGCCTCCACCTGGGAGCCGAGGGACAGGTCAGCTTCGGGTGAGGACATTGCGGGTGCCCTGGACAGGTAAGTGTCCTCATTTTAAAAGTCAGCAGCTGCAGTATTTGTAGCTGCTGACTTTTATTTATTTTTTTTCGTGGGGAACTCCACTTTAAGGTTAAACCGCTTCTCTTCCAGTCTTATCGTGTGGCCCTTTTTACACTCCCTGACACTGAAAAGTTTCATACTTATGCTGGGATCACCATTGAGATATTTGTACATCGCAATCATATCCCCTCTCAAGCATCTCTTCTCCAGGGAGAATACATTTTGCACTTGTAGTCATTCCTCATAAGAGAGGCCCATCCTCCAGTCACCATATTAATTAAGTTGCCCTTCTCTGGACTTTATCCAGCTCCAGCACATCCTTTCTGAGGATTGGTGACAAGAACTGGATGGAATACGCCAGATGCGGCCGAACCAGAGAGTTTTACAAAGTGGCAGAATAATCGTTTTATCCCTGGAGTAAATTCCCTTTTTAATGCATGCTAATATTCTTCTGGCTTTGGAAGCCTCGGCTTGACGCTGCATGCTATTGCTCAGTCTGTCTTCTACTAGCTAGGACCCCTAAATCCTTCTCCATCCTGGAAGCCCCTAGAGAGTCTCCCCCTAAAGTACATTACCTTACATTGACCAGTATTAAACTTAATTTGCCATGTAGTAGCCTACTACATTAATTTATTTAGGTCCTCTTGTAAAGTTTCTATATCCTGCTGTGTTATTGTCCTGCATATTTTTGTGTCGTTAGCAAACACTAAGATCAAGCGATTTATCACATCCTCTATATCATGTATAAGTAAATTAAACAGAATTGGTCCCGGGACAGAGCCCTGGGTTACCCCACTAACCACTCTAGACCATTAAGAACATTTGTCACAACCCTTTGGACACGGCCGTAGCAGGTTTTCTATCCAGGTACCTACCCTATGGTTTGTGGGAGACTGTATCGAATGCTTTTGCAAAATCCAGATACAACACATCCAACTGCCTACCTTTGTCCAGATGGCAGCGAACTTCCACGTAGAATGTTAATAAGTTGGTTTGGCAAGAGCGACCTTTTCGTAAACCCGTGCTGATTACTGATAATTATACTGTTTTCATCAGCAAATTCTTGGATATGGTCCCTTATCATCCCCCAAATAGTTTGCAAACTACTAATTTTAGACTGACAGGCCCATAGTTCCCAGGAATAGATCTCGGCCCTTTTTTTGAATATTGGTACCACGTGGGCTTTTCGCCAATCAGCTGGTACCAATCCTGTCAGTAAGCTGTCCATGAAGATTAGGAATAGCGATCTGGCTATAACCTGACTGAGTTCTTTAAGGACTCTCGGGTGTAAACCATTTGGTCCCGTGATTTATGTTAAGCTGCTCTAATCCTTTCTGGATTCCAGCCTTTGTTAGCCATGAGGGTAGATCCTGTGGCGTATTGCCAACAATACTGTCGTGGTCGGAATACCCCTCCTTTTCCTTTGTAAAGACTGAGGAGAAGAAAGCATTTACCACAGCTGCCTTCTCCTTGTCATCTGTAACCACCTTCCCTTCCTCGTCCTTTATGGGGCCTATGCGTCCTTCCCTTTTTATTATTAATATATTTAAAAAACGTCTTGGGATTATTTTTACTCTCCTCCGCTATGTGTCTCTCAGTCTTTTTTAGCCGCCCCCATTGCGTTCTTACACCTCAAATTGCATTCCTTGTATTGTTTGAATGCTGACACTGATCCCTCCGTTTTGTACTTTTAAAAGTTCGTTTGTCCTTCATATAAGATTTTACTTTTTGGTTCAGCCACCTAGGTTTAACCTTTGTTCTTCTATATTTATTACCCCTTGAAATGCAAATCGGTGATACAATTACTTAATATATTCCTAAATCATTCCCATTTTTCCTCTGTGTTCAATGTTTCAAGGATTTGGCCCCACTTAATATCCTGCAGCATTGAGTGCAGTTCAGAAAAGTTTGCTCTTTCGAAATTTAGTGTTCTAGTATTCCGCTCATGCCTCCCTTTCCTATGATTTATGCGGAATGTAATCTTGTGGTTGCCTGTTCCCAAGTTGTCCCATATTTCCACATCTGCAATCAAATCTGTATCATTTGTAGTTAAAAGATCTAGCAATGCATTACTCCTAGTCTGGGAATCCACCAATTGGGACATGAAACTGTCCTTTAGCATTTAGCAAATGGCAGGCTGTCCCTTCTGCCCAGTTAATGTCGGGATAGTTGAAGTCCCCCATTATGATGACATTTCCTTGTCTTGCTGCCATTTCTAATTGCGAAAGGAGATTCAATTCCACCTCTTCTGTAGACCTTTAACATAGCCCCACTAGTAATTTCCCACTTACTTCCACCCTTTGGAGTTCCACCCATACAGACTCCACCTACCCCCTTGCCCCATCACTGATTTTATTCCGCTCTTCTACCCTTAAATTATTCCTGATATATAGACACACTCCTCCCCCTCTCCCACCCTCCCTGTCCCTCCGATACAAGGAATACCCCTGGATGTTTGCCAGCCAGCCAGTCACGTGAGCTGTCAAACCAAGTTTCTGATATTCCCATGAAGTCCATATCCTTCTCGTGTAGAAGTAGCTCCAGTTCCTCCATTTTTTTTGACTAGGGTAAAATCCCAATAAATCACATATTTAAGAATATTTTGAAAACCTGGTGAACATGTCAAAAGGGAGTAATAAAAGTGGGCCTCTTCCTATAGTAAGGTTAAAGGAAAAAACAAATCTGGTAAATGCTCTAAAAGGGGGAAAGGAGGTTTGGGGGTAAATTTGGGTCATACATATACAAATCCTTTAGAAAGGACAAAATAAGCAAAAATAAATGATTTTTTAATACGCTGCAAGTAATTTCACTAGCTTGAAAATTTAAGATTAAATTAAAGAGTATTACAAATATGACTTTCCCGGTATGAAAGAAAAAAATATTGAATTGCTGAGCTAAAAAATTCAAGGAATCTACAATTATATACTCAGCATCTGTGCACATTAACCCGTAACATTTAAATTTCACATTTCTATAAACATAATCTCAGAAATACAGCTAAGCTAAAAGAAGGTGGCTTACGTCTCGACACCTCTGCTTGTTTCATGATTAGTAAGCGGAGTGTGTGGGAGGTACTGCGTGAGACTCTGGCAGCACTTTCAGCAGCGCTGCGCTAAGACACACAAGTGATCATAAGAAATGAATGAGAGCCAGTGACATGAATATGTAAATCTGTTCAGTAGGCATCAAAGGATATTTAGAAAATCCCAGAGGCACGACATTGCACATTCTAGAAGAGGCTAACAGTAATAATTAAGAGTTGGAATCTTCTGACTAAAAACAGAACTCTGCTCTGAATGTTAACCTATACACAGCCTGCAACGAAGGAGCTGCTAAACTAGCCATGGACAATATACGGCAGACAGTGGTTCAACCACCAGGTGTGATTTATTTCCAGATATTTACAGTGCCTTGCAAAAGTATTCAGCCCCCTTGGCATTTTTCGAGTTTTGACGCCTCACAACCTGGAATTAACATGGATTGTTTGAGGATTTGCATCATTTAATTTTTTTTTTATTGTGAAGCAAACAAATAGGACAAAATACCAGAAAAAGTCAATGTGCATAAATATTCACCCCCCTAAAGTCAATACTTTGTAGAGCCACCTTTTGTGGCTATTCACAGCTCCAAGTCGCTTTGGATAAGTCACTATGAGCTTGCCACATCTTACCACTGGGATTATTGCCCATTCCTCCTTGCAAAACTGCTCCAGCTCCTTAAAGTTGGATGGTTTGCGCTTGTGAACAGCAATCTTTAAGTCTGACCACAGATTTTCTATTGGATTGAGGTCTGGGCCTTGACTAGGCCATTCCAAAACATTTACATGTTTCCCCTTAATCCACTCAAGTGTTGCTTTAGCAGTGTGTTTGGGGTCATTGTCCTGCTGGAACCTCCATCCTAGCCTCAAAGCACACACAGAGTGGTACAGGTTTTGCTGAAGAATATCCCTGTCTTTAGCACCATCCATCTTTCCCTCAAACTCTGACCAGTTTTCCAGTCCCGACTGCTGAAAAACATTCCCACAACATGATGCTGCCACCACTATGTTTCACTGTAGTGATGGAGTTCTTTGGGTGATGTGATGTGTTGGGTTTGCGCCAGACATAGTGTTTTGTTTGATGGCCAAAAAGTTCAATTTTAGTCTCATCAGACCAAAGCACCTTCCTCCATACATTTTGTGAGTCTCCCATATGCCTTTTCGCAAACTCAAAACGTGCCATTTTGTTTTTTCACTGAAAGTAATGGCTTTCTTCTGGCCACTCTGCCATACAGCCCAACTCTGTGGAGCGTACGGCTTATTGTCGTCCTATGTACAGATACTCCAGTCTCGGCTGTGGAACTTTGCAGCTCCTCCAGGGTTACCTTAGGTCTCTGTGCTGCCTCTCAGATTAATGCCCTCCTTGCCTGGTCCGTAAGTTTTGGTGTGCGGCTGTCTCTCGGCAGGTTTGCTGTTGTGCCATATTCTTTCCATTTGGTTTTTTGGTTATGATAGATTTGATGGTGCTCCTAGGGATCATCAAAGATTTGGATATTTTTTTTATAACCTAACCCTGACTTGTACTTCTCAACAACATTGTCCCTTACTTGTTTGGAGAGTTCCTTGGTCTTCATGGCAGTGTTTGGTTAGTGGTGCCTCTTGCTTAGGTGTTGCAGCCTCTGGTGCCTTTCAAAAAGGTGTGTATATGTAATGACAGATCATGTGACACTTAGATTGCACACAGGTGGACATCATTTCACTAATTCTGAAGGTAATTCTGAAGGTAATTGGTTGCGGTTAGCTTCGTGCCGGAACGGAAGGGGTGACGTCATCGTGGCTCCGACCACTCACAGTGCCGGAGTCCACAAACCCGCTGGAGGGCTTCGTTCTAAGGCAAGTATTTCATAATCTGCTAGTATGCAATGCATACTAGCAGATTATGCAATTGCCTTACAAGTGTTTTTTTTTTTTTCACTCAGCTGCGGTTTACTACCACTTTAAATCTGAAGGCCAGGGAAAAAAAAAAAATGATGGATTTATTATGGCCACAGTAATGTATTTTTTATTGCAACTAGTTTAAATACTTGATTTCAGCTTCCTATAATCCCCCGTACAGACTCAGACTGGGAGAGGGACAGGAAGTACTGGCGGCAAATTAGATGTCCTGCAGTGTAAATGTGCTTAAAAGGAACACATTGACAGCAGGAAAGAGAAGAATGGTTACCTTATCAGTTTTTTGTTGCTCCTTAACTTCCCAAACACAGACTGGGGCCAGGGAGGTGACCTGCTGAATAACTGCACTAGAAAAAAGCAATTTTACAAGGATGACTGCCTGGCAGTAAATCTCAGTGCTAAGGCAGCCCCATACATGGAACGAATTTCTTTACTTCAACCACAAACAGTGTTGACAGGGGAATCCTTCCCACCAAGCCATTGTATTCTCCCAGCGTGGGGGGGGGGGATGCCATCCTCGCCGAGTGAAGACAGTGATGGCTGCTAGCGGCTATACAAGCTGCTAGTGATAATCGCATGTAAAATCTGGCAGGCTGGTTGTACCCAAATGGATTGATCAACTTGGTACATTTAGCCTGCCCATACATGGTTCGAATCTTGACTGGTTCCTTGGTTCCTGCTGAACCGGCTGACACTCATAACGTCTATGGCCGACCTAAACCGACTGAAATTTTTGGCAGGTAAAACAAACAATGCTCAGATCCGTATGCATTTCTTTGGTGTATTTATCCATTTGCTTGAAGTTCAGATTTAAAGTACTGAAGCACGAAGGTCAGCATGAGAGCCAAGCAACTAGCATTTGTAGACTTGTAAATGGCAATCACAGCCTCCTAGTTTCTGGAAAGGTTATTATTTTTTTTTAAACTTTTACATTCATACAGGTAGCGCGTCTACCTCTTTAATACTTCAGTTAACTATGCAGGCTTAGATGTAAACCAGCCCACCCAACTATGTTTCCAGTAATCTGGTCATTCTAAACAGCAGCATGCACATGTGTGACTGGCATTTCAGTGAAATAAAACAGGTGATGAGAATATAAGTTACAGAAATGTATCATCATCATCATCAGTATCCCTGCTACACATCTCCTCATGAAGTTTGAGCTGTGTAAAAATGTCAAATCATCAGTCAGCCAAAATCGTACATTTTTTGTTCCTAATTTTATTACCTCCTAAACCTCAACTTTGAGTGATTTAAAAAAAAAAGTTCCCCAGCAGAAGTATAAAACCCTTTGCAGAAAGTCCTTTTCACTACTGGATGTCCACAGGAGAGTATCCGAAGACCTCACACTGCTGAGAGAATATCCAAAGAGAACCCTGCACATCACATGAAGACATCAGCAAAAGGTAAGCATACATGACAGAAAAAAAAAAAAAAATACAGTGGGGCTTGAGCCTTGGGGGGCAGGAGAAATTAGCCTGGAGATCGGCTTTAGAACAGTTTCAGTTAAAAAAATGTGCAATTTGATAGAAGAAAAGTGAGGGAAAAAGTATTTGATCCCCTGCCGATTTTGTACATTTGCCCACTGACAAAGAAATGATCAGTCTAAATTTTTAATGGTAGGTTTATTTTAACAGTGAGAGACAGAACAAAAATATCCAGAAAAACGCATTTAAAAAAAGTTATAAATTGCTTTGCATTTTAATGAGTGAAATAAGTATTTGACCCCTTAGCAAAACATGAATTAGTACTCGGTGGCAAAACCTTTGTTGGCAATCAAAGGTCAGATGTTTCTTGTAGTTGGCCACCAGGTTTGCACACATCACATGAGGGATTTTGTCCCATTCCTCTTTGCAGATCCTCTCCAAGTAATTAAGGTTTGGAGGCAGACGTTTGGTAACTCGAACCTTCAGCTCCCTCCACATATTTTCTATGAGATTAAGGTCTGGAGACTGGCTAGGCAACTTCTGCTTCTTCATGAGCTACTTCTTTGTTGCCTTGGCTGTGTTTTTTGGGTCATTGTCATGCTGGAATACCCATCCATGACCCATTTTCAATGCCATGGCTGAGGGAAGGAGGTTCTCTCCCAAGATTTAACGGTGCATGGTCCCGTCCATCATCCCTTTGAAGCGGTGAAGTTGTCCTGTCCCCTTACCAAAAAACACCACCAAGGAATAATATTTCCACCTCCATGTTTGACGGTGGGGATGGTGTTCTTGGGGTCATAAACAGCATTCCTCCTCTTCCAAACATAGCGAGTTGAGTTGATGCCAAAGAGCTTGATTTTGGTCTCAGCTGACCACAACACTTTCACCCAGATCTCAGAAATCATTCAGATGTTCATTAGAAAACTTCAGACGTTCCTGTACATGTTCTTTCTTGATCAGGGGGACCTTGCAGGCACTGCAGGATTTCAGTCCTTCGCGGCGTAGTGAGTTACCAATTGTTTTTTTTAGTGTCTAAGGTCCCAGCTGCCTTGAGATCATTGACAAGATTCTCCCATGTAGTTCTGGGCTGATTCCTCACCGTTCTCATGATCACTGAAACTCCACGAGGTGAGATCTTGCATGGAGCCCCAGGCTGAGGGAAATTATTTTATTTTGAGTTATTTTGTGTTTCTTACATTTGCGAATAATCGCACCAACTGTTGTCACCCTCTCACCAAGCTGCCTGGCGATGGTCTTATAGCCCATTCCAGCCTTGTGTAGGTCTACAATCTTATCCCCGACATCCTTGGACAGCTCTTTGGCCTTGGCCATGGTGGAAAGATTGGAATCTGATTGATTGATTGCTTCTGTGGACAGGGGTCTTTTATACAGGTAACAAGCTGAGATTAGGAGCACGCTCTTTAAGCGTGCTCCTAATCTCAGCTCGTTACCTGTATAGAAGACACCTGGGGAGCCAGAAATCTTGCTGATTGATGGCGATCAAATACCTTATTCACTCATTAAAATGTTTTTCTGGATATTTTTGGTATTCTGTCTCTCACTGTTAAAAAAAAAATTAAAAAAAATCTGCCATTAAAATGATAGACTGATCATTTCTTTGTCAGTGGGCAAACGTACAAAATCAGTAGGGGATCAAATACTTTTTTCCCTCACCTTATGTTGCTACAGCTAATAGCATGCTGGGGATGCAATATTTTGGAAAATGTCAGGAAGCCATAGTATTTTACTTTGCATCATACATAGCAGAGAGGGCTACTTGAAATATTCAAAAAAACTACAAAAGCCCTGTAGTAAAGAACATTTTTTTTCACCTTTTAAATGGGATCTGATTTTTTTTTAGACAGTGATGTTGTGTTATGCTGCCAGAACAAACAAATCTTGAATCTTCTGGCTACAAAAATAAATGTAATCTAAATGATAATCTGTTCAAAGACTGCAATGAATGAGCTATTCACTTTTGTGAAGATACTAATTGTGCATCAATTTTTTTGGCTTCCTGACTCTGCAAGCGCTGATAATGTACAACTGTTCAGCTCTCTGACTTTTGGCAGGATTCACTTGAAACAGAAGTGATACAAACGTTTCTAAACGGTCACAAATATCCAGGAGGTCACTCTGGTCTGCAAATGTCAATCCATCCTTCCTCACCAACAACTGGGAGCCTAGACAAAATAACGTTTGGGCTGGAGCTTCATAGTTTAGGCTCTACCAAAAACTGAAATGTCAGACTGTTTGTGAGCTGACCCTTATATAAACCTTGTTAAAGAGGTTGTAAACACATTTTTTTTTTTACCTTAATGCATTCTCTGCATTTCGTTAAAAAACCTTCCATGGTCAGCGCCGCTGATCTCTCTTTCCTCATAGGACATGAAGGTAGCAGCAGTAGGTCAACAAAATCATGTAGAGAAAGTGGGAGGGGGGCAGGGCCAAGCCATGCATGTCAGTAGACGCACCCAGCCCAGTTTGGGATTGAGCCTGCACTAGTGCCCCCATAGCAACTGGCTAGCTATGAAAAGAGGAGCTGCCTAGAGTGTCGGTGGGGGACCCCAGAAGAGGAGATGATGGGCTTCTCTGTGCAAAACCACACAAAGAGATAAGTATAGCAGGTTTGTTATTTAAAAAAAAAAAATGTATAACTTGAGGGAACTTTAGGCTCTTTCACAGGCATTGAACAAGAAAGCAGCCTTAAAGCGGAGTTCCACCCAAAAGTTGTACTCCTTCCCCCCCTCAGGTGCCACATTTGGTCTTTCACAGGTATCCTGTTCCCACTTCCAGGAGCCTCAGCCAAGGGTATTGACGTCATCGCCCGGGCTCCCTCCTCCTTCCCTGGACGCCAGGCCAGTAGGAGAGAGGAGCGGAGCCTCGCGCATGCACAGTAGGGTTCCCAGCGTGAAGCCTTAAGGCTTCACTGCCGGGTTCCTTTACTTGCAATGGAGGCGGCAGCACCCGACAGCTGCGGTGCCGACATCACTGGACTCCAGGACAGGTAAGTGTCTGATTATTAAAAGTCAGCAGCTGCAGTAGGTGCAGCTTAATTTTTGCAGTGGTGGGCGGACCTCCGCTTTAAATCCGATTAACGCACCTATAGCATTAATGAGCATTTTGGATGTGTTGTGCAGGCATTCATAATGCATCATGAAACACTCCTCAAATGCCCCGTGAGATGCTTTATTTTATTTTTTCCTAAAATGGGAGTTAATTACTTTAGACACTTTGCAACCACACCTTAAACGCACTGTACATGCCATAGGTGCTTTTACAGTGCGTTTACGGCGCGCTTGTGGCGTTTCAATAAAAGTGAATGGAGGCAGTTGCAAAGTGTCAACACCTGCCAAACTGTGCAGATAATGGTATTTTTGCAAGGCTGCAGTGTAAACACATCCATTTGCTAGCTATTTTAACCAATTTTGAGTAGCATTGAAAGGTATTCTGAGAAGCGTCAAAAAACGCCACCCAAATGCCTATTTTTAACGCATGTGTGACAGAGCCCTTTAAAGAGGAGGTCCAACCCCTCCACGAAAAATTAAAAGTCAGCAGCTACAAATATTGCAGCTGCTGACTTTTAATATATGGGCACTTAGCTCTTTGGATTGGCTGTCAGGTGCAGCCTCCGCCATTCCTGGTAAGGGAACCCGGCAGTGAAGCCTTTCTGCTCCACAGCCAGTTCACTGCTGCGCACGCACAAAGCGTGCTGTGCTATCTAAATGGTCCAGCGGCAGAGGGGGTCAAACTTCTGAGACACTGGACTGCGGCCTTCCGGCCAGTCTTCCAGAATTGGGGAAAGGTACCTGTCAAAAACAGGTACCCATTCCCCCATCCCCCCTGAAAGGTGCCAAATGTGGCACCAGAGGGGGGCGCATAAGCGGAAGTTCCACTTTTGAGTGGAACTCCGCTTTAAGTAGGTCTAGATCTGTATTTTGAATCAGATAAGATATGGATCTATTGTTGTATTTTGTATTGGTTTGACATTCTAATAAATCAGTAATCTAGCATTTACTTCCCAATAAGCTTTGTCGTGTCTGTATTTCATTCAATATATCTTTTTCCTCTATTACTCTCCTCTATTAGTCATGTTTATATAGTTTGGGAGTCCTTTATGTTCCATGTTGCATTCAGTTATATCGTCAGCCTTCATAACTTCCATTCATAATGATCCAGCAAGCATGGCTACACGTTACGCTGAGCAAAATGATCTCAGCTGCACTTCCATAATGAGCTGAATTATGAACATTCCACTGCACTAAGTAATCCATCAACTTTAGTTATGCAACTTTACGGTTCATACATAAAGCAAAATGAAGGCCTTCTTTTAAGAAGGATTTAAGAAATATTCAAAGCAAAATATTATACTATCCAACTTTTTGAGATGTCAACAGGCCTACCTTTTAGTGTTGAAAGGTCCTATAATACCGAATTCACACATTTGTGGTGCGCACAAAATGCACTTAAAGCGTATGTTACCCCAACACCTCATGTTCCTGATATGTGCCTGCTGTTCCATGTACTTGTATAAGAAAGTATCTGGTTCTCTTTGTATTGCTTCCTTTATGTGAAATCCCTGGTGTTCCTGCTAGTCCCTCTGCTTTCCTATTAAAAACTGACCACACTAAGCAGGAGAGCACACCGTGGTCAGTTCTCTAGCTATGCTTCAACTCAGTGTACTCGCCTCCAATGATCAGACTTGTCCTGATACACCCCAGCTACACAGCCATTCACTGGGAAGCTCAGTGTGCTGCTGTTTCTCCTCCCCCCAGCTCTTATGCATCTGAGAACAGAGAGAATGTGATCACTTATAAAAAGGGGGAAAAAAAGGTATGTATATTGTTTATATTGTACAAAAATGTTTTGCCTTTCATTTCTATTTTAAACTGAGTGGGTTGTTTTACAAGGTGACCGTTTACAATCCCTCTAAAGTGGTTGTAAAGGCAGACAGAAGGTTTTTTTATCTTAATGCATTCTATGCATTAAGATAAAATGCCTTCTTTGTGCAGCAGCCCCCCTCTAATACTTACCTGAGGTCCATCTAGTTCCAGCGATGTTGTAGGAATGTCTGGGCTGCCCGGGGCTCCCCTCCTTGTCTAAGACAGCAGGGTGGCACCATTGGCTCCCGCTGCTGTCAATCAAAGTCAGTCAGCAAATGAGGAGAGAAAGGGGGCGGGCCGGGCAGCAACTCCATGTCTGAATGGACACAGGGAGCTGTGGCTCAGCTCAGGCGCCCCCATAGCAAGCCGCTTGCTGTGGGGTCACTCAACTGGAGGGAGGGGTCAGGGGTGGCGATGAGGGACCAGAGAAGAGGAGGATCAGGGCTGCTCTGTGCAAAACCACACAGAGCAGGTAAGTATAACATGTTTGTTATTTTGAATGGAAATAAAAACAAGACTTTAGTATCACTTGAAGGCTGCCCATTTCATTTGCATAGTCTGCCAAAGCATCTGTATTGTGGTATGCTGGTGTGTACGCATCAACTGTCAAGGTGTGTTGGATTGTCCATTACCGTAACAAGCTGCAAAACGTACAATATTGTAACGCACGTCATCTAAATTCGGCCTCACACTTTTCACCTATGTTTTCACCAGTTACCTCTGAATTACAGTTTTTGTAATTCTAAGGCATGTGGGTGTCCATGAATGTGATCTGGACAATTTAAATACTGTTTTGCCAGTTTCCTTTGACCATTCCAGTGAGCTCTTACATTACAAAAAAAAAACAGTTAACAGGCATTTGCTTCTGATTGTAAGTTCCAGTATGTCAGCTCCTTTGGGGTAACAACTAGTGTAAATAGTTCAATGTGCTCCGGTAGGGATATGTAGTTGCTATATAAAATAAAAAAGCAATGGTCACACATTATTGAACCAAGTCCTAATACGGCATCTGGCTGATGGCCATAAACAAGCCGTGGTCAATATGGCCTGATTAAAAAGAAAGCAGATTAAAGATTCACACACTCACATAGTGGTCTCAGTGCATTTTTATGCAAGAGGATAACAGGAAAATAAAAGGTCCACATTATCAAATTGCTAAGGGAAATCATACATTTCAGTTGAAAGCAAAATGTAGGGGATTATTTGAAAGGACTTGCTGTGTACAATTTGCACAGCAAATGTTTTCTGGTCATCTATTTGTCTGTATTCCACAGAATTTGCTTGTTTTGATTGGTTAATTTAGTTTCATAAAGATCTTATTAAGTTTCAAAGCAGTACAGTGAGGCCATACAGGCCATATAACATAGTACAGCAGAGTACAATAAAGCAAGTAAGATACAGCAAAGGGTACCAACCTATTCCCGGTCCGTGGGGGTAAGTATGCAGGACTCCTACATCCTCTATACATCATATGGGCAGCCCGTTTCACAAGGACAGGAAGACTCAATTAACTACTTGAACATTCAACAGTGCCGTGGTAGTTCATTGAAAACTACAAGCCGACAGCCGCAAATTTAATTTATTTACAGGAATCTATGAATCAATGACGCGGCTGTGTGGGTGGAGCCCCGCATGACTGAGCTCTTTTCAAGTGACAGCAGGTATAGGGAGAAGATCCCCAGCCTGCTGTCACAGGGAGTCCGGGGAACGGGGAGGGGATGCAGGATCAGGAACATGTTATATGTTCCACTCTAAAAACGGTGTAACATGTTCCCGAAGGTGAACTTATCCTTTAATTTTGTTTGTTATTGCAATCTGTATTGTTGCATGCAACAATTTTTATCTTGACAAACTTGATAGGTGAATCCACATGGAAAACTATAGGTTAATTCCAAGTAGCCAAATTATTATGGGAATTACCCTGCAAATTCTTCAAATAAATAGACCCCTAAAGTGGACTCAAGGATCAGAGAAATTCACCATTCATCAGAAAAACAAGAAAACAAGCACAAATTCCCAATGTTTCCAATTACGTCATGTCATGATGGGGTATTCTCATTTCTAGCTAATGACTGCAGTGCTTATTCCTCAATGAGCTGTACCTAGTGGAAGATAGTCCTCACCAAAGAACAGCACCTAATATCGCAACTGATTGGCAGCCAGTGTTCAGTACCACTCTGCTCTTCTCTGTTTTGAAGAAAAATAAAATACCTACACTGATTTCAAAGGGTTTAGAAGTAAAAGCAGCAGTCTTTCTTCACAATACAACCAGGCAAATAAGAAAGCTTTGGGAGCTCTGTAGCTGTTATTAACTAAAATTAAAGCATTTGTTAACCTAAAAAATAAAGATCCTGCTCCTTTAAAGCATGTTATACAGCACAGTTGCAGCACTGTGTTATTTGGCCCCCTGTAACACCTGAAATACCTGGCTGATCCTGCCTGGTTCTGCCCCCCTCTTTGTAAACTGACCACAATGTATAATGGCTGCTGAGTCCTGACACCGTGGTCGGGTTACGTGCCTCCATATTATTTTACACCATCCTCTGTTGGTTCATGTAATGTGCCCCTGCACATTATACCTGCAGCTATATACCTCATATCAGAGCGCCGATTGGCTGCACCTGTCAGGCCAATAGAGGAGAGAGGCAGCGGGTCATGTGAGCACCGATCAGCGCTCTGAAATGAGGTATATAAATGCAGCATTTTTTTAAAGGCACAGACACAGGGCAGATTACATCAATAAAAAGACAAGTTGGTGTAATTTTTACTTGGTGGGTTAACAACCACTTTAAGCTCTGACCTGAAAATAAACCTTAAAGTACAGTAATGTACCATACACATATTAGTACATTGCAGTGCCATTCATTGTCAATGGCACACCTACACACTAAAGAAATGCATCTGTGATTTCCAGGGCAGTGCAATGCAGAGTAATGTATTATCATATAATGTGGTGTGCTACATTACCAAACACGGTGCATGTCAGATTTTCAATCTGTTGTGGTGCACTGGCATCCAATTCAAAAGCACCACAAAGGACTGACTTGGTGTGGTCTCAACACATCACTTTCTTGTCCAGACATAGCTATAATGTACAGGTCCACCCCATTGCCTATTGGCAGAAATCGGAGAACCTCTTTTACATTTACGCAAATATGCCAGGCAGTAAAGCCAACCTTTTTATACGGGGAGCTTAGTTAACATTCAAGCACCAGCCTTTTTCAATGGGAAACCAGCAGTGATCACCTGAGAAAAATGCAATCTGGAAGATCGACTTTCTACAGAAAAAACGGACCCATGGGGGAAGTTTGTTATAATCAAGGAATGCCCAAAGACTCAGAAAACGATACAGCCATTTGAGACGTACGTTCTCTGCTGCCTGTAGACTTTAGAATTTATTTAAAAATCATAATGATCATGTCATACTGGGAAAACTGAAAAAAATTTTACAATTTGTGAAATATGGAACAATCAAGGCAAGGAATACAAAATAAAATGTAAATTTCATGCGGTGATTTTGACACAACATGCTCCGACAACATATGTTTCAGCGGATAATAGGTTACATGGGGAAAATTTGTTTATTTCTGCTTTCCTTTGTGGATTTCGCGGAGAATTCCACTGTGATCACAAAAGTAGCAGTTGTTGCAAGTGCGAATGGCCGCTAATCAGCAATCGCATATGGATTTGCATTGATATTTAAATGAGCATAATGCAAATTAATTTATGTGTTATTTCATTGTGCATATCATTAAAATGATATTCAAATGAACATCATCAGTGATTGTTATGTAGTCAAAAAAACTGAGATCCAATTCTCTGGGCATGGTGTAATCATAAATAACAAAGCAAGTGCCTGATTGCAGTTAAAACTTGCTATCAAACACACATACAGTATATAATAAAATGCAAGGTGCTGTTCTGAAAAAAATATACTTTAATTTCTCTTTAGGCCTAGAAAATAGTTTCTAGTGTTGAACTGTCTCTATCTCAAGCATTTTCGTTATAGAATGCACTAAATCTTGTATTATTAATACCACCTCTATTGAGCACTGGAAAAGAGAGATGTCCAAGAACGTCAATATAAATCTTCCTGTATGTCAAGGTTTTATTAAAAATATTCTTTATTTAACTCTTCACAAAATTTAGAATATTCCTTAACTACCATCCAATGCCACATCATGCCGTAGATGTGCTACCTACTGCACCTACTCCAAGCATCTGTTATTTTAACCAGATTTTAATCTAAAACTTCTGTGCAAAATCTGGTGCAGCTCTGCCTAAAAACTTATACGTTTCTTGTTTTTTTTTTTTTTTCCATCTTCTAGAATTTTGGGGCGTGCAGCACGGCGACCGGTGGTGTGATGTGTCAGTCTGATACACCGCATCTCCGATCTTGGTAAAGAGCCTATGACGTAGGTTCTTTACCATGTGATCAGCTGTGTCCAATCACAGCTGGTCACATCGTAACCGGGAAGCGTCCTTTATTGGCTTTCATCCCTATTCATGCTGATAAGTAGAGGAGAGACGATCAGCGGCTCTCCTGATGGGTGGGGCTGCGCTGATAATCAGCGCATTGATCATCAGTGCAGACCCAACAATGATGCCCATTAGAGCCCACCAGGGATGCCCACCTGTGACCTGTGTACACTAGAGCTGCAAATCAGTGCCCATTAGAGGTACCAATCAGTGCCCATCTGTAATGCCTGCCAGTGCCTCATCAGTGCTGCCTATTAGTGCCATCAGTATCTTCTATCAGTGCAGCCTATAAGTGCCCAGTGCTGCCTATAAGTGCCCATCAGTGTCGCCTATCAGTGTCCATTAGTGATGCATATTAGTGCCTCATTATCAGTGCCCATCAGTTCAGCCTCATCAGTGCTCATCAGTGCCCATCAGTTCAGCCTCATCAGTGCCCATCAGTTCAGCCTCATCAGTGCCCATCAGTTCAGCCTCATCAGTGACCATCAGTTCAGCCTCATCAGTGCTCATCAGTGAAGGAGAAAACCTACTTATTTACAAAATGTTATGACAGAAACAAAGAAAAAAAACTTTTAATTCAAAATTTTCAGGCTTTTTTTTGTTTGTTTAGCTGAAAATTGGCCTGGGCAGGAAGGGGGGAAGTGCCCTGCATTGAAGTGGTTAAAAAAAAAAAATTGAAACTTTACAATCACTTTAATTGAACAAGCTGAAGTTAGAACCTGATTTGCTACCATGCACAGTTGCACCAGATTTTACACTCAACGGTTTTAGTAAATCAACCCCAGTGTATCTAAGCATGTACTCCTTAAAGCACTAGTGCACTTTAACCACTTCAATACTGGCCCCTTTCACCCCCTTCCTGCCCAGGCCATTTTTCAGCGCTTTTGCACTTTCATGCGATCATGCACTGCTGTACCCAAACAACATTTTTATCATTTTTTTTGAGATAGATAGAGCTTTTTTTCATGATATTTATTTGCCACTGGGTTTTTTTTTACTGTGTGCTAAACAAACAAAAAAAAGTTTTTGTTAGAAAACTTTGTAAATAAGTAATTTTTCTTCTTCACTTATAGGCTGCACTGATGAGGCACTAATATGTGGCACTGATATGCAGCACTGATGGGCATCACTGGTGGGCACTGACAGGCAATACTGATGGGGGAAGATCTCCCCTGTAAAGGAAAGCCGCTTATCGCCTCTCCTCACATGTGTCAGTGTGAGGAGAGGAAAGCCGCTAACCGGCATTTCCTATTTACACTGTGATCAGTTGTGATTGGACACAGCTGATCACATGGTAAAGAGCCTACGTCATAGGCCAGTGATAGCGAACCTTGGCACCCCAGATGTTTTGGAGCTACATTTCCCATGATGCTTAACTACACTGCAGAGTGCATGAGCATCATGGGAAATGTAGCTCCAAAACATCTGGGGTGCCAAGGTTCACCATCACTGTCAAAGGCTCTTTATTGAGATCGGTGATGTGGTGTGTCCGAGGGGACACAGCGCACCATGGATCGCTGTGCGCCCCCGGTGCCCGCACGAGTGGCCCATTGTGAAGGACGGCATATGACGTCCAGACAGAAAAATAAAGAATCCATCCAACAGGCATGACATCCTGTGCCACAAATCCCCCTGTGTCCTGGCCGTGCCTGCACAGTAGATTATGGGAACTGGAGATGCTTGGGCATTGTCCCATAGAAGTCAATGGTGGGGCTACTGTGCATGAAGTGCACTATTTTTTAAGAGACACTGAAGACAGGTTTTCAGGGAACTGCTTGGACAAAAATGTATATTTCTACATGTTTCCCATAGCAAAGCAAATATTTCCTTTTTAAATTCCGGCTCATGTTATTATATTATTATACCTGGCATCACTAAGGAGGACCACCAGTTTAGTGCCCCCTTTTATGCTTTGCTTTACAGGCCCTTAAAAAACCTGAACAAAAAATATGAAAGAATAAAAATGTATATATGAATACAAAGTGTATAAAAGCATATTTAAGCTACTTGCACAGACAGAAACTGCAGCTCCTCTCCCCCTATGTATGCATGAAATGGTGGAATGTCTGCCTCCGTGATCCCACAAGTAGTGATGTATAAACAGATCTGATACAATGACTCACACTTCCATTGTTCTCTGTGTGCGCTGGACTGTTATTAAATTTAGCAGCAGCTTTCTACTTGGCGGTGGATGCATTATGTAACATTATACTGACAATGTTTGCAGCTGGATACAAAATGCTCTTACAGAACGACATGTAAAATGAAGGCAGTATCTCCATGCCGAGAAGGCAGGCCAAGACTAAAACTGGGGAGTGGCTTCACATTTAGGACTAAAGATCTTGTTTTGAAGAAGTTCAGTGCGATCGTTTTCACATATGAAGGCTCTAGGATGAAATAAATCATGTTCACATATCAAATTCCAGCAAGGTTACAGTCCGTGCTACCATTGTGTATGTAGTTGGGGTTAGGGGTCGGGATGTTTGATGGCCAGAAACAAACTCTGATTTCCAAATTTCGATAGTCGAGGTGTACCTTCATACTACTAAGGTTATTGCACAGGAGCCTCTGTACCCGTCCATCAACAGTCTATCAGCGTGGTTGGGTTCAAAACCCTTCAAGTGTATCTAAACGTCCCCTCCCCCCCGCCACCCCAAATTGTAATATATTGCAGTTTACCAATCCTCAGATTTCCGAGTTGCATTGGATTTCTATTGTTTTGAATATTTTCCTTTATTTTGACCTGGTGGATGTAGCTAGGGATACATTTTCTGTCTTAGTGTGGCCCCACGATTTATAAAAAAAGTAACAGAGACCTCCTTAGACATCAGCACTGTCTGAAGAGTGTAGTGTGTTAGTTGGACTAGTAGATTTAGATGGACTTTACTAATGTGACTAACAAACTAAAGCCGGACCATAGCGAACACTTTACAACCAGTTACAGCAAACAGCTTTTTCCTTTCGGAATAAACATTTTACATACACTCACTGGGCACTTTATTAGGTACACCTTGATAGTACCGGGTTGGACCCCCTTTTGCCTTCAGAACTCCCTTCATTCTTCATGGTATAGATTCAACAAGGGGTTAGAAACATTCTTTAACCACTTCAATACCAGCCCCTCCCCCCACCCAGGCCAATTTTCAGCTTTCAGCGATGTCGCATTTTGATTGACAATTGCGCGGGTCATGAAACACTGTACCCAAACAAAATTGTTATTCTTTCCCCAAAAATAGAGCTTTCTATTGGTTGTATTTGATCACTACTGGGATTTTTTTGGGGCTACAAATAAGAAAAAAAAAAAAAAAAATGAAAATTTTGAAGGAAAAAAAAAAAGGTTTTCTTAGTTTCTGTTATAAAACTTTGTAAATAAGTAAGTTTCCTCCTTCACTGATGGGCACTGATGAGGTGGCACTGATATGCAGCACTGATGGGCACTGATGGGCATTGATGGGTGGCACTGATAGATGGCATGATAGGCAGCACAGAATAGGAGGCACTGACAGGTAATCACCGATGGGCACAGATTGGCATTTCAATGGGGACTGATTGGCCATCCCTGGTGGTCTCTAGTGGGCATCCCTGGTGGGCTCTGGTGCGCATCCTTGATGGGTCTGCACTGATAATCAATGCGCTGATCATCAGCGCAGACCCCCCTGTCAGGAGAGTGGCCGATCGGCTCTCCTCTACTTGTGCCTTGTCAGCGCGAGTAGAGGCAAAGGCCAATCAACGCACTTCCTAGTTACCATGTGATCCGCTGTGATTGGACACAGCTGATCACATGGTAAAGAGTCTATGTCAGGCTCTTTACAGGGATCAGAGAGGTGGTGTGTCAGACTGACACACCACGGATTGCTGTGCGGGCGTGCGTGAGTGGCTTATTCTGCTGGACGTCATATGATGCCTAATCAGGATAATGCAACCATTTTCCGTCCATCATTCTGCTATATGGCGGGCGGGAAGAGGTTAAAGATTTTGGTCCATATTGACATGATAGCATCACACAGTTGCTGCAGATTTGTTGGCTGCACATCCATGATGCGAATCTCCTGTTCAACCACATCCCAAAGGTGCTCTATTGGATGAGATCTGATGACTGTGGAGGCCATTGGAGTACAGTGATCTCATTGTCATGTTCAAGAAACCAGTGGTGAGATGATTTGATCTTTGTGACATGGTGTATTATCCTGCTGGAAGGAGCCATCAGAAGATGAGTACACTGTAGTCATAAAGGGATGGACATGATCAGTAACAATACGCAGGTAGGCCTTGGTGTTTAAACAATGCTCAATTGGTACTAAAGGGCCCAAAATGTCCAAAGAAAATACCCCCCCCCCCCCACCATTACACCACCACCAGCCCGAACGGTTTATACAAGGCAGGATGGATCCATGCTTTTATGTTGTGGCAGCTGAAATGGATGGCCGCACTCCAATGAAAACGATTGTTATAATAAATCCATGCAGCAAGGATAAAACCACTGACGCGTTTCACACCATTATAGCAAGTGCTTATTCATAGCGAAGTTTTAAAATAACAACAAAGACATATATATGCAAGCAGGCAAACCCTAAATTGGTGTAATTAGGCATGGTATACACCCACTACAGGTGGCACAATGCTCTTAGCTGATATAAAGGTGAGTCAGCTGGACTTCTCTCTCACATGATCACAAGGTTAACTCTGCAGACAAAAATAAAGACAAACAAGCCAAACCCATAAAAGATATATAAATAAAGACCAAAAAGTTGACGGTGATGCATGCTTAACAAAATTAAACCACCCGAGCAGGTGGAAAATATCCCACTCAAGAAAGTCTTCTAAAAACTAAAGATTGTTTAAAAAAAACTTTCCATAAACATGTGTGCATATATGTATATGTACTTTGATAAAAAATGCCTGTAGAGTTTCCTGGCAGGAACACCTGTGCATGCCTATAGCATTAGAATTCTCATGTAAACATAAAAATATATAAGGTAGGTAAACCCAAATTCTGTCAAAAAACCCCGCAGGCAGTCAGGATTCCCATCACACAGCACAGCATGAAAACACTGCTATTAACCCCGTGACAAAAAGACCAGATAATTGCATGCAGACCAAACTTTTAGCCGCAAACAACATGTTGATGGTTATGATTCAATCAATTAGGTACATATATACAATATACCTCCTCCATATACCTATCAAACACACATATTGCAACATAAACTCTAGAAGGAATGAATACATGCAAGGAAGCAGATAGACGTGATCATGTCAGAAGAAACTGTCAAAGACATATATATAGAAACATTCTATCTGATCTTTTTTTTTGGGAACCGTTTGTCTGTCCCAGCCAAACTTAAAGCGGAGTTCCACCCAAAAATGGAACTTCCACTTTAAGGGAGGTGAGCCCCTGACATGCCACATTTAGCATTTTATTTTTTTGGGGGGAGGGGGGCGGGTACCCTCTTTTCAGAGGGTCCCAGTTCCTGCTTCCTCTGGGCGCAGGTGCGGCACCAGAAGGGAGATCACCTCTCCCCCTTCCCTCTTGGCAATCATCTGGGACACGTCACAGGTCCCAGATGATTGCCTGGCCAGTCACGGTGCGCGCCGCAGTTCGCGCATGCGCAATGGGTGTCCGGCTGTGAAGCCACAGCCGAGCGCCCACAGTTACAATGCCGGCGCTGCAGAGAGGAGGGGGAGACGAGCGGGGCTTCGTCCCCCACATCGCTGGACCCTGGGACAGGTAAGTGTCCGATTATTAAAAGTCAGCAGCTGCAGTATTTGTAGTTGCTGACTTTTAATATTTTTTTTAAGCAGAACTCCGCTTTAATGTGACAGGACTGCTTAATAGACATTCTATATAACCCTATGCCGACTGTTTAGATGTCTTTCAGGCAGATGTCATTGGCTGACAGCATGCGACTCTCCAACATATGGCTATTGTAGATAATTAAAAGCCTCCATATTCACATTTGAGTACAATGACATTAAAGTCTAGAAAGTATACCCATTATCACTCATAAAAACGGGAAATATCCCATTCATGATCCATTCCCCCTGGTGTTTCTGGTGTTGAAAAAGAAGATCCAGTATACCTCTAATTTACATAATATTCTGAATTTGTCCCCTTCTCTGACTGGCAAAGATATCTTCTCAACAACCTGGATCACTAAACTCAAAGTGTTTCTCTGGTGTACCAAATTCCAGTGATTGGCTACATTGGTATTATGGCCTTTCTGAATGTCATACAAATGATCGTACACGCGATCACGCAATCTTTGTGTAGTACATCCAATGTATTGTATATGACATGATTGGCATGGTACAATGTAGACCAGATACCTCGTGTTACAATTAACAGATGTGGTGATGTTAGACTGTTTGTTAATAGCAATCGCTTGAACCGTGTCACCTCTGAGAATGTGGGGGCAACAAGGACAACCATTGTGTCCACATCCAAATGTGCCTTTAAACTGCAACCAATGTCTACTAGGGCACTTACTGGTATACAGACTTGGTGATCGAGTGCCTCACCAGAACGGGCAACGTTTTTCAAATCATCTATTGTCCAATTTTGGTGAGCTCATGCGAATGGTAGCCTCAGTTTCCTGTTCTTAGCCGACAGGAGTGACACCCAGTGTGCGTTCGGTTTGGTATGTTGTGCATTGAGAGATGATATTCTGCATACCTTGGTTGTAACGAGTGGCTATCTGAGTTATGCCCTGTACACAGGATAGGATTTTCCGACAAAGTCCATGGATTTTTTCCGACGGATGTTGGCTCAAACTTGTCTTGCATACACACGGTCACACAAAGTTGATTAGAAATCCCGAACGTTAAGAACGCGGTGACGTACAACACGTATGACGAGCCGAGAAAAATGAAGTTCAATAGCCAGTGCTGCTCTTCTACTTGATTCCGAGCATGCATGGAACTTTGTGTGTCGGAATTGTGTACACACGATCAGAATTTCCGACAACGGATTTTGTTGTCGGAAAATTTTATAGCCAGCTCTCAAACTTTGTGTGTTGGAAATTTTGATGGAAAATGTGTGATGGAGCCTACACACGGTCGGAATTTCCGACAACAAGGTCCTATCACACATTTTCCATCGGAAAATCCGACCGTGTGTACAGGGCATAACTGTTGCATTTCTAGCATCTCAAACCATTCTCCTACTCATTCTCCTCTGACCTCTGACATCAACAAGGCATTTTCATCCACACAACCGCCGTTCACTGGATATTTTCTCTTTTTTCAGACCATTCTCTGTAAACCCTATAGATGGTTTTGCATGAAAATTCCAGAAGATCAGCAGTTTTTGAAATACTCAGACCAGTCTGTCTGGCATCAACAACCAATCCACATTCAAAGTCACTGAAATCCACTTTCTTCTGCATTCTGATGCTCAGTTTGAACTTCGGAAAGTCGTCTTCACCACGTCTAGATGCCTAAATACATTGGAGTTGCTGCTATGTGATTGACTGATTAGCAATTTGTGTTAACAAGCAATTGAACAGGTGTACCTAATAAAGTGCCTGGTGAGTGTATATAAATAAAAGTCTACCATTGTAAGCACCCCTGTTAAATGGTTTGTCTCAACCCTCAAACTTTCACTTTTGCTGCACAGCTTCGTCTTTTAAAAGAAAATTTAAAAATACCAGAAGAATCAACAGGTAAATAAACTAAGTTATAGCGGAGATTGCCGCTTTGTTAATTGCTAGTGACAAACTGCATTATGGTTGTAATTTTGATTTGGTCTTTAGTACCACTTTCAGTGATTGCGAGCAAGGATCTAGGCACAGGTCCAGATGCTCCATCTACTTTCAGACACTTTGAGGGGAACTTATCAAAATCGAAGCAGGCAAAATCTGAAGCAGCTGTGCATGACAAACAATCAGTGGCTACCTTTCATTTTCAAAGCTTAACTGAGAAAGCCAAAGATAGAAGCAGACAGGTTGCCATGTATAATTGCACCAGATTCTGTCTGCACCAGTTATGATAAATTATCCCCATTGAGCTTTGTCCCTACAGTTCAAGAATCCTCCTCTACTACTAGCCTAACATTAAACCTCACACTTCATTGAACCCGTTAAACTTAAAGCCTCATTCACATGGACATCTAGAGGCTTCCTCATGCCCGGGAAGAAAAAAGGTTCGCAAAGAATAAAAAGTCAGCAATTATAAGTATCTTTTTGTAGATTGTCATTACTAGATTTTTCTTAAGGTGCCTTTGTTGTAATGCTTAAGGTGACATTAAACCCACATTATATTAAATTAAAAACTATCAATAAATGGTGTATTACATGCTGTTCATACTCAGTCACTATGAGATTAGTTTTCTGTATTCTGAAAAAAAACTGGTTCAGCCTGATGTTCTCTGTCTGCCCCTTCTGTCCATGTCCCCACTGCAGTTGGGGATTTTGCAGAGCAGTGGTGTTGACAGCTAGTGCTCATGCTCAGCTTTCAGTATATTTCTAGTCTGAGCATTTCCTCCCTATATCACATCTGAGCAGCCCATGTGACTATAGAATCACACATATGGGTGTATACACAGTGGTAAATGACAGCCGACTCCCTCCTCCTCCATGCCCACTAATCAGCTAAAACACAAAGGAGGGATATTACATCTTGATTGATGGAGGCTTCACCTCCCTGTTATTCTAAGACACAGGCTAAAGGGGCGTGACACAGCCTGTGACTGGCAGAAATCTGCCCACATGTTACAACTAAACAATAATAAATATTTTAGATTTTTTTATTTTTACTCTATATTCCAAAAGCTGTTTCTTTTTTTTCTATTTTGAAGCTCCATATTGTAATGATTGATGGAATTCAGTGGAATTTTGGAAGTAAAATAATGAACTAAACTTGTAGACGCATGTATTGGGGATTGTACGCTCTAACGAGCAGGGCCCTCTTATTCCTCTTGTACCAGATTGTAATGTAACTGTAATGTGGTTTATGCTCCCGATTCGCCGTGTCTCGCTCGCCCCCTACTGCACTTACTACCGGGTTGGTGAGTGTACTGGGTTAAATCTTTTAATTTTAAATTTAATATTATTTTTCACCTTCAAACAGAGTGGGGTTTACCCTATTTACAGGAATCTGTCGCATCTGCTCCTGACGAGTGGAAACGTATCCACGAAACGCGTAGAGCTACATGATGCTACAGACACCCATACTATGGCCCATGATGTTACCAATATGAACTCAGCTATCTCAGATTCATATTATGTGATTATCTACACAGGTGCCGGGCATGCTGTGTTTGGCTTGTTTGGGCCGTTTTGCTGTTACATACCATCCACTTGATTCCCTTGAATTTATTTTAATTTATTTATGTGTTTTATACCTTTGTATTACCATGTCCATATCTTGTGCATATATGTAATATACGAAATAAAATATTTTGATACAAATAAAACTTTATATTTATACCATCACCTCCGCATTTCAACCACATTATTTTAAAGTCCCACCTCCTTCTCTTTACATGTAACTGTAATGTCTGCCTTCATTTTGTAAAGCACTGCACAAACTGTTAGCGCTATATAGACCTTGTATATTAATATGGGATGAAATACTTGTAAAGTAGCATGAAAATCATTCTTTCTATTATAACACTCAGCATCATTTTGTCACTGCTATTTAGGCAGTATAAATTTATGATGTGCCCCCCCCCCCAAAACAAAATACATTAATGCAATAAAATGTGTCAGCTGCACTTTTTATAACAATACCCTGTTTTTATCTGACTCCAATTCATAAAAAAAAAAAAAAAAAAAAAAAAAAAAACACGACATTTTAAATACAAAATATCTAACTATAACCCTTAAAGTGGTTGTAAACTCAAAAATAAAAAAAACATAAAAAAAAAACAAACCCTGTAAGGGAAAAGCATAATAAGCTAATATGCATTGCATACTAGCTCATGATGAAATACTGTATTTACCTTAGATCGAAGCTGTTGCAGTGGTCCCCGCACACCGCTGTGACCGTCGACACATCTCCTGAAAATATTTCTGGGTTTGCGGGCACCGGCCCTGTGATTGCCCGGAACCGCAATGACGTCATTCCCGCAAATGCGCACAGGAGCTGCCGGTCACAGCACACTGCTGAAGAAACGTCAGGAGTGAGCCGTTTCTTCAGTGCGCATGTGCAGGTTTAGGAGATATTTACAGTACCTACAGGTAAGCCTTATTATAGGCTTACCTGTAGGTACAAGTGCTGTAACAGGGTTTACAACCACTTTAAACAATTAGCAGCTGAATAAGCTGCCAATTTACATAGTAGCTTATCTATTACACAAGATTTACAGAACTAATTGGTGTTAATGTCCACCCTGCTCCAAGATCACTGGGAGTCAGTGGTAGCCAAATTATTCTGAGGTGTTGTGGCCACATATAGCTTTTAACTTTCAGATATTACCGATGGAGATATGGGAATCTCATCAACAGTCTGACATTATATTCACTGCTGCTGGCTGCTACTACATAAGAGAATAGAGCAGGGATATGTAATTAGTGGACCTCCAGCTGTTACAGAACTACAAGTCCCATGAGGCATAGCAAGACTCTGACAGCCAGAAGCATGACACCCAGAGGCAGAGGCATGATAGGACTTGTAGTTTTGCAACAGCTGGAGGTCCGCTAATTGCATATCCCTGGAATAGAGGATATTTATGTCAATGAAAGACGGATACAAACTAACATCCAATATTTATTGCAGAATAATCAGATTCCTTTGTGTACAGCCAACTTTGAGGGGAGAACCCGTGCAGACAGAAATATGGAAGCTGCCAATGCCACCTTTAAAGCTTTACTGAATAAATATATATTTGTGTAGGCCTTTTTTAATCAATACATTAATTTATTTTTCTAATGCAACGAGAATAAGTACCTAAATCTGACTTATTAGCCTCTTGCAAACTTCTATGCACTAGCACTGGGAGAGGTAGGGAAGGACTAGGAACCAATCAGGTTTGATGCGTGCAAATGTGATGACAAGGAACATGCCGATAGGTGGAGAAAGCAGAGGGATGACCTCAATAGTCTGCTGCTGCAGTTCAGCTTGAAAGTGTTACTAAACCCAGGACCCTGCATTCCCTATATCTGGTCTCCCACAGTACACAGAAATGCAATAGTTTTAGTAAATCTAAACTGCTAAATACTTTTTCTCATCAGCAGTTAGAGCAGTCTTGTGACTTACATCATTGTCTGGTTATAGCTTGTAGGAGGAGTCTTCACTCTCTCATGATTGTCCTATGAAGATGCAGGACACCTGACCCCCTGCCTGGACAGTGCTGATTGGCCCTGTGCTGATCACATGTACTCTCCCAAGAAAAAAAATCTCTCTAGCAATACACACCAAACTGAGCATGTGTAGCTTGTGCCCGAGCCTCTGTACTATCAGGAGTCAATGAAAGACAGACACAAACTAACATCCAATATTTATTGCAGAATAATCATTTTCACTGTGTGTTTGACACCAGGGAGGTAACACACACAGCCCATTCACTGGATACAGACACACAACATCACACTTACAATCATCCCCACACATGTGGAATGTGTTGCAGCAATCGGGCATGCTATGTGGAGGTTTTCTTGGCTGGGGTGGGGTTCCTGGCCTCAGCTCCGGAACAGACAAACATTTGGGGTCCCATGCTCCTCGATGTCAGCCAAGCACAGTGCTCCAGCCAAACTTTTACTTCTGTACCCAACTCCTGATGAATGGCATGTAGCCATGAAACGCATCGAGTTTGCATGGGGTGCTTAGACAAGTCTGGCTTATTACTTACTGGCCCATATATACTTTTCATACATCCAAAATTCATTGAGTACTATGTAATTATCAATGTGTACGTGTACCTATCTTATAGCAGCTCTTTTGCATATGATTTACTAATGCCTGTCAATATGAAACCTCTTGTAGTATATTTATTAACATTTGCTATCTTTTATGTTTTTATGTGTTGCCAAGCTAATGTGTATGTATCCATTTTGTTTATGCCATTGTGCATGTATATATATGAAAATACTTTTATACTATTGTTACAAATAAAAAATGATTACTATATATGCTACCTCCACAAGTCAATTGCCTCATTTAAAGTCCCACACTCCCTTTTTTATGTAATTGCAGAATAATCAGATTCTTTTGTGTACAGCCAACTTCGAGGCGAGAATCTGTGCAGACAGAAATATGGAAGCTGCCAATGCCACCTTTAAAGCTTTACTGAATACATATACAGTGGCTTGCGAAAGTATTCGGCCCCCTTGAACTTTTCAACCTTTTGCCACATTTCAGGCTGCAAACATAAAGATATAAAATTTTAATTTTTTGTGAAGAATCACCAACAAGTGGGACACAATTGTGAAGTGGAACGAAATCTATTGGATATTTTAAACTTTTTTAGCAATTAAAAAACTGAAAAGTGGTGTGTGCAAAATTATTCGGCCCCTTTACTTTCAGTGCAGCAAACTCACTCCAGAAGTTCAGCGAGGATCTCTGAATGATCCAATGTTGTCCTAAATGACTGATGGTGATAAATAGAATCCACCTGTGTGTAATCAAGTCTCTGTATAAATGCACCTGCTCTGTGATAGTCTCAGGGTTCTGTTGAAAGCGCAGAGAGCATCATAAAGACCAAGGAACACACCAGGCAGGTCCGTAATACTGTTGTGGAGAAGTTTAAAGCCGGATTTGGATACAAAAAGATTTCCCAAGCTTTAAACATCCCAAGGAGCACTGTGCAAGCGATCATTTTGAAATGGAAGGAGTATCAGACCACTGCAAATCTACCAAGACCTGGCTGTCCCTCTAAACTTTCAGCTCAGACAAGGAGAAGACTGATCAGAGATGCAGCCAAGAGGCCCATGATCACTCTGGATGAACTGCAGAGAACTACAGCTGAGGTGGGAGAGTCTGTCCATAGGACAACAATCAATCGTACACGGCACAAATCTGGCCTTTATGGAAGAGTGGCAAGAAGAAAGCCATTTCTCAAAGATATCCATAAAAAGTCTCGTCTAAAGTTTGCCACAAGCCACCTGGGAGACACACCAAACATGTGGAAGAAGGTGCTCTGGTCCGATGAAACCAAAATCGAACTTTTTGGCCACAATGCAAAACGATATGTTTGGCGTAAAAGCCACACAGCTCATCACACTCAACACACCATCCCCACTGTCAAACATGGTGGTGGCAGCATCATGGTTTGGGCCTGCTTTTCTTCAGCAGGGACAGGGAAGATGGTTAAAATTGAGGGGAAGATGGATGCAGCCAAATACAAGACCATTCTGGATGAAAACCTGTTGGAGTCTGCAAAAGACCTGAAACTGGGACGGAGATTTATCCTTCCAACAAGACAATGATCCCAAACATACAGCAAAATCTACAAAGGAATGGTTCACAAATAAAGGTATCCAGGTGTTAGAATGGCCAAGTCAAAGTCCAGACCTGAATTCAATCGAGAATCTGTGGAAAGAGCTGAAAACTGCTGTTCACAAACGCTCTCCATCCAACCTCACTGAGCTCGAGCTGTTTTGCAAGAAAGAATGGGCAAGAATTTCAGTCTCTCGATGTGCAAAACTGATAGAGACATACCCCAAGCGACTTGCAGCTGTAATCGCAGCAAAAGGTGGCTCTACAAAGTATTAACGCAAGGGGGCCGAATAATTTTGCACGCCCCACTTTTCATTTTTTTATTAGTTAAAAAAGTTTCAAAAATCCAATAGATTTCGTTCCACTTCACAATTGTGTCCCACTTGTTGGTGATTCTTCACAAAAAATAAAAATTTTATATCTTTATGTTTGAAGCCTGAAATGTGACAAAAGGTTTAAAAGTTCAAGGGGGCCGAATACTTTTGCAAGCCACTGTATTTGTGTAGCCCTATGTTAATCAATACATTCATTTATTTTTCTAATGCAACGAGAATAAGTACCTAAATCTGACTTATTAGCCTTTTGCAAACTTCTATGCACTAGCACTGGGAGAGGTAGGGAAGGACTAAGAACCACATGCAGTCTCCCAAAAAAAAAAACATTTTTTGGAAATCCACATCAAACTGAGCATGTGTAGCTTGTCCCCGAGCCTCTGTACTATCAGGAGACATATAGGGGACTCTGGAAGAAGGGGAGGATCAGAGGATCAAATGCAGAGCTCAAAATGCAGAGGATTAACCCCTTAGGCTTCACAATGCATATAACGAGGATGCTTTACTGCATATACAGACTGATTTTACTGGAGTGGAGGTGTCATCCTGATCCTGGCATCATCACATAAGGAGTCACTGATCTGAAAAAAACATGCAGCCACTGTCATGTAAAAAGCCTGAGCTTCTTTCTTGTATCAGGTCAGTAACTCATGAGTTGGGTAAACCAGGACTAGGACCGTCAGTCCTGGACACAGCCCCTTTAATAAACAAGTCAACAGTGGCAGCTTCTAAATTTTTACCCTTGAAGGGAAAATGTACAGACACATCTCTAGGAAGATCTGTACTCAAACGAGTTGTTTTTCTGGAATGACACTGCAGATATGTAGAAGTGTGGATGTGAATATCGGAATTTAAGGTTTACAGTCCAGCTTGTTTATGTACAGAATGCTGGATGTGACATGTAATAGCCTTGAGCAGCAGTGCAATAAAATGTCATTTTCTGTCACTTCATTAGAGTTCTGCTTGAAAGCAAGATTGCCTGTCATTATAGAAATAAATTAGCATGTAGCGGTAAAAGGAACTAACACTCCAACTTTACACGGTGTAGAGGAAACAACTTGTTGATTGGGCAGCTAGTGTACTTCATTATAAACACGCATCGGAAGCCGAGTGGTAATTATCCATCTGCTAACAGAGAAGCGGCTAATAATAATTTGGATCAAACAAGCAGTGGCTCTTTTACCATTGCAGAGAACTCCAAACACGTGAGCTGCATTTACTCGGTGAGAGCGGCATGTGAACAGCAAAGTAAAATAAACGAGATCATCTCAGGGGCGGCTTGTTTAATTATTGTCTAGCGGAATCACATAAAATGTGGCTGCTGGTCAAAATGCCTTGAAATACCAAACCACGTTCCTGCCAGAGGAGACTAATTACTGGTATGGCTGGCCTGGAGTGTGCGGAGCTTTGTGTGGTACACCCATTGTGAGAATAAAATTATAATTATGAAAACAATGAAATGTATAAATGGAGTATTTAAAGCTGAAATTCAATCTACTTCTATTTTGCCTTCCATGGTTGTCCCCCCACCTCACATCAACATGCTAATGATACTTTTAAATAAAACCTGTTTACTTACCTTATTTTAGACCCAGTGATATTATCACTGGGTCTCTGTGCTTCTCTGTACTTCTTCACAGCAGCTGGCTTAGGCTCTCAGCGGCTTGCTGACAGGCTGAGCCGGGTGTGCTTCTCTGTACTTCTTCACAACTAATAAGCAATACTTGTGCTGGAGGCAGAAGCTGTTTTTTTGTCAAAAGAAAGCTCTATTAAAGGAGAAGTACAGCCAAATGATCTGTGGATTACAGGAGTGCAGCTCGTCCTGCACTCCTGTTGCCCATTTTTAGCCTACAAGGGGCTGAAACCCGCTGTCGGCTAATGTCATCGCCACTTTATTTTTGGAACCTGCATGTCTGTAAGTTTGACATTGCTTAAAAGAGAAGTTGAGGTTTTTTTTTTTTTTTTTAAGAAATCATACTTACCTAGGTGGTGTCCCTGGCTGGCTCTTATGCCCCATACACACGAGCGGCATTTCTGTCAAAAAAAGTGTGATGGGAGCTTTTGGTCGGATATTCCGACCGTGTGTATGCTCCATCCAACTTTTTCTGTCTGAATTTCCGCCAGCAAAAGATTGAGAGCTGATTCTCTATTTTTCCGACGGAAAAAGTTCTTGACGGAAATTCCGTTCGTCTGTCTGGTGATGCTTTACCGCTAACGCGGGCGCCAGTGTGAAAGTACCCTTAGGCATACCCCCCCCCAGATTACATGGACTATGATGGATTATCATGCAAGAATAATTGTTTAAACCCCAATGGTGCTTTTTTTTTTTTTTTTTATTGCTATGCCTTTTTTTATATATTGTATTTTAAAAGCTAATGCAATAATCAGAAGGATGGAAGAAAGCTTACTGCAATAAACAACTTTGGTAATTAAATAATAAGGTTAGTGATACAGGTCAAAACACCTAAAAGAGGGACATATGGCGAGGATTTGGTTCCAAAACTAGGAACAATAGGGAGCTATGTAAACACACCAATCTGGGCAACAAAAGTATGTAGAACCATTCATTTTTTTTTTTTTTATCAGGCTGACCAGATAGGACTACTTAATGGATGGTTAATTGTATTTACCCTTTATATTTATAATGTATGTGTAAGGCCATCAACACTACAAAGATATTATTTAGTAGCTTTTTCTTTAAAAAATCATAAACAGAAAGAAGTAAACCCAGAACAAAACAGACTACCCTAGCCCTCCACAATAGTCCTGCAACCAATCAAAGGTCCTCACGGCTGTGCAGAAAAGAATATAGGATGTATGAGTAAAGGCTAAACAAGAATATCTATCCGCTCGAAACAAAATGCACACAAACCTAAACAATAATATACAAATGGGAAAACAAAGACGCATACAGCACAAAAATAAGTATGGAATTGCTGCTTGCAATAAACCGAACATTCGAAGAGACTAGCTCTAACACAAAGCAAACATGAAATAAAACTTGCCAAGTGCGATGAGGTCAGACAGCAGAAAATAATGTTTCTGTGATATGTGTTGGGAGCAGCAGATACAGAAAGGCTGGCACCACTTGCTCTCTCTGACTGCAGACAATAAGACAGGAAGAGTGGGGCATTGAAGGCCACACAATAAATAATAGGAGGCCGTCAGCTAAGAATAAGAATTGTGTGATGCATACAAAACATCAACCTCACCTATGCTACGGAAATTCAGATCATCACAATACTCAGGCAGAGATAAAGACGGAGATTTTTTCAAGATAAAATTCCCGAAGTTTATAGGATTGTACTTGTGGAGCAGGTTGGTGTTGAATTGGACAGAAAATTTCATGTTTAATATTTAATACATACATATGCTCTGTGGGCAAACGTTTAAAAACACATGCAATATCCAACATCCAATATGCACTTGTTGGATATCTCATCTCAAAAACATAGTTTGTTCTCTATTGGTTACCCCTCTCCTTGCAACTATTGGTTAGCCCTCTCCTTGCAACTATTGGTTAGCCCTCTCCTTGCAGCTATAAAAGCCTCCACTTTTTGAGAAGGTCTTGTCGTCAGTCTGTGGGAATTTGTGCCTATTCGGCCAAAAGACCGAAAAGGGTCTTCAGCAAACTGTTGCCACAGAGCTCAAACCTTGAGCAAAAGGTTGGAAGTGCACAACTGTCCACCATTCACTGGAAAATGTATATTTCCTCATGGACAAAAAATGAGTTTATGGAACTTTAAGTGATTTTATTGATATTTACCAACATAAAATTAGCCATTTAAAAGAATGTATTTTGTATAAACCCCTCTTAAAGCAACCCCTTATGAGTCTATCCACAGTATAGCATGTAACATATAAATAGGGGGCATATTATCCTAAAGCCACCCAAACTGTGAAGAGTGGAAAATACCAAATATAAATGTCTACTATACACATGATGAGACATTGGCTATGGATGAGGCCCTTCTCTCATAGCTAGTCAGCTTGGAAAAAAGACAAGTCCATCTAGTTCAATCATAAAAATAAATGAAATAAATAAAAAATAATATACAATCCCATATACCCAGTTGATCCAGAAGGAGGTAAAAAAAACAGCAAAGCATGATCCAATTTGCTACAGCAGGGGAAAAAATTCCTTCCCAAAGTCAATCACAGTGTACATTAGGTGTACACCTCAAATCAATAATCAGAAGAGATATCCATATTCTTTTGGCCTTATAGGTAGGTGTGATGGTCAGGTTACCATATTGTTTACATACATGTACAGAATGAAATGTGAATGCAAGTAGAGGCAGCAGCCATGGCTGGGCCCCTCTCTCCCCAACCTCCTGGACTCGGGAGGAGTGGCACCCTCTACATCCACTGCAGATAAATCCCCTCCACTGCTGGGACCTGATAGTCAAGTCCTTCTGCAAAACCAGGACTGTTGAGAGCATGGACATATCTTTAAAAACTCAACCAAACAGCCAGGAGGACAGAATAATTTGCTGCTTTTATAGAGTTGTGGTTCTATTTTGTCTCTCAATGTAACAAGTGCAAAAAATTAATCACCAGCACATTCCAGCTATCTCAACAGTGTAGCAAGACAGCAGTAAACACATGAACAATGAATAACCTGGAATGTTAAGTCAAACAAAAATATACAAGGCTGTATGTTCAGGTCTCAGTTTACCAGATTAACCTAATGCAGATCTGTCACAAAAATGTAAATTGGAAGAACCACAACTCACGCTCTGTCTTGTCTATTCCAAACAGCATCAGGGAAAGTTAAGTCTTTGACCATCCTAAACACTAATGCCGCGTACACACGAGCGGACTTTACGGCAGACTTTGACAGAATTTATGACGGACTTTCCGAATGAACGGACTTGCCTACACACAATCCACCAAAGTCCATCGAATTTGTACGTGATGGCGTACGACCGGACTAAAACAAGGAAGTTCATAGCCAGTAGCCAATAGCTGCCCTAGCGTGGCTTTATGTCCATCGAACTAGCATACAGACGAGCGGACTTTTCGACCGGACTCGAGTTGGACGGATAGATTTAAAACATGTTTCAAATCTAAGTCCGTCCAACTTTTGAGAAAACAAAGTCCGCTGGAGCCCACACACGATCAAATAGTTTGACGAAATCCTGTCCGCCGGGCAAAGTCTGCCGTAAAGTCCGCTCGTGTGTACGCGGCATTAGGCATTTTTCACCGGATTAAATTGACTTGTCTCATAATGAAGTGGCCATAAAGGCAGAGACCATGAGACCCAACACTACAAGGGAGACCAATCTGGCAACAGAATTTTTCCAAAAACATGCAATAAAAACAAAGTGTATACTGTATAGTTCTGACTTCTGTATCAAATTCCTATCTAAGCAATTATTTTACTGAAGTGTTAGATGTTGTTTAAGTAGTTTGTCTTCCTTTAGGCTAGAGATGAAAAATCCCCTCATTTATAATTATATCCGTGTGCTGCAAACACCAAGGATAATGTGCAAAATGCAATCATAGCAACAAGATTTCAGCTTATTTTATTTAAATCAGTGGGAGACTGGTTATTAGAAGTTAAAGCCACACTCCAGTCAAAACCCCTTTTTGCACAGTAGTAGGTAAAGGGATACAGCCCCTGTCAGGTTTTTACTGCTGCCTCTGACCCCATTGGATAGATTTCCCTCCATTTCCTGTTGAGACAACACGCAATGGTAAGATTGCTACAAAGAGGTTTTTTTTCAATGAATTGGGGGTTAGAACCTCTTTCAGGGTGTTATTTTGTTTTGTTTTTTCAAATAGCAATTTTTATCAAACAAGGAAAAACAGAGAAAAAAGACATTCAAGAGTATAGGCACAATGTTCACATTAAGCACCTGCTAGAGAGTAATTATAGTAACCACGGCCTTTCAGGGTATTATTATGGTCTTTATCTTCCAGTTTGACAACCGCTCCCCTTCTTGTCCTGTTGTCACAGACAGGAAGCAAAGTGAAATCTCCACAGTACTTACTCTTCCTATGTCTGTCTAAAAACTAAAAAAAAAGAAAAAAAAAGTTTTTTTGGATGGCATTTAATTTTAAGCTACCTACATACATGTAGAGCGGTGGTCTCCAAATTTTGGCCCTTTGCTTGCCTTTATCCGGCCTTGGGGCACTATTTAATCCATTGACATCAACAATGGGGCACAGTTTCTCCCAAAGACACCAACAATGGGGTATAGTTCCTCCCAAGAACACCAAGGATGGGGCAGAGTTTCTCCCAAAAACACCAATGATGGGGCACAGTTCCTCTCAAAAACACCAACGATGGGGCACAGTTCCTGCCAAAGACACCAACAATGGGGCACTGTTCTTTCCAAAGATACCAACGATGGGGCACAGTTCCTCCCAATACCAACAATGGGCTATAGTTCCTCCCAACAACACCAAGGATGGGGCACAGTTTCTCCCAAAAACACCAATGATGGGTATAGTTCCTCCCAACAACACCAAGGATGGGGCACAGTTTCTCCCAAAAACACCAATGATGGGTATAGTTCCTACCAACACCACCAAGGATGGGGCACAGTTTCTCCCAAAAACACCAATGATGGGGCACAGTTCTTCCCAAAAACAGCAACGATGGGGCACAGTTCCTTCCAAAGACACCAACGATGGGGCACAGTTCCTTGCAAAGACACCAACGATGGGGCACAGTTCCTTGCAAAGACACCAACGATGGGGCACAGTTCCTTCCAAAGACACCAACGATGGGGCACAGTTCCACCCAACACCACCAATGGTGGGGCACAGTTCCTCCCAACAACACCAATGGTGGGGCACACTTCTCCCAAACACCACCAACGATGTGGCACAGATCCTCCCAACAATGGAGCACAATTCCTCCCAGTGACAACATCATTGAGGCACAATGACTCTCACTGACACCCATGATGGGGCATCCAATACTTCCACTGATGCTGGGACATTTTTTACTCCGGAAGGCCACGATCTAGCCCCCCTAAGGTCTTCAAGGTCCGTAAACTGGCCCTTTGTTTAGAAAGTTTGGAGACCTCAGATTTAAAGCATTACTAAACCCAAAAAACGTATTTAATAGCAGCTTTTCAATCCTTAAAGCTGAATTCCAGGTATATATATAATATTTTTGCATAGTTATATTGCCACCACTACTACAGTGATCCCTACTGTCTTCCAGGTCCTGTGCTGAGCAGCTGCCTTGCTGCAAAGTAACCACAGGGGGTTGCCAATTCAGCACAGGAGCCATCACAGGGGACATCACACATAAACAAGTGTTCAACCCTTGCAGAGCATGATAGAGTCCACTGCACAGGTGGATTTTTCTTTTCCCCAGAGCTAAGCTTTAAATGTACAAATTGCTTTATTTAATTTGACATGTTTGTCATCCTTCAGCAGTCTAAAGAAAACTGCAGCTATCAGCACCCTGCCAATGCAGGAGACAACATTTCCCTATGATAGGAAAACCATACATGTGAACAACAGCACCTCACCCACCTATCCTGAGAGGTTAGGCTATTACAGAAAACACATAAAAGTGTGGAGATTCAGATTCTCACAAATGCCCACTCCCGATTGCTGCATTGTTAAATATATAGCTTTGGGTTCTGTTCTGCAAGAAAATACCAATTGCTTCATGGAGATCACAGACTGAAAAGTTGTGTATTATGTTTTGTATGATCATTTAAAACTTAAAGTGGATGTAAACCCAATGTCATCCTTTCTAAAACTACTGCCATAGGGGTTATCTATAAGGATATAGATGCCTCCTGCATGTATCTTTACCTGTCAAATGTCTCCCCTCTGTCTGTTATGAGACCCGAAAAACTGCATATTCTGTGGGCGGGTCTGTTGTGTGGAGCTCGGTGGGTGGAGTCGTGATGTCAGTAGACTCCCCGCCCACCTCTACACTCCCCTTGTCAATATGCATTTTTCTCCTGTGTATTTCTTACACTGAACTTCTGCTATGATCTCTAACATCCAGTGAAAAGACAGGAAAGTAAACCACATGACTTCAGCGTGCCAAATCATGCTGAGGTGTGGAACAGCCAATCCTTGCAGAGCTGCTGAAGAAAGGAGTGGGGGAGGGAATAAAAAAATAATGCATGTCTTAGGCTAGTGCACGAGATATGTAAATCACCTGTCACTCACAGCAAGGGGGAGGATTTGACAAAGTTTTTCTCTGTTTGTCAAGTTTTATCTCACTGAACAATAAAAGAGGATTGCTCAGAGATGGATTAACTCTTTGTGGCAAGACTGGGCTCAAATGATAGGAAATCGTATACTCTACATTATGACATAAAAAAAAAAATTCGGGTTTACATCCACTTTAAGCTGGCCATACACGGGAGCAAATTTTAGCCAGTTCCCAATGAACCGGACAAAATTCACTCTGTGGGTTGACCTGTTGATACTCTGCACGACTGCCTTTGTTTGAAAAATTGTTGGCCAATCAATATCTGCATCCATTGCCTCAGGTATTTTACCATTCAGCAGCAACCGCTATCAGAATACAATAGGTGGAGTGGAAGAATCGTCCATCCATGCCATTTAGCCCACAAGCTGAAAAAAAAAAAAAGTAAAAAAAAAAAACTGTGTGGATGGCCAGCTTTACTTAGCTACTAAAATGGCCCATTCATGTTGTGCAAAGCAAATGTATTCCAAGACTACATCGAGCAACTTTCTGCCAGCAGGCAAATAAAAAAAAAAAGTTACTGATCTGCCTAGCACAAGTGCTAAAAAATAAAATAAAAAGAAAAATTAATAAAGGACATCCCCTCCAAACTACTAATTCTAGCATAGATAAACTGAAAACCCCTACAGCATAAACTAACAGCACTCAACAGTTTATTAAACACATCAGTCCTAACAGCCCAATCTGAATAGAATCTTTTAACTGCAATTTTATTTTATTTTTTTTTAAAGAGAAGATAACTTTAATCTTCCCACTGAAATCTTTCTGCATCTTTACTACTCTTACATTTACCTTGGGGGCATAACTTCTTGATGTTGTAAAAGAAGACAGCAGACCGTAACTTCAGACGCACCAGCATCAGTTTACCTTTAATTGTAGTCTATCAACAACGGTTGAGTTATACACAAGCACTGCCCTGAAGCGCATACATCTAAAAGTTCAGCTGTGAGCAACAATGGATGTTAAAAGAAAATAAAAATTAAAAATGAAAAGCGCAGCGGTTTCTCATGACATGATAAAAAGGAACTTTAAACCAACTGCGTTATGGAAAATGCTCTCATCCCACGCTGAAGGCACCAAGTTTTAAGCCCCGCTAAGAAATTTATTATTATTATAATTCCCCTTTTCCACCTTGAAACATCAAAAATCCAACATTCACACTCTTTTGGGGCAGCTGTAAGCTGCACTGTGTATGGCTGCCATTTACAATTCGGAAAGAGCGATGGAGCGTTATCAGAGAATTAAAGGATGGCTTATAAGATGACTTTTTGTGATAAACTCAGAAAGGGTGATGGAGTTTTCCTAAGTGTTGAATTAAAAAGGAAAACAAAATGGCTGCGAACCCACATTTACAGGTTACCTGTTTAGAGTTACAGAAGAGGTCTTGCTCTCACTCTAACGATCGCGACTTATGTTCACTTCTGCGCACGAGCACACAGGGATGGGGCACTTAACATTCTGTTTACTTTTTATTTTTTAATTTTACACTTTTTCTTTTATCACTTTTATTCCTATTACAAGAAATCTTGTAATACATCACTTGTAATAAAAAATAAGGATGACAGGTCCTCTTTATTGAGAGATCTGGAGTCAAAAAGGCCATAGATCTCTCATTTACCTTTAAAAGCAAATGAAAAAAAATGTTAACACAAAAAAAAAGTTAAATTTGCTTTGGCACGAGGACCAGAAGTGGCGTAAGAGAGGTCTCCGGTCCTCCAAGGGCAAAGAAACAAGTAGGGGCCATCTTGTCCTCACTTGCCTCCCTGCCCAGCTAACAGACGCATCGGATTGTATTCGGGCTTTACCAATGGCTCCAGTAAGCCAGGAAAGGACCAGGAAATGGCGGGGAGGCACATCTCTCGCCACTTCTAAAATGACCCTGTGGCAAATCCGCCCACAGGACCACTTATCTTACACAGAATTGACCATAATAAAAACGATACTAGGGTTATGGCAGCTAGTTGCTGCCGTGGCACCAGTATTTAGCGTCAAAGTGACGTATTTTTACTATGGCCGGTCGGCAAGTGGCTAGATAAAAAACAGTCACCACGGGTGATAAGTGAATAAATCAATGGTCCTTTAACAATATGTGTGAGACAATTTCCACCAAATTCAACTTCTTCTTTGAAGTACCACCACTGACTCCCTTTATCTTATCACACACAGCCTCTTACTGGAACAAAAGACCCCAAATTATAGGTGTCAGAACTAAAAAGCTATGTGGACCTTGTAGTAATGGAGCATACATCACATGGAACCATATGTGCATCTAGTGGAGACTTCACTATAGCTCTCTCTCTTTCGCTCCAAGGATGACAGCCCGGTAAGAGAAGCAAATGACCACCTCTGATACTGTAAAAAGGTTTATTGGCTGATAAAAGCTGTAAATCTACTTACAATGTATCAAAATAAGATGTGCATATCAAACAATAAAACTGCGACACTGGTGTCGGCTCTGGCATGTGCGGTGACGTCAGCACATGCTCCACCCAGACGTTTCATCTAAACGGACATTATCAAGGTGATATTTCACAGATGAATTTTGTGGAAATTGTCTCACACATGTATATGGGACAATTGATTTATTCACTTATCACCAGTGGTGATTGTTTTTTTTATCTAGGTCGTGTGCAATATCATGCAGTTTATTGATTGTATTGTATAACATAGCGCAAAAGTATGAATATATAAGATTTAAAAACTATTTGGGATGAGCCCGACGTTCAAGTCGAATGGGGTGTTCCTGGGAAATTCAAGCACCCGTGGAACGTGCCATAATGAATGGTGAGACCGTCAATGCACAAGATCGCAGTGCATTGACAGCGCTCTGCTGTGAGAGCCATGATTGGCCAAAGGCACTATGTAACTATGTAAGGCTGCTATACGGCAGCCGTACATACTTTTATGAATGAGAGCAGTAAAATTACATTTGTAAAGGAAAAAATGTAATTCAAAACTACTTGTGGCTGTAATGTATTGCCAGATCCCAGCAATATAGATAAAAAAAAAAATCACAGAAAAAAACGTCACGGGTCCCCCCCCCCCCCCCCCAATTACAAGGCCCTTTGGGTCTATTAAGGGGAACCCTGCGCCAAAATGTAAAAAAAAAAAATGCGTGCCCCCCCCCCAAAAAAAAACATACAAGGCCCTTCAGGGCTGGTATAGATATTAAGGGGAACCCTGCGCCAATTCATTTTTTTAAAAATAGCGTAGGGGTCCCCCCAAAAATCCATACCAGACCCTTATCCAAGCACGCAACCTGGCAAGCTGCAGGAAAGGGGGGGGGGATGAGAGAGCCGCCCCTCCCTCCTGAACCATACCATGCCATATGCCCTCAACATGGGGAGGGTGCTTTGGGTCCCCCACAAACACCTTGTCCCCATGTTGATGGGGACAAGGGCCTCATCCCCTCAACCCTTGCTCGGTGGTTGTGGGGGTCTGCAGGCAGGGGGGCTTATCGGGATCTGGAAGGCCCCTTCAACAAGGGGACCCCCAGATCCCGGCACCCCCCATGTGAATGGGTATCGGGTACATTGCACCCCTACACATTCACCAAAAAAGTGTCAAAATGGTAAAAATGACAGGAGACAGTTTGGGACAAGTCCTTTATTTAAAAAAAAAAAAAGTGTGAGACACTGGGTCGTTGCTTCACTAGTCCGGGGATTTGAAATCCTATCTGTACCTCTCAGTGGGTACGGTTAGGAGGCATTCTAATTGGTCTGCACTGTTACATGGACGGCGTTGACCAATCAGAACACGCCTATCCCCTCCTATTTGTGTGGAGGAGAGGAGAGAAAAAGCCAGGATTTCAAATCCTCGGACCGGCAAAGGGACGTCCTGGTGTCTCATAACGGGGAATTGCGGGACTCCGGTATAGCGGCACGGGGGGGGGGGGGGGGGGCGGTGGAGCAGGTCCAGTGTAAGTTCACTTTACAAAAGGTGAAGGTAGGTGAACCTAACCTTTAAAGATCTTGTACTGCTTATTAAGAATATGTAAATAGTTTAATGTCCACAGTCTGGGCAAAGCTGCATTTTAACGTGTAAATGTCATTCCAAAAGTGTATCTTTTTTTTAAATGTAACCCTCTTCTTATAAAAATACCTGGCGAGCTTGCCACAATGTTTCGGAATGTCTTGCTATTGGGTGACAACTGTCTCCAAACTGCGTTCTTGCTTTGTCACCCTGTCACAAGCATTTCCTGAACAGAGCGAAGTTCAAGCTTGCTGCCTACTGCATGTTTAGCGTGTTCCTTTGCAGGGGCCATGTTTTAGATAGTATTGTTACAAGAAATAAGCAGTACAACAAGTTCATTAAAGCAAAAAAGTCAAATAAACAAATGTGATCTCTACCAATATTGATGTCAGAAAAGTCTGCACCTTGCTATTTTCTCCAAATGTATTTCCATCCCTCAATGTAAAACATCCAGCATCCTCTTCCCTCTGCACAGTACTTTTCCATTCTTCTTAGACAAGGTGTTCACAGGATTAACTAGACAAGATTATTACTCTGATAATACATCCTGTCCTCTCAGATGTCATTAGCCAGCTCAGATGTGCGCTACGAATCCCGTGCAACCCCCCCACCCCTGTAAAAGATTGTGCTTCCTGGGTAATTTAAGACGATTTTTCTTCTAATGTAAGGTATACCATAAAAGCTGCAATCAGACCTCAATGTGATCTCTTTGTTGGAAAAGGGAAAAGAGCAGGATACTCAATGGGCTGGAAAGGAGAAAGACATCATCGATAAATCCTGAAGGAGAGTGCCAGCTTAATTTGCAGGTACCACATCAAGCCCAAGAAGCTATTATATTCATTAGACGTTACTACAAAGGCTCACTGAGCTGAGCGAGCGATTCCTTGACGGTCAGGAGGTGCGCTGAAAATGAGATAATGGCTTATTGAAGAAGTAGAAGACATACATAAAAGGGATTTTCCCTAAAGGAACATATATTAATTTCCTTTGTATAAACAGATGGCATGTCGTTTGTTTTACAGAATGCCTAAGAATTATTAATTTTTATTCGACATGTAAGTCATTAACTGTAGAGATACACAGTTAAAGGTGATCCGCTAAAAAAAAAAAAAAAAAAAAAAGAACCAGGCCGTTTTTTAAAATTTTTTATAATACTGCTTAGAAATACCCATAAGTCAATGCCAGAGTAGACAGACGGACTGAGAAATACAGAGACATATAGAGATGCAGAGATTGACTTGCATTCCGACTGGATCAACCTGTTCTTTGGATTTACAGATATTTTAATTGCATTCATGCGACTGAACGCTGCCAACCAATCCTATAAGCAGCAGCCTCTTATTTAAAGTTATTGAAGCACAGATGATCAAATAAATTCCATTTCTCGGTTAGGACGTATAATTAAATCTGGCTCATACCTCAGCTGTAGGCTGGAATCAATTGCTTGGCCTGGCATTCTTGTTTACTAAATAGAGTAATTGAAACTAGATATAGTGTGTCTGCTTTCCTGGGCCACTCAAGATCCGAGACGATAAACATCTTTCCTGTTAACCCTCTATGTTTCAGGGCTATTAATCTTTGATAACAAGATTGTAGAAGCAAATCTGCTGAAGCAGAAATACTCTCATGACAGTGAGAATATCACTGGTGACCAAGGATGATATTGCTGAATGAGGATGGCAGGGAGTTGGAGTATAGATCAACAAGTGGGGCTTAGCCCCAAAGATAGGGGAGTGGAGTCTCTAGTAAACCTAAACTAAGATCACAGGGTAACAGTCATTTTTTTCACATTAATGCACCCTCATACCATCAGAGATTGGACATGTTCAGAACGGAAAAATTTGATTCGTTTTGGATAGATTCGTTATGTTACTAATTTCGTTTTGTTGATTCCTTTCGGAATTTGTACAGTTTCTTTTTTTTTTTGTTTATTCATTTTCTAATAAATTCAGAATTTTTGGAAAGATTCGAATACATCGAAAAATGATCGACCAATTCAAATTCTGTGTGAAAAATAGCTGGTTGTTAAGGAGTGGGCTGGGAAGCCAGCCGCCGTGATCTTAACATTCGCTGACTCCTCAGCTGTCAGCGGTCTTCCCCGCTGAGAGCTGAAATGTAAACAAAAGAATACCGGCAATACATAATTCAGAAATAAAACAGCATGGGGTCCCCACCCCAATCCATGCCAGGACCTTCGGGTCTGGTATGGATTCTAAGAGGAACCCCACGCCAAAATGTAAAAAAAAAAAAAAAGGAGGGGGAATTAGTGAGTGCCCCTGAACCATACCAGGCCACATGCCCTCAACATGGGGGGGGGGTTGGGGCAGGGAGGTCTCTGCTCCCCCAACCCCAAAGCACCTTGTTCCCACGTTGGTGGGGACAAAGGCCTCTTCTCCACAACCCTGGGTGGTGGTTGTGGGGGTCTGTTGGCCGGGGCTTATCATAATCTGGAAGCCCCCTTTAACAAAAGGGCACCCAGATCGCACCCCCCTCTGTGACTGAGTATGGGGGTACATAGCCCTACCCAGTCACCAAAAAAGTGCAAAAAGTGAATAAAGGTGTAGATCCATCATCACGACGCCCGCCACACCCGAAAAAAAAGAAAAAACTCTCTGGCCTTGCCTGCTCCTCCGTCTGACATTTCTTAAATAGCTAATTGTCGCAGTCGCCCGATGACGTCAGCAGGTGTCCCTGCCCCCTTGTGACGTCACCGACCGGGGGCATGCCGGGTTGATGATGTCACAAGGGGGTTGGGTCACCCGCTGCCATCAGGGGACTCCACCCCTAACTATTTAAGAAATATCAGACAGCATGCCAGGCAGTCGGCTGGAGCGTTCGATGTGGCCAAAGGTTTTTTTTTTCTGGTCCAGCGGGCATCAGGATTGCAAATGGATCTACACCAAGGGACATTTTTTTTTTTAAACAAAGGAATTGTCAAAAACTCGTGTTGTGTCGTTACTCTATTTTTACACTTTTCTGGTAAATAGGTAGGGGTACTATGGAACAGAAATCTCGAACGTTATTAGCTATCTTTTGTCAAATACAAAGCAACAACTCTATGTAATAGACATGAGGGAACGGGGAGGTGTTTATAGTAATACTGCTCCACTGTAGACACAGTATGGCGAGTTGGCATTGCCATCTAGGAAAAAGTGTGTTATTGGCAGAATCACAAAGTGGAAATAAAGGGAAAAAAAAAGAGTAAATAAAATAATGCAGCCAGCACATCTAAGGAAGGTGCAATATATTACATTTTTGATTTTGGGTATAGCTATGCTTTAACATTTGGGTTGTCAAAATGGAGACGTCAACTTGTTCAATTGCTTTGTTTTTTTTTTTATGAACTGCTCTATTGGATATTGTATGGCATTTTGACCCCACTTTTAGTATTAAAAGTAAATAAAATCAGTTGGCCTCTGCATTTACCAAGTACAGCGAATAATACATTACAGGATATTTGCTAGGAAAGAGCCAAGTTAATTCTCCCTATTGGAAATATGGAACGATTATTGCTAAACTTCTAAAAATGTCAGTTGTTTGGCTGCTACTGTATCCTGAATCTTACGCATCAATACTTCCTAAACCATGGATCAAGAACAAGTATATAGATCAGAAAAGTCAGAGTATAGTTGGAAGTTCTTATCTGTATGTCCTGGGTTAAGTACTCAAAAGTACTGATGATGGAGTGTTAGCATGACACAGCCCGTGGGTGGAGACTAAAATAGACCCTCAGAGATTTATGCGTGGGGTGATGGTCATGGAAGTTTCAAAGTCATCAAAAGGTTCCTTCACATAGACACAGGATTGCTATGCATTGCATAAACTGATGAAGTGGAATATCAGCCACAAAACACATTTTTGGTGATATCCATGAATGTCTATTCCATACTTTTGATGAATTTAACCCTTCCATGGACATCACACCACATGACCAAGGGTATTTTTTTTCTCTCTACCCACCACCATAATCTCTCTCCTGAGGATCTAGGGCTTGAGTCCCCCCTGAGGCATCAAGCTCACTCCCAGCGTGGTGACAGGGATATTTTGGTTACTTGCAAACTTACTAAATGTAGGTGCTTTTCATCTTTGTCAAATCCTCACACTTCCAAAAAATACTGTATATTTACTTCACTATAAGGGCTCTCCCGTCTCACCTCTTGTTTTGTGAACATCGCTGAGATTTTTCCCTGCTATAGCTCCTATGGAGAATTACCACCCTACAATTCTGAATGCGTTCAGAAATGTCTCAAACAGATATAGAGACAAGGTCCTAATGTAAACATTCCAAAGGTTGTAGGTAACTGTTGTGGGAATACAGTTTGTAAGACAACAGACTATACCAGATTGTCTTAAGGGTCCTAATAAAGAACAACTTAAAGCAGAGAACCTTCACCACTGAGTCTCTATCATTTACAAACACAGAATGGTTATAAACAGCAGCAGGATTATTCTCACTTAGAGCGATTCTCTGCGCTACAGCTTTACACAACTGCCATCTTTTATAAGGTCCGTAAAGTGGAGTTCCACCCACATTTTCAACTCCTCAGCATCCCTCACTAAACTGTGCACTGTAAAAGAATTGGATATATATTTTTTTTCTCAGCACCTACTGTATATCTGCTGTATTCATTCTTCATTTCCTCCTCCCTGGCCGCGGCCCATCGCATCATTTCCTGTTTGCAATGCCTCCTGGGAGATGTGTGTCATCAATCCCAGGAGGCAATGGGCATTGCTGGGCTTTTGTTGCCAAAGCTTCTTATACACAGTGATGGGCGGTGGGGGAGGCGGCTGGAGCATCTCAGCTCTGATTACATACAGAGCCCGGGGGAGAGCACAGCTACAGCATTACTAATCATTTATGATAGAGTATTATGAGGTGGCAAATTTGATGGGGGCAGTAGGATGGGGCAGGTTTAATGGTGGCAGTTTTGATGGGGCAATTTTTATGCTGCAGTTTTGATGGGGGCAGTTTTTGATGGGGCAATTTTGATGGGGGCAATAGGATGGGGCAGTTTTGATGGGGACAATAGGATGGGGTAGTTTTGATGGGGCAATTTTGATGGGGCAATAGGATGGGGCAGTTTTGATGGGGCAATAAAATGGGGGCAGTTTTGATAGGGCAATTTTGATGGGGGCAATAGGATGGGGCAGTTTTGATAGGGGCAATAGGATGGGGTAGTTTTGATGGGGCAATTTTGATGTGGGCAATAGGATGGGGCAAATTTGATGGGGCAATTTTGATGGGGCAATAGAATGGGGCAGTTTTGATGGGGCAATTTTTATGGTGGCAATAGGATAGGGCAGTATGATGGGGCATATTTGATGGGGGAAATATGATGGGACAGTTTTTGATGGGGCAATTTTGATGGGGGCAGTTTTGATGGGGCAATTTTGATGATGGCAATATGATGGGGCAGTTTTGATGGCGCCATTTTGATGGGGGCAATAGGATAGGGCAATTTTGATGGTGTTGTTTTGATGGGGGAAATTTGATAGGGGAAATTTGATGGGGCAAATCAGCCCCAGCCTGTAACCAGCCTGCATGGAATAGAGGAAGAAATACAGTCTGGCTTCAGATGCCCACACATGAGATGGCCGCGGCCTGCTGGGACTTACAAAAGTAAGAAATCAATGGTGCAAAAATACAAAACGGACCTTAGTTTACAGCATACCTTTACTACAATACATTAAGCATGAGGATTATAGGGGTATTTTTATCTAAAAAGTAAAGTTTTGGCCGGAACACCGCTTTAAGGCAAAACTTTACCCATAACAACTTAATAAAAATAATGTTCTTTAGCAAGGAACATACATTCCACATTAATAATTATGCCACCAAAATTAGCATGTGCTGTAAATTTCCTCCAGCATTGCTGCTTTTTCTTCTTGCTGGAGGCTTCCGTTTTGCTAAAGCCCAGAGCCCCTGAACAGCAGTAAATCATAAAGTGGAACTAAACCCATCGATATAACAGTTTTAGAAACCGTTACATTCCAGGAATGCTGGGATTGCCAACTGTCACATTTGCTAATGTCCTCAACCAAACTGTCAAACCATCAGATGGCTGGTGTCATAACTGATCACATGTGCAGCACCATGGCAGTTGCAGATCAAACAGAAGCAGCTTCCTTGTTAGTAAAGGATAGGAGTGTTTCATTCTGCTTTAGGGCCGCCAGCCAATTGGCCTCTACAAACTCAGCAGTGCCTAAAAATAGAGAGAAACTGAGCATGTGCAGAGCAGGGTGAAATGGTGTATTATTGGATTTTAAACAGTACAGACATTTATTTTTAATGTTCTACATAACTATACCTGCAAAAGGGGCCAGCCTTAAGTCATCTAGCAGGACTTCATTTTCTAACTAAAGTTCCACTTTAAATAGCCATGGGTCACCGACAGCCATTCTTTGTCATGCAGAATTCACCTTTGTAACCATGCCCCAAGGAAGACAATACTTTTAGAAGGGATAGGACCCCAGCAGTGAATGAGTTAAGCAGTCTTTGTTTGGGAAGCGTTAATTAATGTGTTTCTCACAATGAGGTTTGGAAGACTGTCTGCACTCACAAGGGACATACATGATGTCGCCCTCTGATCTCTTAGGACAACCAGGTGACATCATCCATTGGCAGCAATTTGAAGATAAACACAGAAGCTCCCTGACGTCATGGCTGACTTATTATCCTACTGAGTACGAGACCATTTTATTTACACAACAAAATCTCATGGGACTGCGATTACCTCATTTGTCTAGCGTGTATTTAGAGCTGTGATACTTCATAGAGATTTGAGCACATGGATCTTGTAATATCAGGTGTAAGAAAAGAAAAAAAAAAAAAGGCATTACACTTTGGAATGAGTAACAACAGCCTCTATTTCGGAGTGACTCATTTTATAGGTGATCGGGATATCAGGAGGTTTTTGTTTATTTTGGTTCTTTACCATTTTCCATTAAGAAGATTCCACTATATGTATGGTGTTCTCAATTGGTGACTTGATATTTTTAGGGTTACTGATAAAAGCTATAAACATAAAATATGCAGCGCTGTGATGATTATAAACGCTAGTTACATAAACATAAAAAACACAAAAAAGTCCTCCTGTGTTAAACAAAAAAGTCCAATGTTCCCACTCAGCAAGTGAAAAAGACGGTGTCCGACCACCATAAGGATTGAAGGCTTACCAGAATTTGTGGCTACACAATTAAGTGCAGCAAACACGCTTTGATAATATGATATAGCAATTAGTGATTTTAAGTCTGTTTGTCAGAGGCAGAGGAGTGTGGTAGCTAGAATGCCCCACTCATGTGGAGTATTATGAATCCTCTCCCTTTATACTTATCTCTGGAACGCCAGATAGGCTGAAAAAAGAAAAAAAGGAATATGGTGTAATATTGTTACCACTCTGATAAATTCCACCCATGGGAGTAACACTCCATGCATAAATTATAAGCTCAACTGTCGATCACCAGCCTCCACCAGCTTTCACCCCGATGCAGTGCGCACTCACCAAACAAAAGATCATGAGAAGCATGTCCACAGGTTTCAGGAAAGGATTTCCTCTCATATTATCTCACTTCACAGGGTAGAGCTCCATTCATATGTCCCAAAATACCAAAGGCCATAAACAAAAGATATGCCTCATAGTGTAGTATTTATAAAAAAAAAACATACAATAAACAAAATTGCTTAAAACAATATATCATGCCGCTAGACTCGCATATAACACCACCACACGGACCTCCGCTGCGGCGGCACAACGTTCTGGTTCTGAAATTCTACCCTTCGCGATTCGCATGAAAATGCATCCTCAGGGGCCTCTAATGTGTACAACAGCAGACATACTTATGTAGTCCAAACAGGAAATGTAAATTGTACCTGTTCATTGTATGTCCTTTTAATAAATACCACACTATGAGGCATATCTTTTGTTTATGGCCTTTGGTATTTTGGGACATATGAATGGAGCTCTACTCTGTCAAGTGAGATAATATGAGAGGAAATCCTTGCACTGAAAACTGTGGGCATCCCCATTTTCACCTTTGATGCTTCTTATGATTTTTTGTTTGGTGAGTGCGGGCTGCATTGGGGTGAAAGCTGGTGGAGGCTGGTGATCGGCAGTTGCACTTATAATTTATGCATGGAGTGTTACTCACATGGGTGTAATTTATCAGAGTGGTAACAATATTACACCATAAATAAATAAAGATCTTGCGAGCTACCATAAAACAACCCAAGGTTACAACTACCATCAGGTGCAGTGAAAAAAATTAATATAAATGTGAATAGAGTGTCAATTCACAGCCTCTTAGCATTGATCACAATCCCATAATCTGTGAAATATATAAAAATAAAGAAAATGCAGTGCTATGTGATAATAACCTTACAAATGTAAGGATAGTGCCATTAAAAATAACATCAAAGATGCCAGAAAAAAGAAAAATATATATAACAATGTGAATAAATCAAAACTTATGTGTCAAGCAAGTTCGCAGTGAAAGAAATTTCATTAGTATCAAGTGTCCAAGAAAACTTGTTTCTTTACATTTTCATCAAGTCCACATAGAAAAAAGTATGAATTGAAAAATACATTAACATAATAATGTCCCATAAACTGGCTCTTGTGGTGATAATCCAGGTAAAAAGAGGGTGACTTCACACACATGCTCCCCCCCTGTATGACTGTGCTCACCTTAAATAGTGTGACCGCACAATTAAGTTTGGTCCACATAAGCACTTCTGGGCTCTAAGTAAAACAGGTTTAGCAGGATCCCACAAGAAAATCAAGAGATGTTATCCTCAATTTAAAGTAAGAAAGAGGCTGGTTAGTGCATTATCGTTTGATTATAAATTTATTGTGAATAAAAAAACATCAGGGTACTCACATTTCCTAGGTGCTTCCAGCGCACCAAACTATAAAAAAAATTCAGTATAAAAATCCTCTCCAAACGGCTTCCAAACTTGTATGTGTCAGCAGCTTGCTCAAAGAGCATGTAACTGTCTCCTCCACGGTCCTGGCCCCTCCCCTACACGTGACGACACAGGGCTAATCACGTGTCTTCCTCAGGGGGATCTGATTGGATGGTGGAGACTGCTGGAATATATACTATGTTGGCCATTAAAGTGAAGCCACGATAAGCGCCATTTTGTTGTGGATCTACCAAAATGATAAACCACACCCACGGCCATGTTAATGAAGCTGCTAAACGCCGATACTGTTGCTAATTACAAACGCTATGAAAAACCTCTCTAAATACAGGACTGGGAGAACCCACAAGAACAAATCCCCCTAGAGAGGAATAACAATATATATTCCCCATTCCCTAACTAATTAGTACAATAATGATCCACTATTAACACCACTAATAACTATATATAAAAAGTCAGATCATAAAGCACCATTAACCCCATAATAATGCAGCCCCCTAAACGAGGGAAAACCTTGTATATACCATTCTCTAGTTTCGTTTATTTCTGTCTTAATCATTGTTATAGTACATACACAGCTGGATCGTATCCGTCCATTAACCCCCTACCAATACCTCATATGGATAGCTAGTTAACAACATACAGCTAACAAAACAGTCGACCCAGCATACATTACTCATCAATGTATTTAGGGAGGTTTTTCATAGCGTTTGTAACTAGCAACAGTATTGGCATTCAGTGGCTTCATTAACAAGGCTGCGGGTGTGGTTCATCATTTGGGTACACCCACGACAAAATGGCACCTATCGTGGCGATCTACGGCTTCATTAATATGGCTGCGGCTGTTGTTTATCATTCGAGTAGTCCTACAACAAAATGGCGCACATCGCGGCTTCACTTTAATGGTCGCCAACATAGTATATATTCCAGCAGTCTCCATCATCCAATCAGATCCCCCTGAGGAAGACACGTGATTAGCCCTGTGTCGTCACGTGTAGGGGAGGGGCCAGGATGCTGGAGGAGACAGTTACATGCTCGTTTACGTAAGCTGCTGACACACACAAGTTTGGAAGCCGTTTTGAGAGGATTTTTATACTGAATTTTATTTATAGTTTGGTGCACTGGAAGCACCTAGGAAATGTGAAGACCCTAATGTTCTCTATTTACAATAAATTTATAATCAAACGATAATGCACTATCCAGCCTCTTTCTTACTTTTAATTGAGGATAACATCTCTGGATTTTCCCGTGGGATCCTGCTAAACCTGTTTTACGTAGAGCCCAGAAGTGGTTCAACTGCTTATGTGGACCAAACTTAATTGTGCGGTCACACTATTTGAGGTGAGCACAGTCACACAGGGGGGAACATGTGTGTGAAGTCACCCTCTTTTTACCTGGATTATCACCACAAGAGTCACTTTATGGGACATTATATTGATATATTTTTCAATTTATACTTTTTTCTATGTGGACTTGATGAAAATGGAGAGAAAAAAGTTTTCTTGGACATTTGATACTAATGAAATTTCTTTCACTGCGAACTTGCTTGACACATAAGTTTTGATTTATTCACATTGTTATATTTTTTCTTTTCTCTGGCATCTTTGATGTTATTTTTCATGGCACCATCCTTACATTTGTAAGGTTATTATCACATAGCGCTGCATTTTCTTTATTTTTAACAATATTACACCATATAAGTTTTTTTTCTTTTTCCATCCTATCTGGAGTTCCATAGATAAGGATAAAAGGAGAGGATTCATAATATTCCACATGAGTGGCATTATCTAAGCGTGTTTGTTCCAATGGGAACATTGGACTTTTTTGTTTAACCACTTCCCACCCTGCCACTGCATATAAACAGCCGGTTGGGCGCTCTCTCCTTCTGAGTGGACATTCAGGAACGTCGCAGCGGCGCGATCCAGATGCGCTCGTGTCACCCAGACACGGCGCATCTCTGATCGGTAGGAGGGCTCTGTGATTGGCCCTCCTGATCACATGACGGCCGTGTCCACGGCCATCATGTGATGTAGACAGAGAGCCGGTTGCTAGGCAATCGGCTCTCCTCTCCTCACACAGAAGTTGTCGGTGAGGAGAGGAGAGCAGATCGCTGCAGCCGGCTGGTGATCAGTGAGTATGAGCTGTTTTTTTACAGCTTTTTACTCACTGATCACCAGTGTAAAACACAAATGTTAAACACACATGTACACAATGTAAAACACACATGTAAAACACACATGTACACAACGTAAAACATGTACACAATGTAAAACACACGTCCCCACATAGTAAAAACACCTGTCCCCCACAGATTTAACAGTAAAATGACATGTCCCAATGATTATCTGCACACATATGTCCGTGATCACCTACGCACATCTGTACATGATCATCTGCGTACATATGTCCGTGATCTCACGAACCCATTATTATACACTTAACTGGATTTTTTTTTTACCAAAGACATGTAGCAGAATACATGTTGGCTTAAATTTATGACAAAATTCGATTTTATTGGATTTCTTTTAAAATAGAAAGAAGAAAATTGTTTTTTTTTCCCAATTTCCGCTCTTTTTTCGCTTATATCGCAAAGAATAAAATACGCCATGAATAAATACCACCAAAAGAAAGCTCTATTTGTGCGAACAAAATGAGAAAAATTCCATTTGGGTACAGCGTAGCATGACCGCGCAATTGTCATTGAAAATGTGACAGCGCTGAAAGCTGAAAATTGGTCTGGGCAGGAAGGGGGTGAAAGTGCCCAGTATTGAGGTGTTTAACATAGAAGGACTTTTTTGTGTTTTCTATGTAACTCACGTTTATAATCATCACAGCGCTGCATATTTTATGTTTATTGCTTTGGAGGATTGGATATATTGCCTTTTTTTGCTAGCAGCTGGTATTTCATTTTATTTTTCTGTTTAGCGCTCGCTTTATTTATTTTTTCAGTTATTGACAAAAGAGCAGCATGACCCAATAAATAAAATAAAAAAATCTTTAAATGTCTGTAAAAGATATGAGACACCTGAAAGGATGGCAGAAGGCTGCCAGCGGGGCAGCCTCTCTCATCTTTCTCAGATATCAAAAACTACCCTCTTGTGTTCCAATGTATGACCCAGGCTGCAGCCATTCCCTGTAGTCTGAAAAAATATGAGGATTTTGGATCAAAGAAAAGCACCCATAAAGGCTGCTTTAGATTGGAGGAGCTGGAAACACAAAATGAAAAAAAGAGGTATATGTGAGGCCTCTGGCTGATTTGAAATGGTAGTAAACCGCTGTTTTATTTATTTTTTAATCCTGCAAGGCATAGCCTGCGGCAAGCCAAAGCCTGCAGCAAGCCATAGCATGTGAAACTTACCTTAAACAAAGCAAAGCCCTCCAGCAGCACGCTGTCACTGCTGAAGGCACTTCCATCTTCAGACGGTTTTCCTTCCGGGTTCGTGGATTCCGGCCATGTGAGTGGCCCACTTCCATGCATGTGTGCAAGAGGCGCTGTTCACGGCACAGGACTCTGAAGGAACAACATGGTATGCTGTTCCTTCAGAGCGCATGCCCCGGTGACGTCACTGGCTTCATCAAAAGTAAATATTTTGTAAATGGTGCACGTTTAGGAGATATTTACTGTACCTATAGGTAAGCCTTACTATAGGCTTACCTATAGGTAAAAGTCATGCATGGGAGTTTACTTCCACTTCAATATGCCAGGACGACCCTGACACTCCACAAGCCCCATTCATACTTGTGCATTTGCCCATTGGCACCCAAAATGAATGATAACATATGTGCCATTATGTCAGTTGCACTATTTTTATCATTGTGTTTCAGGCATTTTGTGTGCACCTTCACATACTGCATTAAATTCACAAGTGTGAAAAGGGCCATAATTACAATTCCAACTATGCAACGACAAAAGCTTTTAAATGATAATTTGCAAACCTGAACAATCCTTTATAGATCAGACATATACCAGTATAGCCACACGTCTAACTGAAGCCCAAGGAAAGTAAATTTTCCCATTTTGCTAGTAGACACTTCAACATTTGGAACCAACAGATATCTACTTCAATATTACCGTGCCTTGAAAAAGTATTCACACCCCTTGAAATGTTCCACATTTTGTCATGTTACAACCAAAAACGTAAATGTATTTTATTGGGATTTTATGTGATAGACCAACTCAAAGTGGCACATAATTGTGAAGTGGAAAGAAAATGATAAATCATTTTCAATTTTTTTTACAAAAAAATATGTGAAAAGTGTAGCGTGAATTTGTATTCAGCCCCCCTGAGTGATTACTTTGTAGAACCCCCTTAGCTGCAATTACAGCTCCAGCTCTGTCATATTGGATGGAGAGCATCTGTAAACAGCAATTTTCAAGTTTTGCCACAGATTCTCAATTGGATTTAGGTCTGCACTTTGACTGGGCCATTCTACCACATAAATATGCTTTGATCTAAACCATTCCATTGTAGCTCTGGCTGTATGTTTAGGGTTGTTGTCCTGCTGGAAGGTGAACCTCCGCCCCAGTCTCAAGTCTTTTGCAGACTCTTATGCCCTGTACACACGGGCGGACTTTTCAGAATCAAAGGTCCGACGGTCTTTCCAACGGACTTTCGACTGACTTCCGACAGACCTTCGAACAAACAAACTTGGCTACACACGATCACACTAAAGTCCGACGGATTCGTACATGATGACGTTCGACCGGACTAAAATAAGGAAGTTAATAGCCAGAAGCCAATAGCTGCCCTAGCGTTGGTTTTCGTCCGTCTGACTAGCATACAGATGAACGTATTTTTCGATCGGACTCGAATCCGTCAGAAAGATTTGAAACATGTTTCGAATCTAAAGTCCGTCAGATTTTCGACCAAAAAGGTCCGACGGAAGTCCAATGAAGCCCACACACGGTCGGATTGTCCGACAGATTTGTTCCGGCAGACGAGTTCGGTCGAAAAGTCCGCCAGTGTGTACACGGCATAACAGGTTTTCTTCTAAGATTGCCCTGTATTTGGCTCCATCCATCTTCCCATCAACTCTGAACAGCTTCCCTGTCCCTTCTGAAGAAAAGCATCACTACAACATGATGCTGCCACCACCATGTTTCGCAGTGGGGACGGCATGTTCAGGGTAATTTGCAGTGTTCGTTTTCCGCCACACATAGCGTTTTGCTTTTAGGCCGAAAAGTTAAATTCTGGTCTCATCTGACCAGAGCACCTTCTTCCACGTATTTGTCTGTGTCCCTCACATAACCTAACCCTGCTTCACAACTTTATCCCTGACCTGTCTGGTGTGTTCCCTGGCCGTCATGATGCTGTTTGTTCATTAAGATTCTCTAGTAAACCTCTGAGGGCTTCACAGAACAGCTGTACAGTGCATCCGGAAAGTATTCACGGTGCTTCACTTTTTCCACATTTTTTTATGTTACAGCCTTATTACAAAATGGATTAAATTCATTATTTTCCTCAACATTCTATAAACAATACCCCAAAATGAAAACGTGAAGTTTGTTTGAAATCTTTGCAAATTTTATCAAGAATAAAAAACGAAAAAAATCCCATGTACATGGGTATTCACAGCCTTTGCCATGAACTCAAACTTGAGTTTATGTGCATCCTGTTTCCACTGATCATACTTGAGATGTTTCTACAACTTGATTGGAGACCACCTGTTAATTCAGTTAACTGGACATGATTTGAAAAGGCCCACAGCTGTCTTATGGAACCACCGGGACTCCTCCTACAGCGGGCCGCCTGGCCAAACTGAGTGATCGGGAAAGAAGGGCCTTAGTCAGAGAGGTGACCAAGAACCTGATGGTTACTTTGACAGAGCTCCAGCATTTCTTCTTGGAGAAAAGAGAACATTCCAGAAGAACAACCATCTCTGCAGCACTCCACCAATCAGGCCTGTAGGGTAGAGTGGCCAGACGGAAGCCACTTCTCAGTAAAAGGCACATGACAGCCGCCTGGACTTTGTCAAAAGGCACCTGATGGACTCTCAGACCATGAGAAACAAAATTCTCTGGTCTGATGGAAAAGGGATTGAACGCTTTGGCCTGAATGGCAAGTGTCATGTCTGGAGGAAACCAGGCACCGCTCATCACCTGGCCAATACCATCCCTACAGTGAAGCATGGTGGTGGCAGAAACATGCTGTGGGGATGTCTTTCAGTGGCAGGAACTGGGAGACTAGTCAGGATCAAGGGAAAAATGAATGCAGCAATGTACAGAGACATCCATGATGCAAACCTGCTCCAGAGCGCTCTGGACTTCATACTGGGGCGAAGGTTCATCTTCCACTAGGACAACGACCCTAAGCACACAGTCAAAATAACAAAGGAGTGGCTACAGGACAACTCTGTGAATGTCCTTGAGTGGCCCAGCCAGAGCCCAGACTTGAACCTGATTGAACATCTCTGGGGAGATCTGAAAATGGCTCTGTACCATCCAACCTGATGGAGCTTGAGAGGTCCTGCAAAGATGAATGGGAGAAACTACCCAAAAAATAGGTGTGCCAAGCTTGTAGCATCATACTCAAAAAGACTTGAGGCTGTAATTGGTGTCAAAGGTGCTTCCACGAAGTTTTGAGCAAAGGCTGTGAATGCTTATGTACATGGGATTTTTTTCAGTTTTTTATAAACTTGCAAAGATTTGAAAAACTTCTTTCACGTTGTCATTTTGGGGTATTGTTTGTAATATATAATTTTCCCCTTGGAAAATGAGATTATTTTAGGCACAGATTGTGAAATAGTATATGTTTATAAAAAAAGTTTTATTTTATTAAAAAAGTAGTATCATAAAGAATAACATATATTTTTAAAAACATTAATGGTAGAGTTAATATAAAGCATAAAAAATGTATTTAATACCCAAACATTAGATCATATAACAGAAATAAGAAAACATAAAATACAATCGTATTTCCTACGCGTTACGGAGTATGATAAACTCCTTCTTTAGGGATAGTTCGATATGTAGTTTATTGTTTTAATAATCTAAAAATACAACACATAGAAAGAGAGAGATTTTTATATTTGTTGTATTGTTAGATTATTAAAACATTAAAGTACATATCGAACTATCCCTGAAGAAGGAGTTTATCATACTCCGTAACGCGTAGGAAATACGGTTGGATTTTATGTTTTCATATTTGGGTTATATGATCTAATGTTTGGGTATTATATGCATTTTTTATGCTTTATAACAACAACTCTACCATTAATGTTTTTATAAATATATGTTATTCTTTATGATACTACTTTTTTGATAAAATAAAACTGTTTTATAAACATATACTGTTTCACAATCTGTGCCTAAAAAATCAAATTTTCCAAGGGGAAAATTGTATATTACTTTAATTAGGGATGTTGGCCTTTACATAGCAAATAACAAACCTCCAATTCTTTGGGGCATTGTTTGTAGAATTTTGAGGAAAATAATGAATTTAATTAATTTTGGAATAAAGCTGTAACATAACAAAATGTGGAAAAAGTGAAGCGCTGTGAATACTTTCCGGATGCCCTGTATTTTATACAGAGATTAAATTACACACAGGAGGACTATTTACTAATTAGGTGACTTCTAAAGGCAATTGGTTCCACTACATTTTAGTTAGGGGTATCAGAGTAAATACAAATGCACGCCACACTTTTCAGATATTGAAAATTTGAAAAACCATTTATAATTTTCCTTCCACTTCACAATTATGTGCCACTTTCTGTTGGTCTATCTCATAAAATACATTTACGTGTTTGGTTGTAACATGACAAAATGTGGAAAATTTCAAGGGGTATGAATACTTTTTCAAGGCAGTGTAAGTGACATCAAAGGGGAGATTTGCTAAAACTAGTGAAGCTCTGCATAGTAACCAATCAGCTTCTAGGTTTTATTGTCAAGGCTCAATTAAACAAGGTGAAGTTAGGAGCCGATTGGTTACTATGCACAGATGCACCAGTTTTAGTAAATCTCCCCTGAAGTGTCTAGGGTAGCAATGCACAGGGCCACGTTGGAGGGTCTATGCAGGTGTCATATCACTGCCTTTGCTAATTTAGCATATAGGAAAATGGAGGCTGTACTGACATTTTACTGATCCAGGCATCACTCACCAAGCTTTCTGGGGTTCGTCCATGCATGAGGTCAATCACAGAGTTGTAATTTCTACAATTAGGCTTATTCCTGAGTGAAATGAGGGAGGAACCCAAGTCACAGAGAGTGATTGCTGGATAAAGTTTTATCACCAGGTGAAGTTCGGTGTGTGACTTATTACAAATTACACAAACACACAAAATAAGCCTCTCAAAAACGTCCTCTAAGGAAGGGGGAAAAAAAAACAAAAAAAAAAACATTCATAAAGCAAAACTTCTGTGTCTGTCATGACTGCGACTCTTCTCCCCCCTCTCCAAACATATACCAGTTAACATTCTCGATTCAGCGATGTCCCCGTTGGCAGCCCCGCTCTCCTCTCTTCTTGCATTCACAGGACACATAGGCAGCAGCGAGAGACAGTGGCTACTGCTGCTGTCAATCAAATCCAGTGGGTCGGGGCCAAGCCATGCTGTGTGTGTGTCTATGGATGCACACAACCCAGCTTGGGAGTGCATCCTACACGAGTGCCCCCATATCAAATCGCTTACTATGGGGGAATGGAGATCGCTAGCTGGGGACCACAGAAGAGGAGGAAAGGGACTGTTCTGTGCTTTAATTTAGTCAAAATACATTCACTCATCCATAAAAGCCAGCACCCATGTTTAATCCAGGTATAAATGTTTCCTTTAAGAATGCATTCACGCCTGCAAATGCACCCAACCCAAATTACATGTGAGAGCCCCAGCAGGGGGTTCCTGGTGATAAGCTGCAGGAGGCAACCCAATCTGAAGCAATGGGAGACTGCCAGCTCACACAGCTAATCGCCGCCACTCACATGTATTTGCAATCACATTTAAAGTGATACTAAAGTCTGTTTTTTTTTTTAAATTAAAAATAACTAACATGTTATACTTACCTGCTCTGTTGCAGTGGTTTTGCACAGAGCAGCCTAGATTCTCCTCTTCTCGGATCCCGCTTTGGTGCTCCCGGCCCCTTCCTCCTGTTGAGTGCCCCAACAGCAAGCATTTTGCTATGATGGCACCCGAGCCACAACTCCTTGTGTCCATTTAGACAGGAAGCCGCAGCCCGGCCCCTTTTTCTCTTTATTGGCTGACTTTGATTGACAGCAGCAGGAGCCAATGGCGCCGTGATGCTGTCTCAGTCAATGAGGAGGGGAGTCCACAGGCAACCGAGACTGTCCTGCAACATCGCTGGATGTGGATGGGCTCAGGTAGGTATTAGGGGGGCTGCTACACACAGAAGGTTTTTTATCTTAACGCATAGAATGCATTAAGATAAAAAAAACCTTCTGCCCTTTAAACCACTTTAATATTTATTACAGGGACTTGTATAGCGCTGACAATATACACAGTGCTTTACATTAATATTGTAGATTCACATCAGTCCCTGCCCTGAAGGAGCTTACACTCTAAGGTCCCTAACTCAAATCTATACATACACATACTAGGGCCAATGTATACAGGAGCCAATTAACCTACCAGCATGTCTTTGGAATGTGGGAGGAAACAGGAGCACCCAAAGGAAACCCACACAGGTACAGGGAGAACATGCAAACTCCAGGCAGGTTGTGCCATGGGACTGCCTTCCACAGCTAATCCCCAGGAACCCCCACTGGGGTTCTCACTTATAATTGGAGCTGGGTGCATTTGTAGGTGTGAATGCTTTCTCTTTACGTAAGCTTAGTGCAAGGAAGAAAAGAACACTTGATTACTCATAAATGCTTTCACTAAAACAAAAATAATTTTTGTGTAGCTGCAGCTCAAAGAAACCCAAATTCCTTGACTTAAGTGCCTTCAAAAATCTAACTGTGATGGGTTACTGTAGCTTGCGCTTCACCAATACTCTACATGCATTGGTTTATTGTACAAGCCTATTAGAGTCTACCAAAGAGCACCAGAGATTATATGTGAAGTATTTGTAAAGAAATGGAAGCAGTGTGACATTAATCTCATCTTCAATGAAAAATGTTTGAATTCAATTATTTAAAAGCTGACATTAACCCAGAAGAAAGAAGAGAAAGATTCTTTAAAAAATAAAAAAGTGTGGAGGTATGTATGCGTGTCAGAAATAGCTTTAATCTATCTGGTAGCAGGAAAGCCGCCTCCTGACTGCACCGCCAACTTCCCAGTGTTCTGCAGCGCGCAATGCAGTTTTATGATAAATCAAATTAACTTTCTTTGACCCCCACTGCCTAAGGAAAACAAAGCAGAATCTGAGGCAGTGTGCTATACACGAGGGGGATTTTCATTTCCCTCAGCACAGTGATAGATCTGAAACGGACAAGACAAGTCTGACAGCTAGATAAAAGAAAATATCAAGTAGGCCGACTCTCTAGTGGGACTACGTTCCTAAGGCAGATGATGAAATTAGCGATGCCCGGAATATATTAACCCCTCTGAGGAGGCTGTCAGGGTTTACGTAGCATACCATTTCCTGAAAAATATGCGGTATACAAAATGCAATACACTTAATGGCAATAATGTTGCCATACGACCTCCACATAACCCTTCTAAAAGGATAAGAAAACATAAAATGCGAATAAATGCCGCTCCCAGCAACAGCCTCAGTGCATTGCAAATAACCATAGGAAAACGGAAGGATGTCTAACAAGATATGTAATAATATCAAAGGAGTAGTGGGATTCATAGCGTCGTAGCGGTTACACATGGAAAAATACAAGTTTCAGTAAGTTTAATGACATTTTCCCCATTAAAACTCCTTGGCAGCAGGGCCGCTGATAAGGCACTACAGCCAGCCCTCCAGTACTGGGTCAAGGCCCCATCAGTTCTAAAGGGGGGCCCGGGCACCTGCCGAGCAAGAGGACCAGCTGTACTGCCGATTCTTGTGTCCCCCCCCCCCCCTGCAGTGGCTGCAGGCTCCTCCTTTTTCTTCCCGCATCCTCCTGCTGTCCGAGCTCACCTGCAGCACTTCCGACTTCCCTCCTCTCCTCTCAGCAGTTATTGCAGGCACACAGGGGGACCCCCTGATGTTTCACCACACCCCCACCCTCAACAGGGCAGTAAAAAAAAAAGTAAATAAATAAAAAGTACAGTTTTAAAAAAAATTGTAAAAAATAAAAAAAACATTTTTGCAAAAAAAAAAATTAAGGACTCATTTCTAATATGTTTTGGTCTCGGTAGAGCAGTCAGCATTTGTATCGCTTATTAGGGCGCATTTGACAGGGTGAGGGGGGATATTGCTTTAACCCCCCCTTTGCATCGGTAGCGGGGTTCTTGCATAGCAGTTCTATTCATGTTAGTGGGTCTTGTTCAACGGGGGTATAATTTTTGCCATGGCTGAGTGGCATTTTGGCAAAAATATCTAATATTTTCGGAGGGGGGGTCAGGTAGGCTGTACGAGGCTCCGTGATTTCTAACAGCAGCCCCGCGTGGCAGTATAACCAAGCAGATAAAACAGAATAGATTTTGTTTGAGAGTGGTACAATTTGCAGAGCCTTCTTGCCAAAAGCCAGATCCTGGTTGTGGATCAACGTTTACCAGTAAAGGAGAAAAAAAGTATGAACCCTAGATCATGAGGCAGCTCTAAAGATCTCAAGTGATTTGGATGCTACTGTTCTAATGGAAAGTGCCTTAATTAAAAAAAAAAAAAAAAAAACGCCAGTGCCAACATATTTGTACATTGTCTGTTGCTTCTTTCATCCATGTGGAAATACAGGCTTTCAAGGTCTATGTACTAATAAACATGCCCGGTATCCGAAGTAACAAGTGTTCAACATTCCTTTATGTCTTGACTAAGGATGAGCTCCGGCGTTTTCGCACCCTCCACTTGCAGAGCCCGCCAGGAAGTTGGCACAGAGCTGCGCTAATCACAGGCAGTGAGACATTTTCCCGATGTACGGCTGCAGAGATTGGGAAATGTCTCACTGCCTGTGATTAGCGCAGCGCTGTGCCGACTTCCTGGTGGGCTTGGCATGCGGAGTGTGTGAACACGCTGGAGCTCATCCTTAGTCTTGACCTGGATCACTTGCTGGTGGCACGGGGCTTCCCAGAGTGGAAGGGTGTAGTTTCGGTGTCCACTAGTGGATGTCTCCCAGCAGCCAGCAGATCCCAGTAATCACGTTCCACCTGATGCTGGCTTCTGGGAGTGTATTTAGGTCCTGCCCAGTCTCCCCGGTGTGTTGCTGCTGCCAGATTCTGTTTGCCATTGATTCTGATCTTGCTCCAGCCCTGTACCCTACTGCCTTATACCTGCTCCCCCTTGTTCCCGATCCCAGTTTTGGTTCCCCATTCCCATCTGCTCCTTGCACCTCCTCTGCTTTTCTGTGTTACCCATTTCGTATATAGTTAGTTGTTAGTTAGGCTGTTTGGTTGATTAGGTATTCTGCTGCTGTTTTTTTTTTTTTTTTTATTTCATCATACTTTTATTGAGAATAGAAAACAAATACTGGGTGGAGCCAGATGACGTTGCTGATACTGGAAGCGACGCGGGAGCCTCCGAACCCTGCTATCAGTTACTAGGAGCTGTTTGTTTTTTACTGCAATGTAAGTTTCTATTTTTAAAATAAATGGCAATTTTAAACTACTGCACTATGAAGATACCCTTTCTTACATGAGCCACCGCATGGGAAAAAACATGATTTTAATGGGCCATACACCCAATTAAGGACAGAGTACCAGGATACCAAGTAGAACAAAGGAGGAGGAGGAGAACACCAGAGTCGTCTACCCTGCATGCCCCAGCATAGGGGAAGGCATGATCTGACCTAGTAAGAGAGGTCAAGAGGAGAGGTGAGCACATAGATTGAGGCTGGGTTCACACTTGTGCGATGCAAGACATTGCATTTGATTTGCACCGTATTGCTGTGCATCACATGCGATGTCTGTGGGATGCGAATTCAGCCATACAAACTGTATGGCTGCAATCTTATCGCATTTGCACCAAATTGGTGCGGGATCCGTTTTTTTGGTCCGCACTGGAATCGGATCACATGGGTGTTCACACCTATGCAAGCCGATTCCTGCACCATTTCACAGTTTGCACTGCGATCTGAAAACTGATTTGGGGGTGTCATTAACTTTCTATTGACATCTGCAGCGGTTTGGAGAGGGCAGTGTGAACTGCCTGCGAATCATATGCGATGCGGGAACCCGTACAGGAATAGTGCTGGTTCCCGCATCGCATATATCTGAACTGGGACTAAGAGGTGGTGGGAGTCATCGAAGCACCAGCAGTTTTAACACGGATTACCATATTATTGTGGACTCACTCACTAACTGCACTGCTGTTTATGTTAATGATTTTACATATACTTACCTTTCTTTGCACCATTTATCACTGAGGAGTATATATATCACTTTACTAAATATAATTTAAAGTGATTGTAAGGTCTATTTAAAAAAAAAAAAAGATATATATATAACAAACATGTTATACTTACCTCCTCTGTGCAGTTGGTTTTGCACAGGGCAGCCTGGATCCTCCTCTTTTCGGGTCCTTCCTTGCTTCTCCTGGCTCCTCCCTCCTGTTGGGTGCCCCCACAGCAAGCAGAATGCTACGGGGGCACCCGAGCCGAACTGCAGCTCTGTGTCTCCATTCAGACACGGAGCTGCCAAATCACACATTATTTTTTTAAATACAAATACAAGAGGAAATCAGTGTCAAGATTTAAAGTACTGCAAATTATTGGTTAAAGAGGAATTGCAGTCTGCTCACATAATTTGTAATAAAAACATCTTTGCCATTCTGAAGCTTCCTTTCAACCACTTTGCATATTATTTTATATATACTGTGATTCTGTACTTGCCAAATATGCTGCAGAAATCTCCCTCCACTGAGTCTGCCTGGATCCATTTTAATTGTGGGCAGCTGAAGCTGCTGCCTGATCACTTACTGGATTTACACAGAGGTAAACCTCCAGCTCTGCAGCTCTCACTGGCCCTCTTATGACTCATCCCCCCCCCCCACCTCCCTTCCTGGCAAACTCTCAGGTGAGTGAGAGAGAGAGCTGTGCATTATGTCAAACGCCAAGGCATTTTTCCACACAAGAAACAGGAAGTGGGCTGTATAAGGTATTTACCGGCAGAAAAAAAATGTTTTACTATCCAAAGTTAAAACAACAACAAGGGCAGAAGATTTATTATATGGAAAGATGAAAAAATGACTGAAGTTCTGCTTTAAGTTAACATTCGTATCCAATGCCACAAAAGCAGAACAATAACAATGTTCAAAGATTATGGTAAAATATAAACAAAAGAACGGATCCAATATCAAAAGCACAAAGCCATCTGGCAATATTCAGGTCTATCAAAAGCAAATACATGCTAGGTGGTTAGATGTTGGGGTTAGAAGACCAGATTAGGAAACCTGTCACTGGGTTTTTGGTACACATATATCTATATATTTGCTGTGTGCTGGTGTTTGTATAGATTGTAAATTAATCTCACTTAAAGCATACACAGTGTGGCCCCAGTCTTCTGAGTGTAGGCACACAGATCCGGCCATGCCTGCTGCTGATTTCTGACACGCTTGTCCTTTGTTATCTCAAGAGATTTGACAACCCTAATCATCCATTGAATAAAACTGTAACTTGTTAAAGTGATTGTAAACGATTACCTTGTAAAATAACCCAGTTTAAAATAGAAATAAAAAGGCAAAATATTTTTGTATAGATATAAAAAAAAACATTCTAAATACCTTTTTTCCCTTTTCCAAAAGTGATCACATTCCCTGCATAAGAGCTGGGGGAGGAGAAGCAGCAGCACACTGATCTTCCCAGTAAAAGGCTGTGCGGGGGCGTGTCAGGGCAAGTCTAATCATTGGAGGAGAGCAGAACACAAATGGAGAGGTGCTTCTGGGTGCAGTACTTAAAACAGCCGGCTTTAATCTCCTAAAAAATACACTCAAATATTAGAAGAAAGTAGTAGGCATGGTATACATATGTGGAGATGACGCTCCCAAGTGCTGTGCCATGTACATCTAAGCTGCTGGTAGCTGCGGGTAGTGGCCCTTCCGACAGATGGATTCGTCGGCTCCGGAAGGCGGCCTCAGAGTGAGGCTTGAAGCATGCGATGCATATGGCTCAGAGGGATGTCGTCATCAAACGTGGACGTGTTTCGTGAGCATGCGCACTTGGGTGTAGTTACAAGTCGCGTTCCTTTCTCAAACGACATTGGGAGATATTAGACAACTGAGTTGTTGCGCCTATACTTGTTACTATTGGAGGAGACCACACTGAATTCCCAGCACAGCTAGAGAACTGACCGCGATATGTTCTCCTGCTTAGTGTGGTCAGTTTTAATAGGAAAGCAGAGGGACTGGGAGGAGTGTTAGGTATTTCACACAAAGGAAGCATTACAAAGAGAACAGGATACTTTCTCATACAAGTACATGGTACAGCAGGCTCATATCAGGAATATGAAATGTTGGAGTAACAAACACTTTAATCTAGAAATTTTGTTCTGTTTTTGGGCATCTGAATAACTTTAGTAGTTTCTTCAACTACGTCACTTTACCTGCACCTTTCAGGCTTAAAAAATGCCCCTTTGAATTTGTCCATTCATTTAGAATTAATTTGTGAATGTTTGTGTAAATGTTGAAGATTTTTTTTACTAAAACTGGAGTGTACAAAATCGGGTACAGCTCTGCATAGAAACCAATCAGCTTCCAGGTTTTTTTTTGTCAAAAACTTAATTGAACAAGCTGAAGTTAGAAGCTGATTGGCCACCATGCACATCTGTACCAGATCCGGAGCGTTCTAGTTCTAGTAACTCTCCCCCATTGTGTCCTGGAACTTTAAGCCTTTTGTACATTTGGATCTTAAACGGAGTATTTTTTTTTTACATCTTTTTAATATGAAGAGTGGGCCAAATAACAAATGTCGTACTTAGAAAAAAGTTTTCAACAAAATGTAAAAACATCAGAAGACATATCATTACTGTGTGAGTTGGGGGTCTTTAGAGTTTTAGAGACAGAGGGGGATTAGAGTAGGGAGGAAGAAAAAGTGTTTCTTTTTTTATTATTATTATATAATGCCCCCCTGAAACAAACTCAATTCTCCACTCCTGACTCATCTAAGGATATTTGAAAGGATAACCCCTAACATCCAGTATTATTCTAAGGCAGGGGTCTCCAAACGTTCTAAACAAAGGGCCAGTTTACAGTTTTTCAAAATTTAGGGGGAGCCACAGTGTAGCCAGCAGGAGTAGAAAATGTCCTGGTGTCAGTGGGAGTAAACAGTGTTTTCTCTTTGCTATTAGGGGGGCGGAATAGTGCCCCATTGTTAATGTCAGTGGGAGGAATAGTGCCCCATCATTGGTGTCAGTGGGAGGAATAGTGCCCAATCATTGGTGTCAGTGGGAGGATAGTGCCCCATTCATTGGTGTCAGTGGGAGGAATAGTGCCCCATCATTGGTGTCAGTGGGAGGAATAGTGCCCCATCATTGGTGTCCGTGGGAGGAATAGTGCCCCGTCATTGGTGTCCGTGGACGGAATAGTGCCCCGTCATTGGTGTCAGTGGACGGAATAGTGCCCCGTCATTGGTGTCAGTGGACGGAATAGTGCCCCGTCATTGGTGTCAGTGGACGTAATAGTGCCCCGTCATTGGTGTCAGTGGACGGAATAGTGCCCGTCATTGGTGTCAGTGGACGGAATAGTGCCCCATCATTGGTGTCAGGAGGAGGAATAATGCCCCATCATTGGTGTCAGCAGGAGGAATAGTGCCCCATCATTGATGTCAGCGGGAGGAATAGTGTCCCATTGTCGGTATGAGTGGCACAAGCTATGCCCCACTGCTGCTGACAGTGGGGGGGGGGGGGGGATACTGGCCAAAGTGCTGGATAAGAGCAAGCAAAGGCTTAGCCTGAGACGCGGTTTAGAGACCACTGTTCTAAGGCATCATACTGGGGGATGCAGGCTCATGTTGTCACCTTTCCAATGTGGTGTCATTTCTAAAGCTATACAGGTAAGGAGAGTTATTTGCCGTGAGAAAATGTTTTGCAATCTTGCCTATGACTGCATATCCTACTACCAGATGCCTTGAGAGCCACTGGAGAAATCAACTATACAGCATCAAATAAATCTGAAAATTTCTGGGTAGACTGTCCATTTATATAAGAGCATATTTTACTTTGTGGGTTTCAAGTTGCTGGGTATATGAATCTAACACAATTTCCAATCACAAACCACTAAAAACAAGCAATACAAAACTTTTAACTAAACTTTAACTTTTTGATGAAGAACATCAATACAGGAACAGGATGTTACAATTAAAGGTGTTTGTATTTGCAGGCTGATATAAGTGCTGTGAAGTGAACATGGCATAATTCTTTCCTAAGAGATAATCTGAATTTACAGGATACACAAATTCTTACCTCAATGTATTCCTATCTTACAAGGTCTGGGTGATTGATATCAATGGTCTCTTGCAGTCTCTAATGATGAGAAACTCGCACAATGCTGAAACCTGCCTTTTTATTCATGGCAAGAAAGAAGTCTTTTTCTACTTATAATACAGTATCTCACAAAAGTGAGTACACCCCTCACATTTTTGTAAATATTTTATATCTTTTCATGTGACAACACTGAAGAAATAACACTTTTCTACAATGTAAAGTAGTGAGTGTACAGCTTGTATAACAGTGTAAATTTGCTATCCCCTCAAAATAACTCAACACACAGCCAAATCCGCTGGCAACACAAGTGAGTACACCCCTAAGTGAAAATGTCCAAATTGGGCCCAATTAGCCATTTTCCCTCCCCGATGTCATGTGACTCGTTAGTGCTACAAGGTCTCAGGTGTGAATGGGGAGCAGGTGTGTTAAATTTGGCGCTCTCACTCTCTCATACTAGTCACTGGAAGATCAACATGGCACCTCATGGCAAAGAACTCTCTAAAGATCTGAAAAAAAGAATTGTTGCTCTACATTAAGATGACCTAGGGTATAAGAAGATTGCCAAGACCCTGAAACTGAGCTGCAGCACGGTGGCCAAGACCATACAGCGGTTTAAGAGGACAGGTTCCACTCACAACAGGCCTCGCCATGATCAACCAAAGCAGATAAGTGCATGCGCTCAGCGTCATATCCAGAGGTTATCTTTGGGAAATAGACGTATAAGTGCTGCCAACATTGCTGCAGAGGTTGAAGGGGTGGGGGGTCAGCCTGTCAGTGCTCAGACCATACGCCACACACTGCATCAAATTGGTCTGCATGGCTGTCGTCCCAGAAGGAAGCCTCTTCTAAAGATGATGCACAAGAAAGTCTGCAAACAGTTTGCTGAAAACAAGCAGACTAAGAACATGGATTACTAGAACCATGTTAAACAAACTGATGGTAAAGGTGATGGACTGGCCAAGCATGTCTCCAGACCTAAACCCTATTGAGCATCTGTGGGGAATCCTCAGACGGAAGGTGGAGGAGCGTAAGTTCTCCAACATCCATCAGCTCCGTGATGTGGACATGGAGGAGGAGTGGAAGAGAACTCCAGTGGCAATCTGTGAAGCTCTGGTGAAATCCATGCCCAAGAGGGTTAAGGCAATGCTGGAAAATAATGGTGGCCACACAAAATATTGACACTTTGGGCCCAATTTGGACATTTTCACTTAGGGGTGTACTCACTTTTGTTGTTAGACATAATGGCTGTGATATACTGTATTACACGTAGAAAAATACTTCTTTCTAGTATATTAATGACAGCATATAACCTACTGATTTATAATCAGACAGTTAAACTAAACTCCAGGCAAGTATAAAAGACAAAACCAGATAAATGGCAGCACTATGTAAAAAATTATGATAAATCACTACAAATATTAAAACTAAAGCTATACACAAAAGTAGATGTAACAATGAATATGATTAATGAGTCCTAATATAATAATTCAAGTTGACAGTCCTAAAAGAGTTGAATCTCTGGCAGGTACAGAAATAGTCAGTCAGTAAAGAGTTGATATTCACTTATGCACTCACCAGAAGTTTGTGCAATATCAGCAAATGTATTCCACCAGAAGTGATATAACCAAAAAGGCACTCGTGCTCCTCCATCCACATATGCACTCACCAGAAAATTTGATGAAAATGCACCTTAATAACCCCCTTTAGAGAAAGGTCCTCTTGTGATTTAGACAAGGGGGTCACTCAGGGAGATGTAAGCTGCATAAAAATAGCTCACAAACGGGAGCCCACGAGAGTGCTTATATTTTGTAGTATTAAAAGTTGAGTAAAACAATACAACACTATAGCATAAAATTCTGCAAAAAGAACTGGCCAAACTTACAGCAAAAGCTGCAGCTCCTGACCATGCAGATGTGGCGGCAGTGAGGTCAGCATGTAGGCCCCTCACAAAGCGTTTTGTGCACCACCACGTATAGGCGGATTCCTTGATTACGTGCTGGTGCGCGAAAAGCGTCAGAGCCTACGTGCTGATGTCACTGCCGCTGCATCTGCATGGTCGGGAGCTCTGGTTTTTGCTGTAAGTCTGGCTAGTTATTTTTGCTGAATTTTATGCTATATCATTGTATTGTTTTACTCAACTTTAATTAAATACTACACAATATTCAGCACTCCCATGGGCTCCCGTTTGTGAGCTATTTTATGCAGCTTAAGTCTCCCGGAGTGAGCCCCTTGTCTAAACCACAAGAGGAACCGGGAGGGACCTCTGTCTAAAGGAGGTTATTAAGGCGCATTTTCATCTAATTTTCTGCTGAGTGCACATGTGGGTGGAGGATCACGAGTGCTGTTTTGGTTATATTACACCTGGTGGAATACAATTGCTGATAATGCAAAAACTTCTGGTGAGTGCATAAGTGAATATCATCTCTTTACTATCTATTTCTATACCTGCTAGAGATTCAACTCTCATTTAGGACTGTCATTTGATTTATTTTATTGGGACTCATTACTCATATTCATCGTTACATCTACTTTTGTTTTTAGCACATAATATTTGTAGTGATTTATCATCATGCTGCACTTTATCTGGTTTTTGCTGGCTTAATAAGAGGTGTATGATCACTCTTTTAGTGCTAGCAGCTTTGCATTTGTATTTAGTGCTCACATATTTATTTTTTTGTTGACTTTAGGTATAAAAGACAAATTTACACAGCTCTGTATTCATGAATTTGTCATGTTTTTTTTTTTTTTTTTTAAGAAAGTAGTGAAACTACCCGACTATGACCGGGTATCAGCCTCTGGCAATCCCAGTACAACAGAGCTCAGTTTGGGAGAAGGAGAAACAGTACCAGGAGGGTCAGTTTTACTGCAATATATAATGGAAGAAGAAAGCAGAGTGACAAAGAGATGAGCCCATCAGTGTGGTGCTTCTCCTTTCCCAATTACTTAACTGTGGCAGAGCTATTGGATTGGATTGGCAGAAATACACATCCTTTGGCAAGTAAAATAGCTCCCATATACAGTAAGTTTTTCATTAGTGTACATTGCAGTTTTCCTGGAGTTGTGTATTTGTCAAGTGTCCTTATAGATGATACACTGTGGTAGCACTAAAGTATAAACAGTAGTGACTAGAAGCATCAGCTATATCCCATGATAGATCCTCATTTGGCGTCCCTTTACAGCACAGTATCTTGCCCTATGTAATACAATCACATTAATGCTCTTTGAACAGCCCCATCCTCACTCCAACATCTCCAGTGCAAAGATTTCTACATCACTGGACATCTCAGCCTGTCATTTCCAGTAGGAAGAATCTCTCTTTCATGCAGTTCAGCACAATAACACTGCAGCATGTTAAGTGTCATGTCAATGAAGTGAAAGGCAAGCAGATCAGACGAGAAAGAAAACACAGACACTGAGAGGGAATAAGGTAGATCCACGTGATGCAAGCCACATGTGTGCACGCGGATGCTAGCTCATATTAAGGGAAACTTTTTTTTTTTTTTAGAATTTTACTGCCAAGACATAATGTTGCTTTTTTGAACATGCAAAGTTGTACCACGTGACTAAAGATGGCTAAAGATCATATGACTAATATAGCCATATTTAAAGTGTTACTAAAGTCAAACTTTTTTTTTTTAAATTAAAATAACATATTATATTTACCTGCTCTGTTTAATGGCTTTGCACGGTCCCGATCCTCTTCTTCTTTGTGTGTCCCCATAGCATGCCGTTTGCTATTGAGGCACACAGTGTCTGCACACTCCCAAACTGTGAGTCTATGGAGCCGCGCTTCATAGACTTCGGCCTCTTGCACACGATACTCTTGTTTAAACATCTACCCTTTCGGACATTTTTTTTTTTAAAAATGTATTTTCGTGCATATGCGTTCACGCAAATTTGCGCACATTTCCATGCATGCACGGTAGCCAGGGTTGCCAACCACCAGTAAATTTACTGACAGTTTGTAAAAATCTGCGATTTTTTTACAACTACCAGTAAATATCGGGGGCTGATCATTTCATGCTGTGTTGACTTTTTAAGTGTAAATCAAGCAAATGACTTTGTTGTAGGTATTGTCAGTGTTTCCATATCATGTTTATACTGTTCAAATATTTACTGTGTTAGTTTTCGATTGGAGTAATGCAATTTCTCAGGTTGCCAGTAAAAAAATGTGCTCCGCCAGTAAATGTTCCATGTTTTGTCAGTAAAAAATGCTGCGGGAGGTTGGCAACCCTGACGGTAGCTTGTTCTCGCATTGTCAATGGACAAATCTGTGCAAATTTGCGTGTGAATGAGGCGTAAATTACTGACCAAAAATGCAGATTTTTTAAAATTTCCTTTTTACGGAAGAATACGCGGCACTTGTGTGCATAGGCACAATACAATGAATGGGCTGTATTTTAGCTCAGTAAAAATATACGCTGTACTGAGCTTTTCCAAGGTGCCAAGAGGCCTTACACTGCCGGACTTAGCCCTGCCCCCAGTTCCTCCTCACTGCATTTGATTGACCATTGGCTCCCACTGCTGCTCGAGTGCTGTGTAAAAAGGAAGAGGGGAGAAGAGATGCAGCCGCGCACAGCACTAGATCTATTCTCTCCTCTCTTCCCCATCAAACAGGAATGGGGGGGGGGGGGGGGAGAGAGAGAGAAATAGTCTTAGAAAAAAGGAAGGGGGGGGTAAAAATACCCAGGAGAATGAAACAGATGGACTTTGTAGGCACCAATCAAAAAATCAATGTAAACTTTTATTTATACACAAATTTAAAAAGAATCACATAAACGTAAACATTTTTTAAAAAACGCAGTGGTTCTGATTGAGACGCACTATTGAAAAGTCTTTTTGCAAAAATAATATTCATATGCTACTGTGTATTTGTTTTTTGGTGTATGTCCTTCTCTATTATTTCCCATTACAGGTAACCCAAACAAGCTCCTGAAGAAGCATTCAAATTTGCGAAACATGTAGAGCCATACCGAGCTATATCAGTTTGAGGTTATTTAATGGGAATGGAAGGGGTTTATCCCTCCCCCTGGTATAGGGGCTATTCCCCGATCCGTTCTCATACATTTATGTAGTGACATATAATACCAATTTCCGCAATGTACTGCGTTTTTTAAAAAATGTTTACGTTCATGTGATTCTTTTTAAATTTGTGTATAAATAAAAGTTTACATTGATTTTTATGATTTGTGCCTACAAAGTCCATCTGTTTCCTTCTCCTGGGTATTGTTACCCCCCCCCCCCCCTTCCTTTTTTCTAAGACTTAAAATAGGACGTTGGCACTGCTCTACATATGAGACCTCCACAGTCCATCCTGTGATGAGATCTAATAACCCTCCAATCTTCGAGAGAGAGAAATAGAAAACATTTTTTACCTTAATGCAAGGAATGCTTTCAAATGGAACTTTACTCATAACAACGTGATAAAAAATAATGTTCTTTGGCAAGGAACACACATTCCACGTTAATATTTATGCTACCAAAATTAGTGTGTGCTGTAAATTGCCTCCAGCATTGTTCCTGTTTCTTCTTGCTGGTGGCTGCCATTTTGCTGAAGCCCAGAGCCCCAGCGATTACATTGCTGGAATTGCTAACTGTTATGCCCCGTACACACGGTCGGATTTTCCGACGGAAAATGTGTGATAGGACCTTGTCGGAAATTCCGACCGTGTGTAGGCTCTATCACACATTTTCCATCGGAGTTTCCGACACACAAAGTTTGAGAGCAGGCTATAAAATTTTCCGACAACAAAATCCGTTGTCGGAAATTCTGATCGTGTGTACACAAATCCGACGGACAAAGTGCCACGCATGCTCAGAATAAATAAAGAGATGAAAGCTATTAACCACTGCCCCGTTTATAGTCCCGACGTACGCGTTTTACATCACCGCGTTCAGAATGATCGGATTTTCCGACAACTTTGTGTGACCGTGTGTATGCAAGACAAGTTTGAGCCAACATCCGTCGGAAAAAATCCTAGGATTTTGTTGTCGGAATGTCCGAACAAAGTCCGACCATGTGTACGGGGCATAACAGTTACTTGTATCCTCAACAAAACTGTCAAACCATCAAATGGCTGGTGTCATAACTGATCACATGTGCAGCACCATAGTAGTTGCAGTTAAAACAGAAGCAGCTTCTTGGCTGCACAGGATAGGAGGGTTTAATTCCACTTTAAGGCTATCAGCAGATTGGTCTCTACAAACTCCTCAGTGCCTAAAAATGCCTAAAAATAGGGAGCAACTTAGCATGTGTAGAGCAGGATGAGACAGTATATTACTGGATTTTAAACAGTATAGGCACTTATTTTTAATGTTTTTCATAGTTATACTTGCAAAAGGGGCCAGCCTGAAGTGATCCAGCAGGACTTAATTTTCTGACCAGAGTTCCACCTTCGCTTTAGTTTCACGTTAAAGCGGAGCTCCTCCCAAAAGGAGAAGCTCTGCTTACTTGCCTCCCCCCCCCCCTCCGCTGCCACATTTGGCCCCTTTTGGGGTAAACACTCCCACTTCAAGCTGACTTCGCCACGGCAAAGTCAGCCAGAAGTTCGGCCCCCCTCCTCCTTCTCCCGCCACCGGGCCATTCACAAAGCGCAGCATGTTTCGAACATGCGCAGTAGGGAACCGGCTGTGAAGCCGCAAGGCTTCACTGTCGGTTTCCCTTACCCAAGATGGCGGCAGCAGCACCCGAGAGCCAATTGAAAAATCGTCTCAGGTGAAGACGCTGCTGGATTTGTGAACAGGTAAGTGTCCTAATATCAAAAGTCAGCAGCTACAGTATTTGTAGCTGCTGACTTTACATTTTTTTCTGAAGGAGCCTGGAGCTCTGCTTTAAGTGGAATTCTGGCCAAAATGTTTTGGAGAAAAGTAGAGTAGAGTAGAGAATGGGTAGAACATTTATCAGTTGTTTTTTGCTGTGTCTCTGTTAAGAAAATGTCCTCTGTCCCACATACAAAGAAAATAATCTATCCAGGCTACGGCTCTGGATGCAGCCTCGATTTCAGCTCAAGTCGAGATTAAAAGCGGAACTAAACCGAGCGATTTAATAGTTTCAATAAACAGTTATATTGCCAGCATGCCAGGAATGCCAACTGTCACATTGGCTTGTACTCTCAACCAAACTGTCAAACCATAAAATAGCTGGTGTCATAACTGATCACATGTGCAACACCATGGCAGTTACAGATCAAGCAGAGGCTAAGATGGCAACTTTCTTGGCTGAAAAGGAGAGGAGGGTTTAGTCCCGCTTTAAGCCCTGCCATGGCACAACTCTTTTTCAACTATCAACCATTCCCCCACTTCACTCAAAAATATAAAAAAAAAAAAATCAGTTGACTTCTTTAAAGTTGCTGGCTTCTAAGTAATGAATATAACTTCTGCTTAGTTATATTTCATTATTGTAATTATTACTGCCGATGATAAAATATACGCAACTATTAGTGTATCACAAGATCCTTTGAAGAAATAAGAGAATGCGGTTGACCACTAGCGATCCGCACACTCAACAAATGTAATCAAGAGGGTACAATACCTTTTGTTTGTGTTAAGGGGTATGGTTTTGGCTGCTGACTTCCTGTGGGATGGCTTGCTTTCTGTGGTGCTGATCTCTTGCTCACTCTTCTCATGTTTCGGAGTGCTGCCACCTTTGCTGTTGAGGTCCCTCAGCACATCATAGTTGATCTTACTGGAGATTTTCTTCTGCTCCAGCATCTTCTCAATGGCCTCTCCAGCTGTGCTGGCTTGTATAGGAGCTCTGCGTTTCGAAGGCTTCTTTGGCTGTACAGTAGAATATGAATTTATGTGATATATATTATGAAAATATATAAATCTTGGAAGCATCTCAACATGATATACAGTATTCAGGATAAAAAAAAAAGGAATGTAATAAAGCATGTAATTCCAAAACTTTAAGTTATAAAAAAAATTCAAAATCCCAGTTACCTGGTTAATGATATTCAAGAAAATCACTGCAAAACTAACAGACGCAATGATGATGTATAAAAGACCTTTGTCCACTTAGGTCCAACATTACATATTTCATATTAGAGCTGCGCGATTCTGGTTAAAATGAGAATCACGATTATTTTGCTTAGACTAAAGATCGAGATTCTTGGCGTAACATCATCTTTCACATTATACAAGAAAATTGAGCTAACTTTACTGTTTAGTTTTTTTTTATTCATTGAAGTGTATTGTTTCCCAAAAAATTGCGTTTGAAAGACAGCTACGCAAATACAGTGTGACATAAAATATTGCAATGACCGCTATTTTATTCTCTAGGGTCTCTGCTAAAATAAATATATATACATGTTTGGGGGGTTCTAATTAATTTTCTAGCAAAAAATACTAATTTTAACTTGTTAGCAACAAGTGTCAGCAAAAGGCTTAGTCTTTAAGTGGTTAAACTGACCTCATTTGCGAACCGAAGTTCATCCCTTTGATCTAAAAGAACCAAATGATACACTGTTTCTTTTTCTCTCTCAGCGCTGATAAACTTTGCCGGCTGCTCTTTTTTTGACAGCTGTGAGCATAGAATAGCTCAGCTCTGCATTTGTTACATGAATTATGGAAATGCTGGATTAAGATTGTGAGGGGGGTTAAATCGAGATCATGATTTTTTTTAACGATTAATCGTGCAGCTCAACTTCATATTTTTACAAATACAGCCTTACCCTTTCAAAGTGTAATTGCACCTCTGGTACACATTCTGTGGGGTCCCCTGCCACCAGCCCCTTTCTAGTAAGAGGATGGCTGTGCACTTCATCCGTGTCACACAGCCACATTATCAGTGTCTTGAAGCCGTCCATGCGCCAAACATTCCCCATTGACATCCTCAGCTTGGGTTCACACTATAGCGATGCACGAACCAGCACGATTCCAGCGCTGGTTACCGCATCGCATCTCTCCCGCAGGCAGTTCACACTGCCCTCTGCAAACTGCCGCGGGTGTCAATACAATGTTAATGACACCCCCAGATCGGTTCACAGTGCGAACTGTGGATTCGGACAGGCAGCAGATCGCATGGGTGTGAACACCCATGCGATCAGATTCCAGTGCGGGAAAAAAAAAAGTCCTGCATCCTTTTTATGTGAATCCAATGCCAGTTCAGCCATACAACTGTATGGCTGAACTGGCATTGCACAGACATCGCATGTGATCGGCACAGCAGTGTGGGTGCGAATCACATGCGATGTCTGTGTTTGCAATAGTATGGACCCAGGCTCAGAGTTTGTACTTGGATAGAGAAGAGAGCAAAAACTCTCAAAAGAATTTAATAGAGAATGTACAGTGCATAAGCGGGCCTGACAGGATTTTGACAAGCAGCTGTGGAGTGCTGAAAAGCTGCGAAGCCAATATGTTACACAATTTGGGACAGGTGAGACTGGGAGGGGACCTTACAAAATATGTATAACACCTTAAAGTGGAGTTCCACCCAAAAATGGAACTTCCACTTTTTGGAATTCTCCCCCTTTCGGGGGGGGGGGGGGGGGGGGAGAGAGAGCAGATACCTGTCTAATACAGGTATTTGCTCCTACTTCCTGGCATAGATCACTGTGGCGTTCGCAGTGACCTACGCCACTTCCGGCGCCTACTCTGTCCTCCCCCGCTGTCTTCAGGGACCAGTGAGGATGCGCAGCGCAACTCGGCAGTAGGGAACCAGGAAGTGAAGCCGCACAGCTTCACTTCCTGATTCCCTTACCGAGGATGGCGGCGGCAGCAGCCGAGAGCCGACGGAGAGATCCGCTTCGGCTGCCGACATCGCGGGTTCCCTGGACAGGCACGTGTCCATATATTAAAAGTCAGCAGCTGCAGTATTTGTAGCTGCTGGCTTTTAATATTTTTTTTTTCGGCGGACCTCTGCTTTAAAATGAATATCTGATCTACTGGGGATCTAGCTCTCTTGAACACACCCCTCAGCCAACTGACCTATACCTTATTCCTTTGACATCCCATTCATCTCTGTCCCCTTGACCTCCCCTGCATGTCTTTCCACTTATGTTTCTTATCCCCTTAACTTCTGTTTTATCTCAGTTCCTCATCCCTCTGACTTCCCCTTCATCTCTGTACCTTATCCCTCTGACTTCCCCTTCATCTCTGTCCCTTATCCCTCTGACTTCCCCTTCATCTCTGTCCCTTATCCCTCTGACTTCCCCTTCATCTCTGTCCCTTATCCCTCTGACTTCCCCTTCATCTCTGTCCCATATCCCTTTGACTTCCCCCTCATCTCTGTCCCTCATCCCTCTGACTTTCCCTTCATCTCTGTCCCTTATGCTTCTGACTTCCCCTTTATCTTTGTCCCTTATCCATCTGACTTCCCTTTCATCTCTGTCTCTTATCCCTCGGACTTCCCCTTTATCTCTGTCCCTTATCCCTCTGACTTCCCCTTCATCACTGTCTCCTATCGCTCTGACTTCCCTTTCAACTCTGTCCCTTATCCCTGTGACTTCCCCTTCATCACTCTCTTATTGCTCTGACTTCCCTTTCATCTCTGTCCCTTATCCCTCTAACTCTTTCCCTTATCCCTCTGTATTTCTCTTCATCTCTGTCCCTTATCCATCTGACTTCCCCTTCATCACTGTCCCTTATCTTTCTGACTTCTTCTTCATCTCTGACTCTTATCCCTCTGCCTTTGGCCCTTTTTTTCTATCCCTTCTCCTTCTGACTTCCCCTTCATCTCTGTCCCCTATCCTGCCTTCCCCTTCATCTCTGTCCCTTATCCCTCTGAATTCCCCTTCATCTGTCCTTTATTCTTCTGACTTCCTCGTCATCTTTGTCCTTTAGCCATCTGACTTTCCCTTAATTCTGTCCCTTATCCTTCTGTCTGCCCTTTCATCTCTGTCCTGTTTCCTTTTGTTTTTTTAAGAACAAAATTTAAATGTATCCATATAGAATATAAATGTTATACATACTCAGAGAAATAAATCAAATTCACATCTGTGTAACATCTGACTATCAATATGTTATATCACCAATAATGCAAAGATATGTCTATGTTCTGTTATGACTCATTATGCAACAATTGTATTGTAACTAGAACATTTCATATATACTATATATCTTACGAAACTGCAATAAACAAGTATTGAACAGAACTAACAACTGGTTATAGCCATCTAAAACGCAAGGACCAGTTGAAACACTAAAAAGTGTAATAACCAAGTAGATCTAAACCATAAAACTTTTGTGAGATTTAGGGGATTGGGTTTAGAATTATAATTAAAGACTACCCAGGGTGTGTGCCCGATGAAGAAGAGGTCTGCCATTCTCTATGGCAAGATCTAGCATCCCTATACTACTCTAATTGAATACACAGATTTTTGGATTTGCATAGAGTTATCTCCCAAGAGTATGATCATTCAGAAAAGAACAATCATAGCTCCCCCTCCTTCATGGCCAGATTAGCCAGATCAAGGCCAATCCAATCAAGCTTTGTCACTCATAATGAACCGACACACTTTATACCGACTAGCCAAACTGGTCATGCAACATGAGCAGCTGTTAACAGTGATTAACTTGTTCTAGTTTTGGCCTAAATGTATAAGGCAATTTACCAGGTTTTGTTGTATGGCGGCACTTGATAAATTGTGATTAATGAATAGGAGCTTTCAAGGTCAAACAAAGCAGCCTTCAATATCGCCACTGATGAGAGAATGGGGGAGACAGGGAAGCATTGGTTCCATGCAACAACTGAATGGTTAATAATTCTGTAGATAAAATGATTGGTTCAATACATATTCTGTTCTGGTCTGCTGCCATGTCTAAGACAAGCTGCACACATCTTGATATAAAAAAAAATTATGTGAGTGGGCCAAGAGATGTGTGTATTAATTAGGTGGTGTAGGTCTTATTACCTGATTGGCAACTGATATGCATAAGCACGGGAAGTACTTCTAATTTCTGTCACAGATAATACAAAGTCCAGACAGACATAAGAGTGAACAAAATGAATATAGCTTTGTATTTATTAATGCATCCTTAAATGTATTTCTAAATGTAAGTAGTGTAAGTATCTCAATTTTGACAATTGGTATGGTACTAGCCTCTTGCAGTCAGTGTACTACAAAGCAAGGGGAGGGGGCATCCACACAAGAAGCTATTAAGCTGTGCTCCAGTACAAGGGCAGATAGTAGGAGCTACGTGCTGGCGTCATCACACCCCAAGAGATGCCGGAAGCGCAGATAAATCTGTTTTTGGTTTGCCGGCAAACCTATTTTATCAAGGCTTTTGATAATTGTAAGTAGTTTTTTTGGCTTTTTAAATAAAGGAGTTTATACAATATTACACTATTGGAGCTCTATTCCATACATCCACGTCATTTGGTCCTGGCCTGTTCGGGATATGCCAACCTGGGTTGGACATCATTGGAGAAATTTCCTGGTCACCAGTGTGTTCCAGAGGCTTGACTGCTTGTTTTTCCTGGCAGAGGTCTATCTGTTGCCTGTTTGACCATTCTAGAAATAGAATATCTGATAAGCATCCCCATTAGTAGGGTGATGGGTATCACAGGAGGATCTGTAAGACTCTTGGTGGTAGAACTCCCTTAAAACATTTCCCCTTTTTGTATAATCCTCTATATAAACCACGTGGATCAACTCCCTGCACATCCTCCTGAACTGTCTTTCTTTCACATAGATGTTCTATGTAAATTTGATTTAATGTAGCGTGTGGGTTCACGGACATTGATTTACACTGTGACATTCATGTTCTTGATTTATGTTACCTCATTTTGATTTTTCATATTTATTATGACTTTTGACTTTTTTTGCCTACTATATCTATTACACATGGTTAGTTGCTGCTATCTCTCACTTCTTTTCATTTTTTTTTTTTTTTACTTTAGCGCAATATACCACTTAGACTGGATAATAGGAGAGAGAGAATATCAGAGATGAGCACATCAGTGTGCCGCATTTCCTGTTAATTCACAAAGTAGGGGAAAGGGATACTCTAGTGTTTTTCCTTTGAGTAGCACTTGGTGGGAGGCTTCTGTATATAGGGATTAAGATCCTGCCTTATTTGGCTCTTTTGTTTGGACTTTGGGTTTCCATATTCCATCTTTATACCTCGCTGGTTATACTGGTGGGGCGTACCGTACCCCTTCCACACCTCCCGGGCCAGACACTATGTGGTGGTCACCATTTGGAGGTGCCCCAACAATGATCTTGTTATCAAGCTGGTTTGTAAGTATTTTCTTTGATCAATCAATTAATGGCACTAGTTGAACAATATTATAAATTTCTCCCTTTATTAGGGAGGGCTCAAATACACCCTGAAACCTTGTTTTCTAGCTTACAGATATTAAATGGGTGGCAGCTTCAACTTTTCTGGGAAGGCTGTCCACAATTTTTCTGAGTGTGTCTATGGGAATATTGGACCATTCTTTCAGAAGTGTATTTGTGAGGTCAGGCATTGATTTTGGATGAGAAGGCCTGGCTCGCAGTCTCTGCTCTAATTTATCCCAAAGGTGTTCTATCGGGTTGAGGTCAGCAGGCCAGTCAAGTTCCTCCACCCCAAATTCGCTCATCCATGTCTTTATGGACCTTCCTTTGTGCACTGACGCACAGTCATGTTGGAACAGGAAGGGGCCTTCCCGAAACTGTTCCCACAAAGTTGGGAGCATGAAATTGTCCAAAATGTCTTTGTATGCTGACGCCTTAAGAGTTCCCTTCACTGGAACTAAGAGGCAAAGCCCAACCCCTGAAAAACAACCCCACACCATAATCTCCTCTCCACCAAATGATCTGGACCAGTGCACAAAGCAAGGTCCATAAAGATACAGATGAGTGAGTTCGGGGTGGAGGAACTTGACTGGCCTGCATAGAGTCCTGACCTCAACCCGATAGAACGTCTTTGGGATTAATTACAACGGAGACTGCGAGCCAGGCCTTCTCGCCCACATCAGTGCCTGACCTCACAAATGCGCTTCTGGAAGAATGGTCAAACATTCCCATAGACACACTCCTAATCCTTGTGGACAGCCTTCCCAGAAGAGTTGAAGCTGTTATAGCTGCAAAGGGTGGGCCAACTCAATATTGAATCCTTCGGACTAAGACTGGGATGCCATTAAAGTTCATGTGCGTGTAAAGGCTGTGTAAATATTAGGACTGGTTGGAAAGAAATACAAATTCATTGGCAGGTAAAACAACTCCCATATACAGTATGTACTTTATTGGTGTATTAAACAGCTTGCCTGGAATTCAGCTCCAAGAATCTTTTAGTTTCTGGGAGAAAAAAAATTGTTCCTGGGTCTCCAAAATCACACAGAGACTGGACAAGTAGATTAAAGACACTATAATCAGTGAGAGATCAGCTCATCCATGGCTAACCTACAGCTGCCCCTAAAGGAGCCAAGAAACCTTACTTTTGACATTATGATAATCGTCCATCATATGGCCATCCCCTGACATTTCAGACAGACATCTACATGCATATCAAAAGGCCAAGATGGAAGAGGAGGTCATGCAAGGGACATACTTGTGTGTATCTTGTTTTCTATTGACACATGCAAGTAAAGAGTATCTGGTACCCTCTCACAGCACCTACATTGGTATGCCTGCCCCATTACCGAATGTGCTAAGAAGGAGCGATGTTAGGTGACCTAATCTGTCCAGGTGTGGCTGGAACAATATCAAGATGCGCAGTAAAATGATACATTTTGCGCTAAAATCTGGTGCAAAAAAACCTGCAGTAATGCATATAGTAAACAATTACGATCTCATTTAATTTTTCAACCTGCACTAGCAAAAAGCTTTATTTTAACTTGTTGCCATGAGCAGCATGTACATTGCTCTCTGTATTGTTTTATGGATTTGCTTGAACACTCTGTATGAGCCAAACATGCTGTTGATAAAGTATATTGCACCAGTTTCCCAGCATGCTTTACAAGCCTCTTGCTAACACAGTCCCCAAAGAATGATGGCCAAATAGCAATGTTTCAAAGAGCACAGGGGCACAAATCGTGGTGTAAGACATTCAGAAGATACAAATCACCTTGACCCGCTTTATGGAGGCAATTTATTACAACCTGTTTAAGTCATTCCTACCAACCTCTGTGCCAGGCAAACAGCTTTACAATCTTGTCCTTAAAACCTTCATCCTCTACTTCCCTTTTGCATCTAAACTGAGATTTCACAGGATAACACATTGCATGATTTTCATACTCAAACATACAAACTGCTCTCTCACCCACCTCTTTCAGAACTTAAATGGAAAATCTTTCATACTATAATGAAAAACGTAAGTGTAAAGAAAAACGTTACTGTTTTTTAACCACTTGCCCTCCAGAAGATTTTACCCCCTTCATGACCAGGGCATTTTTTGCTATTCGGCACTATGCTTCTGGTAATTCAAATCTGTACCCAAACTAAGTTTATATAATTTTTTCACACAAATAGAGCTTTCTTTTGGTGGTATTTGATCACTACTGGGTTTTTTTTTTTTCATTTTTTGCCATATAAATGAAAAAAAGACCAAAAATGTTTAAAAATAAACAATATTTTTTTTACTTTCTGCCATAAAACATATCCAATAAAAAAAATTATAAAAATCTAATTTCTTCATACATTTTGGCCAAAGTGTATTCTGCTACATCTATTTGATAAAACAAAATTCCCAATAAGTGCATATTGATTGGTTTGCATGAAAGTTATAGCGCCTACAAACTATAGTATATATACTGAAATTTTTATTTATTTATACTAGTAATGGCAGTGTTCAGCGACTTATAATTGGCCTGTGATCATGCGGCGGACAATCTGACACTGAGTAGTGAAAAATGCCATGCTAAAACAATAAAGAAAACACATAGCTGCTTGCACTACAATTGACAAACCATTGTGACACCATATATATTATAAAAGTGCAGTTCTAAGAAGACAAGTGATGTGAAAAACACCTAATACATCTCACAAATGTATATCTCAGTATAAACCATAAAGTGCAATGTGCAAAAAAAAAAAAAAATGTTATTTAGAAAGTCCAGTTCCTTTAGTGAAGGGAATCCAAAAAAAAGAGAAGAATACCGGTGCAAACACAATGATTAGAGATGACAGCAAAAAAAGTAAATGCATTGATCACCCATACGTGAATATCCACCACCAAAGGAGATAATACGCTCATTGGAACGTATGGACTCGGATACTGTAGCACTGAGTCAATAACTCTTATATAGAGCAGGAGTATGGTAGTTAGAAGGCAGCCCTAGGGCCTCACGTCTCAACCTCATGACGAGATCACCACTCACCATTTTTTATGTTGGTTCCTGGGGATGGATGTGCGAGAAGCCTTTTGCAGCTTTTCAAATCAGAAGGAGTGCTTGGAAGTTGAGAAACATCTGCCTGATGCAGTGGTTGGTCCATACATTTTGAAACGGTTTGTTCCAGACAGATGTGCAAGATGTGGAAAACACTAAGGAATTAACATTAAAAATGGTGAGTGCTGATCCAGCCGTGAGGTTGAGATGCGAGACCCTCAGAGCTGCCTTCTAATTACCATACTCCTGATCTACATAAGTGTTACTGACTCAGTGCCACGGTATCTGAGTCCATACGTTCCGGTAAGCGCATTATCTCCTTTGGTGGTGGATATTTACGTATGGGTGATCGATACATGGATTGTTGTTACTTTCATCCATAATGATTGTGATTGCACCGTAATTCTTCTCTTTTTTTCGGATTCCCTTCACTATATGAACTGGACTTTGTAAATAACATTTTGCACATTGCACTTTATACTGAGATATACATTTGTGAGATGCATTCAGTGTTTTTCAGCTCACTTGTCTACTTAGCACTGCACTTTTATAAAATAAATCTGACACTGAGGGGAACTAACTTCTACTGACATCAACAGTGCCATTAATACAGTAATCAGTGATAATTCACTGTCACTGTTCTGACGACACTGGCTGGGAAGGGGTTAACATCCATGGTGATCAAGGGGTTAAATATGTGTAATGTGTCCTGAGACTTGCTGACAGGCTGCTGGGTGGGGGGCATGCATGCACGCTCCTTAAACCCAGAAGTAGGCAGCGACATATGGGTAAGATGCTTTGCCTACTACGGCCACTCGCCCACAGAACATTGCAGGGTGGGTGCTCGCCAAGTGGTTAAACTTGCAGGCAGAAGGGTCATCATCTTGGTCCTTTATCAGACTCTGCACCCACTTTTTGTCTACATGTACTCCAGTGATGATTGTATGACATTTGTAAGGGTGTGTTTCTGATGGTGACAACAGTGGGCCATACCTGTGTAATGTGTGTTGAAACAGTGATTTGTAGTCTCCACCAAAAACCTGTGTGGTGGGGTGAGAATGCAGTTGCAAAAATGAGAGACCAGGAGAGAGCACTGTCACTTACATAACAGGAAGTGACTGAACAATTACCTTCATATCAGATATTACCGTAATAAATATTGCAGATTTACAGTACTGTGCAAAAGTTTTAGGCAGGTGTAAAATAATGCTGTAAATTAGGAATGCTTTCAGAAATGGAAGGGTTAATAGTTTCATTTTTAACAATAAACAAAATGGAAAGTAAATGAACAGATGAGAAATCCAAATCAAATCAATATTTGGTGTGACCACCCTTTGCCTCCAAAACCCCATCAATTTTTCCAGGTACACTTGCACACAGTTTTTGAAGGAACTTGGTAGGTAGGTTGTTCCAAACATCTTGCAGAACTAACCACAGATCTGTGGATGTAGGCTGCTTCAAATCCTTTTGTCTCTTCATCCCAGACAGCCTCGATGATGTTCCTGTTTTCGTGCATATTTGAGTCACTAAACCATGTTTCCAAGTCCTATGGCATTGGGGTGCAGAAAAATCGCAGCGGGTGCTATGTACCGATGAGTCAAAATTTGAAATATTTGGCTGTAGCAGGAGGAGGTTTGTTTGCAAAGGGCTAGAGAGCGGTACCATGATAAGTGTCTGCTGGTAACAGTCAAGCATTGTGGAGGTTCCGTGCAAGTTTGAGGCTGTATTTCTGCAAATGGAGTCAGAGATTTGGTCAGGATCAATGGTGTCCGTAATGCTGAGAAATACAGGCAGATACTTATCCATCATGCCATACCTTCAGGGAGGTGTGTGATTGGCACCAAATGTATTCTGCAGCAGGACAACGACTCCAAACATGTAGCCAATGTCATTAAGGACAGCATAGTGGCTAAGAGGTTAGCACTTCCGCCAAGCAGCACTAGGGTCGTTGGTTCGAATGCCAACCACAGCACTACTTGCCTGGAGTTCGCATGTTCTCCCTATGCCAGTATGGGTTTCCTTTGGGTACTCCGGATTCACTCGAAGATAATGTTGATAGTTTAATTGGCTCCTGTCTAAACTGGTCATAGTATATGTATGAAAGTGAGTCAGGGACCTTAGATTGTAAGCTCCTTGAGGGCAGGGACTAATGTGAATGTACAATATAATTGACGGCACTATATACAGTGCCTTGAAAAAGTATTCATACCCCTTGAAATGTTCCACATTTTGTCATGTTAAAAAACATCAAAAACATAAATGTATTTTATTGGGATTTTATGTGATAGAACAACACAAAGTGGCACATCATTGTGAAATGAAAGGTAAATTGCTTTCAAATTTTTTTTACAAATAAATATCTGAAAAGTGTGGCGTGCATTTGTATTTAACCCACCTGAGTCAATACTTTGTAGAACCACCTTTCACTGCAATTACAGCTGCAAGTCTTTTTTTGGTATGTCTCTACCAGCTTTGCACATCTAGAGTGAAATTTTTGCCCATTGTTCTTTGCAAAATAGCTCAAGCTCTGTCAGAATGGATGGAGAGCGTCTGTGAACAGCAATTTTCTAGTCTTGCCACAGATTCTCAATTGGATTTAGGTCTTTGACTGGACCATTTTAACACAAGAATATGCTTTGATCCCAAATTACTCCATTGTAGCTCTGGCTGTATGTTTAGTCCTGCTGGAAGGTGAACCTCAACCCCAGTATCAAATCTTTTGGAGACTAACAGGTTTTCTTCAAAGATTGCCCTGTATTTGGCTCCATCCATCTTCCCATCAACTCTGACCATCTTCCTTGTCCCTGCTGAAGAAAAGTATCCCCACAACATGATACTGCCACCACCATGTTTCATGGTGGGGATGGTGTGTTCAGGGGGATGTGTAGTGTTAGTTTTCCGCCACACATAGCGTTTTGCCTTAAGGCCAAAAAGTTCAATTTTGGTCTCATTTGACCAGAGCACTTTCTTCCACATGTTTGCTGTGTCCCCCACATGGCTTTTTGCAAAGTGCAAACTGGACTTCTTATGGATTTCTTTCAACAATGGCTTTCTTCTTGCCACTCTTCCATAAAGGACAGATTTGTGGAGTGCACAACTAATATTTGTCCTGTGGACAGATTCTCCCACCTGAGCTTTGGATCTCTGCAGTTCCTCCAGAGTTACCATGGGCCTCTTGGCTGCTTCCCTGATTAATGCTCTCCTTGCCTGGCCTTTCAGTTTAAGTGGACAGCCATGTCTTGGTAGGTTTGCAGTTGTGCCATACTCTTTCCATTTTTGGATGATGGATTGAACAGTGCTCTCTGTGAGATGTTCAAAGTTTGGGATATTTTTTTATAACCTAACCCTGCTTTAAACTTCTCCACAACCTTACCCTGACCTGTCTGACTTGTTCCTTGGCCTTCATGATGTGGTTTGTTCACAGAGATTCTCTAACAAACATCTGATTGCTTCACAGATCAGCTTTATTTATACTGAGATTACACACAAGTGGACTCATTTACTATTTAGGTGACTTCTGAAGGCAATTAGTTCCACTAGATTTTAGTTAGGGGTATCGGAGTAAAGGGGGCTAAATACAAATGCACACCACACTTTTTCACATATTTATTTGTAAAAAAATTTTGAAAACCATTTATCAATTTCCTTCCACTTCACAATTATGTGCCACTTTGTGTTGGTCTATCACATAAAATCCAAATAAAATACATTTACGTTTTTGGTTGTAGCATGACAAAATGTGGAAAATTTCAAGGGGTGTGAATACTTTTTCAAGGCACTGTAAGTAACTGAAATAATGATTATTAAGAACTATCTTCAGTATGAAGTAGAACAAGGAGTCTTGGAAGTGATGGGTTGGCCCCCACAGAGCCCTGATCTCAGCATTGAGTCTGTCTGGGATTACATAAAGAGATAGCCTACATCCACAGAAGATCCGTGGTTAATTCCAAAGATGTTTGGAAATACCTACATGCCGGGATCCTTCAAAAACTGTGATTAAGTGTACCTAGAACAATTGATGCCGTTTAGAAGGCAAAAGGTGGTCACACCAAATATTGATTTGATTGGGATTTCTTTTCTGTTCATTTACTTTCCATTTTGTTCATTGACAAAAACTATTAACCCTTTCATTTCTGAAAACATTCAGCATTTTTTCACACCTGTCTTAAACTTTTGCACAGCACTGTAAAAATATTGAAAATTATTTTTAGAATTACCATATGAGATTTTACTGATTGTGTTTACATACACTTACAAATACTACTTTCCTGGCTAATAGGCAGGAGGTTATTATTATTATTATACAGGATTTATATAGCGCTTTACAACATTAGGGAGGACAGTACATGTACAATACAATTCAATACAGGAGGAATCAGAGAGCCCTGCTCGTTAGAGCTTACAATCTAGGAGGGAGGGTCAAGTTATACAAAAGGGTAATAGCTGTGGGGGAAGAGCTAATGGAGAAAATAGTGTAGTTGTTAGATGGAGGCATGATAGACTTCTCTGAAGAGGAAAGTTTTCAGGGATCGCCTAAAAGTGGATAAATTTGGAGACAGTCTGACAGATTGGGGTAGGGAATTCCAGAGGATGGGCGAGGCTCGGGAGAAGTCCTGGAGGCGGATATGGGAGGAGGTGATGAGGGAGCTAGAGAGCAGGAGGTCCAGGGAGGAATAAAGAGGGCGATTAGGTTGGTATTTTGAGACTAGGCTAGTGATATAGCTGGGGGCAGAGTTGTGGATGGCTTTGTAACTTATTGTTAGTATTTTGAATTTAATTCGTTGGGCGAATGGCAGCCAATGGAGGGATTGGCAGAGAGGGGTAGCAGACACTGAGCGGTTTGTAAGGTGGATGAGTCTGGCAGCAGCATTCATGATGGACTGAAGGGGGGATAGTTTATTTAAAGGTAAGCCAATGAGGTGGGAGTTGCAGTAGTCAAGGCGAGAGATGACCAGGGAGTGAATCAGGAGCTTTGTGGTTTCGTTGGTTAGAAAGGGACGTAGTTTAGAGATGTTGCGGAGGTTGAGGCGGCAAGCTTTGGAAAGTGATTTCATGTGGGGCCAAAAGGAGAGTTCAGAATCCAGGATAACACCTAGCACCCTGACATGTGGGGACGGGTGGATGGTTGTACCATTGCTCTTGACAGACAAGTCAGGGGAAGAGGCACGTGAGGGAGGAAATATAAGCTCGGTTTTGGACAAGTTGAGTTTGAGGAAGTGGTGTGACATCCATACAGATATGTCGGTTAGTAAGTTAGTGATGCGTGAGGAGACTGATGGAGTGAGTTGAGGGGTGGAGAGAGAGATTTGTGTGTCGTCAGCATAGAAATGATATTGAAAGCCATGAGAGGCTATCAGCTGACCCAGGGAAGAGGTGTAGATTGAAAATAAAAGAGGTCTAAGAACAGAACCTTGGGGGACTCGACAGAGAAGGGAAGAGAAGTGGAGGAAGTAGAATTGTAAGCGACACTGAAGGTGCGTTGGGATAGGTAGGATGAGAGCCACCGAAGAGCACAGTCATGGAGACCGAGGGAGTAAAGATTTTTGAGGAGGAGGGGGTGGTCAACCGTGTCAAAGGCAGCTGAAAGATCCAGAAGTAGGAGTACAGAATAGTTGGTTTTTGCAGTTAGTAGGTCATTTGTGAGTTTTAAAAGAGCAGTTACTGTGGAGTGTTGAGGGCGAAATCCAGATTGAAGGGGATCAAGAAGGTTGTTTTTAATGAGGTGGTCACTCAGTTGGTTGTAAACCAGGCGTTCAAGGAGTTTAGAGGAAAAGGGGAGCAAGGAGATAGGGCGTAGGTTGTTAAGATTGGTAGGGTCCAAGAACGGCTTTTTAAGCATGGGGGTGACCAGTGCATGTTTTAGAGCATTGGGGAAGACGCCAGAGGTGAGGGAGAGATTGAAGATGTGGGTTAGAGAGTGTAGGATGGAGTCAGAGGGCGACCGTAGCATATGAGAGGGAATAGCGTCCAGGGGACAGGTGGTTAGGTGGGCGATAGAAAGGAATTTAGCAACTTCGTCTGTAGTAGCAGATTTGAATAGGGGCAGTGTCAGTTGTACCTGTTGACATGGGGTCTTAGCTGGGGGAGATACCTGTAGAGCAGAGATTTCATCGCGGATTGTATCAATCTTGTTTTTGAAGTGATTAGCGATCTCCTGGGCAGTGAGTCAGTGGGTGGAGGCGGTGGAGGACAAAGTAGAGAGTTGAAGGTAGAGAAGAGTTTACAGGGACTAGATGAGAAGGTGTTAATAAGAGCTGTAAAATAGGCTTGCTTGGCAGTGTGGAGGAAAGAATAGTATTTTTGGAGGGCAGATTTGTATTGGTTGAAGTCTTTGAGAGACTTAGTCTTGTGCCACAGATGCTCAAGAGCGCGACTACGCTTTTTGAGAATTTTAGTGTCATCTGTTTGCCAGGGTTGTAGGGGTCGAGGCCTGATTCTGTGTGTAGTGAGGGGAGCGAGCTTGTCCAGGGTGGAGGACAGGGATTTATTGTAGATATACGTGGCTTGGTTGGGGCAGGACAATGGAAAGATATTGTCAGAGGTGGTCAGTAGCAGAATAGAGGAGAGAGGAGTTGAAGTTGTGAAAATTTCTACGGGTGATGGTTAGGCGATTGGAGGGAAAGGTGGTGGAAGACAGGGGGAGGGAGAAACTAAAAAGGTGATGGTCGGAGAGAGGAAAAGGATTGTTTGAGAAGTTGCATGGAGTACGTAGGTAGGAGAATACAAGATCAAAGGTGTTGCCATCAGAGTGAGTAGAAGCCTGTACCCATTGTTTTAGGTCAAATGAAGAGGTTAGACTAAGAAGTTTAGAAGTAGCAGGAGTGTTTGTATTAGCAGGGATGTTGAAATCACCGAGGAGGATTGTGGGAATTTCTGAAGAGAGAAAGTAGGGTAGCCAGGCAGAAAACTCATCAAGGAAAGTTGATAATGGTCCAGGGGGCCGTTAAATCACAGCAATTCTTAGGGAAGTAGGAGAGAATAGACGTATACAGTGGGCTTCAAATGATGAGAGAGAAAAAGAGGGAGGAGAGTGAATAACCTGGAAGGTGCATTGGGGGGATAAGAGGAATCCCACTCCACCTCCCTTGTGTCCATTAGGCCTAGGTGAGCGAGTCCAGTGAAGGCCACCCTGGGATAGGGAAGCAGGAGAAGAGGTGTCATATTCGTGGAGCCAGGAGGTTGGCAATCCATTGCAGTGAACACACTTCAAAAGAAATTGAACGATTTTGTGGATAGATGGCCTCGTAAGTGGTGAAATGCCTTTTCTATACACTTTCACATTGGGGCGGGGGGCGTCAGCGGTAAAGTGCCGCTATTTTTAGCGGCGCTTTTTGGCCACTAGTGGGGCACTTTTAACCCCTACTAACGGCTGAAAAAGGGTTAAAAGCGCCCGCAAAGCATTGAATTTAATGGGCAGGGGCGCTTTAGGAGCGGTGTATACACCTCTCCTACAGCGCCTCAAAAATGTGGCTTTCCTGAATTTTTTAGCGTCCTGCCAGCGCATCGTGTGCACTGGACTTTCACACTGGAGTGAAAGGAAAGGCGCTTTACAGTCGCTATTTTTAGCGCTATAGCACCTGTAAAGCACCTCAGTGTGAAAGCAGCCTAATCATCTCTACTATAAAATACCAAGGGATTAAGTATAAAGGCTTTACCGCACACTTTGTTGATATATTGTGAAATATCTCAAGTGAGGTTACCGTATGGAAACATAAGCAGAAAAGTAAATATTTAAATCTCTGAGCTTCTGTGAAGTTGTTAGTGTTGTTTTCATAGACAACTGTGACTTGTAGTTTCTTGCTCATGCTATCCATAAATACTCACATCTCTATCCTGTCTATTCTGATCACGTCTACATGACATTTATATGGGTGTAGCTTATTAGTAGAGTTGGGCGAGCAGTTTGAGCCAAGTAAAATTTCGGCCCGAACATTGCCTGCTCATTGAACACTCAAATTTGCGTGGTGCTCGGCAGGATGTTCGGTCACTGACGAGGGGGACGGTGCCACCAGGTGGCGTCACCAGGTGGCCCCGCCTCTTACCTTTTTAAGAACTGTCAAATGGCATAGCAGGCATTCGGCGGTAAGCTTTCGTTGCGGGCGTAGTGTTTTTTTTTTTCCGGGCGGGCGTTGTGATTGACAGTGGATCTACATAGGGGGACATTGTTTTTTATTTTTCAATAAAGGAATTGTCAAAAACTGCCACCTGTCTATTTTTGACACTTTTTTGATGAATGAGTAGGGGTACAATGCACCCCATACTCATTCACATAGGGAGGGGGCCGGGATCTGAGGGCCCCCTTGTTAAAGGGGGCTTCCAGATTCCGATAAGCTCCCTGCCCGCAGACCCCTCAACCACAACATGGGGACAAGGTGCTTTGGGGTGGCAAGATGCTTTGGGGTTTCACCCCCTAAAGCACCCCCCCATGTTGAGGGCATGTGGCCTGGAAGGGTACAGGAGGGGGAGGGCGCTCGCGTGTCCCCCCCCCTTTTATGACCTGCATGCTTGGAGAAGGGTCTGGTATGAATTTTGCAGGAGGGGGATTTTTTTCTTTTAATTGGTGAGGGGTATCCCTTAAAATCACTACCAGACCCCAAAGGGCCTAGTAAGCAGGCTGCAGTACTACACAAACATAAGGCAAAACAGACATGGTGCCTAAGCAGTGGCCCAAAGGTCACATGGGGCTCACTGGTAGTTGCAGTGCGTCTTTTTGCAGACCCCAGTATTGGGAGCATGGAGTTGCGAAAGTGCTGTAATAGCAATGATCTCTAGCAGACTTGAGCTTGCCATTCATGACTCACTTTTCTACTGTTCAGTCCGTAAATTGAACAAGAGAAATTCAATCAACTCCCCATTCACCTTTAAGAATGGATGGCAAAATCTTTACTGACGCCTATTATAGGATTGGGCTTTGGCATCAACGGTCTGAATACAGTGACACTGCAGAACAACAACTTCATCTGATAAGGTGAAGTCACTGTTTGGCCGATAATTTTCGCTCCAACTCAGTCAATTACAGGACCACTGAAATCAGGAATCAGCCCGAAATCAGGATGTGTACACCCAGCCTCATGCAATGTCCCTTGCACCATATTTCCAATCACACCTGTGGCATGTCTGCAGTTTGACAGTCTTCAATCGTATTACATATACCAAATATTATGTCCATATGCACATGCACTAATATCCAAGGAAACTATACCTAGCGACATAAAGCCATCATTTCATGTCAGGTAATCTCTTCTCCTGCGCAGCTCCCAAAAAACTCATAATTTCCTGTGACAAACTTTGCTGCTAGGCTGGTTTATATTTGAACATGCTGTGTTTACAGTGATCTCTTATACACGAACCTTAGAGCTGTAAAATTCCAATCATATGATCAAAAGAACATGGCTATAACGTAATATCTTTGAACTTTAAGTAATCTTTAATAAATATTAGATTTTAAGCCTAGAGGATATAAACAGATATAAATATATGTTCCATAGAAAGCATTAGAGCGTGGAAAATAGAACACATTTAGAAGAAAATCTTTACAAGACCAGTAGTCAACAGCAGTGCTTAAAACTGAAGCACATCAAACAGAGAAAGTATGGAAGTCGCAGAAGATTAGGATCATCAACATCCATCCTCAACAATGGATGGTGCTTAATCTGAGACACTCCCTATTGCATCACTGTGGGAAATTTTTGGACAGTAATACATGGCATTACATGATGTCAGCATCAGGTTCATTGTACCATTCTTACTAGGCTGTTTTCAGTTCACAGGCTCCATCTCCAAAGTGACTGGATCATGTATAAGGATACATGTGGACAGACATTTGTGCTGTGCTTTTTATTCGGCTCTTAAGCAGCAGTATACTCTTTACAAAAATTTCAAATGATGATTGCGATAATAATATATGTCATAAAAAGAAAAAAAGGGGGTCAACAAGGACACCCTGGGCGGACTTTAGAGGCACAACAAACCCGAGAACGTATAGTCAGAATAACAACATAATCAGTTTTATTAAATATAAATACATACAGTACAAAGACATTGACAAAAAGTAATAAAAATTCAGGTTTAATACACAAAGGGGTTTCACTGTTTTCATTTACAACCAATTTCGGGGTTCAGTCCCAACAAGGAAAAAGCCAATAAATAGCCAGTGATAAAACAGAGATGAACATCTCTGTATCCTCCTGGGTACTTGCATCCAATTTTACTTCAAGCTCCCCCAGTACATTTTTGCACAGCTCCATATGGACCACTGAGCAGATACGGTCTATGGGCTCCTTGTTGCCCTCCCATGGTTGCTGCAGTGCGACTATTTATCACTGGCTATTTATTGACTGTTTGTCAATGTCTTTGTACTGTATGTATTTATATTTAATAAAATTGATTATATTGTTATTCTGACTATACTTTCTCAGGTTTGTTGTGTCTCTAAAGTCCGCCCAGGGTGTCCTTGTTGACCCCCCTTTTTTTCTTTGTATGACATACAATTTATTCGGATGTGGCTATAGGAGTGTCCCTTTTTTTCTATTTTGATGGCGATAATAAGGAAACAATGCTACCAAGCACAGGTAGTGTGTATATTTATTGTATATGATAATTTATTAATCCTAAAAGGAAATAGTTTTTGAGAGCGGTTATTGCTGATCATCTAAACGTACAAAATTGAAATTGTGAAGAACATTAAGGCGGGAGTAAACCCATCGATTTACCAGTTTCAAAAAGTACATCAAGTATATGATATCAAGCTTAACAAGAATATCCAGTGTTCGGGGAACAAAAAAAAATTCTTTCAATTAAAAAGTCATTTTCCTTTTCTTTGAGTTCATCATGGGACACAGAGTCAGGCTAATATTCATTACCTACTGGGTTATACTCTATCTCCAGGTGAATGGACACTGGTAGACCAAAGGTCTTCAGACAGGAAGTGATCCCCTATATAACCCCTCCCACACAGGAAGTACTTCAGTTTTGTAACAAGCACTAAATCCTCAAAAAAGAGGCGAGGGATCTCTGTGTCCCATGATGTACTCAAAGAAAAGGATTTTACAGGTAAGTATGATGGAAAAATCCTATTTTCTTTTTCATACCTCATGGGACACAGAGTCAGGCTAATATTCATTACCCGATACAAAAACAGAGAATGACTCCTGCGCACAAGTGGTCGACCCAATAGATGAAAGGGATACACAGGCCTTGCTGCCCTCAAGGATGGGGAATCCTAGCAGACAAAGAAATAAAAAGAGAAAAGGGCGCACCAGCCATGTGCATTATCTTTTGTAAAACATTTATTGAGTAAAATGATAAAGGAAATTACTCACAAGCAGTAGTGAATCATGTGCCATAAACCTTGGACATCAACTTGCAACAAGTGGTTAAAATGATGAACAAAGCCTTCCAAAGGTCTTTCAGAGGAATATATAACACTGCTTGCTTACGCGTTTCGAAGGGCTCGTCCCTTCTTCATCAGAGCTCAGCAGTGAACCCTCCTACAGTAGGCCCTGTATATGTAGTGAATGCCAAAAAGGCACAATCAATGGATGGGGCAGGGCACATGAGGGCTCCTCCCTTTCTGGGAAATCCTCCCTCCTACACTCTTCGCCTGTACAGGTGGATAGCCCATCATGGTTTAATTAGTTGATAAATAAATTGATGAATAGATTCATTCATTAATAGATATAGTAAAGAAACTGATGAGTTTCGCTGTGGTGTAATACAGTTGGAACCCAGCAGAGGCTTATCAGTTTCTTTACTATATCTATTAATGAATGAATCTATTCATCAATTTATTTATCAACTAATTAAACCATGATGGGCTATCCACCTGTACAGGCGAAGAGTGTAGGAGGGAGGATTTCCCAGAAAGGGAGGAGCCCTATGTGCCCTGCCCCATCCATTGATTGTGCCTTTTTGGCATTCACTACATATACAGGGCCTACTGAAGGAGGGTTCACTGCTGAGCTCTGATGAAGAAGGGACGAGCCCTTCGAAATGCGTAAGCGAGCAGTGTTATATATTCCTCTGAAATACCTTTGGAAGGCTTTGTTCATCATTTTAACCACTTGTTGCAAGTTGATGTCCAAGGTTTATGGCACATGATTCACTACTGCTTGTGAGTAATTTCCTTTATCATTTTACTCAATAAATGTTTTACAAAAGATAATGCACATGGCTGGTGCGCCCTTTTCTCTTTTTATTTCTTAATATTCATTACCTACTGGGACATCCCAGAGCAATGGCCTTGAGGGGAGGGAGACACTCTGCCAAATAGCCATCAGAACTTATACAGCAGCCTGCAGTACACTGTGGCCGAAAGCCGAATCCTCAGCTGCTCGAACATCCACTTGATAAAATAAAGTATGCACTGAAGACCAGGTAGCAGGCTTACAAATCTGAGCCACAGATACCTGATGGTGAAAAGCCCAGGAGGTTCCTACACCCCTGGTAGAATGAGCTCTCACCCTAAAGGGAGGGCTTTATGTTTCAGACCGTAGGCCTGAATGATCAACGGACCAAATTGGCAATGGAAGCCTTGGAAGCTGCCTGCCCCTTCTTGGGTCCTTTTGGCAAAACAAAAAAGGAGTCTGATCTTCGGATCGCCTCAGATCTAGACAAATAAACCTTGACTGCCTGGACAACGTCCAATGAATGTAGTTGTCTCTCTTTGGCCGAAGCTGAGAGAAAAGGGTGCCAAAATAATGTCCTGATTTAAATGAAAGGCTGACACCACTTTTGGCAAAAAGGATGGAACAGGTCGTAGCACGACTCTGTCCTGGTGAAGAATCAAGTATGGTTCCCTGCATGAAAGGGCCGCCAACTCCGATACCCTTCTTGCCAAGGTGATGGCCATCAGGAAGGCTAGCTTGCGTGACAGCAAGTCTAATAGAATTTCCTTGATAGGTTCAAATGGTTGTTTCACAGACAGCACCAAGTTCAAGTCCCAAGGACACATAGGCGACCTAATGGGGGGAAGCAAACGAGTTGCCCCCTGCATAAAGGTTTGGATCAGTGAACGGGAGGCTAAAGGCCTTTGGAAGAATACTGATAGGGCCGAAACTTGACCTCTGATGATTGTACTCAAAGCCAAATTTGATTTCCATAGCCGACTGTAGAAAAGAGAAAATTCTCCCAATTACGTATTTCTGAGGATGCCATTTTCTGGCTTCACAATATAAGTCTTCCAGACCTTATGATAAATTTTCCTAGTGACAGCTTTTCTAGCATTCACTAGGGTAGACACTACTGATCCCGAGATGCCATGGTCCTTTAACACCCTGGCTTCAATAGCCATGCTGTCAAATTTGCTGCCATCTATTGTCAGTCTCACAATCTCCGGGAACCAGGGCCTTCTGGGCCAGGCTGGTGCCACCAGAATGACCGAAACCCCCTCTTTCCGAATCCTGCGCAACAAATCTGGAAGGAGAGGGATCAGAGGGAAGGCCTAAACCAGGGAGTACTATATCCATGGAACTATCGGAGCATCTGCTCCGATTGCCAGAGGATCCCTTGTTCGGGACACAAATTGCTGTGGTTTGTTGTTGAACCTGGATGCCAATAGGTCGACCACTGGCCATCCCAAACGCTTCGCAAATTTCCTGGAACACCCCTGGGTGTAGAGACCATTCCCCTGGGAAGATCTGTTGGCGGCTGAGATAATCTGCCTTCCAGTTCTCTACTCCCGGAACTGCCGATATAATCGGCACATTTTCCTCTGCCCGGGCTAGTATGTGGTTCATCTCCTATCACAGCTGAACGACTCCTGGTACCGCCTTGGTTGTTTATATAGGCCACTGCAGTGGCACTGTAGGACTGAACCCTGATAGGGCAGTCCTGAAATTCTACCGTCCAGAACCGTAGGGCCAGACATACTGCCCGTAATTCCAGGATGTTGATGGGCAGGATTGGTTCTTACCCTGACCATTGAGCTGTGAGCCCTTCTAGGGTTGCTCCCCAGCCTGAGAGACTGGCATCTGTAGTCGGTACTCTCCAAGTTACCGGGAGAAAGGATTTTCCCTTTCACAGGTTCTGATCCTGCAACCACCAGTTTAGGCTTAAGCGTGCCCGAGGAGATAGGCACATTGGATAATCCAGGGCTTTCCCTCTTCTGATCAAGGCCAACAAGATGTCTTGTTGTAATGGTCTGGAATGGAACTGGGCATAGGGCACTGTCTCGAAGAAGGATACCATCCTCCCTAGAAGACTCATACAGAGGCGAATGGAGGGTTGTCTGGTGCCCCTTATCTGACGCACCTGAACCTTCAGGGCACAGATCCTTACAAGTGGCAAGAATACTCTTGCTTGAACCGTATCTAGGATCAGACCTAAATACTTTAGACTTTGAGCTGGTTTCAAGGCTGATTTCTCAGTATTTATGATCCAGCCTAAGCTTTTCAAATACCGCACCGTGCATATTATGCTCTGTTCTAGAGCCTATAATGAGTGATCTCTGAGTAGGAGATCATCCACATACCTGAGCACTAGGATCCCTTGGGCCCTTAAAAAGACCCAGTACTGGTGCTAGGACCCTTAGGAACACCCGGGGAGCTGTAGCCAGCCTGAAGGGTAGAGCCACAAACTGAAAATGACGTTCCTCTACTGCAAAACGTAGGAACCTCTGATGAGGCTGAAAGTTTCCCCTCTGGAGTGAGGCTACTACTGAGCGGACAGATTCCATCCGAAAGGGCTGCATCAGTATATACTTGTTCAGGGATCTTAGGTCCAAAATGGGCCTTGTGTCCCCGTTTGGTTTCTGAACCGTAAACTGGTTTGAGTAAAACTGGTTTGAGTAAACTGGTTTGAGTAAAACCCTGTGCCCCTCTCAGATACCGGAACCTCTACAATCACTCCTTGATGCACTAGATGATGTAGTGCCTGAAGCAATAAGTTTCTTTTTGGAGGATCCGAGGGAACGCTGGATCTTAAAAACCTCTAAGGGGGAACCCCCCGCAACTCCAGCTTGTAACCGCGAGATATAGCTAACGTGACCCACTCGTCCTGTGTTATTGTTCTCCAAATGTCCGCAAAGTGCAGCAGCCTTCCCCCCACTCGATGGAGTGGGGGCGTCCCCTCAAAAGGAGGGCTTGGTGCTGGGTTTAGAAGAATCTTGGACCCAGGGCTTCTTCTGGCCCTGTGGCTTGCACCTGGCACTAGCACCCTATTGGTGGCAGAACCACCCTGATGCTGAGACATTGGAGGAAGCAGTCCCTGAGGTTTTAAACGAGGGACGCCTGGTGCTTTTCTTCACAGGAAGTAGAGAACTCTTCCCTCCGGAAATCTTCCCTCCGGAAATATGTACAGACGAGAGAGCCAAGCGAGAAACCTGCTCTATTGAATCCTTTAAGATCCTTTATGGACTGGCAGATACCAATTGTTGCAACAGCTGGGTGAATAGCTGAACTGGCCAAAGAAAAGAAAGCCTTTCATAATGACTCCAATTTCTTGTCAACAGGGTCTTTCAAGCCAGACAACTGGATTTTGCACCCATTTTATTATATCACGTTCATATGATTGATTTAAAAAAAATTTTATGTTATATTTTGCTCATATTTTATTTACTGAATGTTTAATTGTTTTCATGCCACATCATTTACCATATGATCATTCATGATTGCACTCAGGATTTAGCGCTGCTTCTTATTTATATTGATTGTTCACAGCTGGTATCATAGTTGGCTTAGTGGCTGCTCACTTTTTCTTTTTTACTTGACCTAGCGCAGATTCTTTTCCTGTTTTATATTTTAACCCCTTGCCATCCAGCTCATGATGATATACGTTGGCACAATGGCACGGCTGGGCAAATGCGCGTACGTCCCCTTTAAATCACGGCATACTGGGCCCGCCGCATACTCTATGAGCGTGCCCGTGAGGCCGGGGACTCTATGCCCGCCGGGGCCCCGTGATCGTGTCACGGAGCGAAAGAACAGGGAGATGCCTATGTAAACAAGGCATTTTCCTGTTCTGCCTAGCAAAATGACAGAGATCTACTGCTCCCTGTCATCGGGAGCAGCAAAAAGTTAAAAATGTTGCTTTTTTTTTAAATCTTTTTTGTTTATAGCGCACAAAATAAAAAACGCAGAGGTGATCAAATACCACCAAAAGAAAGCTCTATTTGTGGGAAAAAAAGGACGTCAATTTTGTTTGGGTGCAACGTCACATGAATGTGCAATTGTCAGTTAAAGCGACGCAGTACCGTATCGCGAAAAGTGCTCTGGTCAGGAAGGGGGTAAATCATTCCAGGGCCGAAGTGGTTAATAATATACCAGGTCCTAGAGATTCAGGAGCTACCAGACCTCCTATAAGTTACTTTATATTTCTACAGAGTCAAAAAAAAGTGTGATAGTACCACTCCAGACTGCTCCTCACGAGGATGGAGAGCTTATGTGCATAATGAGGTCTTCGTCAGATTTCAGTAGGTAATTAATTATTGCAATATATTTTGCAGTATTGGTCATGCATACGTATATTTAGTCATACGTATGCATGATTTAGTCATTTAGTACAGTGACATATCTATACTTTGTCCTTTTCTTCTTCTTCAATTTATGGGGTGGGGGGGGGAATGTCACAGGTGTGCAGTCTGTTGTTATTGTACATTGAAGAAGGAATATGGGTCACAGCTCAGGAAAGTCAATTGATTAAATCAGTAGTGAGAACGCTTCTGCATGGCTCGAAGTGTCTGCCATTTTCAGATCAGACAAAGCAGAAATGTTGTATTGATCTGATGCTGATTCTTTGCTGACACTGTACCTTTCAATTTGTTTCTAGAGAAATGGCAAATTTCATAAACTATCACAAAAACATCAAGTGCAGCTGAAAATGTCACATTAATAACCTATAGATCACATAGATTAAAAAATGTCATGCTGGATAATTAAAACCACATAACACAACCTAAAACTACAAAGGTGCAAAGTGGCAGAATAACTATTTCAGCCCTTTTTTTTTTTAAACCAACAATTAAAATGATATTGGACGCTCTCATCTGGTTTTGGTCTGGTGCTCCTTTCTGCATCTCTATGGTTTGTGCTAATGTTAGGTGCCCATCAAGGGTGGTCTAGTTGTGCAGGAGCCATTTTGCTACAGCTATTGAGCTTATTTGATGTTTTCCTTCATTTGACTACACATAAAAGTCTAAAAGTTCCCAGTGTCTCTGAGGATTTTATTTAAAAGGACAGTCATTTCAGTAGATGCGGAGTAGCTGAATCATCAAACAAGATCTCTATGCTATGGTTTCTCACTTGGAACACTCCCAAGCATTCCCTGGGGTCTCACTTCTCCTAATACAGAAGACACAGCTGATAAACTGGGTGCAGAGATATCCACCTTAAAACTGAACTGAAGGCCAAGCGCTAAATAGAGGTAAAATACATATTGTATATGGGAGATTTTTTAACTGTCAAATGGTTTGTACTTCTGTCCATCCAGCTTTGAGGTTTACACAGCTCTGTATCACAGCTCAGCCCTGTCTGGCAGGGCAGGAGACCTAATTTATCTCTCTGCTGCGGTCAAGCAAAAGTAAAAATTGTTGAAAAAGCCCTGTTACAAGGTTCTCAGCAGGAAGAGGGAAGGATGGGGTTAACCAGGCAAGCACTACGTCTCCCTCTCAGGTTAGACCAATGAAAATTGGAGTTTTGGGGAGCCATCTGTCCATCTATAACAAGCCTAGTCCTAAAAAGCAATATTTACACATTTTATAAGAAAAAGTGTGTAAGCGCCAAAAGTAAATGGACAGTGATGAGATGAGTATACTGTGTTACAAATGGACAGCACATTTTAAAAAAGTCCCCAGGACCCCTTGATAACGTCCTATTGAACAAAAAGCTTCGGGGAGCAGACACTAGTGCTGCTGTCTGGCCACTGTCCGATACCCGGTCGGCAGTGGCACCCATTGTGATATGTTTTTATGATTCATTTTATTTTGTCTTTTAACATACAATTTAAAAAAAAATACTACACTATGGAGACTTCATTTGGCTACCGGTGAGCTTTATCTACTACAGCTACATCTGGATGGTGCGAGTTGCTCAACAGCCTTCCCCACAACAGATAGCGGATCTACACCAAGTTCGTGTTTGCGGCTGTAATGGCAGCCAGCTTTTCCGGTGAGTGTCCATTTCACAGGGGTGCGGTGGATGATTCTGGAGCACTGTACTGGATCACCTCTTCCCTTTTCAAGTCACCACCAAATTTTTGTGCACATCTTTGCACTGAACTATTGTGTTTTCACCAATAAGTTTATATTGCTGATCCTATCATGGGACTGTGCGTTTAAATCTATATTTTTCACTACATTGGTTTTTTAGTGTTGATTTCCATCTACAAGATTGAATATATATATATTTTTTTTTTTTACTTTAACACTTTTTTGGACTTTATTTCAATGTGCTGTCCATTTATAACACATTGGTCTCATCTCATCACTGTTCATATACTTTTGGAGCTACACACATTTTCTTAAGATTATTTATAGGTTTGGTATATTACTTATCTGTGTCAGTTGCTGCCCCACCACAGCGCAGAGATACATATTTTTTATTTCTACACATTTTTAGAACATGCCTTGTTTTTAAAGCTTCGGATGTTTTACGAGGTTTTAAAATGAATGTGATTGGCAGAATAAGAACAAGCAGCTGGTTCGAGCTGTTCCTAAAGTTAGAGCACAACAAAATAAGAGTCTGTGTTTACAGTCCTTGAATCCATCACTCTATCAGCTTCCATTTTCTCTTTTCTGTACATCCTGACCTCCTCTGCCTTTGAAGTCTCTGTGTCCTTTAGGTCAGAAATTCCAGATCCCGCTTTTCAAAGCTCAGAGCAGGAACTGAGCATTCTGCAAGAAAGGAGACCCCTAGAATGCACATGACTTTGAAGTTGCCGAACAAGATACAACAACAAAACAATATTGTTTTTTATTAGCGACAGACTTTATGACTGCTAACATTGCAGGACACTGGAAAATGAACTAAAAATAAAGAGGCAAAAATCAAAACCAAACAAATGCAGATCCTTATTTGACATACTCCAGCCTCTAAATAAAAAATATATTTTTTTTAATACAGCATATGATGGGAGATCTGTTCAGATCTCCAGGCAAAGCCTAATGACAAATTTTTCCTAAACCTCGGAGAGCTTCTAGTATGCAAGTTAACTGATCAAAAACCAAAAACATTGGTCTACGGTTCTGCTACATGACTGTTGATAATCAGAGAAAGACCAGGGTGTGCCTGCATCTATTCACGCTATGAAGTAGTGAGGAGAAGGATTGGCCACATGCCGTTCATAAATTTTAGAAGTTTTCCACGCGTTCTATAATTATTAGCGGCAACCCCATTAGCTTTTTTTTTTTTTTCCAGTGGGAGGTCTTGAGTATTAGCAATGGGAGGCAGACCCATAGAAAGTAATGGGAGGCTGTTGGCACCTGCATCTAATTGAAGCCACTCCCAGGTAAGCGCTTTGTGACGATTACCTGCATGTAATCGGTCCAGGATGCCAGGACCCCCACTGATTTTCTCACATTCACATGCTATTGGGCACAAATATACAGTGGGGCAAAAAAGTATTTAGTCAGCCACCAATTGTGCAAGTTCTCCCACTTAAAAAGATGAGAGAGGCCTGTAATTGTCATCATAGGTATACCTCAACTATGAGAGACAAAATGTGGAAACAAATCCAGACAAGCACATTGTCTGATTTGGAAAGAATTTATTTGCAAATTATGGTGGAAAATAAGTATTTTGTCAATATCAAAAGTTCATCTCAATACTTTGTTATATATCCTTTGTTGGCAATGACAGAGCTCAAACGTTTTCAACTCCCTCCAAAGGTTTTCTATGGGGTTGAGATCTGGAGACTGGCTAGGCCACTCCAGGACCTTGAAATGCTTCTTACGAAGCCACTCCTTTGTTGCCCGGGCGGTGTGTTTGGGATCATTGTCATGCTGAAAGACCCAGCCACGTTTCATCTTCAATGCCCTTGCTGATGGGAGGAGGTTTGCACTCAAAATCTCACGATACATGGCCCCATTCATTCTTTCATGTACACGGATCAGTCGTCCTGTTCCCTTTGCAGAGAAACAGCCCCAAAGCATGATGTTGCCACCCCCATGCTTCAAAGTAGGTATGGTGTTCTTTCGTTGCAACTCAGCATTCTCTCTCCTCTAAACACGACGAGTTGTGTTTCTACCAAACAGTTCTACTTTGGTTTCATCTGACCATATGACATTCTCCCAATCCTCTTCTGGATCATCCAAATGCTTTTTAGCAAACCTCAGACGGGCCCGGACATGTACTGGCTTAAGCAGGGGGACATGTCTGGCACTGCAGGATCTGAGTCCCTGGCGGTGTAGTGTGTTACAAATAGTAGCCTTTGTTACGTTGGTCCCAGCTCTCTGCAGGTCATTCACTAGGTCCCCCCTTGTGGTTCTGGTATTTTTGCTCACCGTTCTTATGATCATTTTGACCCCACGGGGTGAGATCTTGCATGGAGCCCCAGATCGAGGGAGATTATCAGTGGTCTTGTATGTCTTCCATTTTCTAATTATTGCTCCCACAGTTGATTTCTTCACACCAAACTGCTTGCCTATTGCAGATTCAGTCTTCCCAGTCTGGTGCAGGTCTACAATTTTGTTTCTGGTGTCCTTCGACAGCTCTTTGGTCTTCACCATAGTGGAGTTTGGAGTGTGACTGTTTGAGGTTGTGAACAGGTGTCTTTTATACTGATAACGAGTTCAAACAGGTGCCATTAATACAGGTAACGAGTGGAGGACAGAGGAGCCTGGTCTGATTGTCTGGATTTGTTTCCACATTTTGTCTCTCATAGTTGAGGTATACCTATGATGACAATTACAGGCCTCTCTCATCTTTTTAAGTGGGAGAACTTGCACAATTGGTGGCTGACTAAATACTTTTTTGCCCCACTGTAGGTGTGAATGTAGGCTAAACGAGGAAAATGGACTTCCTAATCAAAGTTTATTCTGATACCTCCAAGTCAGACACACTGTCAGAGCTCAATGTCCACACCCACCCCCTCTCCAAAAATCCTTTTTGAGAACATAGGGTCTCTTAAAACTTTTTCCTCTCTCTAGGCCCTTTCCTGTGAGCTTCCATAGCTTCAAAAACTCAGTTTTATTCCATAAGTGGAAGAGCAATATACCAGCATAAAAAAGGACCTCCACCTTGCCAACATCCAAATTTGCACAAAAAAGGGAAGAGAAATAGAAACCTAACTTCTCAAAAAGAAGGTGGACTTTGTAGGCACAACATGAGGCAATTTACATTTAAGTTAATGCCAATCTTTTATTTCACAAATATTAAAAACTTGTTGCATATAATCATTATAGCACCCTCTATATTCAATAGATCAGAAAATATCAGCAATATATCAACCTCTCCATAACGCAATAGACTAAACTGATGATCTCTGCCAGAGACCAATTTGTTCAACTGAAATTTCTCCATAGTGAATATTACGCTCCCCAGACATTGCATCGCAAACCCAACCCACTCCCGTATTTGTAATAAATGTCAGTGTGACATTGGAACATTTTACCATATGGTATGGAGTTGTCTCCTGGTTTGTGACTATTGGGGCCAGGTGACGGCTAAGTTAGCAGAAGTGCTGGGCCTACCTTTGACACTGAACCCCCTGTTATTTTATGGTATCCAGGATAGTCTTTCCACCCTAAAACATGATCAATGCTTCCTTTGATATGCATTCACTTATACCAGATTCAGATTTAGTGTCAATGTGAGTGTCAGTACAAACTGTTAAGTTGGCCATAGATTTATTTTTATTTTTTTCAGCCAGAGGGCTGGTAAAAAAACAAAACAATATATATATATATATATATATATATATATATATATATATATATATATATATATATATATATATATATATATACACACACACATATAAATAGGGAAGATTTCTCCATCCACACAAGCAGGACTCTCCGCTCTAGGAATACACTGATCAGAGGCTGCAGCCTCTGGTCGACAAAGATTCATTATCCAACATTCTAGTTCAACAGAAGTCGGTCTAAAGATTGACTTCTTTTGAACAGGGACAGCCACATGCTTCAATTCACCCATGGCCAGCTTTAGTGTCTGTTTTAGGTAGGATAAAAAATAAAGTGTGCTACTGTTTCTGGGGTACAAACATCAAATAATGCATACATATGTGGTATTCACATGCACATCAAGCGTAGGAAAATATTTTGAGTGGTAGGTTAAGGTAAAGGCAAGTAATACACAGGTAAAGTTTTAGGATTTTTTTTTTATTTTAATTTTTTTACGATTTGGGACAGTTTTACTTCTATCCTAGAGTTGGGCTTTAACCAATACAGACATCTGTGCTGCCAGAATGAAGTGATATTGGTCTACACTTTCCTGTTTACCATCCTACCAAGCGGTGTACCAACAATGAACTCTACACAGAAAAAAAAAACACAACAAAAAATAAAACTTGTAATGAAATTATAAATTCATTAAAGAAGTTAAATGTATTTTATATACAGCTAGTGGTAGTGCCTAAACATTTTATTTGTTTATAATTAATCCCCCTTACAGCAGAAACTAGACAGGGAGAGGGAATTGCTGGTGCTGTCATTCCAACACCATAGATATCTTTAGAGGGCAGTAGAAACAAGAAAAGGTTACTCACCAAAATGCTAAGGCTGCTTCTCTGTCAATAGAAAATCATCAGCTTTTTTTCCTACAGTCACCCAGTGGATGCATTCCACTACCATAATGTCAGGAGGGTGCAAGTGTGTGTGTGTATAGACCTATACTGTATACGTATAGATTGAAAAAAAAAATGTATATATACCGTATACTATTTATAATTAAGTTTGTACCAGGAGAATATATGTAGTAAAAAAGTGATAAACTGTTATTAAATGCATGAAAAAAATTGATTAAATTATATTTGTTGTGTCTTATTTTAACCTAAGCCAATGCTGTTTTTTTTTTTTTTAACGCAATACACCTCTATGTTGGAGTGTCTTTTTTCTTTGCTGGTTGTGTTACATTGCTTTATACCTTCTATCCCAGCATTATGGATACATAAAGTGGTGATTGAACATCCTCCACCAAGCAAACTATTAGGTTTGGGTGAACTAACCTTTAGAGCACTTTGCTTTGATATGAAGTATCATGAAATCATAAGCAGTGCACAAACTAGAAGATCTTGTCATAAAGAGGTAACAAATGATTACACAGGAGGAAAGTGTTACCTTCTGCTCCTTATAAATGCCAAGCTCTTTTTCTTTAGCGATTCTCTCCTCTTTCTCTGAAAACACAGAAAGATGACAGCAGAACATGAGTGATGTATGCTGGATGCTGTCATTCCACATGACATGTCTGCCTGTGCACCCGTGTCACTCACCCTTCTGTTCCCGCAAGTACTCTGCATTCTCCTTCATCCACAGTTCTGTCTTGATTTCAGATTCCTTCTCATCGAGAATATACTGAGGAGGAAAAAAAAAAAGACAAAGTAAGCCCACCCCATGTAATTTATAAAACCAGAATAATATGACATCTGCTAGCATGGAGTTCAGTCTGCCATCCACAGTTTGGATGTCATTTATTAGGGCAGTTCTACATGGTGACTGTTGTAGATCAGCATTTTATTTGTAAGGTACAGTCAAACCATTCCCATCCAGTTGCTTTGTTAGCATAACTATATATATAAAAAAAAAGCATTAAGGGCAACTGTTCAAATGGCACCCACATAGGAGTGCTGCATTTAAGGAAAGGGCTTGTGTACATAGGCTTTTGATTGAATCAAAATTGCTTTGCTCACCATACAAGTCAATGGAATTGTAAAAGCAGCTCAGAAGAAAGTCAAATGCAGATTAAGAGCAATTCGGAAGCACCTGAAGGAGCTCCTAAGCATCTCAGTTTGAGCAGAAATGATATACCTGAAAGCATATTGCTTTTTTTGCCATCTACATAAGCCAGCAGGCAACACAGACTATCACTGCTTAAAGCAGGGGTCTCCAAACTTTCTAAACAAAGGGCCAGTTTACGGTCTTTCAGACCTTATGGAGGGAATGACACCCCATCGTTGGTGTCAGTGGAGGGAATGATGCCCCATCGGTGGTGTCAGTGGAGGGAATGATGCCCCATCGGTGGTGTCAGTGGAGGGAATGATGCCCCATCGGTGGTGTCAGTGGAGGGAATGGTGCCCCATCGGTGGTGTCAGTGGAGGGAATGGTGCCCCATCAGTAGAGGGAATGGTGCCCCATCGTTGGTGTTAATGGGAGGAATGGTGCCCCATCGTTGGTGTCAGTGGAGGGAATGATGCCCCGTCGGTGGTGTTAGTGGAGGGAATGGTGCCCCATCGGTGGTGTCAGTGGAGGGAATGGTGCCCCATCGTTGGTGTCAATGGGAGGAATGGTGCCCCATCCTTGGTGTCAATGGGAGGAATGGTGCCCCATCCTTGGTGTCAATGGGAGGAATTGTGCCCCATCCTTGGTGTCAATGGGAGGAATTGTGCCCCATCCTTGGTGTCAATGGGAGGAATTGTGCCCCATCCTTGGTGTCAATGGGAGGAATTGTGCCCCATCCTTGGTGTCAATAGGAGGAATTGTGCCCCATCCTTGGTGTCAATGGGAGGAATTGTGCCCCATCCTTGGTGTCAATCGGAGGAATTGTGCCCCATCCTTGGTGTCAATCGGAGGAATTGTGCCCCATCCTTGGTGTCAATGGGAGGAATTGTGCCCCATCCTTGGTGTCAATGGGAGGAATTGTGCCCCATCCTTGGTGTCAATGGGAGGAATTGTGCCCCATCCTTGGTGTCAATGGGAGGAATTGTGCCCCATTCTTGGTGTCAATGGGAGGAATTGTGCCCCATCCTTGGTGTCAATGGGAGGAATTGTACCCCATTCTTGGTGTCAATGGGAGGAATTGTGCCCCATCCTTGGTGTCAATGGGAGGAATTGTGCCCCATCCTTGCTGTCAATGGGAGGAATAGTGCCCCATCCTTGCTGTCAATGGGAGGAATTGTGTCCCATCCTTGCTGTCAATGGGAGGAATTGTGCCCCATCCTTGCTGTCAATGGGAGGAATTGTGCCCCATCCTTGCTGTCAATGGGAGGAATCGTGCCCCATTCTTGCTGTCAATGAGAGGAATTGTGCCCCATCCTTGGTGTCAATGGGAGGAATTGTGCCCCATCCTTGGTGTCAATGGGAGGAATTGTGCTCCATCCTTGGTGTCAATGGAAAGAATTCTGCATTTGGCGCCCGGGTTGCAGTTTGGAAAGCACTGGCCTAAAGTGTATGTCTGGACAAATTGGAAAAAAAAAAATAGGTGACCATTTTTGTCTATATGGTCCAAGGCGTACAGATGTTCCCAAGCATATTTAAGATAGCAAGGTGAATGCGAAGCAAGTGTGTTAGGAGAGGGAGGGGGGAAGGTAGACCTACATACATAAGAGCTTCAGTGTAACCACTGAAGGCTTGACGTGATCAAACATGTATATCTACTGGGTACCCCAACTCAAGTCCTCACAAAAAAGTACCCACAAAGATAGTTCATCTATGTTCAAAGAAATCACCTAAAGATTTCCCAACCTTACTGACCAATTACCTCTGCCTGAGCTCTTTTATTGGGCAGGCATGGTCAAATGAATACATGAATATGCCAGAAATATTTTAATCGTATTAAATTTGTTTCAGGGTATGAGCACCTTCAGACACTTTCTAAGATCTGCCCACATCTAAAGATGCCCATAGACTGTCAGCAATCTGCTTGTTTTCCACCCTTGGTGTGGCTAACCACCACTTCTTTCTGTATCAGATTGTATTTCACAAGCTAACAAAGGTTGGCAAACACTTGACTAGGTGATATGATGGGAAGCTGCAAGATTAGCTAATTAGGTAAGCAACAATAGCACTGACACTGCTGTATCCTGTGAACCTGCCATCCATTCATTGCATTGTGCTGAAGGCTTTAGGTCATGTAGCTGTTAAATAAACAGCAGCTTGGTGTAACTAGCCATCAGACCGGGACCAGGTAATGCCAAGGGAAAATAAGCAGTGTGGAGTAATAATGCACAGACCACATGGGTGGCCCTTAACAACCACTCAATGCGATCACAGTTCAGTTTAACAAACCGGTGTGATGTATTAAGATCCACACTGTAGTTACATTTCCCATTACCATGTCAACTCCCCCACACTAACAGAAAACAAGGTGAAATTACTATCAGATCCGAAATGTTCAGCATAGGTAGATCTACAGCACAAGAGGGGATGATTTCCAGCTACAGGATATAGAATTATTTTATCCATTAATGGGGCTGGAGGAGGAGACTCTTATCATATGACAGTGATCACATGACAAAGCAGAGCCGTCTAATCACGTGGGTTGATTTACTAAAACTGGAGAGTGCAAAATCTGGTGTAGCTGTGCATGGTAACCAATCGGCTTCTAACTTCAGCTTGTTCAATTATGTTTCGACAAAACAAAAAACTGGAAGCCGATTGGTTTCTATGCAGAGCTGCACCAAGTTTTGCACGCTCCAGTTTTAATAATTCAACCCCGCCATCTCACTATCTCTGCAAAGAGCAGAAAGAGATGAACTGTACTTAAGATTTTTTGTTTTTTGAATTAACCAATTGTAAGGGCACATGATACACATTTTTTCATCAGGGGTTTAAAGTATACCTGCCATCAGTTGACAGTGGAGGTACCCATCTTATACACTGATCAGCCATAACATTATGACTACTCGCCAAAACTCATTGAGACATGGACTCCATTGAACCTCTAAAGATATGCTGTGCTTTCTGGCACCAAGCTGACAGTACCAGATCCTTTAAAGTTGTTGTAAAGGCACAAGGTTTTTTTACCTTCATGCATTCTATGCATGAGGGCAAAAAACCTTCTGTGAACAGCAGCCCCTCCAGCTCACCCTAATACTTACCTAAGCCCCCTCTCGATCCAGCGATGTCCATAAGAGCCTTGCCTCTCCGGGGACTCGCACACCTGATTGGCTTCTGGCAGCAGCAGGAGGAGCCATTGGAGTCAATCAGGAGACAGAGGGGGCGGGCCAAACAGCAGCTCCGTGTGTGAATGGACACACAAAGCCACGGGTCAGGAGCGCCTGCTTGGGTGCCCCCAGAGGCACCCAAGGAGGAGCGGGGCACCCAGAAGGAGGGAGGAGCTAGGAGCACCGGTGTGGGACCAGATCCAGGCTGCTCTGTGCAAAACCACTGCACAGAGCAGGTAATTATATTGTGTTTCTTATTTAAAAAAAAAAAAGAAAAATCAAGGCTTTAATTTCACTTTAAGTGTAAGTTGTGAGGTGGGGCCTCCTTTGACCAAACTTTTTTTTTCCAGCCCATCCAACAGATGATCAATTGGATTGAGATCTGAAGAATTTGGAGGTCAAGTCAACACCTCAAACCATTCTTGAATTCATCAGACCAGACTACCTTCATCTATTGCTCTGTAGTCCAGATCTGATGTTCAGATGCCCATTTCTGGATTTTTTGGCTGTGAATATGGCTCAACACCTCAAACTTGTGTTGTTACAAAAACTATTCTTTAATTCATTAGACCAGGCCACCTTCTTCTTCCTTTGTTTACGGAACACTCCCCTTGTGTTATGGAGATGAGGAAATGGGATTCGCAGTACAGCTGGGAGAACAGAGTAGAGCTTAGAACTCTTTTTGGAATTTCAGTGCAGCAGGGGCAGCGCTGTCAGCTCACTACAGAAAGTAAGGAGCTTACGTGATTTTTGCATATTTAATGAGACAAAAACTGGGAAATATACATGTACTACAAAGATGTACTTAACATGTCTTTATTTTACCCAGATCTACATTATTTTAGATATTTTTTTAAATCTAAAAGGTAGGCCCCAGAAGGGGGTACAAGTGAAATCAAACAATCTCCACACATCCAAACATATACATACATGCATTTTAGTAATAAAAGCTCGGACAATCATTGTACATTTATCAGATATGGTATCAACAAGTATATCCAACAGAATGAAGCTCCAATGGACATGTAACCACATACGGTATAAGATCTAACAAGCTGGCTGCTGCATTCGAAGCACTGTCAATTATTTTTGTATAATACCTCTGCTGAACACCGGTGTATCTGTAAAGTTTTTATCCCTTTATCAATAAGGCTACTTTCACAGAAAAAGACACACCCGCCACTCCAGGTGAGACCAGGAAGCCTAATGATCCAGTAGGTGCTCGCCTCGACACACAATGAAATAGAAGGAATGGCCGCACACCACTCTAGATCAAAATCCTTTTTATTTAGACATCCCAAAAACTACAGGAATCAGAATGCTGGGTAGACGCATTTTGCATACTTCACTAAGCGCACGTGAAGTGTGCGAAACGTGTCTACCCAGCATTCTGATTCCTGTAGCTTTTGGGATGTCTAAATAAAAAGGATTTTGATTTACAGTGGTGTGCAGCCATTTCTTCTATTTCAAGGCTACTTTCACACTGAGGCGCTTTACAGGCATTTAAGTGCCCGCAAAGTGCCTCTCCTGTCACTCCAGTGTGAAAGCCCGAGTGCTTTCACATTGAAGCGGTGCGCTTGCGGTACTTTAAAAAAAAGTCCTGCAAGCAGCATCTTTGGCGCGCTTTAGGAGGGGTGTATACACCCCTCCTAAAGCACCCCTGCCCTTTGAAATCAATGGGCATCGCCACCGAAGTGCCTGCAGTGGTGCTACACGAGCGCTATTAACCCTTTCATAGGCCGCTAGCAGGGGTTAGAAGCAGCCCCGCTAAGCACCGTTAAAACGACGGTAAAGCACCACTAGAAATAGCGGCGCTTTACCGCCGACGCCCCGACTGCCTCAGTGTGAAAGTGCCCTAAAGATAAACTTTCTCGGGACAGACAACATCTTTGGATTTTCTGTTTCGTTTAGCTGAAGAAAGAAAGGTGAGATAATGAATATCAGTATTAAGAACTAAAACAGGGGAAAGGTATAGCAGTGAGTGGAAAGGGGATGGGGTGGAGGAGGAAACAGGGTAGGTCTACAGAGAAAAAAAAAAACTGTGTAAATATAGAGATGTACGGAAAAAAAACAGGGAAAATAGGGGGAAAGAGAAAACGAGGAGGGGATATATGGGTGAGAGGGAATGGGGGATGTAAGGGCGAGAGCGAACAGAGAATAAAAGGGCGAGAGCGAATGAGGAATGAAAGGGCGGCAAAGAATAGGGGATCTAACAAATATATGGCCTAAGAGGACGCCTGTAATTATTGGTTCTGTTACCCAAACATTTCTCTTCCTGGAAGACATACACTGGCACTTTGGGAGCATTTTGCTAAATGCCAACATGTACTCAGTCATTTAGCTGAAGATCACCTATTGCCTCTATGTTTCTTGAAGTTTTATCATGCCATACATACATCATGCCAGTTGTGAACTCTCAAATACCCTCTTTATGGGCCCTTACAAAATCAAAATGCAACATTCAACATAATGGCATTCTGATATCTCAGGTGCTACAGTAGCTAAGATTCTTCATCTCGATTCCCAGTTGCACCATCTAGAATAATAGCACACAATCAATGAAGAGTGTGGGATCCACTATTAAGGATTGTAGCACACATGATTCACAAAGCCTGGTGTGCTGTCAGAAGATGCTCGTCTTCATCAAGCCTTAACATAGGTCCCTTAGCGCATTCTGTTATAATTATTGACTGCTCAAGCCCTGAACCAATAAATGTTTCAAAAAGTCCATTAAGTGAGATGAAATTTTGCACCAGGTCCTCCTCTGTACACATCCAACAGTTCACAAAGTGGGAATCTCAGGTGAAGAGTCCTTGTCACCCAAATCCCTGAGTGATAGAAGTAAGGGGGTGGATGATTCAAATTGCCACGTTTGACCCAAGACTGAAATATCCATTCTGGGTGGACTGCAGCTTTAAAGTAGAACTATAGGTGAAACTTTTTTTTTCATTTTGGATAGAGCAAGGAAAGGTTATATCCCATCAATTTTTTCACCATCTGTGTCCCATTGCAGAGATTTCCCTTCACTTCCTGTCCCATATCCAATCAGGAAGTGAGAGGAAATCCCTGTAACTCAAGGGAATTCCTTGGGGAATAACTAGTATACCCATTGTAAGATTTCCCCTCTATTACTTTTCTGGGGACAACCCAACATTTGGGTAATTTCTCTTACTTTCACTTTCAATGAAAATGGTAAACAGGACCAATAGAGAGGGGTGAATCTCTCTAACGGGGGCACATAACGCAACAAAATCTGACAGGTGTTCTAATCCCGCTCCACTCTATACAAAACAAAAAAAAAGTTTTGCCTTTAGTTATACTTTAATTGCCAGTTTCATATCAAACAATAGACTTTCTTTCCCCCTAGTAATACTAAATCACTGGTAACATTTATGTGAATAACAAATCTACAAAGAGATATTCATGTGTTATATTTACGGACATCCAGCTGTTTACTGCTCATATACAGTATACCATGAGTTACATAGATCACTGGAAGCATTCTCAGCAGTACTGGAGCTAATAAGTTCATTTATCTCATAACACTGGAAACTGTACAAAAGGGGACACTGGATAGAGAAAAACAACTTTGATTAAACACATTTATACTGGGTGACATGAAGGAAGAAAATTACAAGTCTCACCCTGTCTATTTCACTGTCGTCAATCCCATTAAGGTCCAGCTCTCCGTCTTCTGCATTGCCACCTTTACAAAGTAAAAATAAACCTCAATGACATATTGTTTGTTACATTAATTTTGAACACATTTTATGCTAACATTGTAAAGTTGCTGAAAGGAGAAACTTTATGGTAATCGGATTTTGCGGGGTGGGGGGTAAAAAGTAACGCTCGGTTGGGCTGTGCTGAATTGCTCATATGGTGTGGGCAATGATAAAATAATATACGCTGGCCTAACAAGTTAGAACATCTAGTTCCTGCTCTAAATAATGGGATGTATTTGTTACTCGCCATAAAATCCCTTTCTCTAAGTTCATTGACGGACACAGCTCTTCTGGATCTTGACCATAGGGTTATATTGCCACCTACAGGAGTAGGACACTAGGCAGAAAAAAACACTCAGCACCGCCTATGGGCAGTCTCTACTGGCATAAAAATCTTGTTTGTTTTACGCAACTCAGCTTGTAACAAAGTAGTGTCAGAAAGCATAGATGCCAATAAAGGGGTGGGTGCTGTGTCCGTCGAAAAACTCAAAGAAAGGGATTTTACGGTAACAAAAAATCCTTTTATCTTTTACGTTCATTGACAGATACAGCTCTTCTGAATCTTAACCATAGGGTTATATCGCCATCGACAGGAGTAGGACACTAGGCAGAAAAAAAACTCAGCACCACCTATGGGTAGTCCCTTCTGGTATAAAACCCCCTCTCAACTATCTGCAATCTGGTTAATAACAAAGCAGTGTCAGAAAGCATAAATGCCAATAGAGGGGTGGGTTGGTGTGTCCATCAATATACATTGAAAAAAAAATAAAAAAAATCCTGTTTTCTCTTTCTCTTCTGTGTCTGTTCATTGACAGACACAGCTCTATTGAATCTTGATCAAAGGGATGTCCAAAAGCAGTGCCCCAATGAGGGGTGGGCAAACCAAAAAAAAAAAAAATCAATGAAAGGTAAGAGAAACAATATTTTAGGACACACACAATTCTATCATTTAAATTTTTACCTCTGAGTGCTTTTACATACACTAAAATGGCCAAATGTTTGTGGGCAACAGAACATCTAAACTCATCAAAAACTATGTCTATAAAGGAGCTGGCCTTGTGCTCAGGGGCACCGTCATGCTGGAAAAGAAAAGGGCCTCCCCAAAACTGTTGGGCTGGAAGCACACAATTGTCTAACGTCTTCCTATGCTGTAGCATTATCAGTGCCCTTCACAGGAAACACCTGAATTTAACAGTTTAGAAGGGTGTCCATATAAAGTATTGTACACTGGGGTAACTGGCATGTCTGATATACAGAAGGTAAAATAAGAATTGAACGTGTCACCATTTTTCTAGGTAGATATATTTTTAAAGGTACTATTGACATGACATTTTCACCACATGTCGGTAACAACCCATGCAATCCATACAAAGAAGCCAAAACAAATAAGTTAAAAAAAAAAGTTATGTGTAATAAAATGGAATGACACAGGGACAAAGTATTGAAAGTAATTGAGACTGAACCAGTAATTAGAAAGTAATCCTGCCCCTTGTCAATGCAAATTATTATCAGCTGGTTCAGTCTCAACTAATGGCCTATAAAAGGTGTCTCATTACCAAAGTGTCACACAAGAAACATCTCATGATGGGTAAAAGCAAAGAGCTCTCTCAAGACCTTCGCAACCTTAACTGTTGCAAAACTTACTGATGGCATTGGTTACAGAAGGATCTCTAAACTTCACACTAAAAATCTCCAAGACCCTGGGCCATGTCCCTTCATATAAATCCCACTCCCATATTACCTCCCTCACTCTCCTGCTTCTCCTAACCTCTGGAGATATATCCCCAAACCATGGGCCTCCATCATTTACCTGTACCCCATGCACCCATCACCCTGCACCCTCTGGTAGCAGCCACAATCAACACAATTTAGTTCCTATTTCTATTCTTCCTAAGACCAGACTCCCTTTCTCTTGTGCCCTTTGGAACTCCCGTTCTGTCTGCAACAAACTCACCTCTCTCTCCATGACCTCTTTATTGCCAACTCATTTAACCTACTCGCCATTACCAAACCTGGCTCCACGAATCCGACACTGCGTCTTCCACTGCCCTATTCCATGGTGGTCTTCTCTGGACTCACTCCCCCAGATCCAGCCGACAAAAGGGAGGAGGTGTCGGAATCCTTCTAGTTCCACATAGCACCTTTCAGGTACTAATCCCACCTCCCTCTCTGTCACTCTCCTCTTTCGAAGCACACTGCATTCGTCTTTTCACTCCAGTTTCTCTAAGGATAGCTGTGATCTACAGGCCCCCTGGACCAGTATCAACCTTTCTTGAGACTTCTCTGACTTGCTACCCTACCTTCTTTTTTCTGAAATCCCCACAATCCTTCTCAGGAACTTCAACATCCCTATTAATACTAACACTCTTGCCACTTCCAAAATTCTCAGCCTAACATCCTCCTTTGACCTGGAGCAGTGGATAAACAAAGCTCTTAATTCACTCGCTGGTTATCTCTCGCCTCAACTACTGCAACTCGCTTATTATTGGATTACCTCTACGTAGTCTATCACCTCTTCAATCCATCATGAATGCTGCTGCGAGACTCATCCACCTTACCAATCGCTCTGTCTCTGCTACCCCTCTCTGTCAATCCCTCCACTGGCTTCCGCTCGGCCAAATAATTACATTCAAAATACTAACAACTACCTACAAAGCCATCCACAATTTAGCCCCCAGCTACATCACTAGCCTAGTCTCTAAATACCAACCTACTCGTTCTCTTCGTTCCTCTCAAGACCTTCTGCTCTCTAGCTCCCTCATCACCTCCTCCCATGCTCGCCTCCAGGACTTTTCTAAAGCCTCTCCAATCCTATGGAATGCCCTACCCCAAACTGTCCATTTATCTCCTACTGTATTAGCTTTTAGACGATCCCTGAAAACCCTTCTCTTCAGAGAAGCATACCCTACCCACACCTAACAACTGTTTTTTCATTTTCTCCATCAGCTCACCACCCCGGTTATTACCTTTTGTTTCCACTTGACCCTCCCATCTAGGTTGTAAACACTAACGAGCAGGGCCCTCTGATCCCTCCTGCATTGATTTGTATTGTAAGTGTACTGTCTGCCCTCATGTTGTAAAGCGCTGCACAAACTGTTGGCGCTATAAAAATCCAGTATAATAATAAACTTCTGAATGTTCCAGTGAGCACTGTTGGGGCCATAATCCAGAAGTGGAAAGAACATAATTTCACCATAAACCTGCCAGGATCAGATGCTCCTCGCAAGATTTCTAACAGGGAGTGAAAAAAATTATGAGAAGAGTTGTCCAAGAGCCAAGGACCACTTGTGGAGAGCTTCAAAAAGACCTGGCATTAGCAAATACAATTGTTTTAAAGAAAACAATAAGTAATGCACTTAACCGCCATGGCCTGTATGCACTCACACCACACAAGACTCCATTGCTGAAGAAAAAGCATGTTGAAGCTTGTTTAAAGTTTGCTGCACAACATTTAGACAAGCCTGTGAATTACTGGGAGAATATAGTCGGGTCAGATGAGACCAAAATTTAACTCTTTGGATGCCATAATACACATCATGTTTGGAGGTCAAATGGCGCTGTACATCACCCCAAAGACACCCGCATACCAAAAGTGAAGTTTGGAGGTGGGAACACCATGGTGTGGGGCTGTTTTTTCGTATACGGCACTGGCAAACTTCATAAGCAAAAGATTGCCGCTCCAATCTCTCAAATCCGTATCAAGACACCCGCCCTAATGGAACTCACAGGTGCTGGCTCTGCACAAGCTTGAGGAAAGAGAAAAATATCCTGGACGGATCTTTATTGATATGAAGAAATAAAATCCAAATGCAGTCACCTCATGTACAGGGAGGAACAGGAAAGATAGCTAACATGTTTCACGCCCCATCATGGCGCTTATTCATAGCTGGCAAACTTCATGTCATTGAAGGAAGGATGAATGGAAAATTGTACCAAGACATTCTTAATAAAAATCTGCTGCCATCTACCAGGATGATGAAGATGAAAGAAAGGTGGACATTTCAGCAAGACAATGATCCCAAACACAAAGCCAAGGGAACTCTCAATTGGTTTCAAAGAAAGAAAAGAAAGCAGCTAGAATGGCCCAGCCAATCACCTGACTTGAATCCAATAAAAAAATCAATGGAAAGAACTGAAGATCAGAGTTCATAGAAGCCCACAAAACCTTCAACATTTGAAGACTGTGTGGAAGAATGGGCCAAAGTCACACCTGAGCAATGCATGTGACTAGTTTCTCCATACAGGAGGCATCTTGAAGCTGTCATTACCAACAAAGGATTTTGTACGAAGTATCAAATAAATTTCAGTTAGCATGTTCAATTCTTTTTCCCTGTGTCATTCCATTTTATTATACATAACTTCATTTCTGAATGTATTTCTTTTGGTTTTCTGTAGGTATGGATTGCATGGGTTGTTACCAACATATGGTTAAAATGTCATGTCAATAGCACCTTTAGAAATAGATTTACCTAGAAAAATGGTGAAGTGTTAAACACATATTTTACACGCTGTACATAGACAGTGAAACAAAGAAGAAATGTGCAATAATATTCAATAGAGAAAAAAAGCCTTGCTGAGACGCACAGGGCCACATGTAAGGTCCCTGAATTCATCCAATACACCATCATTATTAGTGCATCCTGAACTCTTCGCTCCAGCCAGCTATTATAGTAACTACTTCCGACTAATTTGCAGCTACTTGCAGCTTGCGAGTAAATGGAGCCGTATTTAAAGTGCAAGTTCATTCTCATAAAATGTTCAGTCTACAGTATATTTGCGTGTGTTCTCTATTATCAAATTATTTTTAAAGGAAAATTGTAATGATCTTTTTCAACACACAGAGCTACAGTGCCTTGAAAAAGGATTTTAGGTGATAGACCAACACAAAGTGGCACATAATTGTGAAGTGGAAGGAAAATGATAAAAGGTTTTCAAACATTTTTACAAATAAATATCTGAAAAGTGTGGCGTGCATTTGTATTCAGCCCCTCTGAGTCAATACTTTGACTCACCTTTCACTGGAATTACAGCTGAATGTTTTTTTGGGTATTTCTCTACCAGCTTTGCACATCTAGAGAGAGTGAAATTGTTACCCATTCTTCTTTGCAAAATAGCTCAAGCTCTGTCAGATTGGATGGAGAGCGTCTGTGAACAGCAATTTTCAAGTCTTGGCACAGATTCTCAAATGGATTTAGGTCTGGACTTTGACTGGGCCATTCTAACACATGAATGTGCTTTGATCTAAACCATTCCATTGTAGCGCTGGCTTTTGTAGCTCTGGCTGTATGTTTAGGGTTGTTGTCCTGCCAGAAGGTGAATCTCAGCCCCAGTCTCAAGTCTTTTGCAGACTAACAGGTTTTCTTCTAAGATTGCCCTGTATTTGGCTCCATCCATCCTGTCCCTGCTGAAGAAAACCATCCCCACAACATGATGCTGCCACCACCATGTTTTACAGTGGGAATGGCGTGTTCAGGGTGATGGGCAGCGCTGAAAGCTGAAAAATGGCCTGGGCAGGAAGAGGGTGTAAGTGCCCTGTAGGCAAGTGCTTAAAGTAGAACTATAAGCAAAACTTTTTTGCTTTTGGATAGAGGAGGGTTATAACCCAACAGATTTTTTTTCACCCCCTGTGTCTCATAGCCAAAACAGGAAGTGGGAGGAAATCCCTGGAAATAAAGGGAATCTTTTGGGGACCCCCGGGTCACCAAAACTAGTGTCCCACTTGGAAGATTTACCCTCTATTACTTTTCTGGGGGCAATCCACAATTTGGGATTTTCTTTACTTTCCCTTTCAAAAATATATTGGAAAACAGTTCTAATCCCTCTCCACTCTGTTTAAAACTTAAAAAAATGCAGAGGTGATCAAATGCCACCAAAAGAAAGCTCTATTTATGGGTAAAAAAGGACCTCAATTTTGTTTGGGTACAGCGTTGCATGACCGCGCAATTGTCAGTTAACCACTTGACAACTGGGCACTTAAACCCCCTTCCTAACTAGACCAATTTTTAGCTTTCATCGCTCTCACACTTTGAATGACAATTACTCAGTCATGCAACACTGTACCAATATGAAATGTTTGTCCTTTTTTTACACAAATAGAGCTTTCTTTTGGTGGCATTTAATCACCGCTGGGTTTTTTATTTTTTGCGCTATAAATGAAAAAAGACCGAAAATTCTGTAAAAAAATACATTTTTCTTTGTTTCTGTTATAAAATTTTGCAAATTAAGAATTTTTCTTCATAAATTTTGGCCAAATTTTATACTGCTACTTATCTTTGGTAAAAATAATCCAAATCGGTGTATATTTGGTCTTTGTGAAAGTTATAGAGTCCACAAGCTATGGTGCCAATCACTGAGAATTGATCACACCTGAAGTACTGATGGCCTAATTTCTTGAGACCCTAACAAGCCAGGACAGTACAAATACCCCCCCAAATTACCTCTTTTTGGAACGTAGACATTCCAAGGTATTTAGAAAGAGGCATGGTAAGTTTTTTGAAGTTGTAATTTTTTCCCACAATTCTATGCAATATCAAGATTTTATTTTTTTAACAAAAGTGTCATATTATCAGTTTATTTCTCACACACAGCATATGCATACCACAAGTTAGACCCCAGACGCATGGATAAGGGAGGGGGTGCCCCCTCTATGGACGGGCAGCCACTGGACTTGAATAAAGATATTTTTATTGGTTGCGTGCATTACTAAGGTGCTGATCCTTCAAGTTATACCCAAAATATAAGGAACAAAGAAATATAACCGTAGTGCATAGAGGTAATTTGTTTTTCTCCTTTTCACAGTGCCTTTAAAAAGTATTCATACCCATTTAATTTTTCCACATTTTGTTATGTTACAACCAAAAACCTAAATGTATTTTATTGGGATTTTATGTGATAGACCAACACAAAGTGGCACATCATTGTGAAGTGGAAGGAAAATTATAAATGGTTTTCAAAATTTTTTTAGTTAAAGTTTTTTAGTTCTTTAGGTAAGTAAATATGTGAAAAGTATGGCGTGCATTTGTATTCAGCCCCCCTGAGTCAATACTTTGTAGAACCACCTTTCGCTGAAATTACACCTGCAAGTCATATTGGGTATGTCTCTACCAGCTTTGCACATCTAGGAGAGTGACATTTTTGCCCATTCTTCTTTGCAAAATAGCTCAAGTTCTGTCAGATTGGATGGAGAGCGTCTGTGAACAGCAATTTTCAAGTCTTGCCACAGATTCTCAATTGGATTTAGGTCTGGACTTTGACTGGGCCATTCTAACACATGAATATGCGTTGATCAAAACCATTCCATTGTAGCTCTGGCTGTATGTTTATGGTCGCTGCCTTGCCAGAAGGTGAATCTCAGCCCCAGTCTCAAGTCTTTTGCAGACAAACAGGTTTTCTTCTAAGATTGCCCTGTATTTGGCTCCATCCATCCTGTCCCTGCTGAAGAAAACCATCCCCACAACATGATGCTGCCACCACCATGTTTTAGAGTGGGAATGGTGTGCTCAGGGTGATGGGCAGTGTTGGTTTTCTGCCACACATAGCATTTTGCTTTTAGGCAAAAAAATTCAAATGTTATCTCATCTGACCAGAGCACCTTCTTCCACGTTTGCTGTGTCCCCCACATGGCTTCTCACAAAATGCAAACTGGACTTCTTATGGCTTTCTTTCAACAATGGCTTTCTTCTTGCCACTCTTCCATAAAGGCCAGATTTGTGGAATGCATGACTATTAGTTGTCATGTGGACAGATTCTCCCACCTGCCGATCTCTGCAGTTCCTCCAGAGTTACCATGGGCCTCTATGCTACTTCTCCGATTAATGCTTTCCTTGCCTGGCATGTCAGTTTAGGTGGACGGCCATGTCTTGGTAGGTTTGCAGTTGTTCCACACTCTTTCCATTGTCGGATGATGACTTTGTGAGTTGGTCTATCACATAAAATCCCCAAAAAAAACATTTATATTTTTGGTTGTAACATGGCAAAATGTGGAAAATTTCAAGGAGTGTAAATACTTTTTCAAGGCACTGTATATTAAAGCCAGATAGCATAAGGTACATCAGCAAACCTTTTGTTTTAATACCTAAACCCAACTCCCCCTCTCCCCAAGCTTTGCTGAAGCTTCTCAAGGTATGAGAAGAATGTGCTTATCCCCAAACAAAAGTCACCTTCTCATGAAGTGTTTAAACCTTGCACAGCTTCTAAAATGTCCCCACTCTACTAAAAAATGTTTGTTGTCGTCTTTCACTGGATTTCAAAATCACTTCCCGTACTTCTGACCCCATGTTAACTAGGGTAAAATCTCCCCAGTGGGGCTACAGAAATAAATTGAAACCTGACAGAGGTTCTAAACTTTCTCCATTGCCTCTAAAACAATGAAAAATAAAGTTTTAATTGAGCCATAAGCATACAGTAAATGTAAATGAGTTTAGTACGATTGTCTTACTCATTTCCACCAGTAGCTTCAGCAACAGATGTTCGCCATTATGCTGGTAAAATCATTGATATAGCATCATCTTACTTTTACCAGACTCTTTTCCCATCAGGTATCATTCCAAAACCCAAGCCAGAGCAGTTTTCTCACATTACAATATTTCATGTTTTCAGGATATTAAAATTGGTTGCATTAAAAACAACTATACAGTCAGTAAGGTAGTATTTGGTGAACGTAACCCCTTAAAGGGAAAAATGTATTGTTTATATTTTTTACTCCTGTAGTGTGTGGGATTATCAGATATATTTAATTTGGTTTTCTTCAAATTTTTTCCAGATCTGCACTTTGATGCGTTCTATTGCTTTCCACACATTTTCAAACTGATGGCTGCCAAGGCTAATCTGTGCATTTTGAGTAGAAAGAATGTCAAGTTTTTCATGCTGCGTCCCCAGTGGAAAGTCTTTCCCCTCTGTTTCTATCCCTTTGACACCAAGACAAGAACTGACAGGGTGCTGGTGTCACTGACTGGGACAGAAGCACCCAATAAGAGCAATAAACCTGTTCTAAGCTCTCCCCACACTACTAAGTAGATGTTCATTTTTTTTTGTTTTTCGGTCACAATCAGAAGGATATCTTATCTTGTCCTAGCAGAGGTTGTAAGAGGAGAAGATGGGGTTGTTTTTGAAGATCTACCTGTATTTTTTTTTAGGACATATCTCTTAAAGGACTGTAGTTGTATAGTTTTGGAATCCAAAAGGACAAGTCTTTTAAGAAAAATTAAATTTGATTTTACATGAGCAAAGACAAACAAAAAACAAAAAAAAACAAAAACAAAAAAAGGAGTTATACAACTAGTACACAGAAAATTCAGCAAACAATACATATCGATACACTAACCACTTCAGCTCTCAACTTTAACTGGCGACGCTGTACCCAAACAAAACGTATATCTTTTTTTCACATAAACAGACGTTTCTTTTGGTAGCATTTGATCACCACCGAGTTTTTTATTTTTTGCGATATAAACGAAAAAACTAAAAGTTTGAAAAAAAAAAAATAACACAATATTGTTTCTGCTATAAAACATATCCAATAAAAACATTTTATAAAATAAAATTTCTTAATCTCTTCAATTTTAGCCAAAATGTGTTCTGCTACATAAAGTATGTCACAAAAGTGAGTACACCCCTCACAATTTTGTAAATATTTTGTTCTATCTTTTCATGTGACAACACTGAAGAAATGACACTTTGCTACAATGTAAAGTAGTGAGTGTACAGCTTGTATAACAGTGTAAATTTGCTGTCCCCTCAAAATAACTCAACACACAGCCATTAATGTCTAAACCGCTGGCAACAAAAGTGAGTACACCCCTAAGTGAAAATGTCCAAATTGGGCCCAAAGTGTCAATATTTTGTGTGGCCACCATTATTTTCCTTAACTGTATGATGTTATGATTTTAATAAATTCATTCTAAGTTACTACACTACAAAAGCGCTCTTCTTCCTTTATATATGTCCTTTGAGAGGACATTAGAGGGAACCCCCAGGGAGAAAACAGAGACACAACATATGTAAGAGCAGATCATCGGAAACAACTATAGAGGACCCCAAGAGGTGACTACACACCATTCCACCGTCCAAGGAACCATAGGCTACACTGATTTAATACTTATCTGAGGTGAGAGGCTAGAGAGCATGGAGGCGATGTGGGAGCAAGATTGTCACCTATATTATGAATAATCACCACTAAGGGTGTAGGGATATTGTGCACTACCTCACAAAAGGGACTTTTTATATATGGACTTGTATCGATGGACATGCACCAAGTTATTATTTATGCACTAGGATCACTTTTATTACATGTTTTGGATCATTGTTTATATTGCATGTTTATACACCTATTTTCTATTGCTGCTGATTTAACACAGTGTGAAGAGTGTGGCGATCGCTGGATGACTAGGGGCATCACAGAGTGATTGCTTTTTAGCCTTGGTTACACCCAGTAACGTTCAATTGGTTTATGCACTGAAGTCACTTTATATTTATTTTGATGGTCATCTATTAGGAGTGATTAACTAGGTTTACCTACCACATGAGTTCACATCACATATTGGTTAAATTGAGTTACCTGTCAGCACCTCACTACTCTCTAACAATATATTTGCCCTATCTATGCTGTGGTGAGCACCAGGTGTCTTTACCGATTGAATATTGGATTAACACACTCTTCAGTTCACTCTATGGATGTTTAGTTGGGACATTTGGACTATTTTTCCCCTTTTTTTCATTTTTCATATAATAGATGGACTTTATGCATTTTATTCAAATAAGGTTATGTTTGACATCGCTACTCGTTTTTTTTTTTTTTTTTCAAATTGTCGCTCTTTTTTTGTTTATAGCGCAAAGAATATAAACTGCAGAGGTGATCAAATACCACCAAAAGAAAGCTCTAGTTGTGGAGAAAAGAGATGTCTATTTTGTTTGGATACAGCATCGCACGGCCGCGCAACTGTCAGTTAAAGCGATGCAGTGCCGTATCGCAAAAAATCTTCCGGTCTGTAAGTGGTTAATGATTCTTGACACTGTTTAACCAGAAAGAGTAAAAAAAAGACACAACTATTAAAAACTTACTAATAAATAACATTTTCTAAAACGCCTTTTCTACCCAAAAACAAAATGGTGTTAAAAGAGTTTCTAAACTAAAACACAAAATTGATAACATTTATTACAGAGACAGCTGTGATTGTGTCTGATCTGTAAGATATGAATGATATTCAGATGCTCACATCTGTGCGGTTTGATGTTCTTCAAACAGAGAGGACTTGTTTTCCATAACTGCAGGCTATAAGGTGACTATCTAACTCCCCTTTCAAAAGAGGAATTACTCGGGAGTTCTGTGTGCAGGTGCGCCAAGCCTCTTCTATTATAAGTAAACAGACGAGTAACTGGCTTTTATCTCCTTCACAGCTCTGCTAATACAAAACGAAATGTGTTCTCAAGCCTGTGACCCAAAACAAAATAAAGGTAATTCCCAGAGGCTATGCATACTAAAAGGTCTTGGCTTACAATCACATTAAACCTTATTTCATTATATTTTATGTTTTCTCTCAAATATCTTTATAAAATTAGTCTTGTAAGACTAAGTTGACCCATAACACTCAAAATACAGTGCCTTGCAAAAGTATTCACCCCCTTGACATTTTTCGTGTTTTGTTGCCTCACAACTTGGAATTAACATGGATTGTTTGAGGATTTGCATAATTTAATTTACAGAACAACTTTGCTTCACAATAAAAAAAGTCGATACTTTTTAGAGCCCCCTTTTGCGGCTACCACAGCTCCAAGTCGCTTTGGATAAGTCTCTATGAGCTTGCCACATCTTACCACTGGCATTTTTGCCCATTCCTCCTTGCAAACCTGCTCCAGCTCCTTCAAGTTGGATGGTTTGCGCTTGTGAACACAATCTAAGTCTGACCACAGATTTTCTATTGGATTGAGGTCTGGGCTTTGACTAGGCCATTCCAACACATTTACATGTTTCCCCTTAAACCACTCAAGTGTTGTTTTAGCAGTGTGTTTGGGGTCATTGTCCTGTTGGAAGGTGAACCTCCATCCTAGCCTCAAACTACACACAGAGTGGTACAGGTTTTGCTCAAGAATATCCCTGTATTTAGCACCATCCATCTTTCCCTCAACTCTGACCAGTTTCCCAGTTCTGACTGTTGAAAAACATCCCCACAGCATGATGCTGCCACCACCATGTTTCACTGTGGGGAAGGTGTTCTTTGGGTGATGTGATGTGTTTGGTTTGCGCCAGACATAGCGTTTTCTTTGATGGCCAAAAAGTTCAATTTTAGTCTCATCAGACCAGAGCACCTTCCTTCATACATTTTGGGAGTCTTTCACATGCCTTTTCGCAAACTCAAAACATGCCATTTAGTTTTTTGCTGAAAGTAATGGCTTTCTTCTGGCCACTCTGCCATAAAGCCCAACTCTATGGAGCGTATGGCTTATTGTTGTCCTATGTACAGATACTCCAGTCTCTGCTGTGGAACTCTGCAGCTCCTCCAGGGTTACCTTAGGTCTCTGTGCTGCCTCTCTGATTATTAACCTCCTTGCCCGATCCGTGAGTTTTGGTGTGCGGCCGTCTATTGGCAGGTTTGCTGTTGTGCCATGTTCTTTCCATTTGGTTATGATAGGATGGTGCTCCTAGGGATCATCAAAGATTTTGATTTTTTTTTATAACCTAACCCTGACTTGTACTTCTCAACAACATTGTCCCTTACTTGTTTGGAGAGTTCCTTGGTCTTCATGGCAGTGTTTGGTTAGTGGTGCCTCTTGCTTAGGTGTTGCAGCCTCTGGGGCCTTTCGAAAAGGTGTGTATATGTAATGACAGATCATGTGACACTTAGATTGCACACAGGTGGACATCATTTCACCAGTTATGTCACTTCTGAAGGTAATTGGTTGCACCAGAGCTTTTTATGGGCTTCATAACAAAAGGGGTGAATACATATGCACATGCCAATTATCAGTTTTTTATTTCTGAAAAATAGTTTTAAGTATATATTTTTCTAATTTTACTTCACCAACTTAGACTATTGTGTTCTAATCCATCACATATAATTCAGATTAAAAAAACATTGAACTAAAGGCTGTAATGTAACAAAATAGGTAAAAAGCCAAGGGGGGGGGGTGAATACTTTTGCAAGGCATTGTAGCTTTCGTTTTGACCCAAACCTCTTTGTCACTCTTTCTGCCAAGATTTATTCACACCGTAACACAAGTTAAACTGGCCATAGATGGTCTGAATCTCAGGAAGTCCCTGCTAAACCATGTATCCGATCCACGTATGGGCAGGCTGATTGTAATCAATAGTTGGACTATGTTGGTATAACCAGAATGTCCAATTTTTGCATGCGATTATTGCCAGCGGCTATAGCTGCTAGCAATAATCACTGTGTTCTCCTGGCCGCGATGGTTTCCCCCATCCCCCTCCGCTGGGAGAACACAATATTTCAATGTGAGGGATTTCCCCTTGAACACGGATTGTGGTTGCATGAAAGAAAATCGCAACATTTATGACCTGCCTTGCCCATCATTACCTCACATGCAATGAATTGACATGAATGGCCAAACTCTGGTCAATGATGAACTTCAGTCTTCTGTTTTATTCCATACTCTTATTATTGAGTAGCGTCTTGTGTTTAAATGGTCTGCTTTTGTCATGTAATCCATTGCATCTATTTATTGTGAGCCTCTAAACTTCTAAAAAAAAAAAAAAAAGATTTGAAACCAACCCTTGGATGTGATACCTTGAGTCACCCAGCCCCCTCCTCTCTGGTCAAGCTGTCAAAAACATAAGCCTTGTCTTCTGGACTACAGGGGGCAACGTCATGATGCTTCCATAAGTTGTGGATATGACTAGGTATAGAGTTTTGGTCTGCCCAGTAATGGCCACTGTTAAGAAGCCATAGCACCTCCAGGATGACATGTGACGTTTGGGTGCCATTACTCTCTTACCACAGCCTGACAATAATAAAGAACTTTATGGTGCTTTCCCAGTCACATGACACATGTCACTTTGGGTGATATGTTGTCATAAGGTCAATATAATATACACTATTCAGCCAACAGCACATGGACAGCCCTCCAAATTATTGACTTCAACTGTTTTCAGTGAAGAGTACAGTTAATGCACCAGCATACAATGACATTTTACACAACAGTGTGTGTTCAGCCTGGTGGCAACAGTTTGGGGAAGGCCCTTCTCTGTCCCCCTTGCACAAAACCAGGGTAATAAAGACATGGTTTGACAAACTGGGTGTGGAGGAACTAGAGTGTCCTGCACAGAGCCCTGACCTCAACACTGCCAAATACTTTTGGGATGAAGTGGAATTCTGGCTGCAAGCCAGGTCTTCTTCTCAAGCAGAAGTTATTTGACCTCACAAATACTCTTTTAGCTGAATAGGAACAAATTCCCACAAACACACTCCAAAATGGAAAGCTTTCCCAGAAGAGTGGAGGCGATTTTAGTAGCCCAACTCTGTATGAATGTCCATGATTTTATAATAGGATGCCCAACATAAGTGTTCACAAACTTTTGGCTATGTATTGTATGTAGACATAGAAAAAAAAAACATTTTGCAAAATGTCCCGGGGGTTGGGGGGCAGTATTCTTGAATTTTAGAGATCCGCTTTAAAACACAGCCTGTTTCTTTAACCCCCAACACTTTGCAACACAATGCAGAGCAAATGATTGAAAACACGGTATTATTTGATGTCCATGGATTTTTCCTGCGCTAGTCATGACAACACATCTGATACAAACAAATGTTCCACAATGATCCCTATTTTTTAGCCTTGTTTGAACTTATTTGAAGCGGGAACATGTGGGATACTGCACTGGATGCGCATGAAAACTTAATGCCAAGCGTTGCAATGTGATGCAATTTAAAAAAAAAAAGGTGCCCACGCTTCTTTTGTGAGATTGTTGCGCATAGGGAAGACCACTGAAATGAGCAGGCTGCCTTAACAAGATGCATCTGCATAGGTGTGAACGAAGGTCTGATGCCTAAGGTCTCCTTAAAAAATATATTTACCTACCAGACATTCTTTTAATTATTGTTTTGCTAATTTTAAGAGACGATTATAAAATAAGAAACAAGGTTGTTCAAATGGTGACCAAAAGTTTGTTTTCACTCCAGAAATGTGACAGAATGAAATTAGTGCTACAGACAGCAGACAAGCACAGGTGTGTTTTTGTGGTATCTTATTTTTGCTGATACCGACCAATATACATGTCTGTAAATGCATAAAAACATGTTTTTACCTATGAAGTATTGCTGGTCTGTCTACTTTTTCTTTCTGAGAGCATAGAAGGCAAAGAGATGCTGGACTGATCAAAGAACAGAAGGAACTGGCTGACATTTGATTTGATAATTGATTCATAGACAACTAATCGATTATGAAAATGAATCGATTACTATTTTCATAAACGATTAATCGGGCAGTAACATAATGGTGTAACCTTGCCGCCCGCCCACCGTTAAATGACGGCGGGACGGTGCGGCTCTTGTTCTGGGACGACATCATATGACGGTGTCCCAGAACGGCCGCTCTCGGTGTTGCTAGGACACCGCGCAACCCCCGATCTGTGGAAAGAGCCGCGTCTGCGGCTCTTTAAACATGTGATCAGCTGTGTCCAATCACAGCCAGTCACATGTAAACAAGGAAGTTCCGGTAATCGTCGCTCCTTGCCTCACACTAACAGAGTGTGCGGCGAGGAGAGCCAATAAGCGGCATCTCCACGCAGGGGGACATTTAGGAATGTAAACAGGGAACTGATCATCAGTATCCTGATTACAATAGTGAAAAACAGTGTCAAAAATAAGTGCCCACCAATGCCAACGATCAGTGCCCACCAGTGGCAGCAATCAGTGCCCACCAGTGGCAGCAATCAGTGCCCACCAGTGGCAGCAATCAGTGCCCACCAGTGGCAGCAATCTGTGTTCACCACTGCCCACAAGTGCCACCAATCAGTGCCCATTAGCAATGCCAGTCAGTGCTGGAAATCAGTGCCGCCTATCAGTGCTGCCCATCACTGCTGTCAATCAATGCCCATCAGTGTCGCCCATTAGTGCCACCCATCAATGCCCATCAGTACCGCCTATCCGTGCCATCTATCAGTGCCCACCAGTGCCGCCTATTAGTGCCCACTAGTGCCACCTATTAGTGCCCACCAGTGCCGCCGATTAGTGCCCACCAGTGCCGCCTAACAGTGCTCATCAGTGCCACCTATCAGTGCCCATAAGTGCAGCATATTAGTGCCAACGATGCCAACGATCAGTGCCCACCAGTGGCAGCAATCAGTGCCCACCAGTGGCAGCAATCAGTGCCCACCAGTGGCAGCAATCAGTGCCCACCAGTGGCAGCAATCTGTGTTCACCACTGCCCACAAGTGCCACCAATCAGTGCCCATTAGCAATGCCAGTCAGTGCTGGAAATCAGTGCCGCCTATCAGTGCTGCCCATCACTGCTGTCAATCAATGCCCATCAGTGTCGCCCATTAGTGCCACCCATCAATGCCCATCAGTACCGCCTATCCGTGCCATCTATCAGTGCCCACCAGTGCCGCCTATTAGTGCCCACTAGTGCCACCTATTAGTGCCCACCAGTGCCGCCGATTAGTGCCCACCAGTGCTCATCAGTGCCACATATCAGTGCCACCTATCAGTGCCCATAAGTGCAGCATATTAGTGCCTCCTCATCAGTGCCACCTAATCAGTGCCTACCAGTTCAGCCTATCAGTGCCCATCAGTGCCGCCACATCAGTGAAGGCGAAAAATTACTTCGTTACAAAATTTACTGACAGAAAAAAGTAAAAAACTTTTTTTTTTTCAAAATTTTTGGTCTTTTTTTTTTGGTAAAGAAAAAAACAGAAAAAAAAACGAACCTCTTACAGTAGTGATTATTATCTGCTTTTCTGTACTATAAAGGGCTCATTTTAGTTCTTTTAACCCCATTATGTTACTAAACGTCTTAGACCTGGTTCACATCTATGTGTTTATTGGTGCTTTTTGCAGAAACGCACTACAGTTAATTTACAATTGTTTCCTATGGGACACGTTCACATCTATTCTTTTTTCAGCCGATGCATATTTGGAATGGGTCAGGGACTTTTTTTTGTAACGCAAAGCGGTGCTTTTTTGGCTCAATATACTTCAATGGAAAAGCTGCAGAAAAGCATGTAATGTGTTTTTGCAGCAATTTGTGTTTTTTTATCTGCCCAACAACAAATTAGCCAGAAAAAATGCAAAAACGCAAGTCGCAGCAAAATCACGTGCTGAAAAATCAAAACGCACAGCAAAAGCAGACCAAAAGCAAACTGCATTGGTGTGTACCGAGCCTTATGCTGGCCACACGGATCAATTTTCAGACGAGAATATTCATACGAAAAATCTTTGCACATTCGCTGAATGAAAGAATGTGGTTTGAAATTTTCACTTGTTTTTAACATTCTGTTTTTAAAATGAATGTAATCTCTGAACGAAAACCACACACGCTGTCTGAAAATTCTTTTGACCAAGATGTTTTCTATTATTTCCAAATTTTCCTGTCACTGTGGTTGAAAATGAACGTCGATTTGACCTCACTAACAATTAGAAAATCCAACAAATGACATTTTTTTTGAAGGAAGACATTGTTTGTTTTTGTTTTTTAATAAAAAAAGTGATCTCCTCTAATAGTATATATCACTTCTGTCTGTTATTCTCAGAGTGGATTAGATATTTTGCTCCCCAACCATATAGTTGGTTATTTATATTTACCAATGCATAGAGACATTTAAGAATAAATTGACTTTTTTTGAACTTTACATATTAAGTAAATTACCGTATATACTCGAGTATAAGCCAAGTTTTTCAGCACATTTTTTTGTGCTGAAAGTGCCCCCCTCGACTTATACTCGAGTCAAGCACTGTTCTGGTGCAAAGAATGACATTTTCCGAACCGACTTTGGGGCCCCGTATCTCAGGACTCAGGAGATGGGGTTCCTAGCACCAAGTGGCCCCAAGATATGGGGCCCCAAAGTCGGCTCGGAAAATGTCATTCTCTGCTGCAGAAAAGTGCTTGACATTTTCCGAACTGAATTTGGGGCCCTGTATCTCAGGGCCACTTGGTTCTAGGAACCCCAGCTTTGGAAATGTTGTAGTGCTCGTTCCACTGGGTTTGCACACCAGATACGGGGCACCAAATTCGGTCAACTGTGTCCATCTGTAGCAATGTCATTTCGGGACCCTTTGGGTCCAGAGACCCCAAATTTTGGCTGAAGCTAGGGGGCATCTAGGAACCCTTAACTACCAAGTTTGAAGTTCAGGGGACCTATGACTACAAATGGGCACAGTGAGGCATGCAAATGGGCACAGTAAGGCTGCAAATTGTTATCATTTTGTTCACACAAATAGAGCTTTCTTTTGGTGGTATTTATTCACAAATCAGTTTATTTTTTTGCGATATAAGCGAAAAAAGAGCGGAAATTAAAAAACAAAACAAAAAACACAATATTTTCTTTCTGCTTTAAAAGAAATCCAATAAAATCTAATTTTGTCATAAATTTAAGCCAAAATGTATTCTTCTACATGTCTTTGGTAAAAAAAAAATTCCGTTAGGTGTATAATAATTGGTTTGTGTGATCACGGACATATTTAAGCAGATGATCACGGACATATGTGTGCAGATGATCATTGGGACATATGATTTTACTGTTACATATGTGGGGAACAGATGTTTTTACTGTATGGGGACATGTGTGGGGACAGTGTTTTGGGGACATTGTGATTTTACATTTTGTGGGGACAATGGGCCGGTGATCAGTGTGTAAAAAGCTGTAAAAACAGCTCATACTCACTGATCACCGGATAGCTTCAGCAATCCACTCTCCTCTCCGACAACTTCCGTGTGAGGAGAGGAGAGCCGATCGCCTAGAAACCGGCTCCCTATTTACATCACATGACGGCTGTGATTGGACAGTGATCAGGAGGGCCAATCATGGAGCCCTCCTGCTGATCGGAGATGCGCCGTGTCCAGGTGACACGATCCCCCTCCTTCTGAGGGACGTTCCTGAACGTCCACTCAGAAGGAGGAACCGCCCACCTGGCCGTATATGTTCGGTGGCTGGGTGGGAGGTGGTTAAGCAGGTGGACCATCACTGAAGTAAAGAATGGGTGAGAGGGATATGGTTAAAGGAAACCTGTACTTAGAAAAATGTGCTGTTTGAGTCATAAACCCCAAACAATAATGCAGAAAACTGGATGAGCTTAAACTCCTAATCTGAAAGCCAAGCAACTAGCATTTTCAGAATTATTATACAGGATATTATACAGGATTTATATAGCGCCAACAGTTTGCGCAGTGCTTTACAACATGAGGTCAGACAGTACAGTTACAATACAATTCAATACAGGAGGAATCAGAGAGCCCTGCTCGTTAGAGCTTACAATCTAGAAGTGAGGGTCAGGTGAAACACAAAGTAATAGCTGTGGGGGATGAGCTAATGGAGAAAATGAAAATACAGTTGTAAGGTGTGGGTAGGATAGGCTTCTCTGAAGAGAAGGGTTTTTAGGGATTGTCCAAAAACTAATAGAGTAGGAGATAATCGGACAGACTGGGGGTAAGAAGTTCCATAGGATTGGAGAGGCTATGGAAAAGTCCTGGAGACGAACAAAGGAGGAGGTGATGAGGGAGCTAGAGAGCAGGTGGTCTTGAGAAGAACGAAGAGGTTGGCATTTTGAGACTAGGCTAGTGATGTTGCTGGAGGCAGAGTTGTGGATGGCTTTGTAAGTAGTTGTTAGTATTTTGAATTTAATTTGTTGGGTGAGTGGAAGCCAGTAGAGGGTACGGCAGAGAGGGGTGGAGGATACTGACTAGAAGCCAATGGAGGGATTGGCAGAGAGGTGTGAAGGACACTAAGGTGGATTAGTCTGGCTGGGGCATGCATGATGAACTGAAGGGGGGATAGACTATGTAGAGGTAACCCAATGAGGAGGGAGTTGTAGTCGAGGCGAGAGATGACAAGGGAGTGAAATAAGAGCTTTGTGGTGTCATTAGTTAGAAAGGGGGAGTATTTTGGAGATGTTGCGGAGGTTGAGGCGGCAAGATGTGGACAGTGATTGGACGTGGGGCTTAAAGGAGAGTTCAGAGTCCAGGACTACTTCTAGGATCTTAGCACGTGGGGGTGGGCTGATAGCTGTGCCATCAATTTTGACAGAGAGATCAGTGGTGGGAGCATGTGGTAGAGGAAAAATGATAAGTTTGGTTTTGGATAGATTGAGTTTGAGGAACTGGTGTGACATGCAGACTGATATATCCGTTAGTAAATTTGTGATACGCGAGGAGACTGAAGGAGTGGGCTGAGGGGTAGAGATATAGATTTGGTGTCGTCAGCGTAGAGATGGTATTGGAAGCCGTGGGTGGCTATCAGCTGACCCAGGGAAGTGGTGTAGATTGAGAATAGGAGGTCCAAGAACAGAACCTTGGGGGACCCCAACAGAGAAAGGAAGAGGGGAGGAGGAAGTAGAGTTGTAAGAAACACTAAAGGTGCAGTTGGATAAGTAGGAAGACAGCCAGCAAAGAGTACAGTCACGGAGACCAAAGGTGTGGAAGTTTTTTGTGGAGGAGGGGGTGGTCAACCGTATCCAAGGCAGCAGAAAGGTCCAAGAGTAGGAGTACAGAATAGTACACAGAATAAGGAAATGGACGGCTACATTTCTCTGAGTACAGATGTCCTTTTAAAGTGATATTAGAGGTTTTATTTTTTTTTTAAACATCATGTCATACTTACCTGCTCTGTGCAGTGGTTTTTTCACAGAGTAGCCCCGATCCTCTTCTTCTCGTGTCCCCTTGCCAGCTCTCCTGGCTCCTCCCCCTTGACCGGTGCCCCCAATAGCAAGCCGCTTGCTATGTGGGCACTGGTGCATGCTCCCTCTTGAGCCCAGGTCTATGAGTCCTCTCTACTCATTGGTTCACTAGCTGTGATTGACAGCAGTGGGAGCCAATGGCTTCTGCTGTGGTGTCTTATCCATCGAGGAGAGAGAGGCCCGGGACAGCCACTCAAGGCTCCAGAGCACATTGGTGGATTGAGAGTGTATTGCGGGGAGGGGGGCTGTGAGGTGGCAGCACACAGAAGGTTTTTTTTACCTTCACGCATAGCATACATGAAGGTAAAAAAAACCTTCAGCCTTTGCAACCACTTTAATTATTATTAATTTGGTCAAATGTGTAACCAACAACTGACCACAGATTTAATATATATATATTTTTTTTCCTCCCCCAAAAAATAATTGCTTGACAATCAAAAAAATATCAATTTGTCTGAAATTGACTGGCTTTCCCAATGACTGTTGCTTGTTTTATTAGAACCAAATGTTTAAATATCTGTTTTTTTATTCAGCATGTTTCTGGAATAATAGATTCTTTTATTCAAATAAGGATTATATGTAATGTGGTATGTTTAAAGCCAACACTAGGATCATAGTAGGATCCTAGTAGGATGAACATAAGTGTTGGATATATATATGGACATCGTGGGTAACAGGGAAATTTCCATGTGTTTTCTGGCACACCTAAACATACTGCTCTGTGCAGCAGCCAGCAAAAGATGATCTAAAGGAAACTTTCAGTTAAAAAAGGGGCACCAACCTGTTATAATGCACATTTACTGGCCATTTTTTTCTTATAACTAGAATTTTCATTTAAGCATTTACTTTGAGACTGAGCAATGCTTTGCAGTCACTTGCTCTTTCTATAATGCACTCTCACAGTATGCAACCATGCAAAAAGCTGTAGCGAGAGATCAGAACCCTTTATGCTGGTAATCTAGCCCTATGCTGTTCAATTATTGTAAATAATTGTCTTGACACAAGACGCTAAATATGGCAATTTTCTTGCAAGCATGTCTGTGGATTAACAGTACACGACAGAAGGACGTATACTTCGAAATGAAATTTGTTGTTTCCGCTGCAGCAGACAGAGCTATTTTTTGCTAGGATTGAGAGATAAATGAGGATCTCCTTAAATGGAGCAGATAGCAGGAAATTCCTAATAAATTATGGAATGCTAAATTAGAATGTTTACCAATGGCGATGAGATGGCAAACATCATCTTCTGTAGTTCAACAGAGCTGAAATGACGTTGCCGGTATTAAATAATTACTCCTTTGCTGCATGTACAGTCTGTGTCTGAGCTGCAGAACTCATCCATTGATTCAAGGAGTTTTATTGTCTGTGAGTGCATACACGGCTTTTACCCTTTAAAACAAAACGCAGGGATAATTAAAAGCCAAGTTCGCCTTTTGTTCAAAAATAATAAAATCAGATCCTTTTGCCGGTAAAAAATGTCTGTTTGTTAGATTTTTTTTACATTGCAGCCTGTAAAGCATTGCACCCACAGTCAGCAGATCATGGGTGCAATGCCAGGATACTGCAGACTCTCAGTAAGCTGTCTGCTCATACCTCCCGTATGGGCAGACATTTACTGAATGGCAGGAAGAATCAATGAACTATTAGAGTACTCACCATTGCTCTTGCCGCTGATTGAGAACTACAAGCCGTCAGCTGCAATGGAAATTGTGAATGAATGACACAGCTGTGTGGGCAGAACCCCGCACAGCCATGCTGTTTTAAAATTGTGACAGCGGGTGAGGGGAGAAGAACACCTGCCCACTGACGCAGAGAGGGGAGCGTTGGTGGTGGAAGGTGGGAGCTTAGGAGCACCCTAAATATGGGTGTAACGTGTAACATGCTCCGAAAGGTGAACTTATCCTTTAAAGCTCAACTGCAGCCAAGTGATTTAGATCAAATAAAGCTGGCCATACACAAAAAAAATTCTGTTCAGCCTGCAGGCTCAACGGAATAAAATATAACAAATCCCCCCATTCACACTAACAGCATGGATAACATATTCTCCTGCTGCCACTACTGTATTCAGTCAGCTGGCCCTTCCTGCTGTTAAAATACACAAAACAGTGCCTGCATCAGATTGTATACAGGCGCTGTTCATTTTGCCCGGCTCCTTGAATTTTGTGGGTGTGAGGGGCTGACAGGGTCCCCAACTGATTGAATTTCAGACAGTTCATTAGGAAATCGGCTGAAAGTCGCTCCACATATTGCCAGCTTTAGAAAGGGTCAGCAATATCTGACAGTTTTCTGTTGTTATCTGGGTCTCAGTTGGGGAGATTCCACTCGCTTCCTGCCCCGGACACACCCAGGAGGGGAAGAGAGAGGAAACATTCCTAAAGAAACACAGACAATAGTACAAATCTAACAGAGGTTCTAACGTGCTTTGGTTGGGGTTAGGCTTTAAAAGTTAAAATTCCACCAAAACTTCTTAAAAAGTGTTTGTTACCCTAAAAAAAAAATGGATTCTGTTCCTTTAAAGCATGTTATACAGCACAGTGCTTGTGCTGTGTAAACTGGCCCCCTGTATCACCTAAAAAACATGGCTGATCCTGCCTGGCTATGCCCTCCCCCCTGTAAACTGACCACAGTTTATCATGGCTGCTGAACCCTGACACTGGGGTCAATTTACGTGCCTCCGTCATCTACAGCCCTGCTCCATCCTCCCTGCCTGTCAGCTCCGTGTCCATGAGCGCCCACTCCCCTCCTGCTGCTAAAATTACAGTTGATTTTTTACACCATCCTCTCTGTTTATTGGTGTAAAGTGCTCCAGTGTCTGTGTTTTATAAAAAAAATGCAGCTATATACCTGTGTACAGAGCACTTACGTGACCCGCCGCCTCTCTCCTCCTCCCCTCCTGACTGACTTCAGCAGGGGATCCTCAGCCCTACCAGCTGTAGCTGTCATGCCAAAATGGGAGAGAGGCGGTAGGCCACGTGAGTGCCCATCGGCGCTCTGTAAACAGGTATATAGCTGATTTTTTCTTTTTAAATAAAATACAGACACTGGAGCACTTTACATTAATAGAGAGAATAGTGGGTTAACAACCACTTTAAGATCTGAATATAGTGGGGCAGGGTTAGTGCTTCTGCTATGTTTTCAAATATTACCTGTGCCAGAAGTTCTAAATCTTCTTCACGCTACTAGAAAATCTGCTTTATTGCTGCCTGTGTTTTTGCTTAGAGGATTTTCATTAAATTTACTGTTCTGTTTGACACATATTAAATAGACAGGAAGTACAGAGAAATGGCAACAGTGAAAAATTGAAAGAGGTCCTCACCTGCCCACATTCTATCGAAATTAAAAAAAAAAAAATTTGGGCTGGAGATGGGCTGTAAGAGAAACTCTCTGAGGGTGCAAAACTCACCGGTGCGGCTCCGAAAAAGGTGCCTGCACTTTCTTGGTGCAATTTCAAAATGAACCACACTGGATCACATGTGAATTGCACAGGAATGAGGTGTGGTTCCTATGCGATTCACAAGGTGTCGATTTTACAAGCAGTAGACAACCAGTGTACCAGTGAACAATAGTGAACCACGTCAGTTTGTTTTCAATTATTATTTTAACAGTTGCACACACAATATGTTCATATTAACTGGTAAAGGGTACTAGGCCCAATTACTGCAGCCTCAGACCAGCCTCAGCTGATGCACATTCAGACCTCAAATAAACCCTAATGCATGCACCTTCAAACCTAAGATCAGCCTCAGTGCATGCACCTTCACACCTCAGATGAGCCCCAACGTATGACCATTCAGAACTCAGATAAGACAGCCATATATGGAGCAAATTTTTTTCCTGCAACCACGGGCTGACACAAACAGTTTTGACAGGGGAATCCCTCCCCCCCCCCGAGCCATTGTATTCTCCTGGCAGGGGAAGCCACCAGAGCCGGGAGAAGACACTGATTATTGTTAACAGCTATACCAGCTGCTAGAGATAATCGTATGTAAAATCTGGCAGGCTAGTTGCACCCAAGTTGATTGATAGATGGTTCGAATCTCAGCAGGAATCGGCTGAGATTCGAACCGTCTATGGCCGGCCTTAGTTCCAGTGAAGGCATTCTGGGCCTCAGATCAGCCCCAAGGCAAGCATTTTCAGATGTCAGATCAGCCCAAATGCATGCACTTACAGACCTCATAACAGCCCTAATTCATGCACCTTCAGAACTCAGGTCAGCCCCAAACACTTGAGCTTCAGGCCTCATATCAGCCCCAAACTCTTCAATTTTAGGAACACAGGGGTTTCATATACCAGCTGTAGAGTTCAAATAAGGAGAGGAAAAGTATAGGTGTATGGGGGGGTTGGCTTCTTCCACACATTGACGTCCTCACTTACCAGTGGGTCTATGCTTTCAGTGAAGTCAGGGTTGTGGTTGGTCCCTGGGCAGACCAGCTTTGTAACTGTCAGCCTAATGAGCGGTCAATTACAGCCAATGGCAGCAGATACCAGAGGGCACATGTGCCAAGGTTTTTAATCCCTGCCCTAATCCACAATGCAATTACATTCAGATGTCAATGCAACTTTGCCATCATGAAGATACAACACCTTATTCAGCGAGTCTACAAATAAAGATGTCACCTAAAAGTCAAAAGACAGCAGTAGGTTGGAGGAGATTAGGAAAGATGGTGCATCAAAACTTCAGACTACGAGCTGCTTGAATGTGACTAAAGTGTCCACTTTGTTCTGTGCCATTTATTATTTAAATGTTTATCCCTGTATGGCCATTTCTGATTATTCCTGGGCCACTGCATGTTGCTGACAATTCTGTAATTACATACTGAAATACAATAAATTACCAAAAGTATTGGGACGCCTGCCTTTACACTTACATGAACATGAACTTTAATCGCATCCCAGTCATAGTCTGCAGGGTTCAATATTGAGTTGGCCCACCCTTTGCAGCTATAACAGCCATCTGGGAAGGCTGTCCACAAGGTTTAGAAGTGTGTCTATGGGAATGTTGGACCATTCTTCTAGAAACGCATTTGTGAGGTCAGGCACTGATATGGACGAGAAGGCTTGGCTCCCAGTCTCCGCTCTTGTTCATCCCAAAGGTGTTCTAGCGGGTTGAGGTCAGGACTCTGTGAAGGTCAGTCAAGCTCATCTATGTCTTTATGGACCTTGTTTGTACAGTGATGCGCAGTCATGTTGGAACAGGAACGGGCCATCCACAAACTGTTCCCACAAATTGGGAAGCATTAAATTATCCACAATGTCTTGGTATGCTGACGCCTTAAGAGTTCCCTTCACTGGAACTAAGGGGCCAATCCCAACCCCTGAAAAATAACCCCACACCATAATCCCCCTCCACCAAATGATTTGGACCAGTGCACAAAGCAAGCTTCATAAAATACATGGATGAGTGAGTTTGGGGTGGAGGAACTTGACTGGCCTGCACCTCAACCCGATAGAACACCTTTGGGATGAATTAGAGCGGAGACTGCGAGCCAGGCCTTCTCGTCCATATCAATGCCTGTACTCACAAATGCGCTTCTGGAAGAATGGTCAAACATTCCCAAAGAAACACTCCTAAACCTTGTGGACAGCCTTCCCAGAAGAACTGAAGCTGTTATAGCTGCAAAAGGGTGGGCCAACTCCATATTGAACCCTACAGACTAAGACTGGGATGCCATTAAGGCTGCATTCACACCTGAGCATTTTCAGCTCAAAAAAAGGCTCGTAAAATGCCTGAAAAAACGCCCAACAAGCAAAATCACATTCATTTCAATGGCACCTGTTCACATCTGAGCCTTTTGTCACCTGAAGTAAAACGCCTGAAAAACGCTCTAGGCTCAAAAAAGAACATGAGCTTCTTTGGGGCATATTACAGGCGTTTCTCTGTCTTTTACATTGGTGACCTGAACAAAATTGTGGGGAAAACGCAGTAAAAAACGCGGCAAAAATGTGCGACTTTGAAAGGCTCAGGTGTGAATGCAGCCTCAAGTTCATGTAAATTGTAAAGGCAGGCAGAGGTGCCTAAAAACGACTGTACCTACTACTGCTTGGAAGACACGAGGACAAAATTCAGTAAATTCACCTACCACTATGTTTCTAAATGATGGGAGTAAGCGGAATTACAATGGGATAACCCATAGAAACCAACAGATAACAAATAGGCCCCCTGAACAAAATACCCCGGCAAGCTAACTAAGCATCCACTTTGAATGTCCTTCTTGAACCCATTAATTCCAGGTGTCTAAGAAATCAGTAACTGAACTGTATCTGCAGTGAGTGCTATAGTAATTTACCAGAATGATGCCTTGTGGAAAATCAGCCTCTGTGCAGAACAATAGCATATCAGTCACTCCTTTAATATACAAGGGAATGACTGTGATCTGTTCTGCAGACTTGGTATCAAGTGGCTGCAGCTCGTCTACATGAAATTCCAGCACTAAACCTCGCTGTACATTCATGTACAGGGAATTGGAGGAAAAAATACAGGAAGTACAAGATTTTCCTGTAGGCAGAGGCTGCATATTATGAGATAAGTAGCTATGTATCCAGATTAATATATCATAGGATTATCCTTGGACAAATCCACTTCTAACTCTGTATTAGTCAGCTGCCCACAAAAGATTAGCTTAATTCGAAACGTAAAACTGCTATTGGGATGTTGCCTGAGAGTCCCAGCCAGGGAAACAAAACTGCATTTTGCAGGATTAATAAGTCAACACAGATTTCCAACAGGACACAGTATACATTACAAGGCAGTTCAAGAATTGCCGGAAATGAAAGGATATGAATCTGAGCAGATTTTGGTTTAGCTGACTTTAGTTGGGGTTTGGAATGATTAGAGCTGAACTTTAAAGAGGACCTGTTTCTGTGGAAGCTAAGCCCAAAAAAGCCATGCAGAGAGTAAAGGACCAGTATTGCCCATAGGCTACCTGCAGCTGAGAGCGTCAAAAGTACTTCTTGGGGTGCCACTGGCTGACATACTATGGTGCACAATGCTAAACTTCTGTTTAGATTACAGAGGGACAAGGAAGTAGTTGGCACTTCACGCCATCAAATCTCTGAAAGTTAAACTATAACTAAAAACAAAACTTTAAGATTAGAACCCCTGTCAGGTTTTATTACTGTCTGTGCCCCATTAGGGAACGTCACTCTCTCTATTTACCCTGTCTACCATTATCATTGAAAGTAAGGGCTAATTCACACTATATGCGCTGGCAGACATTTTACCGCCTGGTAAAACATCCGCCACCACATTGACACACAGGAAACAATTGCTTCTTATGTGTCCCATTCATACCGCAAGCAGCCTAGGGCTGCGCTGCGATAAAGTGCTGACATGCTGTATTTTATTTTATTTTATTGCAGCGCACCACGCTGAATTGCACGGCAATGTACAGAAATGCATTGCATTGTTGTACATTGCCGTGAATGAAGTGTACGTTTCGTACGCTTCAATTAAAGTTCGTATAAAAATATAAATAAAAATGGGAGTCATGCGATGCGCTGAATCGCACACCACACTGCCCCCTACTGCAGCTGTCAATGGAGAGCTGACGCAGCGGCAAATAGCTGCGGCAGGTCTATGTCGCTGTGTGAATACAGCCTAAAGAAAATCTCAATTTTTGGGCCGTTCCCAGAAAAGTAATAGAGGGGAAATCTTCCAATGGGGATGCTTTCATCATCTACTCTCTGCAGTATTGCATTGCAATCCCGTGAGAGTACAGCCCTGTGCACAGCTTTCTGATCCAAAATGCACTCAATGCGCACACATGAGATTCAGGCCAATACAATAACAAAAGGGCAGAAGTTTTACAGTGTACTAGAGCTGCACGAATAATCGTTAAAAGATAGTAATCTCGATTCGACCCCCTGATCTCAATTCAGCATTTCAACAATTCATGTAAAACGTGCAGAGCAGTTCAACTGCTCACAGCTGTCAAAAAAAAAAAAGGGCAGCCGGCAACGTTTATCAACAACATTGCTCAGCCTGAAAGAGAAAGATAAAAGAAACATTGCATCTTTCAGCTGTGTGAAGTTGGCCCCCTATGTTTGTAAAACCTGAATAAAAATATACAATTTGTTTGTGCCGCAAAAACTAGCCTTTGTGCCAGTTCAGTTTCTGAGATATTAAACATTCAATTTAATGCAAACCCCGCCCACTTTGCACCCCATGTGGCTAAATTTTAAAAACAAACACGCCATTTGTTTGTGCTGGTTTGTGCCGCTTTGGTTTCAGAGATATTGTGCCTTATAGTTGCTATAGTTATAGTTTGCCCACTTTGTTTTTAAAATTCAGCAACATGGGGTGCAAAGTGGGCGGGGTTTCAACAACTATAACGCACAATATCTCCGAAACCAAAGCGGCACAAACGAATGGCGTTTGTTTTTTAAAATTCAGCAACATGGGGTGCAAACACGCCATTCGTTTGTGCCGCAAAAATAAGTAGGCGAACTAAAAAAAAAAAAAAAAGACCCCACTACATCTTAATGGTCATTTTTTAAAATTTCTTTACACATTACATTATTTTTCATGACATTTCTTTATATTTGATTGAAGCAGAGTATTATGTCTTATTTTGTTGTCATCTAGTTTGATAACTTAATGTTCAGGGGTTGTAAATTTTTAAAATAAAAAAGTTCTTGAGAATCATAAGGGAATCGTGATCTTTATTCTAAGCAAAAAAAAAAAATGCGATTCTCCTTTTTTTTAAAATCGTGTAGCTCTACAGCAGGGGTCTCAAACTGGCGGCCCTCCAGCTGTTGCGAAACTACAAGTCCCATGAGGCATTGCAAGCCTGACAGTTACAAGCATGACTCTCACAGGCAGAGGCATGATGGGACTTGTAGTTTTGCAACATCTGGAGGGCCACCAGTTTGAGACCCCTGCTCTACAGTGTACTGATGCAGAAGGGAACAGTAAGCCGGCTTTGGACGGGAGACAGGGAAGGCAAAATCATTTTTAAAAAAAAGTAAGAAAGAACCAAGGGGGTTTATTTATCAGGCAGATTGAAAAAGGTTATATGTAGCGTCTATATTCATTTTCAGGATTTTGTTGCCCAAGTTTACTCCCGCCTTAAGCCCTACCCAGTAGTGCTGTAAGGGTGGCCACAGTGCAAATAGATTTCTCAAAGATACAGCTCTGCATTACATCTTATAATTACATTGTAAATACCGCATCACTACGTGTATGGTCAGCACACCAGCTCTTACATACAAGCATAAAATCAAATCTATTTAATAGACAGTCAGGATCCAGAAGGTGCTGTGATAATCTTACCCTTTTTGCCCCCACTAATTGAGACAAACATTTCACATCATAGGAAAACTGAGCTTGTTGCTATCAAAACATATTTTATGTTTTTATTGTTTGTTCTTACACTCTTGATAGGAAAAGGTTTCACTTTTAAAAGATAATTAAAATGTTCCAATGAGATTTAACAGCATGCAAATTACCACTAAAGTAAAACTAAAAAGACAAAACTTTTTTTTTAGGTTTTGTATAGAGTTGAGATGGATTAGAACCTCCATCAGTTTTTATTGTTGTCTGTACCCCCATTAGGGAGATTCACCCTCTCTATTGCTCCTGTTTACCATTAGAATTAAGAGTAAAAGCCCACATTTTGGGTTGACCCCAGAAAAGTAAATCTTCCAATGGGGACACTTAATTTACAGGGATTTCCTCTCACTTCCTGTCTTGGCTATGAGATAGGAAGTGAAGGTAAATCACCCCAATGGGACACAGATCAGTTTCACAAAACAACCAAATTAGCTACTAGAAAAAAAAACATAATTTGTTAATCCCAGTGTTAAAACCAGTGATGCTGGAGTGTGCAAAGCTTCTCTCATGACTCAAACTTGCTCTGGTTCTGAAACAGAGGACCAATAGCATACTCAAACTGATGGTGACACACCATTGGATGGGGGAAATACGGCATTACCTGTGTTCAGGTCTGGTGTATAGAGCCTGACCTCACTGTCTAAAAGCCTTGCAAACATGAAGAAATGAAAGCAGCAAAAAATACAACAATGCGTGGACAACAAAGTGCTACTTAGCAGATCTGATATCACACTGCACAGCGAGAAACCAAAATGCTTTGTAGACCAGGGCTCAACAACGCCCAGACACCATAGCGACTAGAAATTACATCCTGGTGCCTGGGCATTTGTCAGCCCATTCACTGTTGGCACCAGGCACAGGGATGCACAATTTAAATCGCCCAACGCCCAGGATATGTAGTTCCAGGCGCCAGGCAGATACTTGTCGGATGGAAGCATTCGGGTGCCTGCACTGCCACCCGAATGCTTCCACACACCCCGCGCACGTACCACCCCTCGCTATATATCCTGGGCTCCGCTTGCCCATCTGCAGGCCCGGGACCAGCAAAGTGGGTGCCGCTGGGTAGAGGGGGCGAGTGAACTCCTGTTCGCTCACCTCCCTTTCTAGTTGCTGCCCCAGAAGTGACATGTACTGTATGATGTCACTTCCGGGTTCGCGTTTCAAGGCCAGGCCAGGAAAGAATGTAATGCAGTGCGATGCACATTGCATTACATTCAGTGGCGCACAGCAGAGACATGCAGGATCTTTTAGATCCTGGATGTCTCATAAAAGATAACCTGTCAGCAAAAAAGATTTGTTAAAAAAAAAAAAAAAGTAAAGAAAAAAGTTACACCCAAACACATAAAATCCCCACCCCCACACATATGCCTGTACAAATGTAAACGCACGCACCAGGGCGCCTACGCCTGAAATCAATTTGATTGTGATACACAGGTTACATATTGCTGTGCACGCCGGAATGAGATCAATAATTCTAGCACCAGACCTCCTTCGTAACACTAAACTGATGACCTATAGAGGGCTTTTAAAGCGTTGCCTATGCAAAATATAGGGTACTAAAGTTTGTCGTCATTTCACAGGGCATGCAAATTTTAGGTTTGACATGTTGGGTATCTATTTACTCGGTGCAACCTAGGTTTTTATATTCTACCAAAAAAATGTGCAATTTATTGTATTTTTGTGCCCCCTAAAATGAACTTTATTGTTTTTTTTACTGAAATGTTGTGTTTCCTAGACCTTTGCGGTAATATCTAGACATAAAATATTGGAACCATTATTTTATTCTCTAGGGTGTCATAGGGCTCCAAAAGAGATGGGGTCTTGTCGTTGAAAATAAAGCTTTGCTCGTGAAAAAAAAAAACGGCTCCTAACTTTTTTTTTAGCTGGTTTCTAGATTCAAAGGAAATTCAAGCCTTGTTGTAAACAATTATAATTTCTTTTCAAAGTTTATAAACAACTGATGTTTTATACTCATTCATTCATTGTATGAAATAGTAATTCAGCAAGTAAAAATTAGTTAAAATTGAGATGTTCCCCCAACAGCCAGGAGAGAGGAGAGGAGTGTCTTTCCTCTGAGCCCTTCAGTTTTCCGTTTTACACAACAACTGCAGAAACAGGTCATAAGAATTTCAAATCTCATCACCTGCAGGCTACAAGTGGTAAATAATACTCGTATGTATGTTTTCATATGTATATTTCATATTTACTTAAAAAATAAACCTTTTCTTTTCAGCAACACACATTATATATATATATACATATTATACTTTTCTTTACTTTTTTCATTTGTTCACCAGAATGAATGTCCCCATTGGAGGTTGTCAACCCAAAAAAATTGGATTTTCTTATATTTTCACTTTTAATGATAATGTTAAACAGGACATATAGAGAGGGTGAATTCTCCTAACAGAGGCACTGGCAGCAATAAAAACTGACAGGTGTTCTAATCCCTCTCCATTCCATCCAAAAAAAAAGTTTTGCCTTTAGGTGTACTTTAACTGTTTCCCTAAAACAGTTATATTCAAAGCATGCTGTAAATGATAGCTGACAGTTCTTTGCTCTCAATGGAGCTGCTAAGCCATCAAATGGCTGGCGGCATACCTGATCACATGGCAACTGCGGATCAAACAGAGGCCAGGCCAAGATGGCAACTTCCTTGGCTGTAAAGGATAATAGGGTTTAGTTCCGCTGTAAGTCGACTTTTACTTTTAGGTCCTTTGTAAGCACAGGTTGAATGTGACGAATATGAATTTTACTAAAATGTACATTTTTTGACTGCAAACGTGGATCTTTACTTCTGAACCAGAAAAAAAAAAAAACCTTAGCTTTCATTATGAAATGCAAACTTTTCAAAAGCTTAGGATTAGGCCGTGCAGCCACTATGATGTCGTCGGGAGGTTAGACCGACACAAAGGTGACACATTCCACACTTTGCAAATTAAAATAATACACAGATATTCTATTAAATCCGAGACCTTATTTAATTGTGGCCATTACCAATATTTTTTTACATCAAGGTTTTATCTGACATTCACCTTTTGAATGGGAAAACAGACAAGACACAGCTTTGCAGATATAATTGTTGGCTAAAACAAACCTAGCAACTGCCAAGGAAAGGTTCAGGGTCTCTGAAATTGTCCAGTTTAATTTATACAAAGAGAATTAAAATGGTATTTAAGTCGTTCTGGCAAAACATCACTAATAGGTTTAACAGGCAAAGTACACAGTGGAGAGAATTTCTCACTGTCTGCATCCTAAACCAGCCACATACGAGAATTGGCTTTCAGAAAAGTGCTTCTATTTGTTTGCCCATAAGACTGAGCAGGGATACACTTTGGCCTGACAAAGCAATTTCAAAATTACATTTGTTGAACCAATAATTCAGTAACATGAGGGTTATATTTTATTTTTCTTATTATAAGAATTTTATTTCAACACACATCTTGTAAGCTCTGATCATCAGCATTCGGATGACTTAAGATCCTCTCCCAAAACGCTCCCCCTACACTACCTTTCTACAACACTTTGTGTAGGAGCCATAAGCTGATATTTTTATGACCAATTCTCCATAACCTCTAATGTAAACGTTGTCTACTTGTAAACCTACAGGGTTGCTGTGCCACTCCAACATTTGTAAGAGGACAAGAGTACCAGGTGAAGGCTGCCCCTGATCTGGAGAAAGTCCAAGGGTGTATGGGTACTATGAGCAGAAAAAAGGGACTATTTGTTTTGGAATCGGTAAAAGTTATAGGTATTGTTTAAAAAAAAAAAAAAAAGTTTACATTTTTTTTTTTTACACACAGATAGAGCAATATTTGTTTCATTGCATATTGTATACAGTGCCTTGAAAACGTATTCATACCCCTTGAAATTTTCCACATTTTGTCATGTTACAACCAAAAAATTAAATGTATTTTATTTGGGATTTTATGTGATAGACCAACACAAAGTGGCACATAATTGTGAAGTGGAAGGAAAATTATAAATGTTTTTCAAAATTTTTTACAAATAAATATTTGAAAAATATGGTGTGCATTTGTATTCAGCCCCCCTGAGTCAATACTTTGTAGAACCACCTTTCACTGCAATTACAGCTTCAAGTCTTTTTGGGGATGTCTCTACCAGCTTTGCACATCTATAAATTGACATTTTTGCCCATTCTTTTTTGCAAAATAGCTCAAGCTCTGTCAGATTGGATGGAGAGCATCTGGGAACAGCGATTTTCAAGTCTTGCCACATTTTTAGAAATAAACTATTCAGCCTTTCGTTAAAATTACTAGACGTCAAATTAGATGTTCAACTGCTGCAAGGAAAAAGGATAAAAGTGTTAAAGGAACACTACGGGCAACTATATAAATGTGTCTTTGGATGCATTTTTTTGAAAAAAAGAACAAAAAACCTAATCCACCATAAATTTCAATCCCAATGGATCCAAGATACTTTCATGGTTAATAACTTAAATTAGCCAATAAATTGCATCACTTAAATGGCAATTTTTTTGCAGTCTAATAACCTCAAATACTTGTTTTTGACTAAAGGATGTCTCATACAGTGGGGAAAATATTTATTTGATGCCCTGCAGATTTTGTAAGTTTGCCCACTTACAAAGAAATCAAGTGTCTATCATTTTTATTATTATTTTCATTATAGGTGTATTTAAATTGTTAGAGACAGAATATCAACCAACAATCCAGAAAAACACATGATACAAATGTTATAAATTGAGTTGCAGTGCAGTGTGTAAAATAAGTATTTGATCCCCTACCAACCATTCTGAAGTTTCCCTCCAACCACTTTGCATATTATTTTATATATACTGTGTGGCAGAAAAAAAATGTTTTACTATCCAATGTTAAAAGAACAAGGACAGGAGATTTAAAAAATGACTGAAGGTCCGCTTTAAGAAGGTGCTCCTAATGATAACTGGTTATGTGTATAAAAGACACCTGTCCACAGAATCTTTCTTCCAGTCAAACCCACCATCATGGGCAAGACCAAAGAGCTGTCAAAGGATGTCCAGGACAAGATTGTAGACCTGCCCAAGACTGGAATGGACTACAAGGCCATCAGCAACAAGCTTGGTGAGGAGACAACTGTTGGAATGATTATTCGCAAATGGAAGAAATACAAAATAACTATCAATCGCCCTCGGTCTGGAGCTCGATGCAAGATTTTGCCTCATGGGGTAAGGATGATCATGAGAAAAGTGAGGGATCAGCCTAGAACTACAAGGAAGGAGCTTTTGAATGATCTCAAGGCAGTTGGGACCACAGTCAACAAACAAACCATTGGTAACACAATACGCCGCCATGGATTGAAATCCTACAGCACCTACACGGTCCCCTCCTCAAGAAGGCACATATACAGGCCTGTCTGAAGTTTGCCATTGAACATGTAAATGATTCAGAGAAGGACTGGGAGAAAGTGCTGTGGTCAAATGAGACCAAAATTGAGTTCTTTGGTATTAAATTGGACTCACTGTGTTTGGAGAAAGAAACTAAGACCCTAAGAACACCATCCCTACAGTTAAGCACAGAGGCGGAAACATTATGCTTCGAGGCTGCTTCTCTGCTAAAAGGTACAGGCCGACTTTGCCCCATTGAGGGGCCAATGGACGGGGCCATGTATTATAAAATCTTGGATGAGAACCTTCTTCCCTCAGCCAGAACACTGAAGGTGGGTCGTAGATGGGTCTTCCAGCATGACAATGACCCAAAACATACCACCAAGGCAAAAAAGTAGTTGCTTAACCACTTGACGACCGCCTCACGCCGATGTACGTCGGCAAAGTGGCACGGACAGGCAAAATCACGTACAGGGTACGTGATTTGCCTTCCGCGGGTGGGGGGTCCGATCGGACCCCCCCCCGGTGCCCGAGGCGGTCGTCCTATGTCCAGCGGCGATCGGTGATGAGGGGGAGACCATCCGTTCGTGGCCCCCCCCTCGCGATCGCCGCCGGCCAATGAAAACGCTCCTTTGCTGCTGTATGCTAAACAGCAGCAAAGGAAGTGATGTCATCTCCCCTCGGGTCGGTATTTTCCGTTCCGGCCCGAGGAGAGACGACAAGTATGTGAGTGCACAACACTACACACACACAGTAGAACATGCCAGGCACACAAATCACCCCGATCCCCCCCCCGATCGCCCCCCGATCCCCCCCCAATCACCCCCCCCCCCCTGTCACAAACTGACACCAGCAGTTTTTTTTTTTTTTTTTTTTTTTTTTTTCCTGATTACTGCTAGCTGTCAGTTTGTGACAGTTACTGTGTTAGCACAGTTACTGTTACCCCCCTTTAGGTCTAGGATACCCCCCTAACCCCCCCTAATAAAGTTTTAACCCCTTGATCACCCCCCCTCACCAGTGTCGCTAAGCGATCATTTTTCTGATCGCTGTATTAGTGTCGCTGGTGACGCTAGTTAGTGAGGTAAATATTTAGGTTCGCCGTCAGCGTTTTATAGCGTCAGGGACCCCCATATACTACCTAATAAATGTTTTAACCCCTTGATTGCCCCCTAGTTAACCCTTTCACCACTGATCACCGTATAACCGTTACGGGTGACGCTGGTTAGTTTGTTTATTTTTTATAGTGTCAGGGCACCCGCCGTTTATTACCGAATAAAGGTTTAGCCCCCCGATCGCCCGGCGGTGATATGCGTCGCCCCAGGCAGCGTCAGATTAGCGCCAGTACCGCGAACACCCACGCACGCAGCATACGCCTCCCTTAGTGGTATAGTATCTGAACGGATCAATATCTGATCCGATCAGATCTATACTAGCGTCCCCAGCAGTTTAGGGTTCCCAAAAACGCAGTGTTAGCGGGATCAGCCCAGATACCTGCTAGCACCTGCGTTTTGTGCCTCCGCCCAGCCCACCCAAGTGCAGTATCGATCGATCACTGTCACTTACAAGGCACTAAACGCATAACTGCAGCGTTCGCAGAGTCAGGCCTGATCCCTGCGATCGCTAACAGTTTTTTTGGTAGCATTTTGGTGAACTGGCAAGCACCAGCCCCAGGCGTCAGGTTAGCGCCAGTACCGCTAACACCCACGCACGCACCATACGCCTCCCTTAGTGGTATAGTATCTGTACGGATCAATATCTGATCCGATCAGATCTATACTAGCGTCACCAGCAGTTTAGGGTTCCCAAAAACGCAGTGTTAGCGGAATCAGCCCAGATACCTGCTAGCACCTGCGTTTTGCCCCTCCGCCCGGCCCAGCCCAGCCCACCCAAGTGCAGTATCGATCGATCACTGTCACTTACAAAACACTAAACGCATAACTGCAGCGTTCGCAGAGTCAGGCCTGATCCCTGCGATCGCTAACAGTTTTTTTTGTAGCATTTTGGTGAACTGGCAAGCACCAGCCCCAGGCAGCGTCAGATTAGCGCCAGTACCGCTAACACCCACGCACGCAGCATACACCTCCCTTAGTGGTATAGTATCTGAACGGATCAATATCTGATCCGATCAGATCTATACTAGCGTCACCAGCAGTTTAGGGTTCCCAAAAATGCAGTGTTAGCGGGATCAGCCCAGATACCTGCTAGCACCTGCGTTTTGCCCCTCCGCCCGGCCCGGCCCAGCCCACCCAAGTGCAGTATCAATCGATCACTGTCACTTACAAGGCACTAAACGCATAACTGCAGCGTTCGCAGAGTCAGGCCTGATCCCTGCGATCGCTAACAGTTTTTTTGTAGCGTTTTGGTGAACTGGCAAGCGCCAGCGGCCTAGTACACCCCGGTCATAGTCAAACCAGCACTGCAGTAACACTTGGTGACGTGGCGAGTCCTATAAGTGCAGTTCAAGCTGGTGAGGTGGCAAGCACAAGTAGTGTCCCGCTGCCACCAAAAAGACAAACACAGGCCCGTCGTGCCCATAATGCCCTTCCTGCTGCATTCGCCAATCCTAATTGGGAACCCACCGCTTCTGCAGCGCCCGTACTTCCCCCATTCACATCCCCAACCAAATGCAGTCGGCTGCATGAGAGGCATTTTTATGTCCTCCCGAGTACCCCTACCCAGCGAACCCCCCAAAAAAGATGTCGTGTCTGCAGCAAGCGCGGATATAGGCGTGACACCCGCTATTATTGTCCCTCCTGTCCTGACAATCCTGGTCTTTGCATTGGTGAATGTTTTGAACGCTACCATTCACTAGTTGAGTATTAGCGTAGGGTACAGCATTGCACAGACTAGGCACACTTTCACAGGGTCTCCCAAGATGCCATCGCATTTTGAGAGACCCGAACCTGGAACCGGTTACCGTTATAAAAGTTAGTTACAAAAAAAGTGTAAAAAAAAAAAAAAAAATATGAAATAAAAAAAATAGTTGTTGTTTTATTGTTCTCTCTCTCTCTATTCTCTCTCTCTATTGTTCTGCTCTTTTTTACTGTATTCTATTCTGCAATGTTTTATTGTTATTGTTATTGATTGTTATTGTTATTGTTATTGTTATTGTTATTATGTTTTATCATGTTTGTTTTTCAGGTGTGTAATTATTTACACTTTACTGTGCTTTATTGTTAACCATTGTTAACCATTTTTTTGTCTTCAGGTACGCCATTCACGACTTTGAGTGGTTATACCAGAATGATGCCTGCAGGTTTAGGTATCATCTTGGTATCATTCTTTTCAGCCAGCGGTCGGCTTTCATGTAAAAGCAATCCTAGCGGCTAATTAGCCTCTAGACTGCTTTTACAAGCCGTGGGAGGGAATGCCCCCCCCCCCCCACCGTCTTCCGTGTTTTTCTCTGGATCTCCTGTCTCAACAGGGAACCTGAGAATGCAGCCGGTGATTCAGCCAGCTGACCATAGAGCTGATCAGAGACCAGAGTGGCTCCAAACATCTCTATGGCCTAAGAAACCGGAAGCTACGAGTATTTCATGACTTAGATTTCGCCGCATGTAAATAGCGCCATTGGGAAATTGGGGAAGCATTTTATCACACCGATCTTGGTGTGGTCAGATGCTTTGAGGGCAGAGGAGAGATCTAGGGTCTAATAGACCACAATTTTTTCAAAAAAGAGTACCTGTCACTACCTATTGCTATCATAGGGGATATTTACATTCCCCGAGATAACAATAAAAATGATTAAAAAAAAAAATATGAAAGGAACAGTTTAAAAGTAAGATTAAAAAAGCAAAAAAATAATAAAGAAAAAAAAAAAAAAAAAAAAAAACACCCCTGTCGCCCCCTGCTCTCGCGCTAAGGCGAACGCAAGCGGTGGTCTGTCGTCAAACGTAAACAGCAATTGCACCATGCATGTGAGGTATCACCGCGAAGGCCAGATCGAGTGCAGTAATTTTTCCAGTAGACCTCCTCTGTAAATCTAAAGTGGTAACCTGTAAAGGCTTTTGAAGGCTTTTAAACATGTATTTATTTTGTTGCCACTGCACGTTTGTGCGCAATTTTAAAGCATGTCATGTTTGGTATCCATGTACTCGGCCTAAGATCATCTTTTTTATTTCATCAAACATTTGGGCAATATAGCGTGTTTTAGTGCATTAAAATTAAAAAAAGTGTGTTTTTTCCCCAAAAAATGCGTTTGAAAAATCGCTGCGCAATTACTGTGTGAAAAAAAAAAATGAAACACCCACCATTTTAATCTGTAGGGCATTTGCTTTAAAAAAATATATAATGTTTGGGGGTTCAAAGTAATTTTTTTGCAAAAAAAAAAAAACTTTTTCATGTAAACAATAAGTGTCAGAAAGGGCTTTGTCTTCAAGTGGTTAGAAGAGTGGGTGATGTGTGACATAAGCTTCTAAATGTTGTGCATAAAATGCCAGGACAGTTCAAAACCCCCCCAAATGACCCCATTTTGGAAAGTAGACACCCCAAGCTATTTGCTGAGAGGCATGTCGAGTCCATGGAATATTTTATATTGCGACACAAGTTGCGGGAAAGAGACAAATTTTTTTTTTTTTTTTTTTTTTTTGCACAAAGTTGTCACTAAATGATATATTGCTCAAACATGCCATGGAAATATGTGAAATTACACCCCAAAATACATTCTGCTGCTTCTCCTGAGTACGGGGATACCACATGTGTGAGACTTTTTGGGAGCCTAGCCGCGTACGGGACCCCGAAAACCAAGCACCGCCTTCAGGCTTTCTAAGGGCGTGAATTTTTGATTTCACTCTTCACTGCCTATCACAGTTTTGGAGGCCATGGAATGCCCAGGTGGCACAAAACCCCCCCAAATGACCCCATTTTGGAAAGTAGACACCCCAAGCTATTTGCTGAGAGGTATAGTGAGTATTTTGCAGACCTCACTTTTTGTCACAAAGTTTTGAAAATTGAAAAAAGAAAAAAAAAAATTTTTTTTCTTGTCTTTCTTCATTTTCAAAAACAAATGAGAGCTGCAAAATACTCACCATGCCTCTCAGCAAATAGCTTGGGGTGTCTACTTTCCAAAATGGGGTCATTTGGGGGGGTTTTGTGCCACCTGGGCATTCCATGGCCTCCGAAACTGTGATAGGCAGTAAAGAGTGAAATCCAAAATTTTCACCCTTAGAAATCCTGAAGGCAGTGATTGGTTTTCGGGGTCCCGTACGCAGCTAGGCTCCCAAAAAGTCCCACACATGTGGTATCCCCATACTCAGGAGAAGCAGCTAAATGTATTTTGGGGTGCAATTCCACATATGCCCATGGCCTGTGTGAGCAATATATCATTTAGTGACAACTTTATGAAAAAAAAAAAATAAAAAAATAAAAAGTGTCACTTTCCCGCAACTTGTGTCAAAATATAAAATATTCCATGGACTCAATATGCCTCTCAGCAAATAGCTTGGGGTGTCTACTTTCCAAAATGGGGTCATTTGGGGGGGTTTTGTGCCACCTGGGCATTCCATGGCCTCCGAAACTGTGATAGGCAGTGAAGAGTGAAAGCAAAAATTTACACCCTTAGAAATCCTGAAGGCGGTGCTTGGTTTTCGGGGCCCCGTACGCGGCTAGGCTCCCAAAAAGTCCCACACATGTGGTATCCCCGTACTCAGGAGAAGCAGCTAAATGTATTTTGGGGTGCAATTCCACATAGGCCCATGGCCTGTGTGAGCAATATATCATTTAGTGACGACTTTTTGTAAATATTTTTTTTTTTTTTTTTTTTTGTCATTTTTCAATCACTTGGGACAAAAAAAATAAATATTCAATGGGTTCAACATGCCTCTCAGCAATTTCCTTGGGGTGTCTACTTTCCAAAATGGGGTCATTTGGGGGGGTTTTGTACTGCCCTGCCATTTTAGCACCTCAAGAAATGACATAGGCAGTCATAAACTAAAAGCTGTGTAAATTCCAGAAAATGTACCCTAGTTTGTAGACGCTATAACTTTTGCGCAAACCAATAAATATACGCTTATTGACATTTTTTTTACCAAAGACATGTGGCCAAATACATTTTGGCCTAAATGTATGACTAAAATTTAGTTTATTGGATTTTTTTTATAACAAAAAGTAGAAAATATCATTTTTTTTCAAAATTTTCGGTCTTTTTCCGTTTATAGCGCAAAAAATAAAAACCGCAGAGGTGATCAAATACCATCAAAAGAAAGCTCTATTTGTGGGAAGAAAAGGACGCAAATTTCGTTTGGGTACAGCATTGCATGACCGCGCAATTAGCAGTTAAAGCGACGCAGTGCCAAATTGGAAAAAGACCTCTGGTCCTTAGGCAGCATAATGGTCCGGGGCTCAAGTGGTTAAGAAGAAGCACATTAAGGTCATGAGTGGCCTAGCCAGTCTCCAGACCTTAATCCTATAGAAAATGTATGGAGGAAGCTGAAACTTCGAGTTGCCAAGCGACAGCCAAGATTTAAAGATTTAGAGAAGATCTGCAAAGAAGAGTGGACCAAAATCTCTCCCGAGATGTGTGCAAACCTGGCAACCAACTACAAAAAACATCTTACCTCTGTGCTTTCCAACAAGGGTTTCTCCACCAAGTACTAAGTCATGTTGCTTGGGGACTGCAACTTAATTTATAACATTTTTATCATGTGTTTTTTCTGGGATTTTGGTTGACATTCTGTCTCTATCATTTAAAATACACCAATGATAAAAATTATAGACCCTTCATTTCTTTTTAAGTGGGCAAACTTGCAAAATCTGCAGGGGATCAAATAATTATTTTCCCCACTGTATGTTCAGGACCAACTCTAGCCATCGCAGAGTGTATGACCTAAGACAGAAGTAGCCCCACGCAAACTCAGGAATGGTAATCAACATAGCTGCTGGGAACCAGAAGCTGGAGGAGTTCTTTTTCAATACTGGGGAATCAAAAACTCACATTTACGTAAAAGCAAAGTGCTGTGTATTGTGCAAGTTTATAGAAGATGGTTCCCTTGACCAATGCTCTCCTATGACTGAATTTATTTAGTGATGGTTTCAGCAGGTACTCTTTGCTAGAGTGACATTTTTTAAAGAAATATTTGTGACAGTGAGGTGATTAAATGTCGGCACACAATAATATCACTGTACAGGAAGAGCTGGTGATAGTTCTGATCAGTGTTGCGCTGCTGGAAAATGTGACATTGTGTTCTCTAACAGAAGCGGACAGTAATCTGAAGGGCGCAGAAATACAAACAGTCTTTTATCATGGACATGCCCTGTACACAGGGGACGTGGACCCAGACACACCTGAAAACAGTGCTATTCCCGTCCCCTAATAATCCTGATAGCTACAGTAACCAACACAACAAACACAAAACAATTCACACTTTGGTGATCACCTAAGAAACAGGTCTCCAATATAAAAAGCGTAGAAGTTATAAAGAGGCTGCGGTGACAACATAAGTCAGATTTTAAGGTTCTGCTTCTCTTGCCTACAGGCCATGACCTCTCATCATCTTTGTTCCACCTTTAAAAAGTGAGGAACAGCGCTATAAGGGTACAGGCTAAAAGATAAAAAAAATAATGAAAATATTGATGTGAAAGTTGCACCGATAATGAAAGAGAACACCATTTCTTTTTTTAAACTTTGTCCTACTTTAATCAGTTTTAACCTTTAAGTTAAAGGGGTTAGCTCATCCATATACAGAACACAGAAGACAGAAGGTGATGGTGAACTCCAACTAAAGCTGAACTCCAGGCAAACAGATAAATACACAGGCGACATGCATACGTGGAGCTGTCTTAGGGGTCAAAGGATGTGTATCTTTATCCATCCAGTACTGAGATTTGCACAGAAAAGCCGGCCATAGACGGATCAGTAGGAACCAGCAGAATTTTGATCCATCTAGGTGCAGATTGGTTATAAGGAAGTCAATTTATCAATCAACTTTACAACCGGCCTATGGTTTTTTTTTTTCCTCCCCGTATGATTACTGCTGCCGGCTTTAGCCATCGGCAGTAATCCTTGTATTCTGATTGCTGGGAACCTCCCGCTGTCAGAATACAAAAGCGTAGCAGGAGGAATTCCCTCATGAACACTGTGTTTCCTTCCTTTAACCCGTGGGCGAAGGCTAGACAATTGCATAATGTATGGCCAGCTTTAAACCGGGCAAAAGACCACACATTTCTCTTCTGCAGTAAAGCCAGCCATACATGGATCAAAATTCCCTGCTAAACCATCCTGTCAGATAAATGCTGTTTGATCGGTGCCGCCAGCATGATGTGTTTTGACAGCGGGGACGTCAGAACACAATAGCTTAGCGGAAGTGATTCCCCCATCTACCTTAATTGTATAGGTAGAGAAATTGGGTCCGTTTTTTTCCTTTAACTCACTGGTTTAGCAGAAAAAAAAAGGAATCATCTATGGGCTGCCTAACACTTACAGATCTTGTCCCTCCCCAGCCTGTAAATGGACAGTGAAAGGAAAAGCAGCACACTGATGGGCTTTTCTCTTTCAGTCTGCTCTCTCCCCTTTTAACACGCTCCTTGATAGCATACCATATACAGTTGTGCTCATAAGTTTACATACCCTGGCAGAATGTAAGGTTTCTTGGCCATTTTTTCAGAGAATATGAATGATAACACAAAAACACCACTCATGGTTAGTGTTTGTCTGAAGCAATTTATTATCAATCAACTGTGTTTATTTTTTTTAAATCACAACAGAAACTACCCAAAAGACCCTGATGAAAGTTTACATACCCTGGTGATTTTGGCCAGATAACATGCACACAAATTGACACAAAGGGATTTGAATGGCTATTAAAAAAGTAACCATCCTCACCTGTCATCTGTTTGCTTGTAATTAGTGTGTGTGTATAAAAGGTCAATGCGTTTCTGGACTCCTGACAGACCCTTGCATCTTTCATCCAGTGCTGCACTGACGTTTTTGGATTCTGAGTCATGGGGAAAGCAAAAGAATTGTCAAAGGATCTGCGGAAAAAGGTAGGTGAACTAAATAAAACAGGAAAGGTATATAAAAAAGATACCAAAGGAACTGAGAATGCCAATCAGTAGTGTTCAAACTAATCAAGAAGTGAAAAATGAGGGGTTCTGTTGAAACCAAACCACGGTCAGGTAGACCAACTAAAATTTCAGCCACAACTGCCAGGAAAATTGTTCGGGATGCAAAGAAAAACCAAAAATAGCTTCAGGTGAGATACAGGCCTCTCTGAAAACATGTGGTGTGGCCGTTTCAAAATGCACAATAAGGAGGCACTTAAAGAAAGATGGGCTGCATGGTCGAGTCGCCAGAAGAAAGCCATTACTACGCAAATGCCACAAAGTATCCCGCTTTCAAAATGCCAAACAGCACAGAGACAAGCCTCAAACCTTCTGGTACAAAGTCATTTGGAGTGATGAGACCAAAATTGAGCTTTTTGGCCACAACCATAAATGCTACATTTGGAGAGGAGTCAACAAAGACTATGATGAAAGGAGATGTATCGCTGATGTTTTGGGGTTGTGTGAGCTACAAAGGCACAGGAAATTTGGTCAAAATTGTTGGCAAGATGAATGCAGTATGTTATCAAAAAATACTGGAGGAACATTTGCATTCATCAGCCAGGAAGCTGTGCATGGGACGTACTTGGACATTCAAACAGGACAATGATCCAAAACACAAGGCCAAGTCGACCTGTCATTGGATACAGCAGAATAGAGTGAAGGTTCTGGAGTGGCCATCTCAGTCTCCTGACCTCAATATCATTGAGCCACTCTGGGGAGATCTCAAATGTTCAGTTCATGCAAGACAGCCCAAGAATTTACAGGAACTGGAGGCTTTTTGCCAAGAGGAATGGGCAGCTTTACCATCTGAGAAGATAAAGAGCCCCATCCACAAAAGACGTCAAGCTGTCATTGATGTTAAAGGGGGCAATACACAGTATTAAGAACTAGGGTATGTAAACTTTTGATCAGGGTCATTTGAGTAGTTTCTGTTTTCATTATGATTTAAAAAGAGTAAACACAGTTAACTGATAATAAATGGCTTCAGCAAAACACTAACCATGAGTGAAAGAAAAGTTTTTGTGTTATCATTCATATTCTCTGAAAAATGGCCAAGAAATCATAAATTCTGCCAGGGTATGTAAACTTATGAGCACAACTGTAAGTGCTGGTTGCAGCTTTAAAGCAGCATTGTTCTTTTAAGTAAAGGAAGAAACTGCCATTAGGTATAAAATGCATTTACCTAGATGTGACAGGCAAAGCTACAGCAATGCCTGGGAGTCGTCAAACGTGTCCATCCCTTTGTGTGTCCTGCAAATTCCTATTTGTCATTGAGGCGGCTCATCATATTGACGGACCCAGAGGAATGTGTTGAGGTGGGAGGGAATAGCCTATGGCTCGATATTCAGGCATAAGATGGCTTCTGCCAAGTGCAAGCTCTGTGTAAGCTCCATATCTGAGCTTACATAGGACTAATCACCATACCTGTAAGTACTGGGTACTTCCAAAGGCTCCTTTGGGTGAACAGAACACCAGGCAATGAAAGCAAGTATCGGCATGAGGAGTGGTGCCATATTAGAAGAATCCGTCCCTTAGCCCTGAATGGGCAAAGTGGCAGGTTTATTTTAAGTATAATCCTGTTTTTTTTTTATTTTTTAAGATTCACGCTGCATCTGTTCCCGGCGCCTCTAACACTGAGAACCAAGCGATCAAACACAGCCGATCGCTCGGTTCTCACAGCTCCCTCAGCAGAGAGCTGCTAAATGTCAATCAGCAGCTTATTGCTCTGTTTCAGCCCCTGGGGGCTGGGTGCCGATCCAGACATGTGGGTGGGTCCAGACTTCATTGTTGCGATCTTGACCGAGCCTGAACCGGCTCTGCAACGCCAGCGGGCTTCAGCCCACTGTCAGCTGAAAATGGGTCACAGGAGTGGAGAACGACCTGCACTTCTGTGATCTACAGCTTTGGCTGTACTTCTCCTTTAACTTCTACTTGCCAGATTGCACTAAGTTTCGATGAAAGGATGCAAACTATGCATTATGTTACACACTTAAAATTACATAGCCATACTAGATAAGGGTGTAATCTACCGACACAACTCAGCCTTCTTGTGTATACGCATATGTAATTAAAGTACAGACACCATTTCTTGCATTGCTCAAGGCAGAGTTTGCAACACTCACAATCTATAAATAAGTTGGAAGTAATTAACCATATATTTATGTTAAACACTTACGCAGAACCAAGTCTGACCTAGAATCCTCAGTTTCCGAGGCAAGCAAAGTGGGTTAAAGGAGCTTGTCCTTACTGAGCCATCAACAGCAATTACTTTATTTCCACAGAGTACCTGTGAATATAAATGAACACAAAATGCCAACGGCTGAAAGAGAACTGAATCTTGTAAATGCCACAGACACAATTAAAGTTGTGTCTCCATTGACTTTCTCTGAGCGGCATAAGTAGACATCTTACTTTGATGCGGATTCTGCTGGAGGTGTATTTTATGCCAGGGCCAGCAAGAAATTAATGAGAAGCAGAATATAGGCAATGCCGGAGACCCGGCGTGAAGAACTTAGTGTGTTACCATTGTAGGAAATGGAAATATTATGCCTAGAACAGCAGTGACAGTGACCCGACTTCCCTGTATACTGACAACTAAATTATTGCAGACAATTCTGAGGGAAGCCTTGAGGGACAAAGCCAAGTGGGAACAAGCTGGAGTTGAAGATACGCTCCAGTCAAACACACAAACATTCTAAGTTTAAACTGACTCGGTGGATATAAGCTACCTGGTAAATGTCTATATTTTCAGCCTGCCACTCTTCTAGATCTGGCTGCCCTGCCATGAAACTGAACCAGCTTAAAAACAGTTCAATGTGTGTCTTTACTCAAACTCAATGTAACATCTTCCACTGACACTGGGGCATGAGCAGGAGGTAACATGGTTCAGAGTCATGTGACATGAGGCTACAGTCTTAACCAGGAGCCCAGTAAACATGTCTGCAGTGGACAACTTTATATAAAATATACATTATTATTATTATACAGGATTTATATAGTGCCAACTGTTTGCACAGTGCTTTACAACAAGAGGGTAGATAGTAAAGTTACAAAAGAATACAGGAGGAATCAGAGGGCCCTGCTCAGAGGATCAAGTGATACAAAAGATAATAACTGTGGTGGATGCGCTGATGGAGAAAGTGGAGATACAGTTGTTAAGCCTCGTACACACGGGATAGCCTATGTAAAAGTAATCCAATAGGGATGAGTTGCAGTTGGTTAAATTAAAGAGACTTTGTCTTTAGAACACAAATAGAAAATCTGCTGCAGGTATAAAACCTAGACACGTAGAGATGCCTGCACATACCTGCAGCAGCTTTAACAAGCCATCTGAGACAGCCAAACGCCGGGTTGTTCTGATGGCCAAAACGTTGAAATTTCCAGATTCGGTCGGAGCGTGCCGCTAAGTCCCACTCTCACAAATTCCTTTTTGCCTCATCGCCATGATAAGCTGGCTAGTTAATAGGCAAGGAAGTGGTGGGCAAACTTGGGAACTATGAAAAAGTTACAATGCTTTGTCTGCCAAGCCTACAAATTGCAGACACTGGTGAAATGCCAAAAAAAAAATGATGGTACCCAAAATTGCCCATAGGTGAGCCTTCAGAAAGCCTCTGCATGTTATAAATTAAGAGTCAAGCATGAATGAATGGCCCCGGTCCTCTGTTCGCAGTGATACCTAGCATGTGAGGCTGTTTACATATTTTATTATAATTTCATTCTTCTTATTCTATATATATATATATATATTTTTTTTTTTGCAAAACCAAAATAAAATAAGTGGTTACAGCATCAGAAAGCACAGCTACAGACATCCATGATTGCCAATAAAAGAAACACAAGACCACACTTACAACAGTAAAACAATAGTTGCACATATGATAAAAAGGTAGTGCAGGAACTTAAGGAAAACAGGTAAAAAACAAGAAAAAAGGAAAGAAAAAAAAACAAAAAAACAAAAACATGTATAGGTGTGTGGGGGGGGGGGGATTTGAGGAGTGTGAGGGATTCCTGGGGGTATGTGGGAGCTTGCATAGAGTAAAGATATGAAACATTGCTCCCCTCTGTAAACTGACCATGGCCTTGCTTGGATGCTGCACAGGTGTTCCCTATCCTGGAACTAGAACCCTACAACTGCCTCCAGCAGTCAGTCTATGGCAGCTTCCAGCATGTGATGACAGCCGAAGCTGTGACAGGTATCATCAGCCCATTCCAATGTTGTGTAATATTCCTTTGCGATGTCACATTTACACTCGCTGGAGGGAAGCTACCCCCCTTTGAAAACACTACACATGAATATATGCTTCATTTTTTGCCTCCAGAGTAAAAATGACTTGACGTTGTCATACCGGTGTGCTGGATTTACTCTGAATTTTCAGTGAGCAGTCACCCGACAGCGATAACATAAGCAGGAAATGCTGCAGGCATGGCGAGCTCACTACTAGCTGATGTAATGCAATAACCCACCACGTGCCCCTCGTTAATTCATTTTACATAATCTCCAGATGACCCAGGAATGACAGTTTTTACGTCAGTAAAAAGTGTCAAATATTTTATTTATTATGCTGAATCATTAAGTTAAAGAATATATACGAGCTAAAATAAGTCACAGGAACTGCAAAATATCCTCCGCAAAACACAAAGCAGCTCCACAAAATGGACAGAACCTGTATATCAGCATAGTCATTATGTAGTTGGCACTCTTTGCCTTGCTGGGGAACTGGGTTCAATTCCCAATAGGGAAAGTATTATGCCCTGTACACACGGTCGGACTTTGTTCGGACATTCCGACAACAAAATCCATGGATTTTTTCAGACGGATGTTGGCTCAAACTTGTCTTGCATACACACGGTCACACAAAGTTGTCGGAAAATCCGATCATTCTGAACGCGGTGATGTAAAACACGTACGTTGGGACTATAAACGGGGCAGTAGCCAATAGCTTTCATCTCTTTATTTATTCTGAGCATGCGTGGCACTTTGTTCGTCGGATTTGTGTACACACGATCGGAATTTCCGACAACGGATTTTGTTGTCGGAAAATTTTATAGCCTGCTCTCAAATGTCGGAAAATCCGATGGAAAATGTGTGATGGAGCCTACACACGGTCGGAATTTCCGACAACAAGGTCCTATAAAATGTGTGATGGAGCCTACACACGGTCGGAATTTCCGACAACAAGGTCCTATCACACATTTTCCGTCGGAAAATCCGACCGTGTGTACGGGGCATTAGAATAGCACTAACTCCAGCTCTCCCTTTGATTACTTGGGTGTTCAGATCTTCTTCCACAACATGAAAATATACAAAACTATCTACACATAGAGATTCCTCTCCCTCAACACGCAGGCTGAAGGAGAGAAATGTAAAGCTGGCCTAACATTGGATATGGATGTTGGAATCCCCCCTGCTGTGTCTTTCCAGTGTAAAAGCGGGAAGGCTCCCCTGCCTCCCCAATGTCAGAATACATTGATCAAAGCCGTAGCCTATTGGCTGCAGTGCTGATCGAAATGAAAATTTCCAGAAGTCCCGTAGAGTTCTCATGAATGGGAACAAGCTAAACATGGATCAAAATTTGGCCGGTTCAGCAGGAACCAGCTGAATTTCATTCCATGTATGGCCAGCTTAACAGATTCCTTAACTAAGCAGTGTCGATGAAGGAATCTCCCCCACTGGATACTTAGCAGCCAATGAAACCCACAGCTGCTGAATACCAGATCAATTACTGCATCTGGCTGGATGCCGTCACTGTGCGTCTGTCAATTTACCAACTGGGCCAACCACTACTCTACCAAAATCGGAGAGCTGTGCAAGGCCAGCTTTAGATTTACTGACTTGTAACCAAACTGGTCACAGCTAGGATTTCTAGAAAATATGACCCAACAGTCCTTGGGAGTTTGAAAACAAAGCCTAGATTGTAGGTGTGTGCGTTACGACATTTGTAGCATGCAGGGTGATGTAATCTAGTTTATGCACTTATCTTAAGCTCCATGTGATAAGGCTGTGCTAGATACAGTAAATACAAGAAATCAAACAACTCCGTGGAGGAATACCGCTAAGCTGCACGTGCCAAGTGAACAGGATTATTTCACAAGACAATGCAGTAAACCATTTCAACTAACAAAAGCTCAGTGTTCTTGTTTAAAGTGGATGTAAACTTCATACATGAAATATATTATATTACCAAAAGTATTGGGACACCTGCCTTGCACATGATCTTTAATGGCATCCCAGTCTTAGTCCATAGGGTTCAATATTGAGTTGGCCCACCCTTTGCAGCTATAACAGCTTCAACTCTTCTGGGAAGGCTGTCCACAAGGTTTAGGAGTGTGTCTATGGGAACGTTTGACCATTCTTCCAGAAGTGCATTTGTGAGGTCAGGCACTGCTGGGACAAGAAGGTCTGGCTCACAGTCTCCGCTCTAATTCATCCCAAAGGTGTTCTATCAGGTTGAGGTCAGGACTATGGGCAGGGCAGTCAAGTTCCTCCACCCCAAACTTACTCATCCATGTCTTTATGGACCTTGCTTTGTGCACTGGTGCGCAGTCATGTTGGAACAGGAAAGGGTCATCTCCAAACTGTTCCCACAAAGTTGGAAGCATGAAATTGTCCAAAATGTCTTGGTATGCTGATGTCTTGAGAGTTCCCTTCACTGGAACTAAGGGGCCAAGCCCAACCCCTGAAAAACAACCCCACACCATAATCCCCCTCTACTAAATGAATTCCACCAGTGCACAAAACAAGGTCCATAAAGAAATGAATGAGCGAGTTTGGGGTGGAGGAACTTGACCGGCCTGCACAGAGCTGAGTCCTAAATTAGAGCAGAGACTGCGATCCAGGCCTTCTCGTCCACATCAGTGCCTGACCTCACAAATGTTCTTCTGGAAGAGTGGTCAAACATTCCCATAGACACACTCCTAAACCTTGTGGGGAGCCTTCCCAGAAGAGATAACGTGCGTGTAAAGGCAGGCATCCCAATACTTTTGACAATATAGTGTAAGAGCAAAGCATATCCCTCTATAGTATGTAGTTGTCTCAATTAAAAGAACTAAGTGTCATTTATGTCTGCTGCTTCTTTCCTCTATCTGCATGAGTCACTTCTGACAACTTTTCCTGACATCAAGAGAAAAAAAAGTGACGGGAGGGATCTCCGGTGGACTGACAGCCTCAGCTCTGTTTCTGTGTGAAGGCGCACACTGAGCTTTGCAGAGTGTGACCTCATCTCTCCGCCCCCCCTGCTTTCTGAACTCTCAGACGAACTTTATAAATTCTGGAGTTTGAACAGATGTAGAGGAGAGAAGACACTAGATAAACAGATACAACCTATGTTGGAGGATTAGTTTCATCTCTGTATCACCTGAGACCAGTCCCATCAATGGGTATACATATGTGAGGGTTTACAATCACTTTAATCCTAATAAATTCAATTGCAAGTTACACACTGCACTTTAGAAGTTCTCTTTTTAATATCCCATATATCTGATCACAGAAACACTACTACGATCCCCCCTCACTGTAAAAGAGAATACAGCAAAGCCTGTTATTGCAATCCGGACATCCCATTTGTCAATATTGTTACCCTATTTTGAACTGAAGCTGCTTTTCTTCCCCATACAAGTGAATGCAAAGGCAACTTGAAGCTGCTTGATGCAATTTAGAAGCAGCTCCATGAACAACTGCAATTTAAAGCAAAGCTGAAATTTCACTGTATTGGGCTAGATATGGAAGCCTGCGTACATGAGCCTCAATCCCAACTGCCCAATGGGAACAGCGCCATTCTTTTCTATTGGTCCATCCACACCTGTGCGCTGCTGTGCATTGGAATAAAACAGTACAGGTGTGTTTTTGGTGTTTCAATGCACTAATTTGGCATCCATGGCAGTACGCCAAAACCACAGGTATGAGGACAGCGCCGGGATGAGGACAGTGCTGGATCCCTGGCCTGGTAAGTGTCTCTTTATTAAATATTCAGTATTTGTAGCTGCTGACTGTTAATTATTTTCAGAAATCACCAAAGTTCTTCATTTTCTCACATTAAGACCCTTAAAAAAAAAAAAAAACTCATGCCAAGAAACTAATGCATTTATGCCAGCTGCCTTTAAAAATCAATTGAATTATATTTTTATTGAACGAATAGCTACATTAATTGGACTTTATTTTTTGCTGTATCCCTCAACAGGATCTTCACTCTACAGAGAAAAAAATAAATAAAAGTCAGCAGCTACAAAACTGTAGCTGCTGACTTAGTAAAATGACACTTATCTGTCCAGAGATCCAGCACTGTCCTAGCCCGGGCCAGTTCTGCAGAGTCTCTGGCACCGGCATGTTTACTGTGGGAATCCGTCTGTGACCCCTTGCTGGTTCACAGCCAGCTTCGCAATGTGCATGAGCGAGCCGCGCTGTGCTTTGTGAATGGTCCCACAGCTTCCTGGGTCATATTTTTGCTGGAATTGCCTAGGCGATCTGAGCAGAAATGGGCCTGGGTGCCCATCAAAACTAGGTACTTGCTTCTCCCCCCCAAAAAATGTAATGATCCAAGAGGAAGAAGGGGGAGAAGGATATAAAGCAGAACTTTCCCTTTTGGGTGAAGTTCCGCTTTTAACCACTTAAGCCCCGGACCATTTGGCTGGCCAAAGACCAGAGCACTTTTTGCGATTTGGCACTGCGTCGCTTTAACTGACAATTGCGCGGCCGTGTGACGTGGTTTCCAAACAAAATTGACGTCCTTTTTTCTCCACAAATAGAGCTTTCTTTTGGTGGTATTTGATCACCTCTGCGGTTTTTATTTTTTGCGCTATAAACAAAAAAAGGCGACAATTTTGAAAAAAAAAAAACGCATTTTTTTTTAACTTTTTGCTATAATAAATATCCCCAAAAAATATATATAAAAAAAGTTTTCCTAGGTTTAGGCCAATACGTATTCTTCTACATATTTTTGGTAAAAAAAAAAAAAAAAAATCGCAATAAGCGTTTGATTGGTTTGCACAAAAGTTATAGCATCTACAAAATAGAGGATAGTTTCATGGCATTTTTATTAATATTTTTTTTTTTTACTAGTAATGGCGGCGATCAGCTATTTTTATCGTGACTGCGACATTATGGTGGACAGATCGGACACTTTTGGTGCTATTTTGGGACCATTCACATTTATATAGCGATCATTGCGATTAAAAATGCATTGATTACTGTGTAAATGTGACTGTCAGTGAAGGGATTAACCAGGAGGGGGCGCTGCAGGGGTTAAGTGTGTCCTAGGGATGTGTTCTGTGGGGGGAGGGGCTACATGTGTCACGACACTGATCACCACTCCCAATCACAGGGAGCTGTTATCAGTGTCCTGTCACTAGGAAGAATGGGGAAATGCTTGTTTACATCAGCATTTCCCCGTTCGATGATTGCGGGTATCCCCGCGGACATTGAGTCCGCGTGACCCATGATCACACTCATGGAGCTCGTAGCAGAGTCGCGCGCGCGACCACATGGCTGCAAATTTAAAGGGACATACCTGTACGCCCATTTGCCTATCTGTGCCATTCTGTTGACGTACATGTTCGTGTGGCGGTCGGCAAGTGGTTAAAGTGTCACTAAACCCACATCATAAACTATCAATAAACGCTGTATTACATGCTGTACATACTCACTTAGTCACTATGAGATTTGTTTTCTGTACCTGGTTGATTCTGCTGCTCTCTATCTCCACCTTCTGTTCATGACCCCAATTCAGCTGGGGTTTTGCAGCTGTAGTGACAGCTCTGCACATGCTCAGTTTTCAGTGAGTTTCTATGCTGAGCATTTCCTCCCCAATCACATCTGAGCAGAAAGATCTAAGCCTTTCTTGCTTTTCTTTATAAGATCTACTATGCGTCCCCTCTGTTAGTCTAACTGCAAAACCGCTTTAAGCTTGACTGGAGCATACCTTTAAATATTCATCTTTTCTCTATAAACATAAAACACTGGACCTTGACAATCTAAAAAACCTGATGTTGGTACCGGATATTAATTTCCTGCATAGATGGATGCTGATGCTATTGCTTTACTTCAAAAGAAACAAAATCTAAGTGATATTGATGAACACGCACACACAGCAGCTCGTGTAAACAGGCCCTGCAAGGATCAGGGATGCAGCTGACAGACAGGATCCTGTCATTTTTCACAGCGGGAATGAAGCCTCAACATGTTCAGAATTAACTGCATAAAAAATTGTTATAAATCATTCCCGGTTTCATTAGACTGACACCAGACAGGAACGTGCCCTGTCACCTAAAGACGGGTGTGATTACAGCAGCTTACAGACAAGGATCAGAACTGAATGCTGATACACTGACCAGAGACTCACTTGGGGAAGAGAGTACACTGCAGTCAGACATTGCATTTTATTTGGCTTCAGGGCACGGCCTACCATCTAAAGGTGGCCATACACTTAGCAATTTGTGATCCAATTCGGTACAAGCAATTGCAAACATAATCAATTAAAATATCAGTTGTTCTGCACTTTGCCATCGACTAAAAATATAGACCGAAAATATGACCATTATATGGATGAAAGCGATCCAATACAAATGATCACCTAATCAACATGAATTACAATCAATTCTTTGGACATAGGCAGAAATTTGTTTGATTGATCAGAAGCGATCAACAAGAATCCAGCACAGCCAATCATTTTAGCAATATGTACACTGATCAAGAGCTCACCAAAATCAACTGGAAGATGGATCTTTGGTTTGCAATATGTATTCAATTGGATTAATTAAGTTGCACTGAATGATTGATTATATGATCTTAGCAATACACTTGTGGCTACCTTAAAGTGTTACTAAACCCAGGACCCTGCATTCACTATATCTGGTCTCCCACAGTACACAGAACATGGAAATACAATAGTTTTAGTATATATAAACAGCTAAATATCTTTTCACATCACCAGTATACAGCAGTCTTGTGACTTCTATCAGCATCTGGTTAAAGCTTGTAGGAGGAGTTTTCATTCTGCTCTGACTGTCCAATGAGGCTGCAGGACCCCTGACCCTCTGTCTGGACAGTGCTGATTGGCCCTGTGCTGATCACATGCACTCTCCCAAGAAAAAAAAACACTCTCTAGCAATACACACCAAACTGAGCATGTGCAGCTTGTCCCCTAGCTCTGTAAATATCAGGAGATATTGGGGACAGTGGAAGGGGAGGATCAAAGACGACCAGCCTCTTTACACAATGCAGAGTATTAACCCCTTAGGTTCCACAGTGAGTATAGCAAGCATTCTTTACTGCATATACTGACTGATTTTACTGTTGTGGGTTTAGTAGCACTTTAAGTGACCCTACTTCTCTTCAGTACATTCTCTGCACCTAGCTACACTGATGGATACGTTTAGTTGAGGAAAGTGGAAAAATAGCGCTGGACCCGTAAAGTTGTTTTATTGGTATTGCTATATTGATGTTGATGTAAGTGATCTGGTTCTCGGACAGGTGGCTTTCACATCCTAAAGGATCTCCATGGTCTCCTTGTCTTGTAGTGATCTGGTTCCCGGACAGGAGGCTTTCACATCCTAAAGGATCTCCATGGTCTCCTTGTCTTGTAGTGTAATGTAACAAAAACGGAAACTGAAATACCACACCACTGCAAAAAGGTCCAGATACGATTTTATTCCAATAAAATTTAGGGAGACGATCCAAAAAGTTGCAAAGGCAGTTCGGTGGTCAAAAAATGCCCCTTCATCACCTTTAATGGAATTTCTTCTATGCTAAACTAGCTGCTGACAAGGCCTGCATGCATCTGCTGGTACATGTGTAGACCATCTCAGGGACAAGGAGGAAAGGGTGGCTGTGTTCACATACACAAGTGGGGCATGGAGAACACATAAGCCATCCTAGAACCGGGGCGTCTGAGAACAGCAGAAAAAAAGCTTGCATTTGAGAGATGGAATAAAAGGAAAGAGGGTACAATCTACTTAATCTACTTATATTTAAAGCAGAACTCTGGGCAACTTTTTTCTTCCCTGTGCAAAGGGGGGGTGCCCTGAACAGGTTAAATGCTTGTTTTGTTCTAGGTGAATGGACTGTGGAGATATACTTACTAGGGGTGCAACGGATCAAAAATCTCACGGATCGGATCGATCCTCGGATCAGAGTCACGGATCGGATCATTTTCGGATCAGCAAAAAAAAACAAAAAAAAAACAAAAACACACAAATCTTGTTACACCCACCGAAGTTTTAGATTTAAAAGCTATTTTCAACACAAAACCGAGCTTATATGCATAAATACAGTATTTGTGCATATAAGCTCAGTTTTGTGTTGAAAATGGCTTTTAAATCTAAAACTCCGGTGGGTGTAACAAGATGTCCGCTTGCCCCCTTCTCACTCTATCATTATTGTACTGTGCAGGAGTGTGGGGTGTAGCAAGATGGCGGCGACGAAACGTCACTTCCTGTCGAGACAGCGGCCGCTTCCGGGTGTACTAAGATGGCCGCCGGCTCCGGAGCTAGGCCGAAGCCGCGGCCTTTCCTATGGCTGAGGCCGAAAAGTGCTCCGCGGATCGCGGGTGTGCCGATCCGCGGAGGGTGATCCGTGCGGATCGGCAACGATCCGTTGCACCCCTAATACTTACCAATCCTGCTGATCCTCTCCGCACAAGACCAGTCAGGCACCCTCATGCTCCAGCCGGTCTGGTAAATGGACTGTTCCTGACATCAACACGCTCCATAGACAGGAACAGTCCACCGCTGCGCCGTGGGGAAGCACGGTTGTCCGGGGGGGATCAGTGGATCAGGTGAGTATGAACTTTGTGCTCACCCCTAAAAAAACAAGGGCTTTAAACATATTTCATGTATTTTATTTGATTACAAATGTGAGTTTAGTGTCTCTTTAACAATGCCCCTCATTCTCATTCCTAACTACACACAGATTATAATTACAGTTATATATTGTACAAAGTGAGGTCATAAAAAAATTAGATTTTTTTTTTTAAAGCAAAATAAACAATTGTTTACTTCTGCCCTAGGCCAGAAGTGACGTCACTCCAAGACCATAGAGGCGATCAGAGAAGATCTGGTCTCTGGTAACCTCTATGGCCACCCGTCGAGTCATTTCTCAGGTGCACCTGTAAAAATGGTAAGCCCGAGAAACACCAGACAACCCCTCCCGCTGCTTACAAAAGTGATCCAGTAGCTAATTAGCTGCTCGCACCTCTTTCATCAGAAAGCTAGTCGCCAGCTGAAAAAAAAAAAAATACCAGGGTTATGGCTGAATCTATCGGCCATAACCCTGGTAAACCACTTACAACCCACAATGAATATAGATGTATTGCGGTCAGCAAGTGGTTAAAATAAAGGAAAACATCTAAACCTGCATGACAGAAGAGATGACTTAGCATCACACTGAAAAAGTTTCAATCTTCAATCAGTTTCCATTGCCTGGAGATCCCATTTTCCTCAGACAGTTCAATAAGAAAGATTCTATTTTCCTGTCCCCGATGAAAGCTGTGGTTTGCTTGCTTCAGTGGTTAGAAGGAGGCAACCTTCCCAACCCATTTTATCAGGGTGTGCGAGATCCACCCATAATCCTCTGAATAGCAGGTTTGTACACTGTGTGAATTAGCATGTTCCATGTCAAATAAATGTTTACAAACTTGGCACTGCCAAAAACTATTTGGTCTTCAAATCCATAAACCATTTCTACACGTGTGCTTTTATGTGCTTGCATCAGCTTTAGCCAAGCGTGCAGGAAAAGAACAAATCACTGTAGGTAAAAATAAACTGGGGAGGCAGTCAGACAAGAGCCATCCAGACACATACAAGGCGCTCTGTGTCTAAAGGCTGCAATTCACTAAATAGAATACATTTACAATCAGATACAGTCCCTTGAAAAAGTATTCATACCCCTTGAAATGTTCCACATTTTGTCATGTTACAACCAAAAACATAAATGTATTTTATTGGGATTTTATGTGATAGACCAACACAAAGTGGCACAAAATTGTGAAGTGGAAGGAAAATGATAAATGGTTTTCACATTTTTTTACAAATAAATATGTGAAAAGTATGGCATGCATTCGTATTCAGCCCCCTGAGTCAATACTTTGTAGAACCACCTTTCACTGCAATTACAGCTGCAAATCTTTTTGGGGATGTCTCTACCAGCTTTGCACATCTAGAGAGTGACATTTTTGCCTATTCTTTGCAAAATGGCTCAAGTTCTGTCAGATTAAATGAAGAGCGTCTGTGAACAGCAATTTTCAAGTCTTGCCACAGATTCTCAATTGGATTTAGGTCTGGATTGAGACTGGGCCATTCCAAGACATGATTATGCTTTGATCTAAACCATTCCACTGTAGCTCTGGCTGTATGTTTAGGGTTGTTTTCCCGCTGGAAGGTGAACCTCTGTCCCGGTAGGGTTGCCACCTGTCCAGGATTCACCTGGACAGTTCGGGTTTTGAATCATGCGTCTGGGTTTCAGACCACCTAAAACCCGGACATATTATTCAGACTGGACTATGGCTTCACAGCAGGATTGCTGGCTGCAGTTGTCTAAGCCGAAAGTGTCTGTTACACTCTCTTTCACACTTCTCAAAGGCAGCACTAATATCCCCCCCTAGACGGGAGAGGAGGGAAGGCTTGACCTGCTCCTCTTCCTCCCCCCTACCCCTTTGTGTCTGCCCACACTGCAATCCCCGGCGCTGTGCCACAGGAAAGGGAAGGGGTGGGGTGGGAAATTTGAAGTCCAGCAGCCTCAGATACATCTGGACAAGAGGTGCTGACTGCCAAGGGGTGAGTGAGCTCACCATCCATCCCTGTCTGTGACTGAAATCTCCCCTCTTCTCTCTTCTGCCTCTAAGTGTGTACACTAAGGTAAATCAGGGTTCTCCGTCCACCCCTTACATCAGAATTCCCTTTTACATTAAAGTCCACAGAGCTCCCCCTAAAGTGTAAGTGGGAACTCTGATGTAAAGGGGGCTCTAGGAACACTAAATAAAAGGGAGTACAGGAAACTCTGATGTAAGTGGGGCTCTGGTTACCAGAAACACCTTTACACCAGAGTTCCCCTTTACATCAGAGGGCGCAGTGTTTCCCCTTACATTAGAGTCCTCAGCGTTCCTCCTTAAATCAGGGTTCCCAGAGCATTCCTTATGTCTTCCTTACATAAGAGTCTGCAGAGACCCCTCTTACTGTGTAAGGGAACTCTGTGAGTTCAGATGTAAAAAAAGAGGAAACTTTGAGGATTCAGATAAAAAGGGGCACTCTTGTAATTAACTTCAGATGATTAGAAATGTTATTTAATCGCAAAATATATGTATAGTTTACACAATAAAAAAAAATTGCTGTGCGCCGCTAAAGTGTTTGGGTTTGACTTGAAGAAAAGGTGGCAACCCTATGTCCCGGTCTCAAGTCTTTTGCAGAACCTAACAGGTTTTCTTCTAAGATCGCCCTGTATTTTGCTCCATCCATCTTCCCATCAACTCTGACCAGCTTCCCTGTCCCTGTTCACGGTGGGGATGGTGTTTTCAGGATGATGTGCTGTGTTAGTTTTCTGCCACAAAGTTTTAGGCCCAAAAGTTGAATTTTGGTCTCCACATGTTTGCTGTGTCCCCCACATGGCTTCTCGCAAACTGCAAATGGGGCTTCTTACGGCTTTCTTTCAACAATGACTTTCTTCTTGTCACTCCTTCATAAAGGCCAGATTTGTGGAGTGCACGACTAATAGTTGTCCTGTGGACAGATTCTCCCACCTGAGCTGTGGATCTCTGCAGCTCCTCCAGAGTTACCATGGACCTCTTGGCTGCTTCTCTGATAAATGCTCTCCTTGCCCGGCCTGTCAGTTTAGGTGGACGGCCATGTCCTGGTAGGTTTGCAGTTGTGCCATACGCTTTCCATTTTCAGATGATGGATTGAACAGTGCTCCATGAGATGTTCAAAGCTTGGGATTTTTTTTTATAACCTAACCCTACTTTAAAAACTTCTCCACAACTTTATCCCTGCTCTGTCTGGTGAGTTTCTTAGCCTTCATGATGCTGTTTGTTCACTAAGGTTCCACTAGATTGTAGTTAGGGGTATCAGAGTAAAGGGGGCTGAATACAAATGCAAGCCACACTTTTCAGATATTTATTTGTAAAAAAATTTGAAAACCATTTATCATTTTCCTTCCACTTCACAATTATGTGTCACTTTGTGTTGGTCATCACATAAAATCCCAATAAAATACATTTACGTTTTTGGTTGCAACATGACAAAATGTATAACATTTCAAGGGGTATGAATACTTTTTCAAGGCACTGCATCTGTCATTTCACCAGAAGTAAACAATATTTAAAAGGACGGCTTTGAGGGAAAATAATTAATGCAGCGTTATAATCATCAATACATCTTTAAAGTGGTTCTAAAAGGCAGGAACCCTAGTTGAGAAACCCTGTCCTAGACCCTTGCGGTAACAATTGTGCGACATAAAAAAATTGGAACTAACTTGATATGTCTCTCTAGGGTGTCTGCGTTCAGAAAATATATAATGTTTGGGGGTTTTACATCAGCTTCAGGGCTAAAATGATTTAAAAAAAAAAAAAAAACGCAAAAACTGCTTTGGCAGCAAAAAGGTTAAGATCGCTTGAATGTGAGATTTTAGCAATAAAGTAGATTTCAACCAAAATGCTAATTGTATGTGTGGCATACCTATCCAATGGCTTCAGTACTTTACGTGTTTTCATTTTTGTCAGTACAGGTTACCTATAACAGTTATGTAGCATGTAATAACATGCATGTATCACGGCTATATCTGAAAATATGTACCTAACAGAGAACTTAAGATCTGGTGTATTTCATAAACAATGAAATTGGATTTTGCTTTTCAAGTCACATTTTATGTCTATTCCTAATAAAAAAGGGCAAATACATTTTGTAGTGTGTTTGTGCTTTTAAGAGTACTAAAGAGCCTGGAGCCCTGAGGCGAGAATCACACTGGAGACAGGCAATGTTTGTACAGAGCATCAGGGATTGTGTGACAGGAACTTGGCACTTACGTTAACCGCCACATACAGGAAAAGAAAGCTATAAGCAGCAGGTTCATTTGGCTAAAATAAGCAGGTGGCACACATGGGACACTGGCTTAAAGCTGAGACAATTTCAGAGATCAAGGGCAGATATAGCTCATGCTAGAAGAATGACTTATACAGGCACTGCAAAGAAAAGCAGAAAAACAGTGATTTGTGTAGAGCAACGTTAAAGAGGAGCTCCGGGTCTTCAATTCCGTAAGTAAACTGAGAGTACCTTGTGATCCGATACCACTATTGCTTGCTATAGTCAACACATTGGAACCCCCCCAATCCAAGAAACGGATTGTTTTCTACGCAGTCTTCTATGCCAGGAAGGCAATCTTGCTACAATGGAAGGGACCCTCCCCTCCGACGATACATCAGTGGAGAACCTTGGTAAACGTGGCCCTACCTCTGTACAGACTGACCTATCTGGGACGCAGTTGCCCGAAAAAGTTTGATAAGATCTGAGTGGCCTGGGTTCATGAGGAGCAAATGACTCTGGAGTAGGGATATGCTAAATATCATTCAACTATATAAATGCACCCCTTGGGACATCCTCTACCAATGTCCAAGAAGTTTCCTCCTGCTGTGGTACTGATGCTCGCCCTTCCAAATCTCCTCTCTCTATACTTATCTGTATGACTCTAGGTATATAGTGCCTTCACTGAAGATTGGGATCCTTACACCTTCTCCATTTTATGTTCATTATATATTTTTATTTACATGCCTGTCTCCTCACCTGAGTAGAGCAATAGCCATCCTTCAATGGTAACGTGAAAGACCACTACTGACTATGTGATACTTAATGCTCTTTACAAATGACTTACTGTTCTTTGTGTTATATGCATTATTCTCACCGACTGATGTGAATGTACCACTACTTGCTGGTTTTTGTTTTTATTGAAAATAAATAAACCTTATGTTAAAAGGGGAGCTCCAGCCCCCCCCCCCAAAAAAAAAATGACAGCCAGCAGTCACAAATACTGTAGCTGCTGACTTTTAATAAAAGGACACTTACAGTACCTGTCCAGGGATTCAGGGATGTCCTCACCTGAGCCGATTCTTCAATCGGCTTTGGGTGCAGGCGTCGGCATCTCAAGTAAGGAAAACAGGCACAGAAGCCTTGCAGCTTGTGAATGATCCCGTAGTCTTCTGTGTCCCAGAGACTGCGGGGGAAGGAGGGGGCTGAACTTCTGGCACCTTGTGTTTTTTACGTGATCATGTAGGTTTCATGGTGTCATTTGTTGCCCTGTATGCACAGCCTATAGTAGAGTAAATCTTCACATTCTGATGTCACAAGTTCCCATTTGTGTTCAAACATGAGGCATTTGGAACGGCACTGCATAGGTTAATGCATGATCTCTGTCTGTAGTCTGAGAACCGACACTTCCAGTGAAGAAGCTACGTATCCCACAATCCCTGGGTCTCTCAGTCTAGAACAGGTGCATTTGAGAGCAAATTAGCTGCTAGATCTGATGCAAACCCAAATAGGTAGAATCAATTAAAGTGGTTGTAAAAGCACAAGTTTTACCTTCATGCATTCTATGCATGAAGGTAAAAAACCTTGCGCCTTTACAATGCATGAAGGTATAAAAACCTTGTGTGCAGCAGCCCGCCCAGGCCCCTCCTAATACTTACCTAAGCCCCCTCTCGATCGGGTGATGTCCACGAGAGCCTTATCTCTCCGGGGACTCACACTCCTGATTTGCTTTTGGTGACAGTGGGAGCCATTGGGTCCTGCTGCCGTCAATCACAGCCAGTGAGTCAATCAGGAGACAGAGGGGGCAGGGCCGAATCACGGCTCCATGTGTGAATGGACACACAGAGCCGCGGGTCGGGAATGCGCCTGCTTGGGTGGTTGCTGTGGGGGAACGCGGCAGCAGGGAGGGGCCAGGAGCACAGACTTAGGACCTTAAAAGTGGAGAATCCGGGCTGCTCTGTGCAAAACCATTGCCCAGAGCAGATAAGTATAAAAATTTTTTTTTCCTTTAAAAAAACAAACAACAAGACTTTAATATCACTTTAACAGAGATCTCAATATACTGGAAGAGATGTGTTTTCATCACATTAGCACTCCCAATTTTGTGATGCAACAGAGGAAATGGTGATGCATGGATGTGTTACCCGGAAAAAAGAAGCTGCCTGTCCCTTTAGAGATTAGAGACAAGCTAGGTGAATGAACACATGAACATATGAACGTAAGGGAATTGATAAGCCATGACACTATTGACTGCAGCCACAGAGCCATACAACTTGTGAGTATTACAAGGTAAGGCAAACAAATTACACAGGGCATATAACTACCCCAATACCCAATTAAAACAATAAAAAATTTTGAAAATGTACAATGCCTTTAACAGGGCTAGGAGTGGAGCTAGCACCTTTGTGAAGACTTGTGGTGTGAAAGAGAGCCCAAAAGGTAGGGCGACAAATTGAAAGAGTCTCCCACAACAAAGCATAGAAACTGATGGTGTGTGGGAAAGATGGGAATGTGAAGATAGGCATCTTGGATGTCCACTGATGCCAAAATTTCCCCCGATCTGAGAGAAGCAAAGAAAGCTCTTGCAGACTCCATATGAAATTTGTTCAGGGGTTTTAAGTGACCAAAAATGGGGTGATTAGAGATTAGGAAGGGGATCAAAGAAGGGGCAGTTATAGATATTCGATTTTGCACCCCATAGAAATCGTGGTCTGGGAAGTCTTTGATCCAGACTGGCAAAAGGCCAACAGAAATCCCCCCACTCTGGAGAGTGGTGGTGTCCCTTCATTGTGAAAAGGGGTTTTGGGTAGGTTTTGAGGTTGAAAGCTTGTGTCGAAAGGATGGACTCACCTTTGACTTAGGACACCAGGGGGGGAAACAATCCCTTTCAGTGAGAAGAGGTAGTAGCCATAGTTGTAGTAGGCTTAGGCTGTTTATTGTGGGGTAGAACTTTCCCCCCAGTAACTCCCTTGATAAACTTATCAAGAGAAACACCAAAACAGGCACTTCCCATCGAAAAGAAGCCTTTTACAAGCTGGTTCAGGAGACCGCGTCTTTAACCACAAAATACTGTGCAGAGAGCAGTGTCGTCCTAGTGAATTGCCCTCTCCATCAACAAAAAAATAGCAGCACCAAAGCGTGAGCTGCAATTGTTCCAGAAGACCAGGGCCCTCAAAGGCAGGATCGTGTTCTCTATTCTTTTTTGCAAGTTCAGTTATTTACAGTCTGACATGGCCGCAATGTGTCCCAGGAGGCCAAGTCAATATGTAGCACTGTGAAGGCTGCAGTGCTATTCTTACTATGTCTGTGTTTATACAGATGAGCAGTGAGAGTCCGTGTGTTTCCTGCAGGCAGAACATTTAGGCCCATGGAGGCCACACAGACACAGGCCAGCAAGGAAAGCTGTACATTCCATCCCAGTTAATCACTGTGTGGTCTTAGAATTTTCACCAAGCAACAGCTATGGCCCTAAATGTCTTCACATTTATAGGTGTAAATGACTAAACCTCCAGCAAAGCACCTGTGCTCGAGTTATCCTTCTGCAAGAAGATTTTATATCACCATTTACACATAGAGGCTTCAATACATAAAAATAAACATAGACATTCAGAGAGCCCATTACATTTTGCATAAGCAGTATTAACTACTGAAAGCAGCAGCTTCTAACCAACAGAAATAGGCTAAAAGCTACTGAGCATATTTAAAACGTGTAATTCAGTAGGAAACAAAATGCTGCAAAGGAGAACAGGTCAGATTGACTTTCAGTAACGAAATGTTAAAGTAGATGTAAACTATAATTGGATGAAAAAGTAAGTTTGCTAAAGTAGTGTACATCATAAACGGCTGAGCTGAAAAAAACAAAACAAAAAAAAAAAAAAACAGTTTTCACCTTTTATTTTCATACTTTTTGATCTCAGTGCTGCTCATCTCCTGCAGCCTCTTTGCAGGAACTTTCTGTCTACATTAACTCCAGTGATGGCTTCTTGGCATTTCTTTTGACTGGTTCACCTGTGAACCACCAAAGGGGGCAGGTCACTGATGGTGGCAACATTGGTGTGTGTTGAAATGGCCACTTATAGCACCCATCAGAAGCCCATGCAACAGGGTGCCCACACAGTAAAGTGCCTTGTTACCCTATAACAGGAAGTAAATGAACAAGGACCTTCATGCCAGGATCACCATGTTATGTTAAGGAAAGCTGAAAATGTAAAAAATATTTAAAAAAAACATTAAAGTGATTGTAAAGGAACAAGGTTTTTTACCTTCATGCATTCAATACTTCTGTGTGCGGCAGCCCCCCCAATACTTACCTGAGCACACTCCAGATCCAGCGATGTCCACGAGAGCCTTGCCTCTCTCTGGGGACTCAGACTGATTGGCTTTGGGAGCAGCGGGAGACATTGGCTCCCGCTGCTGTGAAACACAGCCAGTGAGCCAAAAACCAGGGCTTTAGTATCATTTTAACATGTTAAAGCTTATATGAAGTTTTACTGACTGGGTTTACATATACTTGAGATGTACTTAAAGTGGTTGTAAAGGTAGAAAGGTTTTTTATCTTTACGCATTCTCTGTATTAAGGTAAACAAAACTTCAGGGTCCAGCCCCCCCCCCCCCCCCTTATACTTACCTGAGCCGCATCTTGCTCCAGCGATGTGCATGAGAGCAGATCTCCTGGGTCTCATCTTTGGCTCACACAGCAGCGGGAGTCATTGCTTTCTGCTGCTGTCAATCACAGCCAGTGAGCCAATCAGAAAAGAGCAGGGGCGTGGCTTAGCCATGCCATGTGTGTGAATAGACAAAGTCAATTCACAGGAGTATGGCCCCATTGCAAGAGGCTTGCTAATGGGGGCACTTAACGGGGGGAGGGGCCAGGAGTGCGAGCGGGGGGACCCAAACAGAAGAGGATCTGGGCTGCTCTGTGCAAAACCATTGCAGGCAGCAGGTATTACATATTTGTTTTTTTAAATCACAAACTAATCACGTTAAAGTTTCAAATTTTAGGTCACCTCTTGGTCTGCATACACTCCTATGAAGATGATAGAAGTTAGGATGTAAACGAGCTGTGACAGATTTAAAAGTAGCATTCCAGTCAAATCCTAACTGTGTCTTAATCTACTCCCACCCCCAATCCAAGCCTATTCTATCTACCCTGTAAACGAAAGACGTCTATACTTACCCATGCTGTGGGCATTGCGCTCTGGTCACATGATCATTTCCTAGCGTTGGCTTCGGTGTAGAGGAGGGACAGCTGACAACCAATGCCCTAGAGCAGGAATATGCAATTAGTGGACCTCCAGCTGTTGCAAAACTACAAATACCATCATGCCTCTGCCTCTGGGTATCATGCTTGTGGCTGTCAGAGTCTTGCTATGCCTCATAGGACTTGTAGTTCTGCAACAGCTGGAGGTCCGCTAATTGCATATCCCTGCCCTATAGTAAGCCTATGGGTAATGTTATTGACAAGGCTCTGCAACCATTGTCTGAGATCTTTCCCCTTTATGGAAACCGGCCACTGAAGAGATCAGGTGACCAGACTGAATAGGTAAGTATAGAGATCTTCCCTTACAGGATGGTTAGAATAGGCTTAGAATGGAGGTGGGAGCAGGTTTAGGTATAGTTAGGATTTGACTGGCCTTTTACTTTTGTTTAGCACCTAATACTAGCATTTTATATGATGCCACACTCTGCATTAAATCCAACTTCCTTATAGATAACAACAAATGGGAGCTATTATATTATGAGAGATAAGACAGAGCACATCAGTGTACGAAATGGTAGTAAAGGACAACAGAAAAAAAAAACAAATGATTATCTGGATGTCATTACTGCAGACTTTGCATTATCCTCACTTCAAATACACCTAATAACAGACCAGAGTTTTACACATGTTCTGAACAATCTATGGAGAAGTGTATTCTGGAGATGCCATACCTGTAAAGCCTCAGGTTGCATAGAGAATGTTTTTATTCTAGCTTCTCCTCATTTCCTCTAAAATCCTGTGAGATGTCACATACTACACAAGGACAGCTGCCTTTATCGCATGACCAGGACATCCCTGTTAGCCCATTTCCTATCTCTTCATATAGGGATCTCCAAACTTTCTAAACAAAGAGCCAGGTCACTATCCTTCAGACTTTAGCGGGGCCAGACTCTGGCCAGTGGGAGTAGATAATGCCTTAGGCTTGGTGGTCAGTGGGAGAAAAAAAATTACACAACACCCCTGTGATTAGGAGGTGGAATAGTGCCCCATCAATTGTATAAGTGGGGAGAATAGTGCCGCCATTGTTGGTGTCAGTGAGAAAAATAGTGCCCCATCATTGGTGTCCAATGGAGGAATAGTGCCCCATTTTTGGCGTTCGTGGGAAAAATAGTGCAATATCATTGGTGTAAGTGGGAGGAATAGTGCCCCATCAATGGTGCCAGAGGAAAAATCTGTCATTCTGGATGTAAGAGGGAGGAATAGTGCCTTGTATCAGTGGAAGGAATAGTGTTCCAATTGGCCACATAAAAGCAAGTAAAGGGCCGCAGTTTGGAGACCACCGTCTTAGCAGTTCACCTTTATATCAAGACAGAAAATTGCATGATGGTTCGCCACAGATGGATTCTGGATAAAGATGTGCATCAAGCACCTTAGCGCTATTGCCTCCTTCACCCTAGTTATCCCCTTGGCACCGGTGCCTCCCGTCCCTGTAAGGGCTTTTAAATGCTGGGAGGTGGGGCAGGGTTTCTGATCAGGTCACCGCCGTGATTGACTGTCACAGCGGTCACATAACCGGAAAGCTTCTTATTCTGTGCCAACGCAGCTCTGTTTATCTTTATATATGTGGCCTCTCAGCATTAAGGCTCATCCACCAAGAGGCTGCTTATTTGCGTACGGCCGGCAGAAAGAAATTAAGGTAAGTTAAAGGATGAAGCTTATTTGTGATCATCATAGTTCTCGCAAGAACATTAGAATACAAGTAATGACCTATGCCTCAAACAAGACAGAGCTAAAAAAACAGTCACTCAAAATGATTGTAAGGAAATAACGCACAGATAATTCTCAGACTTACATTTCTCTTGCTCCTTAGTATCTATACATTCTTTGATCGAGTCTGTGATCCCCAAGCTTGCAGCAGTAGGCAGTGGTCCCAGAAGAGATTCTATAGGAAGTGGTTTTATCGTAGGGACATAACAATTCGATTCATCCCTCTCTGCAAGTTCGTTGTAAAAATCTTTATTTAGGTGACTGGCGGCTGCTTCCAGCTCCTCATCCTCCTGTTCATCTTCCAAAGTGCTTCGACTGTCTTCCACATCTTCAAAAACAGATTAGCATTATTGTCCTATTTGGAGATCAGTTTAAATAACATTACATTCTACAAAAGTCATATCTTTCCAAACCCATTTCTGGTTGACGTGTGGCTAACCCACCCAGGTTCCTATTTTCTGTTATGTGGGTTGTGTTTGGAAGCAGGGGCTTCTTTGAGACACCGATAAAACCCATTGGCACAAACTGCAACATTTAATGAGCTTTTAAGATAGGGAAGACCCTGGACCAGTGTTGCCAACTGTCAGTATTTTTACTGGCAGCCAGTAAAAAATGGGCACTTTTCTGCTGCCAGCAAATGCCAGTGACAGGAAAAGGTTGCCAGCAAAAAATATGGCTGTGACGCTCGGCTTGGAACTGCGCATTTACAGTTCCAGTCCGGAGCCAGCCGAGACCATCCGAGTGCCTGTTACAGTATGTTCGGGCGGCGCTAGCGCAACTACAGCGCCTCAAAGATGCGGCTTGCAGGACTTTTGGCGCCCTGCCAGCGCACCGCTCCAGTGTGAAAGCTCTCGGGCTTTCACACTGGAGTGACAGGAGAGGCTCTTTACAGGGGCTATGCAGGCGCTATTTTTTGCGCTATAACGCCTGTAATGCACCTCAGTGTTAAAAGCAGCCTTAGCGCTGTTTGGACTCAAGGGACCACCTGCTGTGGAGAGAGATTGTTACTCAGGAGGGGATGTGTTGCGTCAGTGAGGTGTCATCATTTGTGCTGCTGCACACTGCTGTCAGTGTCACTTTCATGTGTGTGTGTGTGTGCCTGCCCATTCTAATTTATTGCCCTCCTATACCTGAGCTACTTACTAACTATATTGAAAATAAAATAAGAAATATGTTTTTTGCCTTAATATCTACCTTAAATCACATTGCTAATTGCATATTGTACTTGTTTGTAGAGCGTAAATGCTGAAATTTAGGCTTAAAACTGTAATTTTGTACTTTTTGGAATTGCCAGTAAAAACGTGGCTGTGCCAATAAATGTTATGTCTTGTCAGTACATTTCAATCTAGTAGGTTGACAACACTGTCCTGGACCACCATCAATTTCTACCACTGAGTGAAGAGGTAAGGATTCTATAATATTCCCTTCTGAGCTCACAGCTCCCTTCTGAACTCGGTGGGCATGATAACATCATCGGTTAGACCCCACCCAACGAGTTTTGCAACAAACAGAGCAACAAGTGACATCTGCTAAAGTTTAAATAGACTCCCCTGCCACCACTGCTGCACGTGTGTAAGCAAAAAATGTGAGCATTAAATCCTACTACAAAATAGTGCAGTTGGAGACCAGCCACAAGAGGCCAAACTGAAGATAAAAAGGCCTAAAATGTATTTTATTTATATACTTTAGTTCTAAAATCCCCTTCTCTTGAATCACATTAAATGTAGTCATTTTGGAGGGCTGTCCACATACTCCTGACCATATGGCTAGGTTTGACCAATGGTCAGGTGTCCACAAACTTCTGGCCATATAGTGTATATTGTAGACATTGCTTTAGGATTATTATCTACAGTTACTCTAAAATTTTTAAAAAACTGACATCAGTTTTTAGTAATTGGATAGTTCTAGATTATTAAGTCTCACCTTCTTTACTGTAAGAAGCGTAGATTCCTTTTGCTTTCGGCCTACTGTTTTCTAGCTCATTCTCAATTTCATCCTGGTAGGTCGTAATCTCTCCTGTCATTGCAAAATCACAAGGGTAAGCAAGATGGATTCACAAAAACTTGTCTAGGCTGGACAGTATTATGAACGCTGCTTACCTTCCACATCATCCAGCTTTTTTGACAGTTCGTGTTCGAGCTGCAGAGGAAAAAAAAAAAACAAGAAAAAAAGATGAACACTAAGGCAGAGTCTTTTAAAGGAAATCTTCAGAACAGAGTACAATGAAATATCGCATTTTCTAGCAGTCCATTAGAAGAGAAGCACTCAAGTCAAAGGTCTGTCTGTTCCACAACACCTGCTTATCTGCCTTGAAAGGTATTCAAATGAACACACCAGGGCCCACCAAAAACTGAGAATACAGTTATTAGGTCAACTTATTCTTTAAAGGGAATGTATTTAATATTGCTTATGAAGATAAATTTACTTCTATGGCCAACAGGTGGATCTTTAGACTCTTATTTCATTTTTGCCCATCTATCACTTGGCTGCTCTGTTGTTGATGATGAAAAAAAAAATGTTAACAGAGTTTAGTAGCTGAAGCTTAAATGTAAACATACAGTGAATGACAGAGAAATGACACTCCCTGCACTTCCCTGCCTGCTTAGTTCAGACAGGTGTATGAGGTTTCAATTATAGAATGTTTAAAGGCAAACAACCTCCCCTGTGCTTAATCTTTAAAAACCGCATAATGCTCTGTAACACCAGTATCATGGGAGCACTTGTATTAACATTTATTTTTAAAAAATAAAGATTTTCCATATGCATAGCCAGATATTGCTCTTCTCGTTCTCAGTGGCATAGATGAATAGAAGAAACCGAGGGGCACTTTTTTTCATTTGATGTGGGGCTGCCTCGTTATTCAAGATAAATGGTCCCAAGTGGTACAATTCCTACATGATCCCCTTTAACCCTTGACCCTAAACCTTCCCTAACCCTGATGTAGAAAAAATAGGATTTTTTTAACAGCTTACCTGTAAAATCCTTTTCTTTTGATGTACATCATGGGACACAGAGCCTCAGTAATTACTGATGGGTTATATAGGGTATCACTAGGTGATTGGACACTGGTCACACCCTAAACAGGAAGTTCAACCCCCTATATAATCCCTCCCCTTACAGGGAATACTTCAGTTTTGTAGCAAAGCAATATAAGTGTATTAGAAGAGGGGCGGGACCTCTGTGTCCCGTGATGTACATCAAAAGAAAAGGATTTTACAGGTAAGCTGTTATTAAAAATCCTATTTTCTTTCTCGTACATCACGGGACACAGAGCCTCAGTAATTACTGATGGGATGTCCCAGAGCAATGCTATCTGAGGGGAGGGGACCACACAACGTAGGGTGTAATCAGACCTGAGGAGCATGTACCGCTGCCTGCAGCACACTACACCCAAAGGCGATATCGTCATGCCTTCTCACATCCACCTGATAAAATCTGGTGAATGTATGGACTGAAGACCAGGTTGCGGCCTTGCAGATTTGAGCCATAGAGGCCTGGTGATGCACCGCCCAAGAAGCACCAATAGCCCTTGTGGAATGTGCCTTGATCTGAAACGGAGGAATTTTGTGTTTTAAACCGTAAGCTTGAATAATCATTTGTCAAATCCATTTAGAAATGGTAGACTTTGACGCTGCCTGTCCTCTATTGGGACCTTCTGGCAGCACGAACAAAACGTCCATTTTGCGAACTTGAGCAGTTGCTTCCAGATAAGCTTTGACTGCTCTTACTACATCCAAAGAATATAGTGACCTTTCTTCCGAAGAACAGGGATCAGGGATCAGGAAAAAAGGAAGGCAGAACAATATCTTGGTTTAGATGAAAATCTGAAACAACTTTCGGTAAAAAACTAGGATGAGGGCGCAATACCACTCTATCCTTATGTATGATCAAATTAGGCTCTTTACAGGAAAGAGCTGCTAATTCTGATACTCTTCTAGCAGAAGAAATGGCTACCAGAAAAATTAATTTTCTAGTCAACAAGATTAAGGGAATCTGACATATTGGTTCAAAAGGCTGTTTCTGTAAAACAGACAGAACCAAATTCAAGTCCCAGGCCGAGACCTTGCCCTTGATGGTACTCAAGGCCAGCTTCATCTCTAATCCCAATTGCAGAAAAATCAAGAATTCTACCTATCACATATTTTCTGGGATGCCAACCCCTGGATTCACACCAGGATACATAAGCTTTCCAGACTCTATGATAAATTACTCTGGAAGCTGGCTTCCTTGCATTGATCAAGGTAGATATCACAGGACCTGAAAGCCCACGACTGTTCAGAACGTGGGTCTCAATAGCCAAACCGTCAAATTTAGCGTTTGTAAGGCAGGATGGAACACTGGACCTTGAGATAACAGGTCTGGGCGTGACGGTAGGGTCCACGGGGAACCCACCGTCATCCTTACTATTTCTGCATACCAAGTCTTCCTGGGCCAAGCGGGGGCTACCAGAAGTACCGACTTCCTTTCCTGCCTGATCCTGCGAAGGAGTCGTGGCAGTAGCAGAATAGGCGTGAATGCATAAATCAGTGAGAACTGATGCCACGGAATCACCAACGCATCTGTTCCGTATGCAAGGTGATCCTTTGTCCTTGCCACAAATTTGTCTATCTTTTTGTTGAATCTGGATGCAAAGATATCTACATCTGGAACCCATCATCTTTGGCATATGGCCCAAAAGATGTCGGGATGAAGAGACCATTCCCCTGGGAGTAACTGCTGTCGACTTATATAGTCCGCCTGCCAGTTCTCTATCCCTGGAATGAAAATTGCTGATATGCATGGCACATGCTCTTCTGCCCAGACTAAGATCTGGTTCACTTTCCTTTTAGCCGCCCAGCTCCTGATGATTGATATAAGCCACTGCTGTGGCATTGTCAGACTGAATCCTGACTGGGCAACCCTGTAGCCTGAGAGTCCAGGCCTTTAGGGCTAGATATGCCGCACGGATCTCCAGAATGTTAATGGGCAAGGTCCTCTCGGCTTTTGACCATACCCCTTGGACCGCAGACTGTTCCAAAACTGCTCCCCAACCTGAAAGATTGGCATCCGTTGTTACCACCGTCCAGGTAACCGGTAGAAAGGATTTCCCTTTCTGCAGGCTTTCGGGTATTAACCACCAATTGAGGCTCTGACGCACTGCATGCGACAGGTGCATCGGAAAATCTAATGCCTGAACCTTCTTGTTCCAGGCCGACAGGATACTGTGTTGCAGCAGTCTTGAATGAAACTGAGCATAGGGAACTGCTTCGAATGAAGCTACCATCTTTCCCAGCAGCCTCATACAAAGGCGGACAGAAGGACCCTTTTTGGTCCTGACTACCAGAATCAGCTCCCTTAAGGCAGTAATCTTTGCCTGAGGTAAAAATACTTTCTCTTGGGTTGTATCTATAATCAGACCCAAATACTCCAGTCTTCTTACTGGTTTTAGGAAAGATTTTTCTAGGTTGAGAATCCAACCTAGGCGTTCCAGATACTTGACTGTGGTCATCAAGTTCCCGCTCAAACAGGCTACCAACCGGTCTATCAAGAGCAGGTCGTCTATGTACGCTATGACAGTTATACCTTGAGCCCTTTATCTGGCCAGAGGAGGAGCCAAGATCTTTGTAAACACTCAAGGTGCAGTGGCTAGCCCGAAAGGCAGAGCTACAAACTGGTAATGGCGCCCTCCTATCTCGAAGCGCAAGTACCTTTGATGAGCAGGAAAAATGGGTACATGCAGATATGCATCTCTGATGTCTATCAATGCCAGAAATTCTCCTCCCTGCAGGATGGAGACTACTGACTGGATTGATTCCATGCGAAAGGATCGAATCCTTAGGAATCGATTCAGATCCTTTAGATCCAGAATGGGTCTGACATCCATTTGGCTTTTGGATCGTAAAAAGGTTGTTATAAAATCCCAATCCTTGATCTTTCGTGGGAACCACCATGATGACTTCTTGCCACAAAAGCCGCTCTAACGCTAGAAGGAGCAACTGCTTTTTCTCTGGATCCCTGGGGACATTTGATCTGAGGAAACGAGGAGAGGGGAATTCTTGGAACTCCAGTTTGTAACCTAAAGTTACTGTGGAGATTACCCATCTGTCCTGAAAATCCTCCTGCCAGAGCTTTGAGAACTGTAGCAGTCTTCCCCCCACTCGAGCGAGCGGGGGCGCCCCTTCATAAAGAGGCTTTAGTGTCTTGTCTAGCAGGCTTCTTCCCCCAGGACCTCTTTTGTCCCTGGGATTGACTCTTGTTTCTTGACCCAGATGGAGGAGGCGGTCGTGACTGCCTGGAGGCTGATGCTCCTGGCACTGGGGAAAGAGTCCGTTTGAAAGAGGGACGCTTACTCCTTTTCTTAACAGGTAAGAGAGTGCTTTTCCCACTAAAGATCTTTTGGATATAATTGTCCAGATCTTCTCCAAACAGCCTTGCACCACGAAATGGAAACCCAGCCAGAAGTTTCTTACATGGTGCTTCAGCTGACCAATTTTTCAACCATAAGATTCTACGCATATGCACCAACCCAAGTGAAAGACGAGAGGTTTGCATGATAGAATCTCTGATGGCGTCGACAGCAAAATATAAGGCCGCTGGAAGGTTAGCCAACCCCTGGGCCTGCTGTTCAGGAAGAACTTTGATGACCTGCTTAACATGGTCTCTTAAGTACTGACAGACTCCGATCGCTGCTACTGCAGGTTGAGCTACTGAACCTGCTAAGGAGAAAACATCTTTCAACAGGGATTCCATCTTTTTATCAACAGGATCCCTGAGCATCTGAGCATTGTCTACAGGACAAGTCATACTTTTATTTACGGAGGAAATGGCGGGATCAACAGCCGGTATGCCCCACATTTTTATAAACTTTTCTTCCTTAGGATAAAGTGTTAAAAACTTTTTTGGCGGAATAAAACGTTTATCTGGGTGATCCCACTCAGAATAAAGGAGCTTTTCAAGTAAATTATGAACAGGAAAAGCATGTGTTGTTTGAGGAGGCTTCAGTGACCCCAAAGAAGAAGAGGGTTCTTTAACTGATTCAGATATGGGTACTTTAAATGTGGAGCGGACCAATCCAGCAAGGATCTGTACTAAGACTTTCTCATCCTGAGAAGCCGAAGAAGGCCCTTCTCCACTTGATTCCTTAGAGGAGGAATCATCCGTCCTATCCCGATGCTCTGAAAGGGATTCTTCTCCTTTATCCCAGAGCTCCTCTGCCTGAGGGTCCTGGGTAATAGAGGAAGACCTAGTGCGTTTTCTTCCACTGAGTGAAGATGCAATTACGGCCATTAATCTTTCCTCTAAACCATTAATGGTTGAGGAAAAAACCTCCTGTGTAATGTATACAGGGGCTGAAGTGCCAGAAGCAGATGCAGCCCCTGACCCCAACGTCTCTCCCTGGCTAGCCGTCTCTGGCCCTTCAGGGGGGGAAGGTGCTGCAGAAAGGGGGTCCTCAGAGCCTGAGGGATATCCCCTAGAGCCTCTGGTTTTTGGGGTATTTGTACCTCTTCTACCCATAGTGCAAAGCAACAAGGTGGAGGTATCAAAAAAATGAAACACTGACTGCTGAGCGATGTAGTCCAGCAACAGCCTTGCTACCAATGCCCAGTCTAGTGTTTCTCAGTAAATGCTGCCTAGAAGAACGCCTGTGTCCCACCTTACATGCGACTGTCAGCTCTGTGTCCCTCCATAGGCTGTGTGCACTTGCAAAGTGTGCTTCTTATAGCCTTGCAGCCGGTGACGTGGGCGTCTAAACACGCCGGACGTCGCACTGACGCTCCGCCCCCCCCCCCTCCTCTGACCACCCCCCCTCCTCATTTTTTCAAAAAAAGTGCACTTCCCGCATGAGCCGACCCTCCGGGACAAGCGTGGAGGGGAGGCTGGGGGTGGAGAAGGAAGGAGAGAGGCCAGCAGTGATGGGGTCCGCCATATGGCAATGGCGGCGGCGATAGTGCGGTATACTACCGCCTCACAGACCACTTGCGGCCCCCCCCAATTTTTGGGGGGAATATCCCAGAGGAGAGCCCCCCATCCCATCCTACCTGGAGCTCGGCTGGAGGAGCTGTGCAGCGTGAACATCGAGACAGACAATCAAGCATGAAAAGGTATGTGCTCTTGGCAGCCCCCGGTGGTGACAATAGGCATAGCATACATTTACTTAAAGGAGAAACCTACTACAATTCAAAAATTCTGTGGAATCTCCCTTACCTTATCCAGCTGCAGGGTTCTGTTATACAGACCCAATCTTCACCTCTCACGGTGGGCTCCGTTTTGGAAAACCTTCAGAGACTGGGGCCCCCTACGGATAGGGGGATCCGCAGTTCTGGGCCTGTAAAGCACCCGGCCAGAAATAAGGCTAGAAAACCAAATTCTGAAATGCGGGGTCCAGCTCCGGTTCACCTGGCTTGCCCCAATATAGGATATTCCCTTTGGAGCTCAGCACAGGACATCTTTACACGTCCAACACCTAAGACACTGGCGAAAAAACTGAGGTATCCCTGTAAGGGGAGGGATTATATAGGGGGTTGAACGTCCTGTTTAGGGTGTGACCAGTGTCCAATCACCTAGTGATACCCTATATAACCCATCAGTAATTACTGAGGCTCTGTGTCCCGTGATGTACGAGAAAGAAATAAGAGACACACGTTTTACATGATGTGCTATTTGCCGCTCAGAAACGTATAGCTCGCCATTGGATGTAAGCTCTTGCCGTTTAATAAACAGATTTATACTCACCGGGGGATGCCCGGCCAAGTATAATAAAATCTGGGATCGTTGGTTGGCTGTCCTGGAAACTAGTCCTTAGCCTTACCAGGTATTTCAAATTAACCAAGTGTATTCTCTCTACTTGCTGCTGTGCCGCTGTCCTTCAATATTTCTAAGGTTCTTTTCGGTACCTAATTGTATACAGTTCTGAATCGCTGTTTACCACCATTTTTTTCCTTTATGGTACTATTCATAATGTATGCTTCAGATCTGTGCTAGGGGCTGCTCACCCACCATCTGGGCAACACCACCATGTTATGTCCCATCCCCCATTTTTCACACTTTTTTTTAACTCCTTTCTTACTAATTACGACTGTGTCCTCTTCCTATTCCATACCCATATCTTCTCAGTGTCTACTTTCTTAAAACAGACTTCCTCCAGAATTCCCTATTAACTACTTGACTCTCCCTCCATAATACCTTCTATATTAAATAATTGGGGGGAAAAAGAGGGAAAGGACACCCTGGGAGTACTGGAGATATCTCCACACACTCATATGCAGTTGGCCTATCCTCTAAATTGGACGTACACATTTTCCTTTGGTTATTGTCCATGTAGTCAACCATGCTACAACACACAAAATCTGATAATACCTCTCTGGAGACAAGAGACTTAGGGCCCTTTCAAAGGAGTGATCCGCCTGGCAGACTCCGCTTTGCTCAGCAGGGCATCGATCTACTGATTCATGCCGAGCAGGCGGATGACAATTCCGTCTCTGCTTACTGTGCTGAGACGGACCTGTCAGAGCCCCTCCTCTATGGGGAGACCGGATGAAAATGGACCGCCTGTCCATTTTCATCCGATCCACCAGACAGATGGAAAATAGGGTGACTATCCGTCTGGATTTCATGGACAGGATCGGATATCGGCAGGGATGTCAACGGACGTGTCACCGCTGATATCCGCTGCCCCATAGGAGTGAATGGAGGCTCTGATCAGGTCCACCTGGAAAACTGACAGGCGGACCTGATCAGAAAGCCCGTGTGAAAGGGGCCTAAAGAGGTAACAACTGTTTATAATTGTCAGTTGTCCTGTAAGAACTGGTATTATGTTGTTCTATGATGGAACTTCACACTCATTTTTGATGTTCCTCGCTACTCTTGTCTTTACAAAATTACAAATAAAAAACTGACCCAAACGCATTCTAGTTTCCCTTTAAAACATCCAGTCACTGAATCTTCGGTTTGAAATCCCTATTCTGACATTCACATGTAGTGGCAGCAAACCTAGTTAAATTCTAAAGGCCAAATTTCTCAAATATTTCTGTAACTATTTAAAAAAAAGATGAAACATATCTGTAGCCTTTTCACTCTGTTGAGTTCATTACCACTACATTAATCCCAAAATGACCCGATTATCGCCAAGTGGCTCTTTTCAATGTGTGACATTACTTCTGAATATAGTACGTCTTCCCAACTGGCAAAGCAAAGATAAATCTCAATTCCTGTGTTGCCAGGGGAAGATTTGCCTCGCTGGCTGCTCTTCCCCCTTGGATAGAGCTCGTAGATTGGCACAAGGCCTGGCATCTACTTCCATCAACAAGGCAAGACAATAGCTCTCCCTAAGCCAGCACCCTCCGCTTCCAGAACTTTACATGACCCAGGCTCCACTCCATCTATGAAAAATTACATTTTTGTCTTACAACGCCAGTTAAATATCTAAATACACTGTTTTAATACATATATGGTAGGTGGTTTATCAGTAAAAGTTTGTATTTCAGTTCATCCAGCCCCAAAATATACACACCCCACCAGTCAGGAAAGCTAGGATGGTGACCTGACTTTTCCCTGTTGAAGTTAAAGTGGTTCTAAAGGCTCCAGGTTTTTTACACTCATGAATTCTATGCACAAAGGTAAAAAAACTCCTCTGTGCAGCAGCCCCCCCTAATACTTACCCGAACCCTGTTGTGATCCAGCGATCTGCACGAGAGCCTCGGCTCTCCGGGCATTTTCCCTACTTGTAGGGTGAAACAGCAGCAGGAGCCATTGGCTCCAGCTGCTGTCAATCACAGCCAGTGAGAAGAGAGGGGGCAGAGCTGAACCGTAGCTCTGTGTGTGAATAGACACTGGCTGGCTGCCCCCCCCCCCCCATTGCAAGCTGCTTGCTCTGGGGGGACTCGGAAGAAAGGAGGGGCCAGGAGCACCAGCTCAGTGAAGATGCAGGGCTGCACAGAGTAGGTAAGTAGAACATTTTCATTTTAAAAAAATTGCCTTTAATATCACTTTAAGTAGCACACCTTGGTCACTTTCCTGTACTTGTGACTGGGCAGTGAAGAAGCAACAGCAGACAGATGGACTCACAACTCTCCTCCTGAAAGCATGTTGCTTGTGAGCTCATGTACACCACAGCACACCAGAATTGCCACCTACCTGTAGTTTTGCCCCTCCCAATCCCAGTTACAGTTTTGTCGGCAAAAGATAGCCAGACCACAGGAATGGAACATTTTACGCATTTCACGCACATGTAGAATTTACGAGCAAGCACAAGTGTGCGTAAAATGCGTAATAATTCATTTCTGTGGTCTTCAGTTTTCCTAATTTTATGACTTAAAGAAGCAACAAATATGTTTCTTGTGTGTTGTCATCCATTTATTATGAATATATTAAAATAATTGTAAAGTCTTCTTTTTTTTTTTTGTTAAAAATAACAAACATGTTATACTTACCTACCCTGTGTAGTGGTTCTGCACAGAGCAGCCCCGATCCTCCTCTTCCCGGGTCTTTCTTTGCTGATCTTGACCCCTTACTTCTGTTGAGTGCCCCCACAGCAAGCAGCTTGCTATGGGGGCACCCGGGCTGAGCTGCAGCTCCCGGTGTCCATTCAGACACAGAGTCGCAGTCCGGCCCCACTCCCTTTCACTACTAATTGGCTCACTGACTTTGATTGACAGCAGTGGGAGCCAATGGCGCCGCGCTGCTGTCTCAGCCAATGAGGAGGGGAGTCCTGGACAGCCGGGTCTCTAGTGCAACATCGCTGGATATAGATGGACCCAAAGTAAGTATTGGGGGGGGCTCAAAACACTCTGGGTTATTGTGACCTAGTAACTATGCAGCTTGATCAACTGAATTACACAGGTGGTTAGACCAAAGAAGACAAAAGTCTTCAGCAAGAATAATGGAGTTCACCTGTTGTAGACGTTGCTTCTTCTGACCTGCAGTGTAGGAAGGAGGGTCACACTCCTGGTCCAAATCAACCTTCATAAATTCATCTATTGTTAACTGGCTCGTTGGGGTGTCTTCAAATTCAGTCAGCCTAAAAAACACACAAAACTGCATTGATTACAAACAGCACAAAAAAAGCAGGGAATGCCAACATTTTAGGGAGCTTTACACATTTCAAAATTAGTTCTGCTTATACTGTATCTTATCTGCTGGCCATAGAGAGCATGTAGTACATTAAAGTGGAGTTCCACCCACTTTTACAACTCTTCAGCATCCCTCACTAATCTGTGCACTGCAAAGGAATTGGATATTTTTTAATTTTTTTTCTCAGCACCTACTGTATATCTGCTGTATTCATTTTTCACTTCCTCCTCCCTAGCCGTGGCTCATCGCATCATTTCCTGTTTGCAATGCCTTCTGGGAAGGGGCGGCAACTTCCTCTGACACTGCCGTTGCTATGGAAACCTGACCTGAAACCTATTACACTGCTTGTGCTGCACTGAGCATGTGCGAGATCTGCAAGGATGAGATCCAGGAAGAAATACAGTCTGGCTTCAGATGCCCACACTTAAGATGGCTACGGCCTGCTGTAAGTTTATAAAATAACAAACTACTGCTATAAACTAACAAAACAGACCTTAGTTTACAGACTAACTTTACTAGAATACATTAAGCTTGTGTATTATAGGGGTATTTTTATTGAAAAAGTATAATTTTGTCCGGAACACCACTTTAAAGAATACATTACTCTAACATTTCATAATCCTGATGTGTGCCCAGAGTACCATCTCCTGTACTTGTGTTAAAAAGTGTCCTATTCTCGTTGTAATGCTTCCTTTGTGTGAAATTCCTGGTGATCCTGCCAGTTCCTCTGCTTTCCAATTTCAAAGCTAGGCATGAGAGCACATCCATACCAGCGTGGTCAGTTTTCTGACTGTGCTGGGAGAACAGCTTGCCTGTCCTCCAAAAGGTCAGACTTGTGCTGACACGACACTTGCACAGCCATTCACCAAGAAGATCAGTATAATGTGGTTTCTCTACCCCCACCTCTCAAAGCTTCATATGCAGCTGAGAACTAAGCTTATGTGATCACTTAAAATGAAAGAAAAATAAAGATTTGTCGGTGCCAGAAAATATCCAGTGAGCGGCAGTTGTGTGGAGGAAAATGCCTTGTTGATGTCAGAGGAGAATGGGCAGAGATGATAGAAAGGCAATAGTAACTCAAATAACTACTCGTTACAACCAAGGTATGCAGAATATCATCTCTCAACGCATAACACTTTGAAACTTGAAGCAGATGGGCTACAGCAGCAGAAGACCATATTTGGTGCCACTCCTGTCAGCTAAGAACAGGAAACTGAGGCTACAATTCACACAGGCTCACCAAAATTGAACAATAGAAGATTGGAAAAATGTTGTCTGGTCTGATGAGTCTCGATTTCAGCTGCGATCTTCAGATGGTTGGGTCAAAATTTGGTGTAAACATGAAAGCATAGATCCATCCTGCCTTGTATCAATGGTGCAGCCTGGTGGTGTAATGGTGGGGGAATATTTCCTTGGCACACTTTGTGCCCTTTAGTACCAATTGAGCATCATTTAAACACCACGGCCAACCTGAGTATTGCTGCTGACCATGTCCATCCCTTTATGACTACATTGTCCCCATCTTCTGATGGCTCCTTCCAGCAGGATAATGCACAAAGCTCAAATCATCTCACCACTGGTTTCTTGAACTTGACAATGAGGTCTCTGCACTCCAATGGCCTCCACAGTCACCAGATCTCAGCCCAATAGAGCACCTTTGGGATGTGATGGAACGAGAGATTCGCATCATGGATGTGCAGTCGAATAATCTGCAGCAACTGCGTGATACTATCATGTCAATATGGACCACAATCTGAGGAATGTTTCCAACACCTTGTTGAATCTATGCCACGAAGAATTAAGGCAGTTCCGAAAGGCAAAAGTGGGCAGTGGCGTACCAACGGAGGGGGGGCTGCCCCGGGTGCCACACATTGGGGGGGTGTCAGGCCACACCCAGGTGACACCCACCAGAGGGGTGACACCCAGGGTCGGCCGCCACTTTGCCTCCGCCGCTTACTAACACGGGAGAGCGGAGCAAGGACCAAGAGGCAGAATGGGAGAGAGAAACAGCAGCACTGAATAGACAGCAAGACCTGCTGGAGTTCACTTTCCAAGTTGACCAGCAGGTGATTGGTTGCTATGCCCACCTAGCAACCAATCACCTGCTGGTTAACTTGGAAAATTAACTCTGGCAGCTCCTGTTGTCTATTCAGCGCTGTTGTTTCTCTCTCCCCTTCTGCATCCTGCTCCCCCTGCCCCCGCTCTGCATGCCCGAATAAAGTAGGAAGGGGCAGAGCTGCGAGGAGGGGGGGGGGGTTGGGGCTGTGCAATACTAGGAGGCCCGGAGGTGTGGGGGGAGGCTGTGTAATGTAAAGGGGTCCAGAGGTGTTGGGGCTGTGTAATGTAAAGAAGTCCAGAGGTGTGGGGTCTGTGTAATGTAAAGGGGTTTCAGGGTGCGGAGACTGTGTAATGTAAAGGGGTTTCAGAGGTGCAAAACTGTACAACATAAAGGGGTCCAGAGGTGCGGGGGGCTGTGTAATGTAAAGGGGTCCAGAGGTGTGGGGGCTGTGTAATGTAAAGGAGTTTCAGAGGTGCAAAACTGTATAACATAAAGGGGTCCAGAGGTGTTGGGGCTGTGTAATGTAAAGGGGTCCAGAGGTGTGGGGGCTGTGTAATGTAAAGGGGTTTCAGAGGTGTGGAGACTGTGTAATGTAAAGGGGTTTCAGAGGTGCAAAACTGTATAACATAAAGGGGTCCAGAGGTGCGGGGGGCTGTGTAATGTAAAGGGGTCCAGAGGTGTGGGGGCTGTGTAATGTAAAGGGGTCCAGAGATTCGGGGGCTGTGTAATGTAAATTTGTCCAGAGGTGCTGAGCTGTGTAATGTAAAGGGGTCTAGAGGTGTGGGGGCTGTGTAATGTAAATGGGTCCAGAGGTGCTGAGCTGTGTAATGTAAATGGGTCCAGAGGTGCTGAGCTGTGTAATGTAAAGGGGTCTAGAGGTGCTGGGGCTGTGTAGTGTGAAGGGGTCCAGAGGTGCTGCGGCTGTGTAATGTGAAGGGGTCCAGAGGTGCTGGGGCTGTGTAATGTAAAGGGGGTCTTCCTACATTTTACCCAGTTATAGCTGCAGTCCTATAGATCTCTATTAGGTTGCGTGTTTTTTTTCCTGCATTTTCTCAAAACGCACCAAAAGTCCCGCATGCTGCATCTTTGGCGCCAAATGCTCTAGGTACACCCCTGAAAAGGGGGTCCAACCTGGTACTAGCAAGGTGGTACCTAAAAAAGTAGACGGTGAGTGTATATGTGGCATACAATTAAGATCCTGAAATTCATTTTTACCTGCGTTAAGTGTTGAGTATACAGCATGGTATAGAAAACCTGAAATAAAGGCTTTTCCACAACTACTAAGGCACTTCTAGGAGCATTTTTTAAATAAGGTGAAAATTAGCTCCTGATAACACATGTTCATTAAAAGCAATGCCTCTTCAAACAGAGCAGAAGCAGCACCCATGAAAACATATATGCACTTTATCCTCAACAGATAACAGCTAAACAAATAACTCCACAATGCTGACCACCATCCTCCTGAATATAACTCAGGAAGTAGAAGAGCAACAATGGCGCCACTCTAAGTGCAGTATTAAAACAAATTTAATGAATCATAAAAACAGGTACTCACAAAAGTACAAGTATTCAGGCATATAAGTACTGGGCAGGAAATGCCAGGTGTCCCAGGGATATGGTCCGGTCACGTCCTCAGATGTTGTTCCGCTCGGAGACGGGCTGTGCTGCTGTATAGGCGGCAGATCCGGCTGCTGGAACGCACTGTGTGTGACGTGTAGATCTGGGGGAATCAAGGCACTTCCGGGTCTAGGCAGGGGTGACGAATAGGCGACGCGTTTGCGGAGCTGCGCTCCTTCCTCAGGCCTAACGTGACCAAAAAACAGGACTCCCTCGAAGGCAGTGAAGGCATTTATCTTGTAGAGAACCTGAGCATAAATCTGTCAGTGTGGAGTCTGGCCATCCGGAACTGATATGACCAGAGAACACCCTGCATTCCATGGGACAATAAGCCGGAAACGACGTCGTTTCCGGCTTATTGTCCCATGGAATGCAGGGTGTTCTCTGGTCATATCAGTTCCGGATGGCCAGACTCCACACTGACAGATTTATGCTCAGGTTCTCTACAAGATAAATGCCTTCACTGCCTTCGAGGGAGTCCTGTTTTTTGGTCACGTTAGGCCTGAGGAAGGAGCGCAGCTCCGCAAACGCGTCGCCTATTCGTCACCCCTGCCTAGACCCGGAAGTGCCTTGATTCCCCCAGATCTACACGTCACACACAGTGCGTTCCAGCAGCCGGATCTGCCGCCTATACAGCAGCACAGCCCGTCTCCGAGCGGAACAACATCTGAGGACGTGACCGGACCATATCCCTGGGACACCTGGCATTTCCTGCCCAGTACTTATATGCCTGAATACTTGTACTTTTGTGAGTACCTGTTTTTATGATTCATTAAATTTGTTTTAATACTGCACTTAGAGTGGCGCCATTGTTGCTCTTCTACTTCTACAGTTCCCAGAGGATTGCTTCTTCTTTACAACAGGGCTGCCTTCTACAATTGCTTTTATTGGACTTTTATTCAGTTTTTTTATTGGACTGCAACAGCTTACAGTTGCTGATGTTTTAATCACCGTATCAATTTACCATTTCAGATTGTCATTTCATGTTATTAAGTTATACAGCACCCCATCACCCCATCTACTGTTTCCAAGTAGACCTACCACTGCTGTCTGACCATATTGAATATAGCGCTCACATTCACATGTTCTGAATATAACTCAGTAGCCTCAGGCAGAACCCAAGACTACAAAACAAAATGTATTCCAACAACAGTAATCTGTCTCTGACCCCCGTAGGGAGAGTAACCCATTCCTATTTCTATTCCTGTTACACCTGTACAAGAAAAGCTGAGGAAATACTGATGTAAACTGCAATGTTCCATCAATAGTAGCGTGTTATGCTGGTCATAGGCAGAGCAAATTTCGACAAGTTCGTGATGAACTGGCTGAAATTTGCTCATTTGGTGGCCTTGTAGGCCATTTCCCACTCAAAATCCTTCTATTTAAAAAACAAAGGAGCCAGGCAGAAAATTGTTGACCAAACAGTGCCTGCATCCATATCAGATGCAGGCACAGTTTATGTATTTTGACAGCTGGAGGGCAAGCTATCAAAATACAGTAGCCACAATGAGAGAATCGGCAATCTGTACTGTGTAGCGTGGATGGAGGAACCTGTTCGATTCTAAATATGCTTGGAATGGCCAGCCCCAATCTCTGCAGTGGTTGAATGTGACCAATAGGCATCAAAAGCTTTAATCCTGTACAAAAAGCAGTGCCAGAAAAAGGGACATGGCCATCAGAAACAACATTACTTGGCAACAGGGAAATCCACGGACCAGTTTAGAAGGCTGCAGCACAAAAAGTCATTCGGATAGTTGCACCCTCTTAGAAAAGGTTGCTAGAGAGGCTCAGGTAAATCAAGTTCTTTAGCTCCCCCATAGTCATTGGAACGATGTGTGATTATTTTTGGCTGTTCTGGGTCTCACTGGCTGCAGGCTCAACTATTTCTCCATGCCTTCTAGTGGATTGTAGAATGTAGTGGGTTGGAAGAGGCAGACCCCTGGCCTTAATATTTATGCATGCTCAAAAAATCCTTGGGGAAGAATGACCAGTAGGTGGCTAAGGAGGGTCCGGAACAGCAGGGTTATTGTCCAGGAGGAGAAGAATTTAGAGTTTCCCAAAGCTCCCCTGCACCCCAACCAAGCTGAACAAGCATTAAAGCATAAAAATGCGGGACCCAGCCTGGTCATTGAGTAGTGAGACTGTCCAAATGGTCGTGTGCCTGACCCGAACAGGAGGAGAACCTGGGGCAAATCAGAGGGACCCAAAAGGGGGTCTGTTCTACACATGCTTGCAAGTATTCTTCCTTTTACATATGTAGAAATAATTGGATTATACAAAGAAACCCATGCTCATTGTAATGACATATCTTGTTTCTTTATTTTTTTGGGTTAATCTTTTCATCATGCTCAATAGTAATGGATGGTTGATTTAATTGCCACATATAGCCTTTTAAACGTCAGGACATAAACCTGCGTGGGATGCAGAAGTACTTTCACGACCCCCAGAGATCAGGTGACGCTGGAAGTGCATTTAAACCCAACGTCTGTGGTAATTTCATACTCACCTCTGCAGGGAGCCTGCTGGTAGAAGGACTGAGACTCGTTACATTTCACTTTTAATCTTTCATTTCCAGGAGAATTCAAAGGCTTTAAAATGTGGCCTTTTTGCAGCACAGCATGCAGGCGCACATGAAAAAAAACAAAGGCGTCAGAGTTATCCTGCGGCAGACACCCCACTGAAGGAAGCATCTAGGGCAGATCATCTCTTATGTTCAGTCCTTAGATGGATGGCAAAGATTCAGACGGTGCCTTCTGCCAGTTTGGAAATAAACAACTCCTTTGTTTATTGGACGGCTGGGCTGTTTTCATGCCTGGCAATCGTTAGTGTAAATTTTGAAGTGATACAGTGAAAATTAGGTCAGCCGCATGTACTAGACCAGTATCACCTTTATGTGGGCAAAGATGTCCAAAAAGCAGATATAAGCAGGGATTTTCCAAATGCAGCTGGGTGAAAACAGGAGGAAGGTACCCACAACAACCAGTTTCTTACTTTTAGTTACTAACCAGCATTAGAAGATTTTAATGAAAGCAGAACTAAACCCATCGAGTCAACAGTTTCCCAAAACAGTTACATTCAAGGCATGCTGTGAATGATAACTGTCACATTTGCTTGTATTCTCAACTAAACTGTCAAACCATAAAAATGTCTGGTGTCATAACTGATCACATGTGCATCACCATGGCAGCTGCAGATCAACAGAGGCTAAAATGGCAGCTTCCCGTGCTGTAAAGAGTAGGAGGGTTTAGTTCTGCTTTAACTTTTACTGTGCTTGTGCCAAACCACAGCTAAAGTGTACTTAGAGTCAAAATAAAAAATATGCACATGTGAGTGCAAACCCTCTGCAGTTTCATGTTCCATTCACTTACGTGGAACTAAATCTATCAACTTAACGGTTTCCCAAAAAAGGGAGAAGTGTGGGAATCTAAAAAAAAAAAAAATCACCCACCTTTACAGTCACCAAGATGGCTGCAGCATTCATTGGAGTCTTCAGTGAACAGAGAGCCAGTGACTGTCTGCTCTGCCCCTTTAGAGTCAACTGGAGTTTCGGGCTGTGCAGTGGCGGGAGCGGCTGGCTCCGGCTCTCAGCGGCGTGCACAGTGATCCCTTTTTGGCCAGTCCCTACACTAGTAAAATCATATTGTTTTCAAAATATATATATATATATATATATATATATATATATATATATATATATATATATATATATATATATATATATATATATATATATATAACCTCATCCCTAAATAATTGTTGTATGCAAACATATAGTGGGACTTTATATAGATACCAAGAAAATGTATAAAATAATTACTGATATAAAAATGTATCTCTTTATTTGTTAAGAATTCAATTTGTACCATAGTTTAAAAGATTGCAATCGATTACATCAAGGGTTTATATAGCATGTATACATTCAAACATATGAACATCTTCAATATCAGTCTGTAAAAACACCTCAACGCTTTCGAACTCATACAGAGTCTTCATCAGAAAGAATATATTCTGTAATTCAAACATGAGTAAATACCTACAATTTCCACACAAAAAAAAATCATCAGATTGTGGGTATTAACTCATGTTCGTATTCCAGAATATATTCTTTAGCTCCTGATAAAGACGCTGTATGAGTTGAAACGCGTTGAGGTGTTTTTACAGACCGATATTGAAGATATCTGCATATGTTGGCATGTATAAATGCTATATAAGCCATTGATGTAATTGATTGCAATCTTTTAAACTGTGTTACAAATGTAATTCTTTCTTTCTCAAATAAAGAGATACATTTTTATATCAATAGTTATTTTATACATTTCCTTGGTACCTATACGAAGTCCCACTCCATGCTTGCATACGACAATTATTTAGGGATGAGGTACTATATATATATATATATATATATATATATATATATATATATATATATATATATATATATATATATATATATATATATATATATATATATATAAAAAATGGTCAGGTGAATAAGATTTTTAATAGAGTAGGGACTGGCCAGAGAGGGATCACTGTGCACCTGTTACTAATTTAAAGTGGTTCCAAAGGCTTAAGGTTTTTAACCTCCATGCATTCTTTGCATACAGGTGAAAAAAACCTTCTATGCGCAACAGCCCCCCAAATACTTACCTGAGCCCCATCGCGATCCAGCGATGTGCACAAGTCTCAGCTCTCCAGGGACTCTCCTTCCTCACTGGCTGAGATGGCAGTGGGAGCCATTGGCTCCCGCTGCTGTCAATCCCAGCCAGTAAGCAATGAGAAGAGAGAGGGGGTAGGGCCAAGCCATGGCTCTGTGTCTGAATGGACGCACAGAGCAGCGGCTCGGGTGCCCCCACAGCAAGCGGTTTGCTCTGGGGCGGCAGGAGGGTGGAGCAAGGAGCGCCGGCGGGGGACCCGAGAAGAGGAGGATTTGGGCTGATCTGTGCAAAACCATTGCACAGAGCAGGTAAGTATAACATGTTTGTTATTTAAAAATAAAACAAAAAAAAATGTGACTTTTGTCGATAGATATATTTTTATATCAATAATTAATTTCCTTGGTACCTATACAACAAACCCACTCCATGCTTGAATACAATAGTAACTTGCTTTCTTGCTTATAACATTATTGGACATATGCACAGTACCAATATGGAGCAGAAAGACATGGAAGAGCTTGCATAATCTATAACACATGAGGTGCTAAAGGGATGTCACCACATGTCAATGCTGACGAATCTGAATAAACTCTCTGCACACTGCTATGCACCCTAACAAATGATTGCAGAATTTTTATAAAGAGCAAAGGTTTCAGATGTTGGTAGACAAATTGATACACCATTGAATCCGTCTTTGATTAATGGCCTGTAAGTCAAGCATCATGCAGGATTTCAATGTCGCAGACAGATGTGAATTATAGGCATTACAAGGGTTCAGAAAATCTGGTTTCTCAGTTGAAGACAGTGATGACGCCATGGCGGAGAAATGGTTTGGGAGCTGTACAAAAAAAAAGTCTGACCTGACGTAATTGATAGCTGTAAGGTAGACGGAAGAAATGAGACGCAAGAGAAAGATGAAAGGAGACGACAGGCAATAGGATTAGGGAACGGGCTCTGGCTCGGGGTTGCTGCTGAAGAGAAGCGACTCATTGAAGTTGTTATGCAGTCAGTGTTCAATGTGCGGGGGGACAATTGTCCTATAAAATCGGTATTGCCTCTTTAAGAATCCCCAATTTTTATTTTTTTTCAATCACCTATTATCTTCCCTTCGGCATATACCATGAATTTAAGGTTACTTGTTAGAGAGTTGGAATGTAAGACTCTGCTATTGTTTGCTTGGGGAGTGTTCATTTAAAAAAAACGGGTACTTAAAGCAATCCTTTATTTTGCCAATATTTACAGAAACTGCTGCCAAATAAAAACTCTTCAGTTTATAAGCATTGCTACATAATCAAAGAAAAAAAACATTGCTCCAGTCTGCCTCTCACACTGCATAGAGAAGGTGAAGCCAGACTGTCAACAAACCACATCAAAGACACCTTAAAGTCGCATTAAACCTCAAATGAAAAATGTAGTATATTGTATATTGCATCTCACCAATCCTTAAAGTGGAACTAAAGTGAACTAGTAAAAAAAAAAAAAAAAAAAAAAAAAAAAAAAAGAAGAAGAAGCAGCTCTTTATTGCAGAAAACAGAAAAGATGCTACAGGGGAGATTTACTAAAACGAGAGCACTCAGAATCTGGTGCAGATCTGCATAGTAACCAATCAGCTTCTAACTATAGCTTGTTCAGTTAAGCTTTGGCAATAAAAGCTGGAAGCTGATTGGTTACTATGCTCAACTGCACCAGATTCTGAGTGCACCAGTTTTAGTAAATCTCCCCCTATGTCTCTTTGACAATAACAAACACTTAGGCAGGCCATAGACGGTTCGAATCTGGGCTGGTTCAGTAGGAATATTGTGTATGGGCAGGCTGAGTGCACCAAGTTGATTGATTGATCAACTTGGGTACAATCAGCATGCTGGGTTTTACATGCGAATATCGCTAGCCGCTAGCGAATCTCTTTGTCTTCTCCCGGCGGAGATGGCTTCACCACCCCCTCCTCCCCCGCCGGGAGAATACAACGGTGGGCCTTAGCAGACCTTCATTCCCTCCCTCCAATCAATTTTGCATGCCTCTTCATCCTATGGGTGAGTACAACATCTACTACATCATTTGTCGAGTTCTTTACCCCACTTAGGGGAATGGTGTTTGTAAAATTATTATACGAGGCATGTATTAATACTTATATGGATGTGTTATACTAAAAATGTTACCATTTGACCTGTAACATGTGATGTCATGTAATATGTGGTTGATAAGTATATATTTTGAGTACAAGTATCATATTGATTTCTGTTTTTTTCTTATTACCAATAGGCTTTTCTACTGTACTTTACCCTGTTGGTTCTGAAGAAGCAGTGTACCCGCGAAACGCGTTGACCCATCCTAAGGTTTAGTGCACTTATTGTTGTAATGTACCTTTATGCAGCTGTCTCTCCATTGTTCTTTAATTATGTGAAATAAAATGATGACTTTTTAGAGGAAAAAGTATCTTTTTATTGTGTTAACTCATTCTAAAGAGTGTACGTTGAGGTGTATTTAAATGTTCTCTACTTCTCCCCTACCACAATGGCCCAGCAGGAGGGATTCTCACATCAAACACTGTCTGTGTTGATGTGGGAATCAAGCTAATTTATTTGCTGCAACCTGTGATTCTATTGAATGTACACTAAGCTGTGTATGCATGGGGTGACGTCATTCCCCTATCAGCCAAACTAAGAGGTCAAAAACCCAGCACCCGAGGTGACTATGACAGGGGCCAGCAGGTGAGCATTTCTTGGGGTTTAGTTTTGCTTTAAATGTGGTGGCTGCATTAGTTTTCACTTTTTAGGCTTTTATTCTTTAATGTTCAGCTGTTGTTCTGGCCAGTAAGACTGTTATTTTTAAAATGTCTTTAACAGGCCAACCTATCCAGAAAAAGGGTCAGTTAGAGGATTGAGTTAAAACATTTAATAGTGGCAGGGGTGCCTACAATGGTCAGCTTTTGTTTACTCTGTTCCCACATGTCTGGCTCTTGCCCTCCGCTGCCTGTTCACCACTGCCCCATTGTACACATAGAAGCCTTCTGTGTTTACAAGGACAGTTTTCCACTCGGTGGCTCTCAGAAATCTGCCTGCCCTGCCCTCACAGTAGGGACAAGGGAGATGCAGTGTGGGTTGGAGCATCACATGGTAAGATGCACGATGATCCCTATCTTTTCCTGGGTTAACAGATGCCGACCAATGATCTCCCTTGCAAGTGAGAAAGGCAGAGCTGCCTACACTGCCGGGAGGTACTAGAGCCTGACCAGGTAGGTAATTAGGGATGTGTAGGGAGATGTGTGCGAATGTGGGGGATGGGGGAGAGTGACGCAGAGGTCAGAGCTGAGGCTGAAGGGAGATGTGAATGGCCTGTGAAAGAGCCGAACCCTGTACACTGTCCACACCACATCCCTAAATCCTGAATTCTGTATGTAGCACACTCTTCAACCCTGCATTCTGTATGTAGCGCACCCTTGAACCCGGAACTCAGCGCACCCTTAAACCCGGCACTCAGCGCACCCTTAAACCCGGCACTCAGCGCACCCTTAAACCCAGCACTCAGCGCACCCTTAAACCCGGCACTCAGCGCACCCTTAAACCCGGCACTCAGCGCACCCTTAAACCCGGCACTCAGCGCACCCTTAAACCCGGCACTCAGCGCACCCTTAAACCCGGCACTCAGCGCACCCTTAAACCCGGCACTCAGCGCACCCTTAAACCCGGCACTCAGCGCACCCTTAAACCCGGCACTCAGCGCACCCTTAAACCCGGCACTCAGCGCACCCTTAAACCCGGCACTCAGCGCACCCTTAAACCCGGCACTCAGCGCACCCTTAAACCCGGCACTCAGCGCACCCTTAAACCTGGCACTCAGCGCACCCTTAAACCCGGCACTCAGCGCACCCTTAAACCCGGCACTCAGCGCACCCTTAAACCCGGCACTCAGCACACCCTTAAAGCCTGCACTCAGCACACCCTTAAAGCCTGCACTCTGTACTCAGCGCACCCTTAAACCCTGCATTCTGTATACAGTGCACCCTTGAAACCTGCACTGTGTACGTAGCGCAACCCAGAACGTTGCACTCTGTGCATAGGGCACCTCTGAAACTGCAGTCTGCACATAGCACACCCCTGAATGCCGCACATAGTGCACTGCTGGTAGTTGATGCCCCTTTAAGATCCTCTCACTGATGCTGCAATTTGGCCACACCCATCATTCTAGGCAGTTTGGTGGGGGAGGGGGGTGGAGTTCCTGCACCTAAAAAGCCCTGTATATATTTATACAGTCTTAAAGAAACAACTGGCATTTTGAGGGCAACTGCAATGCTGATGCGGTCTGCAATGAAATTAAGTTTGACACCCCTGTACTAGAGCAACTAATACTATTCACTCCTCACACTGATAATGCTGCTGTCCAAAGGCGTCTCCTTTGCTCCTCCATCCAGAGGGAAGAAATCCTATGACAGGGAGTGTGTCACTGACTGACTGGTTTACCAGGTGAAAAAAAAAGGGGAAAAAAAAAAAAGAAAACATATGCAGCCACTGCTTTAAAGTATTGGTAAGCTGCAATATTTTACATTTTTGTTTTGGGGTTGAATACCACTTTAAAGCATATATAAACCACAAAACAAAAACTGAATACATTGCAGCTTAGTCAATCTTGTGGTGGCTGCATAGGTTGTGACAGACTCACCTGGGACAGGGGCTATTGGAGGGGACTGAACGGAAGCCTCTTGCCCACCGATTATGGGCCCTGGCATTTGGGGGAATGGTGCTCTCTGTGAGCTGTATGCCTGGGGACCCTGGGGATAGTGTTACTTTGGATTCAGCTCCATGTCCCCCCAAGACACAAGACTCTGGAAACCCTTTATATGCCATATTAGAATAGTGACTGATTCATACCATTGGGACTCCTACTGTTAAATGCTAATGTCATCAATTCCAGCTACCTGTCTGTTGTCTGCTATAATGTGTATATTGTAAATAAGTCTAGTGTGGCTCTAAGAGTCTTTTCACCCATTGTTTGTGTTAATTAACTCTGTTACTGTGTGAAACTCGGTGACCACAAGTCTGGGCAAAAGGTTATGTCTCAGTCACCTAGGCTGTATAAAGGATTAGATAATTAGCTCATGTTAATTAGGTTAGCTTTGAGTCATCCTGCTGTATGAATTTGTGTGAGATCTCAAATAAAAATATAGTCTATGTTAGCAACTAAGCAAGTCTCGTCTTGTTTTATGCTTGGGAGCAGTTGGAATATCTGATATCTGTATCCAGACTACAAGGAAGTGGTATACCGACAGAAGCACTCAAGTGGAGTGTGGGATGTTCCGTGACATAGGTTTTTTTATTTTCTCCCTTTATTTTCACCCGGTGATCTGGCCAGTAAATCACTTCCAGTCTTAGAAAGTATCCACTTTGGATGGAGGAGCAACAAACATTTTTGGACAGCAACATTTTCAACCTGTGAAGGGGTATAGTTAGATGGACTAATAGATCAGTGGATCGCGACAGCAACGTCAGGATCTTGCAGACACTCTGTCCACACAGAAGGGCAGACAGCTGTACTGGCAATGACTGAAGTGAAGGAAGAGACAATAAAACTACAATGTCATTTAACAGTGCTCTCGCAGTTCATTGAGAACTACAAGCTGTCTGCTGTGCTGGTAGATGGGACTTGTAGTTCATCAATTCACAGATCTCTGTGAATGAATGACACAGCTGTGTGGGCCGAGCCCTGTACAGCCACATGATTTTTAAAATGTGACAGCGGGTGTGGGGAGAGGAACCCCCACCTGCTGCCATGGGGGGGGGGGGCGGGGGTGAGGGAGGAGAGGTCAGCTGTTGCACAGTAACATTTTACACCTTAAATACAGGTGTAACATGTCACAAAAGGTGTACTTCTCCTTTAGGGCTCTTTCACACAGGCGGACTCTGCATGCGGATCAGCCTGCTCAGTGGGGGATCTGTCCGTTGATCCCCGCTTAGCAGGTGGATAACAGGTCTGTGTCCGTGTCCGCTCCACTTATCCAGAACGGACACAGACACAGCCCGCTCTCCTCTATGGGAGGTCAGATGTAAACAGACCGCCTGTCTGTTTACATTCAACTGTCACCTGATCTGATAGACAGATGGGGAACGGATCCCCCATAGGTCTGTTTTTAGCGGATGAGATCAGAGCAGATGTTGGCGGGTGTCAATGTACACATATCTGTTTACACCCACCGCTCCATAGAGGACGATGAAAGGTCTGATCGGGTCTGCCTAAAAAACCAAACAGGCGGACCTGATCGGACCCGTGTGAAAGAAGCCTTAAGCAGCTTTGTTTCAAATAATGCAAGGTTTAACCGAACACATTTAATCTCCGTACCTCTTCCGCAGCGTCGATTCACAAACTTTCACCACTCGAATAACTTCTTTAATGGTGCGTCGGAAATCATGCATTCTGGATGCAACCAGAAGAGCTGTAGAGAGGGATGAAAAATCCACAGTCAGTGACACAGGTGTGAAGAGCAGCCATGCCTGCCAATTACCGGAATGCGACGGCAGTTACACCAAGGCCTCCTAACAGCTGTTTGGTATTCTAGACAGCTTGGAGTGCATGCACCGTCTCAAGCCAGGTTTCCAAACTCCGCTCATACTTTGTGAGCTGTGGTAATTGCTGTAAACCTTTCATTTGCTTCGATGGAGTGAAGCCTACAGCAATGAAAAAAAAAACCAAGTCTTAGAGACGCGGGCCCTATATCATTCTTGTCCCTTTGATATGCTAGAAGTATATAGAGGGCGATGAAAGACATATAAAGATGTATAAAACATTTGGTTGTAAAGGTAATGCTCGCTTTTTATTAAGCTCTGCAATATATACTGGGCTTCAAAACACAACAAATCACACCTACAGATCGGGAACTTCGCAGATTTACCTCTACAAGGTCACAGAAACATTCTTCATTGTTTCTCATAGAGGTAAAATAAAAGGAGATATCGCTGCATTTCAGTCTTTATGTATCTTAAAGTAAACCTTTCCCAAACCTGTGCAATCCAAACTGACCATATGAACAAAATAGCAACAGATCCAAATACAGGACGCTCTTGTTAAAAGGGTATTCAAATTTTTAAAACAAAAAAATATTATATTGCAGCTTACCAATTCTTAGATGTGATGGCTGCATTCGTTTTCTTTTTTTTAAGCTTTATCTTCTTGTATTTTTACCTGGGGATCCTGCTGGTAAGTCTGCTGTTTTTCAACTTCCTTTAACGGATCAAGCTATCCAGACAATGTAGCAGTTAGAGGGTTGAGACAAACCACTAACAGGGGTGCTTACAATTAGGGATGCACAAATACCATTTGAGTACAAGTACCAATACTGTTTTTTTAGTACTCGCTGATACCAATTACCGGTACCTATCGCAACTGTTTTGTTTTAACGTCAGCTGTCAGCAATGGTGCAAAGCATTGAAAAGTTATTTACAAATTAGATTTTTTTTTTAATTTCGCGCTTTTTCAATGTGAAATGTGTAAATATATGTTAATATATATGTGTAAAAATATTCCCTAACAAAGCAAACAAAAAAAAAAGTTTTAATTGTTTATCGTTTATAAAATAGACGCGAAGAAAAGGAAAAAAAGCAGGAAAATAATAATTAAATGGAGGAGAATAGGGAGTTAATTAAGGCTGATTAGAGTAAATTAAGGGTTATTAAGGGGTTAAACAGAGGAACATTTGTTCATCCCTTTGATCTGCAGATGAAGAAACAGAAATATACAAAAAGAAACAATAGGGGGAGGGGTTATTTACGAAAGGAAAATCCACTTTGCACTACAAGCCGTTCAGTCGCTGTAGATCTGAGGGGGACATGCAAGGAAAAATAAAAAACAGCATTTTTGCTTGTACATGATTGGATGATAAAATCAGCAGAGCTTCCCCTCATTTCAGATCTTCCCCCTCAGATCTACAGCGACTGTACTTCAAAGTGCACTTGTAGTGCAAAGTGGATTTTCCTTTCGTAAATAACCTCCAATGTTTTTTTTCATTGTAGTGTTTCAGGGCTGAGCAATGTTGTTAATAAACATTGCCGGCTGCATATTTTTTTTTTTACAGCTCCAATTACCGGACTTCTTTAACACTGGGGAGACCCACTACTGACAGCTCAAAGAACCGAGCCCGAAAGTATCGGTTTCAGGTATCGGTGCATTTGCAGGAGTACCGATACTTGTGCAAATACTCGATATCGGCACCGATACCTATACTAGTATCCGTGTAACCCTACTTACAATGATGAGCTTTTATTTATGTAAAAACTTTATCCCAAAGGAAAATAAAACGGCTGAAACTGCTTAGAGAGTGCTATCTGGAGTTTGGCTTCAATTTGTAAGTCAAGTCCATCTAAAGTGCATTTCATATTACCCCCTCTCCAGACTAACAATGCTGCCATCCAAAAGGTGTCTCTGCGGAGCCTAAACTGGAGTGGAGACACCCCAAGTCCCCATTTACACTTTCTTAGGAATCATGGGCTAAGCGGTACACTTGTGCCCGCAATCCCAAATCACAGCTAAATGTGCAACGTGTATTTGGGTGCCATTTATCCTGAATGGCACCCCAAATGCAGTGCGATTTTGCCGCAATTGTCGCGCGTATAGAAATGCACTTGGCTCAGGGCCAAAATTTGGTCCCCGAGCTTCTTTTGCGGCTTGGGCTGCCTTATGAGTGACAGGAAGAATTGCATGGAAATCGCACACAAAATGGAGAGCAGGAAGAGCATTCCCGCCCTCAGTTTTGTGTGTGCGATTTTCATGCGCTTCTGCGTGTCACTTGTAAGGCAGCCCCCATTCACTTGAATGGGCTGCCCTGTGTGCGTATGTCACGCAAAAGAAGCTCAGGGACCAAATTTGAATGCTTTGCGATATGTATATGAGGCCCAAGACATGAAATGTGTTATTGGCAGGATCACCAGGTGAAAACAAACTAATGTAGCCAATTCGATCATCTAATGATTGGTAAGCAACAATATATTAAATGTTTGTTTTTATGTTTATTATTTCGTCTTTCTGTGTTCTGATCCGCTTTGACATGTGGTTTCCACTTGATAAAGCTTCTAATAATCCTCCGGCTCTATTAGAGAAAAACATTTGAATTGCTGTTCATGTCTTTCCTCTTCCTGCCCAGGTTATCTGTCTAATACATTTATTACTTCTGTTGCAGAAAATCTCCAGGCTGACCGGGGCTGATTCCAGGCTAACCATTTCTAAGGCTACTTTCACACTGGGGCGGGGGAGCGTTAGCGTTAAAGCGCCGCTAATTTTAAGGGCGATTTACAGCTGTTATAGCGCCGCTTTTCGGCTGCTAGCGGGGCACTTTTAACCCCCACTAGCGGCTGAATAAAGGGTTAAAAGCGCCCACAAAGCTTTGCAGGCGCTTCAGCAGCGGTGCCCATTGATTTTAATGACAGGGGCAGTGGAGGAGCGGTGTATACACTGGCTCCTTACACTAATTTTAGTGACAGCCGATCGATGTGTTGTGGTGGGGCGGGGGGCAGCGCCCCTGTCAGAACACAATAGCACAGCAGGGAAGATCGCTGCACTAACAAAAGTTTTTTTTGTTCAGCCCACTGGGTTGAACGAGAAAAAAAAAAAAACTGAATGTGTATACTGAGCATAAGGATAGCTGATGAGCAGATCGCAAGTTAATGATCGGATTTCAACGATGTGCTGTGTGGGGAGGTTGGGGGGGGGGATTGTGGACAGGGGGCACAACTGAAACCTGGGGGGGGGGGGGGGGGGTCACAGCTCATTTCAATTAGTCTATGAACGGCTTAAAAGAGAAGTATGTTTTTTTTTGGCTAATCATACTTACCTAGGTGGACGCAGCATCAGATCAATACTGCAGCTGTCCTCTGCACTCCTGTGACCCTTCGGAGAAGTCCAGCCAAACAAGCTCAGGCTGGACTTTAGAGCGGTTGTAAAGGTAAGTTTTTTTTCACCTTAATGCATCCTATGCATTAAGGCATTAAGGTGAAAAAACACCTGTCGCTGACCGGCCCCTCCCAGCCTCCCCGTTTTACTGACCTGAACCCTCCAACTTGTCCCACGGTGACGCGCCATCTTTCTGACCAGGGTTCTCGGCTGTTGATTGGATAGATTAATAGCAGCGCAGCCATTGGCTCCCACTGCTGTGCAACTTTAACCGCTTGCCGACCAGCCACCGTCATTATACTGCGGCAGGTTGGCACCACTGCGCAAACCGCTGTAGGTGTACGTCGGCCTCTTTAAGAGCAATAGGGGGGGCGCGCACCGCAGGGTCCGCCGGTGGCCCGAGATTGCTCCTCAGAGCCAGAACAGAGATCTGTCAATGTTAACAGACAGATCCCCATTCTGTCAGAGAGAGATTTGCTGTTCCAAGTGATCAGAAACAGCGATCTCTCTCTACTCCCAGTCAGTCCCCTCCCCCCCAGTTAGAAACACGTCCCAGGGAACACTTAACACCTTGATTGTCCCTGGTGTTAGCCCCTTCCCTGTCAGTGCCATTTATACAGTAATCAGTGGCTATTTTTAGCTCTGATCGCTGTATAAATGTCAATAGTGCCAAAAAAGTGTCAAAAGTGTCCGATCTGTCCGCAGCAATGTCGCAGCCCTGCTAAAAATCGCTGATCACTGCCGTTACTAGTAAAAAAAAAATAAAAAATAAAAATGCCATAAACATATCCCTTGTTTGTAGACGCTACAACTTTTGCACAAACCAATCAATATACGCTTATTGCGATTTTTTTACCAAAAATATGTAGAATGCATATTGGCCTAAATTGATGAAGAATTTATTTATTTAAATTTTGGATTATGGTGTGGGGTTGTTTTTCAGGGGTTGGGCTTGGCCCCTTAGTTCCAGTGAAGGGAACTCTTAAGGCGTCAGCATACCAAGACATTTTGGACAATTTCATGCTCTCAACTTTGTGGGAACAGTTTGGGGATGGATCCTTCCTGTTCCAACATGACTGTGCACCAGTGCACAAAGCAAGGTCCATAAAGATATGAATGAGTGAGTTTGGGGTGGAGGAACTTGACTGGCCTGCACAGTCCAAAGTCCTGACCTCAACCTGAGAGCACCTTTAGGATGAATTAGAGCGAAGACTGCGATCCAGGCCTTCTTGTCCAACATCAGCGCCTGACCTCACAAATGCGCTTCTGGAAGAATGGTCAAATATTCCCATAGACACACTCCTAAACCTTGTGGACAGCCTTCACAGAAGAGTTGAAGCTGTTATAGCTGCAAAGGGTGGAATAACTCAATATTGAACCCTACGGACTAAGACTGGGATGCCATTAAAGTTCATGTGCGTGTAAAGGCGGGTGTCCTAATACTTTTGTAATATAGTGTATGTAAAGCACTGTGAAAATGGATGGCACTATATAAGTATCTGTAATAAATAAAGAAAAATAAATACTAAGTGGGTAGAAACCGCATTTTTTGTAGATGTGCTTTATTATTAGTAGCATTTAAGAACAAACTATAAGACTGAGGCAATAATTTTATAATTTTTGCTAAGCAATTTCACATGTACATTTCCAAGTAATAGTATGTCTATTATACAGTTTGGCCAATTTCCTTATAGCGCCTCTGTGCATTAAAGCAGCTGGACTTAAACATCATTCTCACATACAGAATAGTTTTGTGGAAAAAAAATGCTAAATGCTTTTCTGTGTGTTCACAAAGCCCCGTTTTATAGCAGTATATTTGGAGGCTTAAGGTCCATTAGGAACCCTTCAAGCCCTTGTGAAAACACAGGCTGTGTAAAATAAATGGGCTACAGTCAGCAGCAAAGGACTCTGGGAGAATTGCTATTCCACTGTTCAATAGAGAGCAGATGGGGGCCATGTATCATAAATAATGTGCAATCTATAATCATCTCTACACCTAATGTTTTTCGCTCTTCTCCATTAGACTATAGAGAAAAACACATTCATGGAAAACACACAGGATCCAATGATGCATTTCATATTAGCGCGGCAGTTAAACTGCTGGAAAAATGACGATTCATTTGCGAGCGCGCTTTATGACAATTATATTTCCCAGTGAAATGATCTTGTCAGATGGCCTCAGCAGTGCTATAATGGACACTGAATAGGTCACATCAGAAAGGTCATTTCTTCCTCTCAGAAGACGAACTTTAATAAGCTTGCTGTGTCAGAAAGTGAAATTATCTTGAGAAAAATGATGAGAATGAAGAGAAATGGTGAGGACAGGAAAGCACTAGACATTTTGAATTTTCCAGGGAATTTCCAGGATTTCAGAGATTCCAACATGTGGATTTCCCATTCCCAGTGATGGAGCACAGTCACCATACAGAATTACTAAGAAGGAAGAACAGCCAGAGTGATGGAGCACAGTCACCATAGAGATCTACTAAAAAGGAAGAACAGCCAGAGTGATGGAGCACAGTCACCATAGAGAATTACTAAGGGGGAAGAACAGCCAGAGTGATGGAGCACAGTCACCATAGAGATCTACTAAGGAGGAAGAACAGCCAGAGTGATTGAGCAGTCACCATAGAGATCTACTAAGGAGGAAGAACAGCCAGAGTGATGGAGCACAGTCACCATAGAGATCTACTAAGGAGGAAGAACAGCCAGAGTGATTGAGCAGTCACCATAGAGATCTACTAAGGAGGAAGAACAGCCAGAGTGATTGAGCAGTCACCATAGAGATCTACTAAGGAGGAAGAACAGCCAGAGTGATGGAGCACAGTCACCATACAGAAATACTAAGGAGGAAGAACAGCCAGAGTGATTGAGCAGTCACCATAGAGATCTACTAAGGAGGAAGAACAGCCAGAGTGATGGAGCACAGTCACCATACAGAAATACTAAGGAGGAAGAACAGCCAGAGTGATTGAGCAGTCACCATAGAGATCTACTAAGGGGGAAGAACAGCCAGAGTGATGGAGCACAGTCACCATATAGATCTACTGAGGAGGAAGAACAGCCAGAGTGATGGAGCACAGTCACCATACAGAACTACTAAGGGGGAAGAACAGCCAGAGTGATGGAGCACAGTCACCATACAGATCTACTTAGAGGAAGAACAGCCAGAGTGATGGAGCACAGTCACCATACAGATCTACTAAGGTGGAAGAACAGCCAGAGTGATGGAGCACAGTCACCATAGAGATCTACTAAGGAAGAAGAACAGCCAGAGTGATGGAGCACAGTCACCATAGAGATCTACTAAGGAGGAAGAACAGCCAGAGTGATGGAGCACAGTCACCATACAGATCTACTAAGGAGGAAGAACAGCCAGAGTGATGGAGCACAGTCACCATAGAGATCTACTAAGGAGGAAGAACAGCCAGAGTGATGGAGCACAGTCACCATACAGAATTAATAATAAGGAAGAACAGCCAGAGTGATGGAGCACAGTCACCATACAGAACTACTAAGGGGGAAAAAGAAAAAAAAAAGAAGGAGGGCGCACCGACCTAGTGCATTACAACTGGTAAACTTTATTACAGCATAAAAACAGCAAAAAATATACTCACAAACGAGCTATCAAAAACGGCTTTGACAGGGGCGCAAATGCGCTGTTCTGCAGATCGACACAACAGGACCTATTCAAGGAAAAGGGGTGCTCCCCCGAAACGCGTTAGCCATCGGCCATTCATATCGGTCTGACCCTCTTGACAATAGGTCCTGGTGTGTCGATCTGCAGAACAGCGCATTTGCGCCCCTGTCAAAGCCGTTTTTGATAGCTCGTTTGTGAGTATATTTTTTGCTGTTTTTATGCTGTAATAAAGTTTACCAGTGGTAATGCACTAGGTCGGTGCGCCCTCTTCCTTTTTTTTTTTTGTTTCTTTTTAGCACAGTCACTCTACACAGAGCTACTATAGAGGAAACACAGCCTGAGCAATGGAATACAATCACCACACAGAACTAAGGAGGAAGCTTAGCCTGGGCAGTGAAAAAGTTACCGAACAGATCAGAGTAAGAATATCATGCATATTTATAAAAAAATATTGTTGTCCTATGTTGGCTACAAACTATACACAGAAACCAGGATTTATAAAAATAAAAAATAAAAGTACTTTATTTTTCCCTTAAAGTTGTACCTGACGGATATAAAAAACCTAATCTAATGCAGCTCTGTATCCATTCAAGAGGCATTGCCGTGTTCTTGAACTACTGTGGCGTAAAAACCAAATCCCTGCAGGGATTCGCCCTATATAAATATGCCCTCCTAAAATACAATTCCTGCCTCTATGCTGCCAAACAAACCTACTTTGTCTCTCCTATTAATACCTTGTAATCGAGTCCCTGTCAGCTCTTCTCTACCTTTAACTCTGCTTTGTCCCCCACCCCCTCTACCAACCAACTCACTCACCGTCCAAGAGATTGGCAATCACTTCGAAGACAACATTGGCCCAATACGTGAGGAGGACACCTCAACTGTACAGATATCTTCCCACATACCGGTAGCATACATTGTCTAACCGCACAGTCAACACTCTCCTTATTCGAACTTGCTACTACTGTAGAGGTTACAAAACTTTCCTCAGATGCCCACCTAACCAATTGTCCCTTGGACCTTGTTCTCTCGCAACTACTACGGTCACCCTCCTATTTTATCCTATCCTCACACACCTTTAATCTCTCCCTCTTTAGTGGCACCTTTCCCTCTAAAACATGCACAGATCCCTCCAATATATAAAAAGCCCTCACTGGACCCCACCAACCTGAAGAAGAAAAAAACCTATCTCATTGCTCCCATTCACCTCTAAACTGTTAGAACACTCTACAATTGCCTTAGCTCCTACCTCATTGAAAATAACCTTCTTGACCCCTTACAGTTTGGCTTTTGCTCACAGCACTCCACAGAAATTGCCCTACTAAAACTCACTAACAATTTACTAACTGCTAAAGCCAGTGGCCACTACTCCATCCTCACTACTTGACCTCTGTGCGGCTTTTTATAGTGTTGACTAAGCACTCCTTCTCAAAAAACCTTGTTCCCTTGGCCTCCAAGATTCTGCTCTATCCTGGTTCTCCTCCTACCTATCACAGCGCTCCTTCAGTGTTACCTACAACTCTGTCTCCTCCTCTCCATTTCCTCTTTCGGTAGGGGTCCCTAAGGCTCTGTTCTTGGACCCCTTCTCCATCTACACCTCCTCCCTTGGTCACTTGATAACTTCCCACGGTTTCCAATACCATCTCTATGCAGATGACACCCAAATATATCTGTTTACTTCTCACTTCACTCCTTCAGTCTCCTCTCGCATTACTAACATACTGACATATCAGCATTGAGGTCGCACCACTTCCTTAAAAGAGAAGTATGGGAATCTGTTTTTTCCCATAATCATACTTACCTAGGTGGATGCTGCATCTGTCCCTCGGCGTCTCTGCACTGAGAACCGAGCCATCAAAACATCGCCCCATGGCTTGGTTCTCTCGGCTCCCCAAGCAGAGAGCTGCTGCCTGTCAATCAGCAGCTCTCCTGCTCTGCTCCACCATGCTCACTGGAGCGCTGAGCTGTGGAGGGGTGGGGAGAGGCCTTCTCAGGCTCTCAGCGACTCGCTGAGAGGGCCATCAGTCCAGGCACCTGGCAGATGCAGACTTCCATTGTCGTGATTACGCAGTGCCTGGACTGATTCCAGTGACGACAGCAGAGACCGGACTTCAGACCGCTCTCTGCTGAAAACAGGTCACAGGAGTGCAAAACAATTTGCACTTCTGTGACTCATAGGAGAAGCCCAGTCAAATGAGCTCAGGCTGGACTTCTCCTTTAAGCTAAATCTCTCTAAAACCAAACTGATATTATTCCCCCCTCCAATGCTTTTCCATCAAGGTTAATATGCAACCATCAATCCCTCCTCTCATGTCAGGGTGCTAGGTGTAATCCTAGACTCTGACCTGTCTATTCAGCCCCAAATCCAATCACTGTCAAAATCTTGTAGACTTCATCTCTGTAACCTCTCCAAAATTCGCACCTTTTTAACTAATAAAACCACCAAGCTACTCAGTCACTCTCTTGTTATCTCTCGCCATGACTGTTAAGGCCTACCCCTCCATAGGCTATCCCCTCTTCAGTCTATCATGAAAGCTGCTGCCAGATTCATCTACCTTACCAACTGCTCAGTGTCTGTCACCCCTCTCCACTGACTTTCGATCGCTCAGCAAATTAGATTCAAAATACTAACAGCAACATACAAAGCCATTCACAACTCTGCCCCAAGCTACGCCACCAATCTTGTTTCCAAATATTACACAAACCATCCTCTCCAGACCTCCTTCTCTCTAGCTCCCTTGTCTCCTCCTCCCATACTCGTCTCCTGGACTTCTCCAGAGCCGCTCGCATCCTCTGGAACTTTCTATCTCAATCTGTCCGTCTATTTCTCACTGGCTGCCTTTAGACAATCCCTGAAAACAAATTTCTTCTGGAAAGCCTATCACGCCTCCAACTAATCTTTTATAACTTCCATCACCTCATCCCCAACAGTTATAACCTTTTGTACTACTCGCCCCACACCCTATTAGATTGTAAGCTCTTTTGAGCAGGGCCCTCTTAACCCTCTTGTATTTTATGGTATTGTAACTGTACTGTCTCCCTTTTTACATTGTAAACTGCTGGCGCTATATAAATCCTGTATAATAATAATATTAATAATAATAATAATTCATACATAAAGAAATGTACTTTTTTTTTAATACAAGCAGTAGGTGTATATCTGCTGCTCCATAGAGAGCTATAGATGGTCTGATCGGTCGGTAGGTGTGAAAGGGGCCTAAAGGTGAACTAACCCTGCAAACCCAGTCAGTCTTGTTTATTTAAAGTGATTGTAAACCTCAGACATAAAAACATGAACAACGTATAACCCTCTATAGTGTGTGCTTGTCTCAATTAGGAGCACTAAATGTCATTTCTGTTTACTGCTTTGTTTCTCTGCTATCAGCATGAACCACTTCTGACAAGTTTTTCTGACAGCAAAAGAAAAGTGGTGATGGGGAGGGATCTCCAGCTGACCGCCTCAGCTCTTTTCCTGTGTGCTGTGTGAAGGGGGTGTGTCCCTTCCCCCCCAATCAGCTCTCAGAGCTCTTCATACTGAGCTCTGCAGAGTGCAATTTCAGCTCTCTGTCCCCTTTTTTCTGAACGCTTAGAGAAGCTTATAACGTACGCACTTTGAACAGACGTAGAGAAGAGAAGACTGCAGATACAACTTGTGTAGGAGGAAGTGTTTCATCTCTGTGTATCACCTGAGGATAGTTCCTTCACTGAGTATATATAAGGGTTTTCAACCACTTTAAAGAGGAAGTAAACCCTGATGGGTTTTACTTCCTCTTTTGTTCCCTGCAAAGTAAAAGCATAATGGGCTGGTATGCATAGCATACCAGCCCATTATGTGGCACTTACCTGCAAACGAAGCCCGCTCTGTGCCCGCACCCAGATTTGCCCCCTCTTCCTTCAGGGGCCACGACTCTGTGACTGTCCGGAGTCGCGGGAGCTGCCAGTCACGGCACTCGCTAGTGAAGAAAGGGCACAGAGGGCCATTTCTTCACAGCACATGTGCCGATAACATCTTCGGTGCAGTACAGAGTGAATATCTCCTAAACGGCGCACATTTAGGAGGTATTTACGGTACCTATTGGGTTTACCTATAGATACAAATTGAAAATGGAGGTTTACAACCACTTTAAGTGTGGGTGAAAATAACTGATCTGAAATGCCTGTGCTGCATTATAGCCATAAACTGAATTCAAACGCTGAAAAAAAAAGACTTTTGCAGAATGCAATTTCGAATCTGATTTAGATAAATAAGGCCAAGCGTGGGAAGGACTGTGTAACTTGGTGCCCTGCCAACGACTACCACACTGCTCTAGCAATATAATAAAAAAAGGCAATATTACATTAGATAAAAGATCAGCATTCATACAGGCAATGGGTAAATTTGATCCACAAGAATACGATATCATTGATTTATAACAAGTAATTATTATAAATCTTCCATACCAGCACCACAGAGACCCGACGGTCGCCGGCCAGTGTGCATCCAATCTCTCTTCATTCTCTGGACCAGTCTCAGTGCGGTCATAGAGACTTCATGATTCTTGTCCCCAAACTCCAGCATGTGTGCAAAACGTGGAATGTACAGGCAAGGATCTGTAAGAAATACCAACTTGTAAGTAATCCATAAATAACAATGAGAGAATAAAAGGCAAGAAACAAATCATTTTTTTTCCTGTTTAGTACAAATATGCTATTTTAACTCTTAGGCCTCGTTCACACAGATGTGCCTAAGCGTAGACCCATGTCAGGGCCATGTTTTGTCTTCACGGAATGTGCAGGTTTTCCGTATATCCGCATGCAGGCAGTGCTATTCATTTCAATTGGGATGCAGTGGCTGCACATATTTAAAGACGGCAAGGCAAGTAGGCGGCTCTTTATTGCAGAAGTGATATGCAATGTCTCCAATAAAATAAACCTACCCGCCTGCTCGCAGTCTTCTTTGGAATGTACGTCAAGCTGTGCAAGCCAATGACGCCAATGAAGACGGCCACCGCCTGGCACCTGGAAGAAGCCAGGTAGAAGATGCTGGCAAGAGACGTTGGACCACCACTGTCTTCCTGCTGGGTGCTAAGGGGGCACCTGTGTGCGCACGCTCCCGAGCTGGGTTGTGAGCATTCATAGACACATGTTGCAGTGATGTCACTTCCTCTAAAGAGTGTGACTGATAGCAGCAGAAGCAGCTCCTGCTGCTCTCAGTGTCGCCTGTGAGACCATGAAGTGGTGCTGCAGTTGGGGAGTCAGGCAAGTGTTTAGGGACAGGGGGATTAGAACAGGTAGGGGGACTTTTTTTTTACCTTAATGCAGTACCTAATACCTTAAACCACTTTAAAAGACAGGCAGCAATATCAGCTCTTTGCTTTAAATCAACCCCTAAGACTGATTTTTTGCTTGGACGAGACCATGGAAAGTCAATAGAAAGTCAGCCTTTAGGAAATTGGCCAAAATTAAAAATACAGTTTATGATTTATTTTTAGTACACAGCTAAAGTAAAAGGCAGGTTAGTATTTGCAGATGAGACATTTTATAAGCCAATGAAATAGCACATACGAGGGGTCTTAAAAAAAAGTTTCCGCACTTTTTTCATTTTTATTAGAGCTAGAAAAAGTGCGGAAACCTTTTGAAGAAACCTCGTACTTATGGAACTAGACCTCAGCATACACTAGAAGGCAGCGTGAAAGGCTCGGTTATGCCCGTTCCCCCCACACAAGGTCAATAAAAGAGAGATGTAGGGAGATGAGGAGGATGAAATGAGAACAATGTATACACATAGATGAGAGAAGAGATGGTCAAGGAGAAAGTATAGGTCAAACGTAGAAGGTAAGATAAGAGAGATGGATGACAAACCATTGTCACACAGACATGCATGTGTAGATACTGAGACCTTGTAAATGCTGGTATACTAAAAAATAGGAGGAAGATTTTTTTATTTCTTTTAGAAACCTGAATTAGCAGTTTAGTTACCAATACTGTAAGAGCTTGTGATGATTGGTTTTAGAACAAAAAGCTCTTTAACCACTTCAATACATGGCACTTTCACCCCCTTCCTGCCCAGGCCAATTTTCAGCTTTCAGCGCTCTTGCACTTTGAATGACTATTGCGCGGTCATGCTACACTGTACCCCAATGAAATTTATATAATTTTGTTCACACAGATAGAGCTTTCTTTTGGTGGTATTTAATGCCCACTGGGTTTCTTATTTTTGCTAAATTAAAAAAAAAATACAGAAAATTAACAAAAAAAAAAAAAAAACAAAAAAAAAAAACACACACACACACACACACATTTTTCTTTATTTCTGTTAGGAAATTTGGCAAATAAATTATCTTTCTTCACAAATTTAGGCCAAAATGTATTCTGCTACATTACTTTTATGAAAATAAACCAAATCAGTGTATATTGTTTAGTCTGTAGGAGAGTTATAAAGTCATAAACTATGTTATATATATGAAAATCAATCTCATCAATCCTAATGTACTGATCTCATTTCATAAGGCCTGAAAATGCCAGAACAGTACAAATATCGCCCAAATTACCCCTTTTTGGAAAATAGGCAATCCAAGGTATTTTGTAAGAGGCATAGCGAGTTTTTTTAAGTTGCCATTTTTTGTCATACATTTTTGGAAATGAAGAAATTATTTTATTTTGTTTTTACATACTGCCACAGTCAGTGCATTACAGTGTCATCATATAATGGGTGTGGCAGTGGACAATGACTGGTGACAGTACGAAAAAAAAAATAAAAAAAAAAAAAAATATATATATATATATATATATATATATATATATATATATATATATATATATATATATATATATATATATATATATATATGTATATATTACCATAGTAACATTGTACTACTCTGGGAAAACGATCAGTATTTTTTGCTATATGCAAGCAATTTACTGAATGAAATTGATTCAGTCTGTTTTGTGATTAGCTCCAATTTGCCAGAGCTGATCACATGGTACAGATGGGCTGCGATTGGTCCAGTCTGTGCCATGTGATCACTGTGACCAATCACAGCTAGCAACACAATTTTATTCAATGGATGGCTTGAAAGGAAGCTATCTTCTGTTTACAACTGATGAAGAAAAGTGCCTCAATAGAGAATATTTGTATATGGTACCTTCGTCCTGACAATATAGGAGAAAGGCGTTGAGAATGGGAGGCTATGGTGGACTTTAGTGGTACCGTACAATAGATTTAGACAGTCATATGTAAAATATTTAGATACATTTTATTACAAAAATTGATACATCTTTAACAATAAAGTATTTTGAAACTGGCATGATGATCAAAAAAGCTTTAAGGCGTATAGTTACACAAAAGTGTGGCAACTAGAGCATTGTCACCATCTGTGTATTGATACAACTGTCATGTGACCTGCTGTGATTGGTTACAGCCAAAGAAGAATACCCCCTTAGTGGGACTTTAATAGACCACCAACTCTTGAGATAAAAATTATGTTTTTAATGGTATACTATAAAAAGACGTGAAAATGTCTACAACATACAAAAATACATTCCATACAGAAACAGAGCAGAAGATATTCTCTATGGAATGTATTTTTGTATGTTGTAGACATTTTCACGTCTTTTTATAGTATACCAATAAAAACATAATTTTTATCTCAAGAGTTGGTGGTCTATTAAAGTCCCACTAAGGGAGGTATTCTTCTTTGGTCTAATACGCAAGGGATGGGACCACCACACTCTACATTTGATATGATGGAAGCCTCTTTCTTTCTTGATTGGTTACAGCGGTCGCATGGTACCAGCAGTGGGCCGGTAGAGTGATCAGTTATTGGCTGGATGCAGCTGGTGACAGATTGCACCGCTGAGCGGCTCTACGATCCAGGACATCATATGACGTCCACCTGGATCAACAAGAGGTTCTCGCCACCGTCCTGCCGCTTTAGGCCGGGTGGGAACCGTTAAAATGATTGTAAAGGTTTCTGTGTCGTTTTGTTTTACCTTAAAGCAAAAATGCTTTAGCCTGGGTTCACAAGGAGCGGATTCTGTTAACTCAACAGGAGATCGCTCCATTGATCCCCGCTGATCAGGCAGAGGACAGGTCTGTCTCTGCTCACTGTGCAGGGATGAACCTGTCAGAGCCCCTCTGTTCTCTATGGCGAGATCGGATGAAAACGGACAGCCTGTCCTTTTCATTGGATCCCATCCTATCCGCTGGACGGATGGCAAACGTATCACTATCCGTCTGTTTTGAGTGGATCTTGTCGGATCGGATGGCAGGTCGGCCCATAGAAGTCAATGGGTGGCCCGCTTGGATCTGCCTGAAAAACGGACAGGCGGATCCGAGGGGGCCAATCGTGTAAAAGGGGCCTTAAGGTAAAAAAATACTTCTGCCTTTAGAACTACTTTAATTCACCTAACATATCTGTTAACTCTTAAATGGGTAATGGCAGACAGTGAATTGCAGCAGATCTTGAGCTACTGTATGCCAACCTGAGAATCAGCAAAAAAAAAAAAAAAAAAAAAAATCTAATTTCCCATTAAATTTTTTAATAGGCCGCTGATGTCACAAGGTTTATCTGCTGCAACAGTCATTTATCCCACGCACTGCCAAGTTTTCCCATTAAGGCTCTAAAATTTTCTATATTATATGGCAATCACACAAAGAATATCAATCAACTTTCTGTGCGCCGAATTGCCTATGAAACCCAAAATTCTCTTTTGAAGGGAGCAGAGCCTTGGGAGGGGCCTGGCATGTCCTCCTACTACAGGCTAAACTACAGGAGGAGGCAGATACAAGACCAGTCACCCCGCACAAGGAGAGGGAAGCAGACTATTATTGGAAACTTCCACACAAAGGCAATGTACAAGAGTTGTTTCATGCTAGATTTCTGAACAGATGTGAAGAAATACATGAAGGAAACCAAGATTCAACTAAGAAGTTAGACAATATTTGTAATGTAATGTAAAAGCAATCCTAGCGGCTAATTAGCTGCTGAATCACTTTTACAGGCAGTACAACCTTCCCGGGTTCTCCCATCCCACCGCCAGCTGACCTTAAAGATAACTGAGGGCTGGAATGTCACCGATCTTCTCTAAGGTCTAAGAAACCGGAAGCGACAAGTATTTTATCACTTCTGGTTTTGGCCTAATGTAAACAGGCTGTTACCGGCCTCTGAAGGCATCAGATCAAACCGATCTTGGTTTGATCTGATGCTTTTAAGGGCAGAGCTTTTATAGACCCCAGATCTCTCAGTAAAGAGTACCTGTCCATGCTATCACAAGGGATGCTGTTCATTCTTCGTGATAGCAATAAAGTTGATCAGAAATAACATTAAAAAAAATAGAGAGACATTGCAAGTATAAAGTAAGTAATAAAATAAAGAAATTTAAAGCTTGCATGCATGTGTTGGTCTTGCACGCATCTGCAATTGCACCACACATGTGAGGTATCACTGCAAACGTCAGAGCGAGAGCAATAATTCTAACACCAGACCTCCCGTGTAAATCTAAAGTGACGCTTATGGATAATATATTATACGGTAGTTTGTCACTGTTCCACGGGTGTTCGCAATTTTAAAGCTTTTTTGGTATATATCATCTTTTATAGTTTACAAAAAAACTGGGTATTATATTGTGTTTGTGTGTTTAGGGGTTTTAAGTAATTTTCTAGCAAAAAAAAAAGTAGATTTTTACATGTATGTGAGAAGTGTCAGAATTGGTCAGGGGCTGAAGTGGTTAAGTGAGCATTTGAAGTGGCACATAGGATCCCAGATGCTCTTCACAATAGGAATATTGAACATACCTACAACTGGAGATAGACCAGGAAGCGCTGCTGAATGAAACCAGTGAGTCCCCCAACGGGTGGATGTGACGTGTACTAGTGGAGATCTTTGGCGCAATTTAACCCCTTGCTAACCCAAGGAACCAATCTTTTCTGGCGAGGTATGAAGTGGGGGGTTCACTTACCTGGAGGAACCAATGTGAATGACATCATAGGGATAAATGACATACGTTGTGCCATGGTGAGTTTACTCCGAGTGGCACAGAGCACTGTCATGGGCTTGAATTTATCACTACAATTTTGAGGACTTTATAATCACCGATTTGGGGTTTGTAGCACATTGTAATTGTTGGGCTTTATTATTGTTTTTGTATTATATATGTTAGTGTTTATTTGGTTACTGTATAAACTGTAGAGTGCTGTGCCCCATTTTTCTTTTTTGGGGTTTGTGTGTATTTTACACAGACATATGTACAGTAAAAGCAGAATGGTTCTCTAGGAAACTTTGGAGATGTTACGCACCACAAAAAAAAAAAAAAGAAAGAAAAACAAACTACAAGAAACTTTCTTAGAACTGTACATAAGAGGCAAAGTCCCATCTGCACATCCAGAAGAAAAATGTCTGCACTGTATTACAACTCTAAATGACCCTTCCCAGTGTACACAGTGAATGATAATAAAAGGAGGTTATGTTGTAATCAGATGACAATTCTCATTGTACGTATTTTATCACAAGCAGTTAAGTGTACATGGACAGAGAGAGGGGAAAATTACAGAGGACGGTGTTTATCCTGCAGAATGGGAGTTGCTGATGCAGTCAGGAGTGCGCAGTGGTTTCCTCCCTACCCTGACCTCTGAGAAAAGCAATAAAGCAGGAAAGGCTAACCAAACAATGACTGTTTGCAACTCAATATAAAACCAGCAACAAGGACAAGTGAAACCATGTGTCTAAAATGAGACAGGCATGTGGAGCCACTCTGCATTTTAGGAAAGCCCTGAATTTAGAATGGAGTTCAGCATTAGGACACATATTGATGTTATTCTTCTTCAGTTACTGAGCACCATGGGGCTGTAAGTGGACTAGCCGGGCTTTCCCCTCGCAGAATGGCGATATGGAACTGTGCAAGCCTGGACGCCTATAGAGGAAGAATCCTGCCCTTCCAGGAGTCAGAAATAGGGGGGTTTACTACTTGGACTTGCCACTTAAAGCAAGCCTGGGAGCTACCATTGCTGACCTTCTCCTGAAAATGATACTTGCTTGGCTGTTATCCCGCCCTTGCATCACTGCTATCTGAGTCACTTAGTACAAGTATGTATATCAAGTCCTGTTTCATGATACACATATATTTGTACGCAATAAAGAGAATTTTTTTTTATATATTTGATCTAGTTAAAAATAATTTCAGCTGCCTATAGGCCCTTGGAAGCATTTTTTCAATTTTTACATATATCAAGTCCTTGCCAGCATATTTTTCTTTAGACCCCTTTCACACTGGGGCGGTTTGCAGGCGTTATTGCGCTAAAAATACCGCCTGCAAACCGCCCCTAAACAGCCTCCGCTGTTTGTTCAGTGTGAAAGCCCGAGGGCTTTCACGCTGAAGCGGTGCGCAGGCAGGGCGGTGAAAAAAGTCCTGCAAACCGCTTTTTTGGAGCGGTGAAGGAGCAGTGTATTCACCGCTTCTAAACCGCTCCTGCCCATTGAAATCAATGGGACAGCGCGGCTATACCGCGGCAATACCGCGGCTATAGCCGCGCTGTACGAGGGATTTTAACCCTTTTTCGGCCGCCAGCAGGGGTTAAAACCACACCGCTAGCGGCCGGATACAGCTACAAAAACGACGGTACAGCAGCGCTAAAAATAGCGCTGTTGTACCGCCGACCCCCCCACCGCCCCAGTGTGAAAGGGGCCTTAAAGTGGCTCAAATCCCACCCTTCCAGAGAGCTAAAAGATCATTGGTGTGGTTACTTGTCTATCAGGCAGAAGTCTCTAATTGCTCAAGAAACCCCTAGAAACCTCTGGAAGAACCCTAGGAGAAAGGCTGGTCCCTGCCCTCAAAGCAGAGTTCTACACAAAAATGGCACTTCCGCTTTTCGGAACCCTCCCCCCCCCTCCGGTGTCACATTTGGCACCCTTCAGGAGGGGGGGGGGTGCAAAAACCTGTCTAAAACAGGTATTTGCACCCACTTCCTGGCATAGACTCCCACGGGAGTCTACGTCTCTTCCTGTCCCTCCGCGCTGTCTCCTGGGAAACACACAGGTCCCAGGAGATAGCGGGGACCAGTTACAACGCGTATGCGCAGTAGGGAACCGGGAAGTGAAGCCGCAAAGCTTCACTTCCTGATTCCCTCACCCAGGATGGCGGCTGCTGCCGACATCGCTGGACCCTGGGACATGTAAGTATCCATTTATTAAAAGTCAGCAGCTGCAGTATTTGTAGCTGCTGGCTTTTAATATTTTTTTTTTTTTTAGGTGGACTCCCGCTTTAAAGGAGCTTACAATCTAATGTCCAAATCTTAGATGCATACATATACATACTAGGGCTATCGTATACAGGAGCCAACCCTGGACCTGGAGGACACCCATGTATACACCAGAAGAACACATATACTCCATGTCCAGACCTAAAACTTAGACTTATAACTGGGGCCCTCAGTGCTGCAAAGCAGAAGTGCTAATCACCAAGCCACTGTGCTGCCACCTCACTCCATAGTATTGAAGTAAGAGGGTTAAGCAACGTACACAGGGGCCAAATATTGGACTGCATCAGCCGGTTCAAGAGAAACCTGCTGACATTCAGCCCGTGTGTACTGCAGCTGATCCGACAGATCAGATTGCCATTTCCGGCGATTCGGAATACTGTGTATTTTTTTTAAAACCGGCACCATTGGCAGCCGAGTATACGGGAAGTGACGTCATGACGTCGCTTCCGTGTTTACGATTAGAAGGCTGGAACGAAGTCGTTCACGGGTACATTTAATGAATTTTAGATTCTCCCATAGCACCTTATTCTCCTTAGAGGACTGGAACACATTGATTGTTTTTTGAAGAATTAACATTTGCATATGTTTTTTTATTATTACCTTATTGCAGGACTTTGAACACTAATTGGACATTCATGATATATTGTTTGCACTTTTTTGTGGAGATATTATCATTTGCACTTTAAGACTTTGGCACTTTATTTACTGTTTTGTGGATTGCACTTTATTAATCCCTCTGTGGATTGCACTTTATTAATCCCTCTGTGGATTGCACTTTATGTGTTTGAGTGATTATTTTTAACACTGCGCGAGATCACTTTATATATTTTATTTACCTTTTTGTGTATTGTGAACACTATGAGGTTTTGCTGCAGGTTTATATATATTATTATCACTCTCTCTGTAATTAGGCAGATTTTATCCAATACTCCAAGTAGCGCGAGGGACACTTTTACACATTCACTTTAACTCCATGCATTAAGGTGAAGGGTTTCATATATTATAATGAAAACTATTTTCCCTGCAATTTTGGTGCTGTTACAACGCAATGGTTTAAATGGGCCCAAACACACAGGACAGGAATGGATTTCTGACATGATCAACGAGTATTTTTTTATTTTTTATTTCTCAAACAATTCCAACAAAATGCATTTAGTTGTAGATTACAAATCAAAAGGCACCTAAGAGAAGTTCATTGTTGGAGTTTATATATTCCTCTGTATAACCTACAACCACATCACAGGCATCGATCAGCTTGTTTTCAGGTGCCTGAAATGTCATGAGCCAAGTGTGCAAATACAAGATACCTTTATCAGGAGACTGTATATTTTAAACCGTCTCGTTCTATACAAAGAGCCTGTCTTTCAGAGTTCTTGAAGGGGGCCAAAGTGACTTTGAGAAGGTCATACGCTCCAGGAACAGAGAAACCAAATATAGTACATAAAGCAAGGAGTTTGAGGAAGTTTCCTGCAAGGGATCGCCATTCTGTTTTGTCAGGCCCTGCACAGCTACGCAAAGGAAATTATATTCCAGCTGCACCTTGAACTACATTGTACTTACAGGATGCCAACTACTATCACCAAAAACAAGCTCCGTATTACTTTTATCATCCCTGCCTTCTAAGCCACTCAAGTGTCATGGCTCTAGGGTCTTCAAACTTTCTAAGCAAAGGGCCAGTTTACTGTCCTTCAAATTTTAGGGGGGCTGGACTGTGGCCAGTGGGAGTAGAAAGGGTCCCGACATCAGTGAAAAAAAAATAATGGCCCCATCATTTGTCTCAGTGGGAATAATTGTGCCCCATCATTGGTGTCACTGGGAGGAATTGTGCCCCATTGTTGGTGTCACTGGGAGGAAATGTGCCCCATCATTGGTGTCTTTGAGGGGAATTGTGCCCCATCATTGGTGTCAGTGGGAGGAATTATGCCCCATCATTGGTATCATTGGGAGGAATTGTATCCTTTCATTGGTGTGAGTGGGGTGGGAATTAGGTCCCATTGTTGGTATCAGTGGATGAAACAGTCCGGAATTAGGCAGCCAAGACTTACATATTGTATAACTAAAAGCAAAACTTTTTTTTTTTTAACTTTTAACTAGAGTGGAGGGGGATTAGAACCCCTGTCATTTTTATTGCTGTGTGTCCCCTGTTTGGGAGATTCACCCTCTCCATTTGTCCTGTTTGCTAGTCACCAGTGTTGTCTGATATCCTTGCAGCCGATCTTTCCCTACAACAGACTTACAATACCTTGTTGTGCACAGTGTCTCTGTATAGAGGCGAATACAATCAATAATGATCCCGGGCTACAGCAATAAAGTTTTATAAAGTCCAAAAAGTGATGAATACATATCAATAAATTAATAAACTTTTTGGACTTTATAAAACTTTATTGCTGTAGCCTGGGATCATCATTGATTGTATTTACTTTGTTTGTGTGATGTGAACACTACTAGATCCTGCTGCAGACAGATTTCATTGCACCTTAATTGCACTCTATTGCACTTTTGATTGTTCACCACAATTTTGCGGTGGTTTTATTTGAATTTATTTGCATACATTATTGTATGGTATTTTCTTTTTTATCATATCAGTCATTTTTGAACACATCACAGTAGCTCGAAGGCTTTTTATTCTAGTATTTTTTCCTGTATAGAGGTGGCCATCTTGGTAAAGGCAGGGCTTTGCTTCCCTTTGTCAGAGCCTCTAACAAGAACAATGAGCAGCACAGTAGTGACATCACCAAATCACCAATCAGTGGCAGCAGTACCTTAGATCTCACACTTCAGATATACAGTACAAGACTGTAGGTACAGGAAGGACACCCTCAGAGGCTCGGTTCACACTGGTACGATACGGGAAACCCTGCGGATCCACTGAGGGTTCCCGCATCGCACCTTAATCGCTGGTGGTTCACACTGCTCTATGCGAACTGCTGCGGGTATCAATACAAAGTTAATGACACACCCAGATTGGTTCGCAGATCGCAGTGCGAACTGTGAATTCGGACAGGAATCGGATTGCATCCGATTCTAGTGTGGACTAAAAAAAAAAAAAGTTTTTTGATTTTGGTCCGAATGCAATGCAAATTCAGTCATACAATATGGCTACATTCACGTCACACAGGCATTGCATGTGATCTGCCCAGCAGTGCGGTGCCAATCACATGCGATGTCTGACATCTCTAAGGCCCCTTTAACACTGGGGCGGTTTGCAGGCGTTATTGCGGTACGGTAAAGCCCGAGGGCTTTCACACTGAAGCGGTGCGCTGGCAGGAGAAGAAAAAATCTCCTGCAAGCCGCATCTTTGGAGCGGTGAAGGAGCGGTGTATTCACCGCTCCTGCCCATTGAAATCAATGGGACAGCGCGGCTATAGCCGCGCTATACGAGTGGTTTTAACCCTTTTTCGGCCGCCAGCGGGAGGTTAAAACCGCACCGCTAGCGGCCGAATACCGCGGTAAAACAGCGCTAAAAATAGCGCTGTTTTACCGCCGACGCCCCCTACCGCCCCAGTGTGAAAGGGGCCTAAAGTGTGAACCAACACTCATCGATCTAGAAGTTTATTGCTATTTTTCAGCGGTAATTCCAGACATGTTTCCCTATAACAACCTATAATAACTCATTCTCATCAAGTTCCACTGCACTTTATAGTGTTGATATCAACAGTTATAATTATTAATAACAACTACTGGGACACTTTTTTTTGCCCTAACACATGGAATACATTAAAGTGTTACTAAACAGTAAAATCAGTCTGTATATGCAGTAAAGCGTACTTGTTATACTCACTGTGGAACCTAAGGGGTTAATCCTCTGCATTGTGTAAAAAGGCTGCTTAATCCTGTCTTCTCTGATCCTCCACTTCTTCTACAGTGCCCAATCTATCTGCTGATGGAACAAAGACTTTGGAAGCACATGCTCAGTTTGGTGTGTATTGCTAGAGAGTTGTTTTTTTTTTCTTGGGAGGGTGCATATGATCAGCAGAGGGACCATCATCACTGTCCAGACAAAGTCAGGGGTCCTGCAGCCTCATAGGACAGTCAGAGAAGAATGAAAGCTCATACTACAAGCTTTAACCAGACACTGATAGAAGTCACAAGACTTCTATATACTACTGATAAGGAAAGGTATTTAGCAGTTTATATATACTAAAATAATTGCATTTCCATGTTCTGTGTACTCTAAGACCCCTTTCACACTGCCGGCGTTTTTCAGGCGCTACAGCGCTAAAAATAGCGCCTGCATAGCGCCTGAAAAAAAGGGGCTGCATTCACTCCAGTGCGAAAGCCCTTGGTGCGCTGGCAGGGCGTCACAAAAAGTCCTGCCAGCAGCTACTTTGGTGTGGTGAACTCACCGCTCCTCCACCGCTGCTCCCCATTGAAATCAATGGGGCAGCGCTGCAATACCGCCGGAAAGACGCCGCTCCGGCGGCGCTTTGCGGGTGGATTTAACCCCTTTTTGACCGCTAGCGGGGGGGGGGTAAAACCTCCCTGCTAGCAGACGAATATCGCTGCAAAAACGACGGTAAAGAAGCACTAAAAATAGCGCCACTTCACTGCTGACGCCGGTGGCGGCTCGGTGTGAAAGCCCTCTAAGAGACCAGATATAGTGAATGCAGGGTCCTGGGCTTAGTAACACTTTAAAGGTAAAAAAAAACACCTTTAACAACTCTGTACTGTTAGGACCTACCTAAACAAGCAATTTAAAGTGGTTGGAAAGGGTGAAGGTTTTTTTTTACCTTCATTGATTGAAATGCATGAAGGTAGAGCTGCACGATTAAAGAATCAAAATCGCAATCTTTTTCCCTTCCCGATCTTCAAAACAGCATGTCACCATTCTTTTTAACAAGTGTAGAGAAGTTCTCACAACTGGAAAAAAAAATCTAGGCAGCCTTCCAAATTTGATCACAACACCAAATAAGTAAAAACAAAGTATGTTTTCCTTCTTTTATCAAAGGAAAGAACTTCGGAGTGTAGATGAAGGAAGTTTAACCATTTAAAGACCAAATGTTTTCTGACATTTATTGCTTACAAGTAAAAATTATTATTTTCTGCTCGAAAATTACGTGAAACACCCACACATGATATGTATTTTTTTAAGCAGAGACCCTAGAACAGGGATATGCAATTAGCGGACCTCCAGCTGTTGCAAAACTACAAGTCCCATCATACCTCTGGGTGTCATGCTTGTGGCTGTCAAGAGTCTTGCTATGACTCATGGGACTTGTAGTTCTGCAACAGCTGGAGGTCCGCTAATTGCATATCCCTGCCCTAGAGAATAAAAAGGTGGTTGTTGCAATATTTTATGTCACACCATATTTGTGCAGCGGTTTTTAAAATGCAATTTTTAAAAAGAAAAATAGACTTTAGTTCCACCCACTTTTACAACTCTTCAGCATCCCTCACTAAACTGTGCACTGTAAACGAATTGAATATTTTTAATTTTTTTTTTCTCAGTGCTTACTGTATATTTTTTGTATTCATTTTTCACTTCCTCCTCCCTGGCCACGGCCCATCGCATCATTTCCTGTTTGCAATGCCTTCTGGGAAGGGGTGGCAACTTCCTCTGACACTGCCATTGCTATGGAAACCTGACCTGAAACCTATTACACTGCTTGTGCTGCACTGAGCACGTGCGAGATCTGCAAGGATGAGATCCAGGAAGAAATACAGTCTGGCTTCAGATGCCCAGATTTAAGATGGCCACGGCCTGCTGTAAGTTTATAAAATAACAAACTACTGCTATAAACTAACAAAACAGACCTTAGTTTACAGACTTACTTTACTAGAATACATTAAGCTTGTGTATTATAGGGGTATTTTTATTTAAAAAGTATCATTTCGGCTGGAACACCACTTTAATGAATTTAAAAAAAAACTAAACAGTAAAGTTAGCTCATTTTTTTTTTGTATAATGTGAAAGAAGATGTTACACCGTAAGAATCGTGATCTTTATTCTAATCAAAAGAATCATGATTCTCATTTTAGCCAGAATCGTGCAGCTCTACATGAAGGTAAAAAAATCTTCAGTATGCAGCCCCTCTAATACTTACCTAAGCCCGATCCAGCGATGTGCATGAGAGCAGCGGCTCTCCCAGGTCTCTTGCTCCTTATTGGTTGAGACACAGCAGCAGGAGTCATTAGCTCCCATTGCTGTCAATCACAGCCAGTGAGGAGGGAGCAAAGGGGTGGGACTAAGCCATGCTGTGTGTGTCTCAGACACACAGAGGCTGCTCAGGAGCAAGCATGCATAGGTGCCCCTGGAGCAAGCTATGGGGGGGCACTCAGCAAGGGGTAGAGACCAGAAGCTCCAGCTGGAGACCCCAGAAAAGGAGGATCGGGGCTGCTCTGTGCAAAACCACTGCACAGAGCAAGTAAGTATGATGCATTCATTATTTTAAGAAAAAGAAAAAAAAAATTGTATCTTTAGAAACACTTCTTTATATCCAATAAGAAAGGTTTTGTCACTACATATTAGTTGGTAAATCTAAAGAGAGGTTGTGCAATCGGATTGTATAAACTTTCAGATTTAATAAACTGATCGGGTTGAGATTCAAATACAAAAACAGTTATGACCGTTCCGATATAAAACAAAAGTGCTTCGAAATAACTAATTAAAGCACAAAACATTTCAATCAACAAAACAGTCTTCACGCTGATTCTTGTTTTAAAAAAAAAAAAAAGCTTCATAAATAAAACATCTAGAAAATGTAAAACAGCAGAAGACACGAGATCTATGGGATATCTCAGGCATCTTGGCTCAAATCTCCTGCCATATTTTTTTTTTTGTCTTTTAATTGACCTATTTATGCATAGATGGCTATTGAAGCCACGGAGCACCATGATAGGATTATCAAAGCTACTGAACTGCAACAGCACTGTGGGGATGTGGGGGCTGCAGAAAGACTTATGCAGGATAAAATATTTATGCTACGCTGAGTCTTGTCAGTAGTGGGGGGGGGGGGGGACGCTTAGCATTCAATCGCAGTGCCTGCAGCACTGGAGATATTATCCGGACCTGCAAATCGCCTGCGGATCTCCACAATATGACACCAGTGACAACGTAATAGGAACATCATTCCCACAGTGCTGGCCTTTGCACATGACTGCAAACACATTCGAGTGTGCAAAGTCTTTGATGATAATTAGATCGACAATCTGTCTCTCCATCAGATTTGCCAAATCATTTAAACATCCGATGCTTAAGAACTGTGTGCGCCCCCTATAGAGTCTAAAGACCGGCCCTCACTTGGAACCAAATTCCTCCGTCCTGCTTTCCTCTTCAGTTGTTCCTCTGTTTGGTCTGATGTATAAGTAAAAGTCCATTATTTAACCACTTCAGCCCCGGAAGGATTTACCCCCTTAATGACCAGGCCCTTTTTTTGCGATATGGCACTGCGTCACTTTAACGCACAATTGCGCAGTCGTGCTACGTTTGTACCCAAACAAAATTGACGTCTTTTTTTTCCCACAAATAGAGCTTTCTTTTGGTGGTATTTTATCACCTCCGCGGTTTTTATTTTTTGCGCTATAAACAAAAAAAGGCCTGCAATTATGAAAAAAACAAAACAAATTTTTTTACTTTCTGCTATAATACATATCCACAAAAAATGTAAAAAAAATAATTTATTCATCAGTTTAGGCCAATAGGTATTCTTCTACATATCTGTGGTAAAAAAAATCCCAATAAGCGTATATTGATTGGTTTGCGCAAAAGTTACAGCGTTTACAAAATAGGGATAGATTTTTTTATTTTTATTTTTTACTAGTAATGGCGGTGATCAGTGATTTTTAGCAGGACTGCGACATTGCGGCGGACAGATCAGACACCTGACATTTTTGACACTTTTTTTGGAAATCAGTGACATTATTACAGTGATAAGTGCTAAAAATATGCACTGACATTGTACTGACACCGGCAGGGAAGGGGTTAACATCATGGGGCTTTAAGGGGTTAAATGTTTTCTAACTGTATGGGGGACTGTGTGACTGGGGAAACACACAGATCCATCATCCCGCTTAGCAGGAAGACAGATCTCAGTGCCATCCCCTGACAGAACGGAGATCTGCCTTGTTGCGCTCCCGAGTCCAGCATTTGCGTCCATAGACATGAATGCCGGACTCGGCCCCACCCCCCACATCATTAGATTTGGTTGACAGCAGCGGGAGCCAATGGCTGCGCTGCTATCAATCTATCCAATCAAGAGCCAAGACCCTGTAGAGAGAGGGAGAGCGCGTCTCCACCAACAGAAATACGGGGCTCAGGTAAGTAAAACGAGGGGGCCGGTCACTGCCAGGTATTTTTTCATCTTATTGCATAGGATGCATTAAGGTGAAAAAACAAGGGTTTACAACCCCTTTAATGTACTTATTTTGCAAAAATAAAACAGCTCCATTAAATCTACACCGGCTTACCTCACTCTCTTCATAGTGGTTTAAACACACTGCTCCATTACTTCTGCCTTATTTCCTGGAGAGACTTTAGGTCATGACACAGGAAGTCTGTCCAAGAAGTAAGGCAGAAGTAATGGAGCAGTGTGTTTAAACAGCTATGAAGAGAGTGAGGTAAGCCGGTGTAGATTTAACGGAAAGCTGTTTTATTTTTGCAAAATAAGTACATTAATGCTATATTGGTACATAGGGGTGCTGGAATAAAAATAAAACAAAAGGTGTACAAAAGGTGAACTTATCCTTTAAGGGGGCCAGATTGTGGCCAGTGGGAATAAAAAACACCTTGGCATCAGCGCCTCCTCAATTGCATCAGCGGGAGAAATGGTGCTCTGTTGTTGGTAGTTAGGAGAGAAATAGTGCCCCATCATTGGTATCAGTGGGAGGAATGGTGCCCCATCATTGGTGTCAGTGGGAGGAATATTTCCTCAAGGGCAAGATAAAGGCAGGCAAAGGGTCACATACGGCTCGTAAGTCGCAGTTTGAAGACCACTGCCCTAGAGAATAAAATAGTGGTAGTTCCACATTTTTGCAGTGTTACATGATATTACCACAAAGGTCTAGGCAATGCAAAATTTCAGTAAAAAAAAAAAAAAAAAAACACTAAAAGTTGATTTTAGAGCACACTAACACTGAAAATTACCCATTTTTTCTGTAAAATATAAAAGATGAGGTTGCATCGAGTAAATAGATACCCAACATATCAAACCTTCCATTTGTGTGTGCCTGGGAAATGGCAACATACTTCAATACACTATACTGTTCATAGGCTACGTGTTAAAAGCTCCCTGCAGGTCATCATTGAGCTTTACGGAGGAGGTCTGGTGCTAGGATTATTGCTCTGCATGCGCAGTATTATGCAACACATTTATCACAGTCAACGTTTTTTGTGCATAGACGTCCCTGACGCCTGTTTATGTTCATACTTGCGTGTATGTTGGGGGGGGGCTTCATAAAATTTAGGGGGAAGTAGATTTTATGTGCTTTGATGTAACTTTCATTTTATACAATTGTTAACATTTATTTTTTTTACATACATCCTCTATGTGATGATTTTTTTTTTGTGACAGGTTCTCTTTAATGATTTAGACCCTGGATGTCTCCCCTGTGCTCCAATAAAGCTGATGCAGTGCAGATAACACTGCATTAGATTGTTTTCCAGCCATGCTGGACAGGGAAAGTGAAAGGGGGACCCGGAAAGTGATGTTCTATACATCGCTTCCAGATCAGCAAGAAGAAGGGAAGTAGAGCTCCCTCCCCTCTGTCTGGCGGCACCCACCATGCCAGTCCCAGGCCTACAGATGGGCAAGCGGAGGCGTCGGGATGCTTTAATCTGACAGCTAAAGACAGCTCGATGGATATACACATACTGCAGCCAACGGGAGTGTGTGTAAAAACCCCAACTAGGGTGGGCCAGGGACAGTCAGGCTGATAAGGAAAGGACTAGATGAGGCTAAACACCTCTGGCCAGGAAAAGAAGTAGGCTCTACCTGATTGGCTGGGGCTTCTAATGCATGCTGTGAGAAGCTCAAATTGTTCATTGAAATCAGGGGACACAAGTTCAGTACCGGATTGGACCCTGTACATCTGCAGTTCAGCTTTAAAGTGTAAGTAAACCCTCCTGTTGTTTTCAGCCAAGGAAGCTGCCATCTTTGCCTCTGTTTAATCTACAACTGCCATGATGCTGCACATGTGATCAATTATGACACCAGCCATTGGATGGTTTGACAGTTTGGTTGAGAGCACAACCAATGGGAGTGCTGCATTTCCAGCACGTGCCGGAAATTAAACTGTTTTATGGCTGGGTTTACTACCGCTTTAACTTAAAAAAAAAAAAAAGTGTTCTACTACATCAAACCGTTTATCCAAACTATATAATATTGGATGGATTATTCTGAAAGCCAGTACAAAGGAAATGCGGTGGTGAAATAAAGACCTTGTGCATTCATTATTTTTGCTGTTTAAAGTGGTATTAGTCCCAAAACCAAAAATGTAATATATTGCAGCTTGCCAATCAGAGGTGGTGGCTGCATTAGTTTTTTTTTTTTTAAGGCTTTTTTTTAAGGCTCTCTCTATTTTCACTTGGTGATCTGGCCAGTAACAGCTCATGTATTAGATTGCCCCCACTCTGGTTGAAGGAGCACAGGGGGCACCTTTGGACATCAACATTGTCAGTCTGAGGGGAGGGGAGTGTTAGATGTACTAGCAGATTTAGACACACTAACAAACTGAAGCTGAAATCCAGCTCAGTTACAGCAAAAGCTTTTTTTTCTTTTGGGATAAAGGTTTTACATAAATAAATAAAAGCTGATCATTGTGAGCACCCCTGCGAGAAGTAAATGGCTTGTCTAAACTCTCTAACTACTACATCTGCAGAACAGCTTGCTCTGCTGAAAAATAACAGGCTTAAAGTGATATTAAAGTCTAGTTTTTTTTTTTTTGTTTTCTTTTAAAAGAGTGTCTCAGCCGTCCGAGATTCTCCCTCCTGATTAGCTAGATTGGCTGCCGCTGCTGTCAATCAAAGTCAGCTAGCCAATCAGGGGAGAGGGGGGGGCGGGGCTCTGAGTCAAAGTGGACTCGGCTCGGGTGCCCCCATAGCAAGCCGCTTGCTGTAGGGGCACTGAATAGGAGGGAGGGGCCAAGATCACAGAAGAGGGACCCGAGAAGAGGAGGATCTGGGCTGCTCTGTGCAAATCCACTGCAACAGGGCAGGTAAGTGTAACATGTTTACTACTTTTATAGGAAAAAAAAAAAACAAGACTTTACAATCACTTTAATACCAATTGAATTCTTCCTGGTCTGTGCAATGGGGACGTGTGCTTTGCTTATATACTTTCTTTCACATTTAGGAAGGAATGCTCTTTTAAGAGTTATCATCAATATTAGTAAAGTACAAGTTTATCTTTTTATTTTTTTTTATTTTTCTGTCTGTAAAATATCTGCCAGACATTCTTCATGTTCTTGGTTACATATATGGGGTCTGTGCAACCAAAATGCTATAGCAGCAAGCTTCCAGATCGCTTAGTCTTAGCTGCTTAGCTTTATTTATTTGTGTTTCAGGATTCCAATTTATGGTATTCCCATTGCTTGTTACATTCTTGAAAAGGCAAAATAAATAATAATTTTAGCACAGAAGGCATCCCATATCACACCAGCAGATGTGCAGGCATGGGAAATGAGACTTCACATGAACACGTGTTTTGCTCATGCAGGGCATCAGGCTCTCATTAATGAATACAGTACATTTTAAAGAAAAGAGTAAAATGAGTTTCAGGTAAAGAGAAAAGGGGGGATTTAGAGATTTTATTTTGTATCTCTGTGGTCGCTGAGAGGGAGGTGGGGGAGCATTTCATTTTATTTTGGAATTGGGTCCCAAAAGAGAAATATGGCCTATGACCCAGAGTTAGCTCGTAGCGGTTTATTGCCTGCTATGAGCTGACAGGGAAAAGCCGAGCCGGGATAAGGAAGGATCCCGACAATATTGTCTGGATTTACCTGGATGCCTAACAGCTGGCTCCGCCTTTCAACTTGTAGCTGAGAGCCGAAGCCAGCAGCTCCCGCCCCCTCCCCAGCGTGGGGCTTCAGTGAGCTCTGGGGGAACAAGAGCTGAGCGATCAGCAGTCATGTAACTGCTCAATTCTCAGCCTTCGAGTCGGTGTGGGACAGCTCAACACTGATGCTGCAGCATGGAGGTATACAATTTTTTAAATTTTTTTTCTTACTTATCCCATACTTCTCCTATAAACAGTTGCAGAACGCCCACTGCATTTTTACTGCGGCAGGGCGGCCATTCTGTGCCAAATCACGTACATGTATATGATTTACAATTCCAGGTAGGGGGCGTGCACGTTCCCACCACCACTGTTTTTTTTGTTTTTGTTTTTTTTTTACCAAAGACATAGCAGAATACATTTTGGCCTAAATTTATGAAGAAATTTGACTTTTTTTTTTATTGGGTATGTTTTATAGCAGAAAGTAAAAATTGTTTTTTTTTTTAATTCTTGGTATTTTTTTGTTTATATATAAAAAAAAAACCCATTGGTGATCACATATAATAAAAAAAACAAAACCTCTTTTTTGGGGGGAAAAAAAATTACAAATGTCATTTGCGTGCAGAATTGCTGCATTACCAGCTAAAGTAGTATAGTGCAGAATAGCAAAAAATGCTCTGATCTCAAAGGGGGTAAATTATTCTGGAGGGAGCTCAAGTGTTTAAAAACATTTCTGGAGTTCAGCTGGAGCCTAGGTTCACATTGGTGCGATTTGGCATGGCATTTGACATGTCAAATGCCATGCCAAATTGGTGGCTATTGCCAGCAATGGCACTGCACCGATTCCCAAACGTAGTACCTGTACTACTTTTGGCGACTTCAGCAGGGGCGGGCCCATCCATTAACACTGATCCTCCTCCCGGCCTATCAGGAAGCGGCTTTTGACACGGGTCACCCGATTGGCTGAAAGGACAGGTGATCCTATTGGGCGCCTAGGAGGAGGGAGGAGCCGCACGGCGAAAGCCGCCATGATGCAGAGAGGACACAGGAGCCTCTGCCCGCCGCCCCTTGCAGCCTGCAACCCGCCGCCCGTAGGAGCCCGCAACCTGCCGCCCGTAGGAACCCACAACCCGCCGCCCATAGGAGCCCACAACCTGCCGCCCAAAGGAGCCCACAACCCGGCTGCCATAGATGTGGTAAGTGCCCCCCCCCCCCCCAAAAAAAAATTAAAAAAAACCTAGCTGCCACTGGACTTCGGGGTGCGATTTGTATAGCTCTGTGCCGGAACCCACACAGATGTCCCTGAAATCGCTCCTGAAGTTGGACTGACATGCCAGTATGCAATCATGCGAGTTCAGCCGAACTTGCACGATTTCTAACCCGCTGTCAGCGTGAGCCTAGGCTTAAAGCGTAACTAAATGCAAAACTTTTTTTTAGTATTGGATAAAGTGGAGATGGATTGGAACACCTCTCAGGTTTTTACTGCTGTCTGTGCCTCCGAAAAGTTGATTCATCCTCTCCATTGGTCTTGTTTACCATCATCAAAGGTAAGAGTAAATAAAAATCCCAAATTTTGGGTTGTCCGCAGAACAGAACAGTAATGGAGGGAAATCTCCTAATGGGGACTCTAGTTCTGGTGACCTTGGGGGCCCCAATGGATTCCCTTAATTTGCAGGGATTTCCTCTTATTTCCTGTTTTGGTTATGGGACAGGAAGTGAAGGTAAATCTCCCCAATAGGACAGGGATGGCAAGAATATACCATACAGGGGTTATAACCCCCCATTACTCTATCCAAAGTGCATTTAGTTCTGAGCTCCAAAGAGCTGGTGAAGTTGGAATGGTGGTGGATGGAGAACGGACTCCGGTAAGTATAAGGGGGGTTGGGGGGGGGGAACTGCTACGGTATTACGTTTTTTTTTTTACCATAAAGCGGAACTACCCATAACAACATGATAAAAAAATATGTTATTCAGCAAGGAACATCCATTCCACAATAATAATTATGCTAACAAAATGAGGCTGTAAATTGCCTCCAACATCGCTCCTGTTCCTTTCTGGATGCTGCCATTTTGCTGAAGTTCAGAGCCACTGAACAGCAGTAAATCATAAAGCGGAACCAAATCTCATCTATTTAAAGCGGAACTTTACTCATAACATCTTGATAAAAAAATATTATTCTTTAGCAAGGAACATACATTCCACATCAATAATAATGCTACCAAACGTGCTGTGAATTGCCTCCAGCATTGCTCCTGTTTCTTCTCGCTGGAGGCTGCCATTTTTCTGAAGCCCAGAACCCCAGCAGTAAATTGTAAAGCAGAACTAAACCGATCGATTTAAATTGGTTTAAAAAAAAGTAGTTACATTCCTGGAATGCTGGGATTGCGGACTGTCACATTTGCTTGTTTCTGCAATAAAACTGTCAGACCATCAAATGTCTGGTGTTATAACTGATCGCATGTTAGGCACCATGGCGGTTACAGATCAAATAGAAGCAGCTTCCTTGGCTGTAAACCAGGATAGGAGGGTTTAATTTTGCTTTAAGGCTGTCAGCAGATCGGCCTCTACAGACTCGGCACACTGCCTAAAAATGGAGAGCAACTGAGCATGTGCAGAGCGGGGTGGGACAGTATGATGTATTACTGGATTGTACACAATATAGACACCTTATTTTAATGTCTTACATAATTATACCTGAAAAAGGGGCCAACCTTTTGGAGAGCAGAAATCCTATGAATGTGTGTGCCTGGGATGGGGTATATAATACATGATATCAGTGTAAAGGATGGAGTGTGTCTATAGGGGTATATTATATATGATATTAGTGTATAGGATGGAGTGTGTATATAGGGGTATATTATATATGATATCAGTGTAAAGGATGGAGTGTGTCTATAGGGGTATATTATATATGATATTAATGTATAGGATGGAGTGTGTATATAGGGGTATATTATATATGATATCAGTGTATAGGATGGAGTGTGTATATAGGGGTACATTATATATAATATCAGTATATAGGATGAAGTGTGTCTTATAGGAGTACATTATATATAATATCAGTGTATAGGATGGAGTGTGTCTTATAGGAGTACATTATATATGATATCAGTTTATAGGATGAAGTGTTTCTTATAGAAGTACATTATATATGATATCAGTGTATGTATAGGATGGAGTGTGTCTTATAGGAGTATATTATATATAATATCAGTGTATGTATAGGATGGAGTGTGTCTTATAGAAGTACATTATATATAATATCAGTGTATAGGATGGAGTGTGCATATAGGGGTATATAATACATGATATCAGTGTATAGGATGGAGTGTGTCTTATAGGAGTACATTATATATATCAGTGTATAGGATGGAGTGTGTCTATAGGGGTACATTATATATATCAGTATATAGGATGAAGTGTGCATATAGGGGTACATTATATATGAGATCAGTGTATGTATAGGATGAAGTGTGTCTTATAGGAGTATATTATATATAATATCAGTATATAGGATGAAGTGTGTCTTATAGGAGTACATTATATATAATATCAGTGTAAAGGATGAAGTGTGTCTTATAGGAATACATTATATATAATATCAGTATATAGAATGAAGTGTGTCTTATAGGAGTACATTATATATAATATCAGTATATAGGATGAAGTGTGTCTTATAGGAGTATATTATATATGATATCAGTGTATGTATAGGATGAAGTGTGTCTTATAGGAGTACATTATATATAATATCAGTATATAGGATGAAGTGTGTCTTATAGGAGTATATTATATATGATATCAGTGTATGTATAGGATGAAGTGTGTCTTATAGGAGTATATTATATATGATATCAGTGTATGTATAGGATGAAGTGTGTCTTATAGGAATACATTATTATTATTATACAGATCTCACTCTCCTCTATAGAGGGATGGGGAGTTCAGCTCTCCGCAGCGCCCTCTAGGGGGTCACACGCGGCGCTGTCCATCCCAGATGTGAAGGCAGAGGCTTGGCCCCGCCCCCTCCTCTCCCAGCCACGCCTTCCTGCCATCTCTACATCCATGGAGTCCGCGGACGGGTCCGCTCTGTAAACTTCCCGGGAGAGGAGGGCGGTGTGAAGGTAGAGGGGGGTGCTGTGTCCTAGGAGTGTGCACAGGGTTTGGTGATCCCCCCCGGGATCAGCTCACAAACTTCTTCCAACCTGCTGGAGGGGGGTCTGTATTGGGAGTAATCCCCCCCCCTTCTCTTTGGGGCAGAAGAATGACATATTGTCTGATGAAGGGGGAGAGAGGAGATCCCGCCCATCTCTCGCAGGCCCCGCCCACCTCTCCCTTCCAGGTTAAGCCGCACACGTTGGTGCAAAGCCTTTGCGCTGCTGTGAATGGCCGTCGATTCGGTGGCTGTGATTGGCTGTGGGGCCGTTGAGGTGGGCGGTCCCTAGTCGCTATTTGAGCCGAAGCTTTCCCCGCTGCTCTGCACTTGTACACGTAGAGCGGCGCTGGGAGGAGTGGGCGGAGCCGGAGAGGCCGGTACACAAAGCGATGAGAGTCCCGGAGAGTTGCATTGACTGAGCCGATCCCGGGGAGTCCGGAGTGTGGATTGTACCGCATGGTGGGTTGTGTATGGACGCGGTGCGGGGCCCCTCGGAGGACGGTGGAAGTCCCCGCCCATGCCTGTAGATCCCGGCTGCCTGGATGGGCGGATCATGAAGTGTTTGACTTTCTTTCTTCTGCTTCCAGAGACCTTCAAGAAGTCTAAAAAGAGCGGCGGCCGGGCGGGCGGCAAGGTGCAGGCATGCTATGAGATCGTCCCCCTGGCCCTCAAGAGGAAGATGGCTGCGGAGCTCTACCCTGCCCAGCACACCGACATCCCCGACAACGCCACCGCCAAGAAGAACGCCCTCCATATCCCCCCGCACAGCTCCCCGCCACCTCCGCCGCTCCACAACCTCAACAACAACCACATCGACACCGATCACTGGCAGTCCTCACACCCGACCCTCCGAGAGAGGTGAGACTGCGCCCCCTACCGGGCGATACACTACACACGGATCATTGGGGGGATCATAGGAGGCTCTGCAATCATTGGGGGGATCATAGGATGCTCTGCAATCATTGGGGGGATCATAGGAGGCTCTGCAATCACTGGGGGGATCACAGGAGGCTCTGCAATCATTGGGGGGATCATAGGAGGCTCTGCAATCATTGGGGGGATCATAGGAGGCTCTGCAATCATTGGGGGGATCATAGGATGCTCTGCAATCATTGGGGGGATCATAGGAGGCTCTGCAATCACTGGGGGGATCACAGGAGGCTCTGCAATCATTGGGGGGATCATAGGAGGCTCTGCAATCATTGGGGGGATCACAGGAGGCTCTGCAATCATTGGGGGGATCACAGGAGGCTCTGCAATCATTGGGAGGATCACAGGAGGCTCTGCAATCATTGGGGGGATCATAGGATGCTCTGCAATCATTGGGGGGATCATAGGATGCTCTGCAATCATTGGGGGGATCATAGGAGGCTCTGCAATCATTGGGGGGATCACAGGAGGCTCTGCAATCATTGGGGGATCATAGGAGGCTCTGCAATCATTGGGGGGATCATAGGAGGCTCTGCAATCATTGGGGGGATCATAGGAGGCTCTGCAATCATTGGGGGGATCATAGGAGGCTCTGCAATCATTGGGGGGATCATAGGAGGCTCTGCAATCATAGGGGGGATCATAGGAGGCTCTGCAATCATTGGGGGGATCATAGGAGGCTCTGCAATCATTGGGGGGATCACAGGAGGCTCTGCAATCATTGGGGGGATCATAGGAGGCTCTGCAATCATTGGGGGGATCATAGGAGGCTCTGCAATCATTGGGGGGATCATAGGAGGCTCTGCAATCATTGGGGGATCATAGGAGGCTCTGCAATCATTGGGGGGATCATAGGAGGCTCTGCAATCATTGGGGGGATCATAGGAGGCTCTGCAATCATTGGGGGGATCATAGGAGGCTCTGCAATCATTGGGGGGATCATAGGAGGCTCTGCAATCATTGGGGGATCATAGGAGGCTCTGCAATCATTGGGGGATCATAGGAGGCTCTGCAATCATTGGGGGGATCACAGGAGGCTCTGCAATCATTGGGGGGATCATAGGAGGCTCTGCGATCATTGGGGGGATCATAGGAGGCTCTAGAGTACCTAGTAATCATAGGGAGGCTCTGTTATCTTTGGGGTCATACAGAGGCTCAGCCATCACAGTGGCTTGACATCCAGGCAATATAATCACAGAGGCATCATATTCAAGAACTGCAATGACAGAGGTATTATGACCCTGCACTGTAATTGAGAGACATCACATCCAGGCACTCCAATCACAGAAGTATTATACCCAGGCACTGCACTTTCAGGGGGCAGCACATTCATCCAGTGCAATCACAGAGGCTGCATACCCCTGGCAGCACAATTTTAGGAGATATCACAAGCAGGCACTCTAATGACAGAGGAGTCCTAGCCTGGCACTGCAATCACAGGGGCATACTATCCTCCCACTGCACATACAGGGGCATCACTCCAGCCACTGCAATCAGAGAAGCATCACATACAAGTACTCCAATGACATGGGCATCAGTGCAATCACAGGGGGCATCAGTGCAATGACAGGGGCACATCTGGCACTGCAGTCATGGGAGTACATTTTGAAACTAATATAGGTGCACCTTCTGGCCATGCAATCACAGGGATACATTCTGAAAGCACTGGCAATGTAATTACCATGCTAACACAAGGACTCCACATACAGTCACTGCAATCAGAGCACATCACATCCCTGACACTGCAGTCTCAGGGGCACTACAAACACAGGGACTACCCTCGCTGACACTGCAGTCACAGGGGCACTACAAACACAGGGACTACCCTCGCTGACACTGCGGTCACAGGGGCACTACAAACACAGGGACTACCCTCGCTGACACTGCGGTCACAGGGGCACTACAAACACAGGGGCTACCCTCGCTGACACTGCAGTCACAGGGGCACTACAAACACAGGGACTACCCTCGCTGACACTGCAGTCACAGGGGCACTACCCTCGCTGACACTGCGGTCACAGGGGCACTACAAACACAGGCACTACCCTCGCTGACACTGCAGTCACGGGGGAATCTATTTTGTGACAGTGCAATCACAGGAGTATCAGCCCCAGCAGAGTGCTGAGATTATGGCATTGCATTCAAAACTGGATCACAATGTAAACATTGGGGTAGAAGATCCCAACAAACGCACAGCCACAGCTACAAACCAATGAACATTCTACTAGAGTACAGCCTTTTGAATCTGTGACATTTTAGTAAGAGATACAAACTGACATCTTCTTTGCATCACAACAGTATGTGTTTTGTGTTTATATAAATCTACTGAACCTAGGTTGCTTTACAAGGCAGCTCCTTTAGACCCTGATCAATGGGAAAACATTGTATTGCTCTGGAGTGATAGTAATAATCATAAAATACTGAGGGTGGGTTAGGCCAGCAGTCCCCAGACGGTGCAGGCATGACACACAAGCCCCATGTGAGTGGTTGGGCTGCTGGTGTATCGGCATATGTAGATCCTGCACACATTAGGCTAGCAGGCATCCCCCACAACGATTTAGCAAGCAATGCATGCACTGAGCGGTTGCTAATCTGCAAGGAGCATCAGCAAGTACACGACAAGGTCTAAGCATGGCGATACTGATAGGGGGCTTTCCTCATTGCAGGGATGCCAGGAGCAAACTGAAATAACACTGGGTCAGATCACTCAAGAAGAGACCAGACTACTACAAACACATCAGGCTGCCGTTATTAGAGACATTAGCACCAATACATAGAATACTGCACATCAAAGAGGGATGACAGCTGACACTGAATCAAGAGAAGAACACGTAGGATATTTCCCACAGAGCAAAGAGCATTCACACACCATAACATTGCAGCTTACATCCGTCAGAGGGGAATACCGATCACCATCCTAAGGTTAAGGTGCTGGGAATATGGATTTCTGCCCCTAACAGTACTATCTTGTACTATCTACATTATCCTTTCTGTTTGATAAATATCAAAATTCTATTTTTGCCACATTTCACGCAAGATTGTCCTGTAATAGAATACTGATCACAGCCCAGCAGATGAGAATTTAGAGGATGAGACTTAAAAAAAAAAATATTACATTTTTTGAGCCTTGGGTATTAAGAATAGCACATCTAACAGCTGCATTAAGATTCAGGTGGCATACAAGCGATGGCACAGGTCCCAGAAATGATTGCTGTTCATCTACAAGAAACTGACATTTGCAGACTGAACACTCATGTCAACCCCTGCCACAGAGGAGCTTACACTCTATTGTCCATACACATTAGCAGTAGCACACCTATAGGGCCATCTAATAATGTTTTTGGCTAGCCTGAGTTTGTACAAATACAAGAATATCCAACCCATATTATTCCCGGATAACAAGTAAATCTAATTTATTAGTATCTTTCTTTACAAAATTTTAAATTCAGTTTATATCATGGACTCTTATTAGAGCTTGGTTTGTTACTTTGCCATTTTTTTTTGTCAGTAAGCCTATTTGCTTGTTTTAGCTAGGAGCTACGGAGCAGCTATAGAACTACAATTACCAGCAAGACAAAGCCTGCTTGTAACGAGCCCACAGCAGCCTGAGCCCCCTTCCTGTCTGATGTCAGATATTGGCAGTCTCTCTCTGGCTTGCCCGTTATCCCTAGTCTCCGAATGGGGATTGACAGCAAGAAATTAAAGCTTTTCAGGCAAAGCCGCGCACTTCTAGATTTTCTTTCCAGTAGTGTAAAATTAATCTGTAGAGAATTTCTATGAATACACAGAAAGATCCCTCGGATTAACCCGATTAACCCACACAAAACTGGTAGGAGACTAGAGAGAATATCTTGGGAGGAACACGTACTGCAATATAAATAAAAAGAAGCATGTACGTGTCTGAAATAATCAACTCGCCCTCAGATTTAGTGAACCTGCTGAGCTTATTGTTATTTCTTAAGGTTATTTATATAGCACCAGCAAATACACAGAGCTTTACGTACTGTACTTTCACGTCAGTCCCTGCCCCCGAGGAGCTTACAATCTAAAGGTCCCCATTTTACATGTACACATACTAGGGACAGTAACCTTTTTCTTTTGAAGTACTGGGGGAAACCCATGCAAACTCTAAACAGTGTCCTGGTCAGTATTTGAACCAAGAACCCCAGTGCTGCAAGGCATAAGTGCCTCTGTAATGATACAGAATGTAGTAACCTACAACTAATCAGCACTTGCTATGGGATACAATCACATCTATACCATTAAATAAACCTGTACAGCTTCTGTCAAAGAGCCATAAATCTGAGCAACCAATCAACAGTTAACTTCCACAGCTTTCTTTTAATCTGATAGGTTGCTGCGGGTTCCTGCACGTAGCTTGCTCTTTTTATCATCTTATTAGATTAGCCTCTATTACATTTAAAAGGACAGCCTGCCCAATTAAATTATGCTGAACAAATGTCCTCCTGTACTGTTGAAGGATAATGTTGTACCTGCAGCGTTCTGAAGTGTATTTTCATTTCTTTTAGAAACGCATTGATGTTCAACAACGAATTAATGGCCGATGTTCACTTTATCGTTGGTCCCGCTGGGGCCTCCAAGAAAGTCCCCGCACACAAGGTATACCGAGCAGTAAGACTGACCCAACGTTTTTCTATGTTACTCTGAAGGTAGATGCTAAACTTTAGGTTTTCCCCTTTTTTAGTACATTTTGGCTGTCGGCAGCTCGGTGTTCTATGCCATGTTTTATGGCGATCTAGCGGAGGTGAAATCTGAAATCCATATCCCAGACGTGGAACCTGCAGCATTTTTAATCCTTTTAAAGTAAGTGGTCATTAAAGAATTGGAAAAAAAAAAAGAAGTACTGCAGCAAACATAAAAGCTTATAAAATATGCATCTCTTAGCTGGCATTAATGGCTTTCTCCTGATCTGAAGATTTAATATGGTCATCTGAACAAGTAGTTCATAAACCACAAAAGCTTGGTTTTGATTATGTATGGATACAGATATATCTAAAAATCATTGCTAGTAGATGGATGAAATATAGGCTTAAGTGATCAATGATGTTTTTGTTCCTGGAAAAATAAGTTTGGCATGCTCGTGATTAACTGTAGCCGAGCAAATCAGCTTTGATCGAAACACCTTTGGCGTATTTATTCTTATACAGGATTTAAATAGCCCCCAACAGTTTACGCAGCGCTTTACAACATAAGGGTAGACAATAGAATTCGATACAGTAGGCATCAAAGGGCCCTGATCATTAGAGCTTACAATCTGAGGGAGGGTCAAGACATACAATAACTGTGAGGGATGAGCTGATGGAGAAAACCGCGCAGTGGTTAGGTTGAAGCGGGCTAGGTTATTCTGAAGAGAGGTTTTCAGGGATCGGTCAAAACTGGACAGAGTAGGAGATAGTCGTAAAGATTGGGGTAGGGAGTTCCATAGGATGGGAGAAGTCCTGGAGGAGGTTACAACGGTGGAGGTCTTAATTAAAACTGATACTGCAGTCAGTCTTGCCTAGCCTTTAAAAGGTTATTAGCTGAAAACACTCAACTACACCGACTACTGAAGGTAACCGTACAGAGAGAAACACTAAATGCTGGGCTCTTCTGGTGATCCAATGGCGGCAGTACTTTGGGTCACCGACCTGAAGCAAGTGTGCCGTCTAGGAGCTCTATGACCGTACTCAAGCCAGGCAACTAGCCTTTCAGAAATTTGTAACCAATGTTGGCCTACAATTTCTTTTCTCAGTACAGGTGTCCTTTAACCTTTTGCTGTCGGCCATATGCATATATGTGGCAGTGATCTTTAATATGCGTACAGCCAGTGTCACTGTTGTGGTTGAGAGCATGCTCACTCAGCAGCCCTAGCACTATGACCATGCTGCCGCTGGCATTTCCTGGTCTCAGTTGATGATTGGTGGGAGAGGTTACCAATTACATGGTTACAGTGCTGGGATGTCCCTCCATGTGCATGGTGTGCTCTGACCGCTGTCTGCCTTGGACACAGTGGCTCTTTACCATGTGATCAGCTGGGCCCGAGCACAGCTGTCACACGTAAACAGACTTGCTGGTTATCGGCTCTCCTTTCCTCGCACAGAGACAGCATGTGAGGAAAGGAGAGTCGATGTGTGAGGGCACAGTGAGTACAGCATTTACGCTGATAATCAGGGCACCGATTATCAGTGCAGCCTCATCAGTGAAGAAAAATTGCTTCTTTGCAAAATTGAACAGAAACTAAGAAAAAGGTTAATTTTCACTTTTTTTGTTGTTTATTTAGCAAAGAATTAAAACCCCAGTGCTAATTAAATACCACCAAAAAATGTAATTTGAATATAGTGCTCCATGACTGAGTAATTGTCTTTCAAAATGTGACAGCACTCAAAGCAGGCTTGGCAGGAAGGGGGTGGAGGTGCCTGTTATTGAAGCGGTTAAATGCATTGCTAACTATGTCTAATTTTGAGGAAAGCCATTCTGCTTTTTCACTGGCCCTTTAAGCCCTGAAATGAAATGTTAATGGCTCAATTCTTCTTTGTAGGTACTTATACAGCGATGAGATTGACCTGGAAGCGGACACTGTGCTTGCAACACTCTACGCTGCCAAGAAGTACATTGTTCCTGCGCTGGCCAAGGCCTGTGTCAATTTCCTGGAGACCAGCCTAGAGGCCAAGAATGCCTGTGTTTTGCTTTCACAAAGCCGGCTTTTTGAAGAGCCCGAGCTGACTCTGCGGTGTTGGGAGGTTATAGACGCTCAGGCAGAGCTTGCGCTGAAGTCAGAAGGCTTCTGTGAGATTGATCTGCCGACTCTGGAGATTATTGTGACACGAGAGACCCTCAACACGAAAGAGGATGTTGTGTTTGAGGCGGTTGTGAGCTGGGCAGACGCTGAGTGCAAAAGGCAAGGCCTGCCAGCCACCCCTACCAATAAAAGGAATGTATTGGGGAAAGCACTATACTTGGTACGGATTCCGACCATGACTCTGGAGGAATTTGCCAATGGAGCTGCCCAGTCGGACATTTTAACCTTGGAGGAGACGCGCAGCATCTTCTTGTGGTACACAGCTGCTAACAAACCGCAACTCGAGTTCCCACTTGTTAAAAGGAAAGGACTGGCCCCTCAGAGGTGCCACAGATTCCAGTCTTCAGCCTACCGCAGTAACCAGTGGAGGTACAGGGGGCGCTGTGACAGCATCCAGTTTGCCGTTGACAAAAGGATATTTATTGGTGGTCTTGGGCTTTATGGGTCGAGCTGCGGTAAAGCAGAATATAGTGTCAAAATTGAACTTAAACGGCAGGGGGTGGTCCTTGCCCAAAACCTGACTAAATTTGTTTCTGATGGATCGAGTAACACCTTCTCAGTCTGGTTTGAGCACCCAGTGCAAGTAGAACAGGACACCTTTTACACTGTCAGCGCCATCTTGGATGGAAATGAACTCAGCTACTTTGGGCAGGAAGGGATGACGGAGGTGCAGTGCGGGAAGGTGACCTTCCAGTTTCAGTGCTCTTCGGACAGTACCAACGGAACTGGGGTGCAGGGGGGACAGATTCCTGAGCTCATCTTCTACGCATGACACATTTCCCTTCCCCCGCTACTGCTAAAGCACACCGACACGCCCCCCCTTTCACCCGGTTGGTCCTGACACGCACTGAAAAGGGGGGGTGTAAGCTTTTTTTTTTTTTTTTTTCTTTTCTATGTTAAACTGTACATCAGTATGGAATGTAACAAACTGCCTGTCAAAACTCCAACTGAAGGAATGCTTTTAGAGTTTAATCTTATTTTATTTATTTATAAACTATTTGAATTATTAAAACTGCAACATGCAGGGAGATGATAAAAGAAATCTGCACACAATGTGCTTTTATTTTGTATATAGATAACTTGTTAAAACATTAAAAAAAAAAAAAAGCAGGTTCAAGGGAGAACTGCAGTTATATATGTTACATAAAAGATTTTTACTTCTACCCAGTTATGCTTTATTCTTGTTTGTTGTGAAGGTGCAAACTCACTAAGGTTCTTTCGAGTGAACGCAAACCTATTTAGGCTTATCATACATCTACAGCAAAGTCTATTAGAGGGGAAAGGCTCATTCTGTCTCACGTTTGCCAGAAGCTGAGACAAATATATAGAAGTGTCTCACAGCATATGCAAAATAACTTACAAGAACAGATTCCTTACAGCTAGAAAACCCTATGTAACATTAAAGTGTATGTGAACCCCCCTCCTTGTAAAACAACCCTTTCTGTTTAAAATAGAAATGAAAGGCAAAAAAAGTGTATAAAAAAACTATAGCTTTTTCTCCCCCTTTTTTTTTTTTTTTTTTTTCTTATAAGTGATCACATATCCTATGTTCTCAGCTGCATAAGGAGAAACAGCAGCACACTGAACTTCCCAGTAAACGGCTGGGGCGGTGTGTCAGCACCAGTCTAATAACTGGAAGAGCTGGAGGAGAAACAGCAGCACACTAATCTTCCCAGTAAATGGCTGGGGCAGTGTGTCAGCGCCAGTCTAATCATTGGAGAGCATGCTGAGTGCTCAGCACAGCTAGAGAACTAACTGCACCGAGCTCTCATGCCTAGTGTAGTCAGTTTGTAATAGGAAAGCAAAGGGACTGGCAGGACCACCAGGGATTTCACACAAAGGAATACAAAGAGAACAGGATACTTTTTCATACAAGTACATGGTACGGCAGGCACATATCAGGAATATAAAATGTTAGGTCTACATATTCTTTAAAGGAGAAGTACAACCAAAGCTCATTTAGCTGTACTTCTATGGATCACAGGAGTGAAGTTCGTTCTGCACTCTTGTGACCTGCTGTCAGCAGACATCACCAAGCCTGTCCAGGCTTGGGAAAGATCACGAAAATGAGGTCGGGATCCACCCACATGCCTGGACCAGCACCCAACCCAGCCTCTCAGCGAGCCGCTGAGAGCCTGAACCAGCTGCTCCCACCCCCTCCACAGCCCAGCGCTCCAGTGAGGGGGGGTCAGAGCAGAGAGCGGTGACCGACAGTCACCAGATCTCTGCTCAGGGAGCCCTGAGAGTCAAGCGATCGGTGGTGGTTGACCGCTCGGTTCTCAGTGTTAGAGCCGACGGAGGACAGATGCTGCATCAGATCTAAGCTGCATCCACCTAGGCAAGTATGACTCTGAAAAAAAAAAACACACAACCACCCATACTTCTCTTATAATCTCTTTATGTGACTCAAGCAATTCTGTTAACATAAAAAACAAAACCTAGACTAGATTAAAATTCATGCTGTTATTGCAAAGTAATTGGTGGAAAACCATCAAATTTTACTCCTTTTCTGCTATAATCCATAATATTACACATGGCACTGCTTTAGGGAAAAAAAAAAAGCGATGCAGGGATGCGTTTTTATTGCATTGGCTCATTCTAAATGAATGGACTGCCTTAAAAAATATCTAACCCGAAAAGGAAAAAAAAAATATTGCAGCTTACTAGTACTTAGATGTGAGGTTGCATTAGTTTTCTTTTTTTTTTTTTTTTTAACTTCCTGTCCTAGAGTGTCAACATCACTTGTTGCAATGTATCTGTGGAGGGGCAAGGTTGTCACCCTTACCTGTTCTCCTATTTGGACTACAAACACCTACATCTCCCTTTCTCCATAACAAAGCAGAGCAGTTCTGTTTTCCGCAGAGATGCCTGAAAACAATGTAACTGGTAAAACTGCAGCACAGGAAGTTATACGCTGACATCATTTCTGGCAGAATCGGCAGGGGTTTTTTTTTGCACTTATCGAAGAGCTGTAACAAATCACATTTAATAACAGACCAAAAGGGACAAATAATAGAAGTAGATTGTTACGGCTTACATACAATTTAACGTAACATATATGAGGCAGTGCGTTGGAATGGAACTGCATAGTGCAAAGGTGACCTAAATGTCCATCTATAGAGCAGAAAGCTGAATGATTGTGATTATGAGAGGACTAGCGACCCAACGCTGGTGTCGGCGGGGGGACTAGCGACCCATCGCTGGTGTCGGTGGGGGGACTAGCGACCCATCGCTGGTGTCGGCGGGGGGACTAGCGACCCATCGCTGGTGTCGGCGGGGGGACTAGCGACCCATCGCTGGTGTCGGCGGGGGGACTAGCGACCCATCGCTGGTGTCGGCGGGGGGACTAGCGACCCATCGCTGGTGTCGGCGGGGGGACTAGCGACCCATCGCTGGTGTCGGCGGGGGGACTAGCGAACCATCGCTGGTGTCGGCGGGGGGACTAGCGAACCATCGCTGGTGTCGGCGGGGGGACTAGCGACCCATTGTCAGTGGCAGGAACTATGTCTCACTGTTGTTGACAGTGTGAGGAATAATGTCCTAAGTGCCAGATAAAAGCAAGCAAAGGGCCACAGTTTGAAGACCACTGATGTGGTAGGGACTGATGTGAGTGCGATGTGGAGCGCTGTGTAAATGGACGGCGCTATTTGGGTACCTTAAATAAATAATAATATAATAGATGAGCATCTTAATGAGACACAATGTACAGGGATAGGGATAATTGTAGACACGCACCCACACTCACTCAGGTTGAACTGGATGTACTGATGTCTGTATTCAACCTTACTATGTAACTGATCTAAAATAATATTTTATTACATCGTAACAAATTTAGACACTGACAAACTTGTTCAGAAACATGTTGCGCCTATAAGGCTTCATTCCCACAAGGCAGATCCGCTGCCACGGAGTCCGCCAGCTCAGCGGGAGATCTCTCCATTGATCTCCGCTGAGCCGGCGGATGACAGGTCCGTCTCTGCTCACTGAGCGGGGAGGGGCTTGTCGAGCGCCGCTGGTTGCTATGGAGAGATCGGACGAAAATAAACAGAATGTCCGTTTTCATCAGATCTCACCCGATCCAATAGGGACGGATGCGAACCTAGGGCCATCTGTCTGATTTTAGCAGATCGGACCGGGTCGGATGTCAGCGGACATGTCACCGCTGACATCAGTCAATCCATAGACTAACATTGAGCGCCCGTTCAGGTCCGCCGACAAAACTGACAGGCGGACCTGAACGGTCCGATCGTGTGAAAGGGGCCTAAAACCTCATAAAAGCACATGAATAAGGAAGCTGTGTATTGTTGCAGGTATATGATGAGGGCAGAGCTATACACACTATTGTGTAATGGCAGAGAGTCTAATAATCTCCTACTTTGTGCAAGAGGTTTGTCACTTAACTCAACTGAATCAAATATAAGTGAACCGTTTTATCATTTAGCCTGTTCAGCCAGTCTTGTGATTTACAGTCAAACACAGTCCAATATATAGTGACTGCTTTACCAGTCTCTGTGTCTCCTGCCCGCTCATAGACCATGAAACATTGTTCTAGACAGAGCTAGCAATAATTCTCATGTATAAAAGTATCCTACAATAAAAACGTTCATGACCCATTCACACCAGCGCATTCTTGGTGTGGGGGGAAAAAAAAAATCCTGCTTGCTGCATTGACGACGAGCTTTCATCAAAACATGCCACATAGAATTCAATGGTGATAAATGTAAAATACACCTAAAATGTACACGACAAAGCTTTTATACTGCAAAGGTGTGAATATAAAGTAGATATAAACTGTTTAGAGATAAGTTGCATGAGCTGTGCCATGGAAACGGTTCTTACTGGCATGGCCATGCTGCTTACAAATCATAAGACCAGCTGAACAGTTACAAGTCCTTTGGCGGGTAAGGCCGGGTTCACATATGTGTGGCTGCAGTTTCCAGCCTGGGGTCCGCTGCATTCCTGTTCACCGGTTCAGGTGCATTTCAGGTCCGAATTTCTGCCTTAATTCCCACCTGAACCAGACCCAAAAACTCACAGGACACTTTTGGAATTTGCACCGCAGCCGCCCCGGACATATGTGAACCATTTCCATTGAGAGCCGGTCACACTCACATTTCATGCGAATTGGATGCGATGAAAAAAGTTCAAACTATATATTTTGCTTTGGTTCTAAAGGCAGAAAGTTTTTTTCACCTTAATGCATTCTCTGCATTAAGATACAAAACTTTTAGCATGCAGCTCCCCCGGTATACTTACCTGAGCTCAATCTCGATTCAGCAATGTGCACAACAGCATAGGCTCTCTCAGCTCGCTCTCTCATTGGCTCCCACTGCTGCCAATCACTGCCAGTGAGAAGCAGGTGGGGCCGAGCCGTGCTCTGTGTGTCTATAGACACACACAGCTGGCTCGGTAGCAAGCCTGCACGAGTGCTCCATAATAAGCAGCTTGTTATGGGGGTATTTGGTGGTGGGGAGGAGCCAGGAGTGCTGGCCGGAGACCGGGAAGAGGAGGATTGGTGCTGCTCTGTTCAAAATTATTACACAGAGCAGGTAAGTATAACATGCTTGTTTTTTTTTTTTTTAAAGGCAATGTAAGCCTTTACAAGAAATATGGCGAATGCCATTACTGACACCGATAATACCTAGTTGCCTCTAGGAGTTAAAGTGTTACTAAGCCCAGGACTCTACATTCACTGGATCTGGTCTCCCACAGTACACAGAAATGCAATTATTTTAGTAAATATAAACTGCTAAATACTTTTTCCCATCAGCGGTTAAAGCAATCTTGTGACTTCTATCAGTGTCTGGTTAAAGCTTGTAGGAGGAGTTTTCATTCTTCCCTGATTGTCCTATGAGGCTGCAGGACCCCTGACCCTCTGTCTGGACAGTGCTGATTGGCCCTGTGCTGATCACATACACCCTCCCAAGACAAAAAAAAAAAAACTCTCTAGCAATACACACCAAACTGAGCATGTGCAGCCTGTCCCCAAGGTGCTGTTCTATCAGCAGATAGATTGGGGACAGTGGAAGAAGGGGAGGATCAGAGAAGACAGGATCAAACAGTCTTTTTACACAATGCAGAGGATTAACCCCTTATTCCACAGTGAGTATAACAAGCATGCTTTACTGCATATACAGACTGATTTTACAGTTGAGGGTTTAGTAACACTAAGTCAGAACTCCAGCTCTACATGCCTTTTCTGACTTGAACACTATCAGGTTTCTTAGATCAACATGATTGGTATCTATTTTCCAAAAACAAATGTCTGCCTAATATACCAGACTTTGCCCCAAAGTCCAAATGTTTCCTTTTTAAAAAACCCAAATCCACAGGAAATGTGAATCACTTGCAGGTTTCATCCTCCTGCTGGCAGCTGCTTCTATCTGAACTAAACCAACTATCATCATTAACATCAACTGGAGAGGAAACCTAATAATAGGAAGTAAACATCCCGCAATCTCCTTCCTCCAGTCAAGGCTGAAGAATAGCTGAATGGATAAGACTGGCTGTGTGTGGGATGTGTGATCACTGGAGATGGATTGCTCAAGGCTGATCTCCTGTGTGCCGGGTCCCTCTATAACATAACATGATGCAAAGAGACGGCGATCGGTCTCCGGGGATGTCCCGACTGCGCTAAAAATAATCATCTCATTGGGCCGCGCCGTACACATGGCGGTTTTCTTTAACTTTCGATCCTTAAAAACAAAATGAACACGAACGCCCTACTACCCCTTATAGGTATAAATATATAAACAGGATAGATTGGTTTGCTCTGCTTGATTGAATGCGTTTGGCCGGCGTGAGGTTGCGGCTACGCTAGAGATTTTCATAATCTGTTAGTAACCTTTTCTTCACATCAACACACTGCAAGAGAAACTCCTGGTAACAAAGAGTTAAAAACACTAACAGGCGATTAAACTCTCCGATGAATACCCAACTCAACAGTCTACCTGCAAAATCAAAGTAATTACAACCTATGTAACTATGTGCTGATAAAGGGCAAGGGATTTATTATACAAGTTAATTTGCCATATGTGGCGCTTCGTCTTTTAATAGGCCTAATAACAACCACAGTGTAGCTGGCAAAATGCTTCCCCAGAGGAGTTCAACCCAACTACTCCTAATCACATTGCCTCAAATATTATATATATATCCTGACAATTCAGATTTTATAGTCTTTAACCCCTTCATGACCAAGGGGAAAACAAACCTTAACACTTAGTCCCAATTCTGCAACTTTGACATGTGTTAGGCCCCTTTCACACTTATACGACTTGTCCCACGATTTTGTACTGCAAAATCGTATGACAAGTCATTCTCCATGATTTTCAATGACTACCATTCATATTGGCACGACTTTAAGTCGTGCCGACTTGAAAGTAGTCCCTGCACTACTTTGGTCCAACTTCTATGCGAGTTGTACTCCATAGACCTCAATGTTAAACCCTGAAGTAGCATGCAAGTCGTGCCTGAATAATATGGACACGACTTCAGTACGACTTTGTAAGCACAAGCCTGACTCGCTGATCGGGAAAGGAAAACTTTTTTCCTTTCCCGATGAGCGACAGGCAGTGCTGACAGCTGTCTGGTATGAATCCAGAGGGGGAACTCCACGCCAAGTTTTAAATGAAAAAACCGGCGTGGGTTCCCCCCCAGGGGCATACCAGGCCCTTAGGTCTGGTATGGATCTAAGGGGAACCCCCTACGCCGAAAAATCGGCGTGGGGTCCCCCCCAAAATCCATACCAGACCCTCATCTGAGCACGCAGCCCGGCCGGTCAGGAATAGGGGTGGGGACGAGCGAGCGCCCCCCCCCCCTCCTTGACCGTACCAGGCCACATGCCCTCAACATGGGGGGTGGGTGCTTTAGGGCATGGGGGGCACCCTGCGGGCCCCCCCACCCCAAAGCACCTTGTCCCCATGTTGATGAGGACAAGGGCCTCTTCCCGACAACCCTGGCCGTTGGTTGTCCGGGTCTGCGGGTGGGGGGCTTATCGGAATCCGGGAGCCCCCTTTAATAAGGGAGCCCCCAGATCCCGGCCCCCCCACCCTATGTGAATGAGTATGGGGTACATGGTACCCCTACCCATTCACCTAGGGGAAAAAAGCGTCAATAAAAATCACAGTACACAGGTTTTTAAAATAATTTATTAGGCAGCTCTGCGATCTTCTTCTGACTTCGGGGGTCCTCTTCCGACTTTGGGGGTCTCTCCGCCGTCTCCTCCGGGTGTCCGCATCTTCTGCCGGCTCCTCCGCTATCTTCTGCCGGCTCCTCCGCTATCTTCTGCAGCTCAATTGCTAGCGGTGGTCCGGACTTCTGCCTTCTTCTTTTCTTCCAGAGATGTTGACACGACGCTCTCTCCAGCTGGTCTCTGAACGCTCCGCAACTGACTTATATAGGCGGTGGCCCCGCTCCCTTATGAGGTCACTGTCCCGGGGCATGCTGGGACTGTGCCGTCATAAGGGGGCGTGGTCATCACCCAGTGACCACGACTCCTAAAACGTCACAGTCCCAGCATGCCCAGGGACTGTGACGGCATAAGGGGGCGGGGTCACCGCCTATATAAGTCCGGTGCGGAGCGCACAGAGACCATTCTGGCTGGAGAGAGCGTTGTGTCAACATCTCTGGAAGAGAAGAGGGAAGAAGACGATCCAGAGGTCCGGACCACCGCTGGCAAAAGAGCGCCAGAAGATAGCGGTGGAGCCGGCAGAAGATGCGGACACCGGGAGAAGACGCCGGAGAGACCCCCGAAGTCGGAAGAGGACCCCCGAAGTCGGAAGAAGATCCCGGAGCTGCCTAATAAATTATTTTAAAAACCTGTGTACTGTGTTGTTTATTGACGCTTTTTTCCCTAGGTGAATGGGTAGGGGTACCATGTACCCCATACTTATTCACATAGGGTGGGGGGCCAGGATCTGGGGGCCCCCTTATTAAAGGGGGCTCCTAGATTCCGATAAGCCCCCCGCCCGCAGACCCCGACAACCAACGGCCAGGGTTGTCGGGAAGAGGCCCTTGTCCTCATCAACATGGGGACAAGGTGCTTTGGGGTGGGGGGGGCCGCAGGGCGCCCCCCATGCCCCAAAGCACCCACCCCCATGTTGAGGGCATGCGGCCTGGTACGGTCCAGGAGGGGGGGGCCGCTAGCTCGTCCCCACCCCCATTCCTGACCGGCCGGGCTGCGTGCTCGGATAAGGGTCTGGTATGGATTTTGGGGGGACCCCCACGCCGATTTTTCGGCGTAGGGGGGTTCCTCTTACAATTCGTACCAGACCTAAGGGCCTGGTATATCCCTGGGGGGAACCCACGCCAGTTTTTTTATTTAAAACTTGGCGTGGAGTTTCCCCTTATGATTCATACCAACTACTGTATGTTTTCATTTGTTAATGCCAAAAATGTGGCAAAGTAGTACTGCTCCCAAAATCGCGGCAAAATCGTGCGACTTTGAAGTCGTATAAGTGTGAAAGGGGCCTTAGTAAGAATGTACAAAATGATTGCAACTACTTTCTGTATCCAGGTGAAATTATTTTTTTCCAGGACAATTTTGACTTTCATTTGGTGGTAAATAATGAAGATCTCCTGATTTTGTATTTTTTTATTATCATCAAAGGAAAACCGTTCCAATGTAGTTAAAAAAAACTTTTTTTTTTTTTTTTTTTTTTAATCTAGCTGTATATTTCTTGATATTTTCGTAATTTACCACCAAAGAACAACTTAAAATAAATTCTCCTGCTCCTGAGAATTGCAAGGATACAACATATGTGGATGGTATTTGTTGTTTGTACCCGTAGGAGGGTCCGGAAAAATTTTGCACATTTTGCTTTGTTTTTTAATCCTACCTAAAACACACTGACATTAGTACTGATTTTTTTTTAAAGATAGCAGTTTTTTAAAATCCTACCTAAAATGTACTGACCCCAAAACCTTTGCCCCTGTCCTTGACCTTTGCCCCTACCTTAACCCTAACACTGACCTGGATCAAGCCTTGATCTAGCTATTTATGCCTTTATTGTTTTACACTTTGTTTACATGTTTCTCCATAAAAAGGAAGAGAAAAAAGAAAACCCCCAGCGGCGGGCTGCACTGTGACAACCAATCAGAGGCCATCACAATGATCAGGTACCGGTACAACCAATTCCTGATTATTCAGGGCCCTCTCTGGGCGCCCAGTCTCTGCACAAAACACATAAATGTGGCACCAAAGTTTAAAGCCCGCCTCCTGGATGCCACATATACACTCACCGGCCACTTTATTAGGTACACCTTGCTAGTACTGAGGTGGACCCTCTTTTTTCCTTCAAAACTGTCCTAATTCTTCGTAGCATAGATTCAACGAGGTGTTGGAAACATTCCTCAGAAATATTGGTCCATATTGACATGATAACATCACACAGTTCCTACAGATTTGTCGGCTGCACATCCACGATGCGAATCTCCCGTTCCACCACATCCCAAAGGTTCTCTATTGGATTGAGATCTGGTGACTGTGGAGGCCATTGGAGTACAGAGACCTCATTGTCATGTTCAAGAAACCAGTGGTGAGATGATTTGATCTTTGTGAGATGGTGCATTATCCTGCTGGAAGGAGCCATCAGAAGATGGGTACACTGTAGTCATAAAGAGATGGACATGGTCAGCGACAATACTCAGGTAGGACGTGGTGTTTAAATGATGTTTAATTGGTACTAAGGGGCCCAAAGTGTGCCAAGAAAATATCCCCCACACCATTACACCACCACCAGCCTGAACCATTGATACAAGGCAGGATGGATCCATTCTTTCATGTTGTTTATGCCAAATTCTGACCCGACCATCTGAATGTCGCAGGTGAAATCGAGACTCATCAGACCAGGCAACGTTCTTCCAATCTTCTATTGTCCAATTTTAGTGAACCTGTGCGAATTCCTCAGTTTCCTGTTCTTAGCTGACAGGAGTGACACCCGGTGTGGTCTTCCGCTGCTGTAGCCCATCTGCTTCAAGGCTTAATGTGTTGTGCATTCAGAGATGGTATTCTGCATACCCTGGTTGTAATGAGTGGTTTTTTGAGTTACTGTTGCTTTCCATCATCTCAAACCAGTCTGCCCATTCTCCTTGGACCTCAACAAGGCATTTTCGTCCACACAACTGCCACTCACTGGATATTTTCTTATTTTCTGACTCATCTCTGTAAACCCGAGAGATGGTTGTGTGTGAAAATCCCAGTAGATCAGCAGTTTTTGAAATACTCAGACCAGCCCGTCTAACACCAACAACCATTCCACGTTCAAAAGTCACCTAAATCCCCTTTCTTCCCCATTCTGATGCTTGGCTTGAGTTTCAGCAAGTCATCTTCACCACGTCTGGATGCCTAAATGCATTGAGTTGCTGCGATTGGCTGATTAGAAAGTTGTGTTACCAAGCAATCGAACAGGTGTACCTACCAAAGTGGCCATTGAGTGCGTGTCAAAGGGATCATGAACTAAAGATAAGAACAATACAGGTTGCACACCACTTATAAAATGGCACTGACAATGTATTGGTACTACAAACCCCTTCTACAGTCAGGGGAGCTAAATCCACAAAGCATTTTTTGCTAAAAAAAAAGCCAATGAATACACGTTATCTAAAGCGATATAAACATTTTTTTTGAGCCATTCCAAATGCTGATGAATTCACGCGCAATGATTTCTATACCTTATTATATCTTAGTTTCAGTTTCCTGTTGATTGAGCTGGTCCCCCGAGTTCTGTGTATGTCAGTGCAAACACACAGCCCCACAGCAAGCCATTCCCCTGCTCTTCCCTCCACCAAGCGGATAGGTGGACAGCTGCTGGTGCTTGTGCGGTTTGTTCCTTGATAATGAATACTATGCATGCTCTTCCTAACAAGAAGTTCAGAGAAGCTGCACTGACTGAGGGACCCAGAGCTGTTAAAGTGGTGTTCTGGCCGAAATTATACTTTTTAAATAAAAATACCCCTATAATACACAAGCTTAATGTATTCTAGTAAAGTTAGTCTGTAAACTAAGGTCTGTTTTGTTAGTTTATAGCAGTAGTTTGTTATTTTATAAACTTACAGCAGGCCGTGGCCATCTTAAGTGTGGGCATCTGAAGCCAGACTGTATTTCTTCCTGGATCTCACCCTTGCAGATCTCGCACATGCTCAGTGCAGCACAAGCAGTGTAATAGGTTTCAGGTCAGGTTTCAATAGCAACTGCAGTGTCAGAGGAAGTTGCCGCCTCTTCCCAGAAGGCATTGCAAACAGGAAATGATGCGATGGGCCGCGGCCAGGGAGGAGGAAGTGAAAAATGAATACAGCAGATATACAGTAGGTGCTGAGAAAAAAAAAAAAAAATATCCAATTTATTTGCAGTGCACAGTTTAGTGAGGGATGCTGAAGAGTTGTAAAAGTGGGTGGAACTCCACTTTAATACTACTTTGTTAGAGCTCCCCAATAACTGCTGAAACGTGGAGTGCAGTATTGGGGACAACTGTCAAATTCTGCACCTACCCTGACACTGAGCCTAGGTTCACATTGGTCCTATCTGGCATGCGATTTGACATACCAAATTACATGCCAAATCGACAGCTGACTTTGCGGCGCCGCACCGATTCCCAAAAGTAGTTCCTGCACTATTGGCGACTTCGGGTTTGATTTCAATAGACATCTGTGCGTGAACACACACACAGATGTCTGCCAAATCGCCCCCGAAGTCAGACTGCATTGCCAGGTTGAAATTGTACGAGTTCAGCTGAACTCACAGGATTTCTAACCCGCAGCAATGTGAACCTGGGCTGGAGTCCAGTTATAAATGTATTACTGGCACAACAAGCTTTCTGCATTTGAGAAAATTATGCTAAATTACATTCTTATTCTCCAAAAATATTCCTTACATATCCACTACTTAATCACCCCATATCTGATTTTACATGAAATCGCTTACTACTGTGTTTTTCTGCCTCCTTGTAATGTTCCCTGTGACCTCTCCTTTATCCCCTCACTTCCCTTTGTTTGGAATAACCAGTGCCCCCCCTAGTGGAGGTCATGTGTACTGCTCTATGCACACTACAAATCCCATAGTCCAGTGGTCATCAACTCCTGTCCTCAGGACCCACTAACAGGCCAGGTTTGCAAGATAACTGAAATACATCACAGGTGACATCATTACGGAGAACAAATGTAGCCACCCAGCAACTGGAAGTCAAATCACAGCAGCAAAAAAGGAATTGAGAGATTTAAAAACACTAATTTCTGGCTTTAACGTCATTTCCAGCCAACTTTTTTGTATGTTCACACCCATATTTGTGTGTACCAGAGCTTCTCGTTTCATTCTAAATTATGGGAAATAAATAACAACCCAACAGGGAGACCAAGCCCCCTCATTAAGGTGACAACAGGTGTGCAAAATCAGGAAATCAAGTGAAGAGATCCCACAAATAGAGTCCCTGAGAGACAGAAGAAAACTGCCATACGGCTTAACTCTCCAGTATTTACCAATAAAGTATCAGTGTTGGGTTGACTTACCATTTTATTGTAGTGGTCGCCATTTTGTTGTAGCCTTTTCTTTTACTGTCTCCACCTACTGGCAATACAGACATGCTTTCTGCCTCTGCTTCTTTCATCCAGTTCTAGGAACGTTAAAAGGTAAACTCGGGGAACAAAAACCTCCATTGAAATATATTCCTCAATTTTAAAATAATACAAATCTCTTGTGTGTACACCAAATGCCTTTACAAACCTAGATATCACCTTGTAAACGTTTCAGCGACCTTATCACTCTGCTGTACAAAACCTTTACAGGGAGCAGAGCTGCGGGAGATACCCAGTAGGCTCCACCCACTACAGGCTGCCTACAAAAACCTACAAGAGGGGGCGGGGACAGGACCAGTCACCTGGCACATGGAGAGAGAGCAACAGTGGACAGTCTTTATTACAGAAAACTCCTGCATGTAAGAATACACATGCCTCTTGCATTTGGACAAATCATTGAGTTTGGCTTTAACCCCTTTCCACCCCACCTGCCATAGCCCTTTAACTGGGTCATAAAGAGGGGCAGGACAGACTTCCCGATCACACGACCACTATGATTGGCTGTCACAGTGGTCACATGATTGGGAGCCTGTCTTGCTGGCTCCCAATCATAACTAGAGGCTGAGAGCTGTTGATAACAATTCGATCACTGCAATCATGCTCTAAGCACAGAAACCTAAGCCCCCATGTCTATGTACATATATACATATGTACAACATCTCACAAAACTGAGTACACCCCTCACATTTTTGTAAATATTTTATTATATTTTTTCATGTGACAACACTGAAGAAATGACACTTTGCTACAATGTAAAGTAGTGAGTGTACAGCTTGTATAACGGTGTAAATTTTCTGTCCCCTCAAAATAACTCAACACACAGCCATTAATGTCTAAACCGCAGGCAACAAAAGTGAGCACACCCCTAAGTGAAAATGTGCAAATTGGGCCCAAAGTGTCAATATTTTGTGTGGCCACCATTTTTTTCCAGCACTGCCTTAACCCTCTTGGGCATGGATTTCACCAGAGCTTCACAGGTTGCCACTGGAGTCCTCTTCCACTCCTACACGATGACATTACGGAGCTGGTAGATGTTAGAGACCTTGTGCTCCTCCACCTTCCATTTGAGGATGCCCCACAGATGCTCAATAGGGTTTAGGTCTGGAGACATGCTTGGCCAGTCCATCACCTTTACCCTCAGCTTCTTTAGCAAGGTGGTGGTCATCTTGGAGGTGTGTTTGGGGTCGTTATGTTAGAATACTGCCCTGCGACCCAGTCTCTGAAGGGAAGGGATCATGCTCTGCTTCAGTATGTCACAGTACATGTTGGCATTCATGGTTCCCTCAATGAACTGTAGCTCCCCAGTGCCGACAGCACTCATGCAGCCCCAGACCATGACACTCCCACCACCATGCTTGACTGTGGACAAGACACACTTGTCTTTGTACTCCTCACCTGGTTGCCGCCACACACGCTTGACACCATCTGAATTTAAATAAGTTTATCTTGGTCTCATCAGACCACAGGACATGGTTCCAGTAATCAACGTCCTTAATCTGCTTTTCTTCAACTAACTGTTTGCAGGCTTTCTTGTACATCATCTTTAGAAGAGGCTTCAACAGCCATGCAGACCAATTTGATGCAGTATGATGCAGTTTGGCGTATGGTCTGAGCACTGGCAGGCTGACCCCCCACCCCTTCAACCTCTGTAGCAATGCTGGCAGCACTCATACGTCTATTTCCCAAAGACAACCTCTGGATAGGACGCTGAGCACTGGCACTCAACTTCTTTGGTCGACCATGGTGAGGCCTGTTCTGAGTGGAACCTGTCCTGTTAAACCGCTGTATGGTCTTGGCCACCGTGCTGCAGCTGTTTAAGAGTCTTGGCAATCTTCTTATAGCCTAGGCCATCTTTATATAGAGCAACAATTCTTTTTTTCAAATCTTCAGAGAGTTCTTTGCCATGAGGTGGCATGTTGAACTTCCAGTGACCAGTATGAGAGAGTGAGAGCGAAAACACAAAATTTAGCAAACCTGCTCCCCATTCACACCTGAGACCTTGTAACACTAACGAGTCACATAACACCAGGGAGGGAAAATGGATAATTGGGCCCAATTCGGACATTGTCCCTTAGAGGTGTACTCACATTTGATGCCAGCGGTTTAGACATTAATGGCTGTGTGTTTAGATATTTTGAGGGGACAGCAAATTGACATGGTTATACAAGCTGTACACTCACTACTTTACATTGTAGCAAAGTGTAATTTCTTCAGTGTTGTCACATGAAAAGATATAATAAAATGTTTACAAATATGTGAGGGGTGTACTCACTTTTGTGAGATACTGTATATACATATGTTTGACGCATAGGAGTTAAAGCCCACCCTCAGGCCATCGCACATATGCCTTACGTGGTAAGCAATAGGGGTCGACCGATTATCGAAGCGGCCGAATATTAGGAGCCGATTTTCACATTTTTCAAATAATCGGTATCGGTCAGAAACTTACCGATATTGGTCAGACCTCTTCTCCCTGTCCTCGCGCGGCGCTCGCTGCACCAACATCATCTCTCACTGTCCGCCTCACATCACATCACATCACATCACTGCTGTTCCGCCCCTACAGCACAGGCCATGAAGGCTGCTCTTGACAGAGCTGCAGCTGCGGGCGAGCAGAGAGATAGTTATGTCTTCACCGAGAAGTTTACCCGCTCGGACACCACTGGGGAGAGGCTGCCAGAAGTAGTGGCAAGCTGCATATGGGTGTCAGGTGACAGTGAGGTACAGAATATCGGTACCTGATATCGGCTATCTGCTTAAAAAGACGGCTGAAAAATCGGTATCGGTACAATGCGCGGGTCATGCAACAATGTACCCAAATGAAACTTTTACCATTTTTGTTCACACAAATAGACCTTTCTTTTGGTTGTATTTAATCATTACTGGGTTTTTTTTAATTTTTTGCTAAAAGGCCAAAATATTTTGGAAAAAAAACCACATTTGTCTTCGTTACGGTTTTCAAATTTTGCAAATAAATAATCTTTCTCTGTAAATTTAAGCCAAAATGTATTCTGATACATTTAGTGTGTAGGAAAGTTATAGAATCCACAAACTATGGTATAGTTATCTGAAAACTGATCAATCCTGATGTAGTGACGGCCGATCTCATTTCTTGAGACCCGAAAACACCAGGACAGTACAAATACCCCCAAATGAGCTTTTTGGAAAGTAGAAAGCCCAAGATATTAAAAAGGCATGGCACTTTTCTTGAAGCAGTTAAATAAACAGATTTATACTTACCTGCTTTGTGCAATGGAATTACAGAGCGGCCTTGAACCTCCTGCTCTGCCCCCCCCCCCCCCCCCCCGCTGGCACTCCTGGCTTCTCCTCTCTGGCAAATGTCCCCCACATTAAGCCTCTTCCTACGGGGGCACTAATGCGGGCTCGCTCACAAGCCCCACTGCCTGCGCCCGTAGACACAGACAGCAGGATTTGGCCCTGCCTCCCACTCTTTCGTCACTGGCTTTGATTGACAGAATCAGGAGCCAATAGCTCCCACTGCCTCAGCAAAGTCAGTGAGACCCGGAAGTAAGGGGAGAGAAGAGCTGCAGACAGGCACAGCTCTGGATCCAATGAGGGCTCAGGTAAGTATTTGGGGGAAGGGGGGGATTACTGATGCGCAAACACTGATGTCTAAACATGTTTTACCGCAATGCAATGTTTAGGCTTTATAATCACTTTATGGAACGTCTGCCTAAGTGTTGGCTCGGGTTCATACACACAGCACACTACGTGTAGACAGGAGGGTCGGCCTGATTAGAAACTAACCCAAATGAATCGGATTCAAAATGAAAGAACCTTTTTTTAGGCTGTTAAACTGATTCCTTTTCTGCCGCCTTTTAAAGCTCGATTTTCCTAAACTCCATTACTTCCAGAAGCCCTGTGACAAATGGAGTGCGGGAAGTTATTTGGCTGTGAAACGCTTGAATTAAATTTTAATTTTACTCGAGCTATGTCTGGCATATTCCTGATCCCTGCACTTAAGTTGAGAGTCTTGATGGCATTTGATACTGAAAAACCTAGCAAATGATTTTCTGATGATGTGTAAACAGGGCCATGTGTGATAAAACAGGAGGTAATGGAGTGTGACACAATTAGGCTAAATAAACAGTGACTCGGGATTCTTCATTCTAAGTGCTCTGTGATGTTATGCTTCAACTGCGTTTATACCGAAAAAAAACACATAATTCTGTTTACTGTCACACAGCTGATAATAGGCACAGAGTCTGAAAACACTATTACAAAATAAGATAATATGTGCCGCCCACCACAGTCACACTTAATATCCTTATTCTTCAAAAGTAATCCATACACATCCACTACTTCAAGTGGAACTTCAGCTTAAAGGGGAAGTTTCGTTTTATGCCCTCCCCACCTCCTGTTATACTTTCGGCGGTTTTTTTTTTGTGGTCTGGTTTAGACAGGTACTCTCGCTCTCACTTCCGGTCAGATTGCCCCAGCGGATCCACCAGAAGTTCACCTCCCCCGCCCGCAACCTTCTGGGACACATCACAGGTCCCAGAAGACTGCAGGATCATTCACAAATTCAGCATGGCTCAGGCATGCACAATGGGCAGCTGCCTATGAAGCTGCAAGGAATCACAACTGGCTGCCCACGCTAAACATGCTGGCACCGGGGACCCGAAGACTGGCAATAAATAGTTCTGGTGAGAACGGCGCTGGACCCCTGGACAGGTTGGGTATTATAAAAGATTTATAAAAGGTAAAAACAGAGAACTGTTCTTGGTTTGCAGTACCTGTGTAGCTATAGAGGAAACTATTTCGATAAGGCAGATAAGCAACCTGCAGTTTTGTGCTTTCCAGACCCCTCTATGCTCTTCACAAGATGTGGAATATGTGAGCAGTTAGGTCAGTTGGATGACAATGATTGTCCATGTATGCTGGGTCAACATTGTTATCTGGCTCCACAAACACCAAACTGTTGTCTCCTGGAGTGCGCTGTCACCAAAGCCGCAAAACTGCCAGGCAACCAGAAAGCATGACGTAAGCCATTTAAAAATCAGTTGGTTAATAAGATTAGTTTTTATTGATGTGGACACAACCTGTCTGCTCAGGTCCCATATCCAGGGTCCAGGTAAAGCTGTGGCATGTAAAATCACACCACAAGGAGGGCGCTTACATGATGATCACATTATGGGAAACTTGTATGGAAAGCACATGGAGGCTGCTGTTGCTGACGTTTTTTCTAAAAATGCAAGTTACATGTCTGGCTGACCTCAATACTTTGAGGCACTGATCTGGAATGAGTATGCAGAGATGAGTTCTGACTTCACTTTGACTTTCTAGTTGGCATGCTTGTATTCAGTCAATGACTCAAAGTTGAAGTCTAAAGCTGGCCATACACAACTTTTTTTTCTGGTTGAACAAAAAAAAACAAAAAAAACTAACAGATGATTTCTCCATCCACACAAAAACGCAGTGAATGGGGGGGTTTTGCCATGCTGGGAACAGCATTCTGACATTGACACCCACTACTGTCAGAATACATTGATTAGTGGCTGCAGCCATTGATTGTCCACATTTTTTCCAACATGTTCCAAACCAAGGCCTCCATGCTAGACCTGATGAATTTCAGTGTATGGCCAGCTTGAAGGTTATGTCAGCTAGATCCTTTGGGGCTCAGAAGAAACAGAGGACTTTCCTTGTAGGTCAGCAAGACTTCTATGGGGCTCTGCTGGAAAAAAAAGAGGACTCGCTACCTGGGAACCTCCTGGAGGCTGCTGTTGGATCAAGGTAAGTATGCATCTCTGAGAAAGGTGGTATGGGATTAGTTAGAATAGCTTAAAGGAGCAAAAATGGACTTCATTTAACAACCACAACTTTCAACCTGCCATTTAAAAAAAACACAAGTTTAAAGTGGAACTCTCTCCCAATCAATATTATTTTTAGTCCTCATGCTGCTAGCATTAGTAAATAGACAGGAAAGTATATCATATTTACTTGTTTTAAACTTTTTTTTTTACATTTTTTCAGTTACTTTATAGGTTCTTGCTTAGGCAAATGATGTCATACATCCCAGGAGTCTTGAGGAGTGGAGGAGTGGAGGAGAGGGGTTTTCTCAGCTAAGCACACTCTCCTGCATGCATGCTTGAGCTAAATGCAGATGGATTCCAGGAAGTTAATGCAACATGAATAATTTGCCCTTACTCAAGATGGCTACAGCCAGAAATGCTAGGGAGTTATTTTTCAAAGTGATTTTAGTGTTTTTGGTTTATGGCGCTCAGGTGCAGTGAAGATCCGCTTTAAAATCCATTAGTTGGTGTGGGGATCTTATTTCTGACCCTGCACTGTTGAGGACTTTATATATGGCCTACAACTGATTTTCTAGACACTATGGGCCTCGCACCTGAAGGGATTACAAAGGAAATTTGCATAGATACTCCCACGTACCAATGAGAGTCTTATTTTTGTTTCATGCTTTTATTTCATGAAGTTTTGGCATGATGGAGAAATCACAAGTTCCCAGCTCTGCCTTCCTGTCTTTTAAAATTTTAATTTTACACTATGGATAATGAGGCATGAGCACCAAGATTTTCACCAAAGTAAAAGGATTAGATTCCATGGCAGGGATAGGGAACATAGGATGTGCTTACCATGGGAGCTGCAAAGAGATCAGAGAAAGTGGTGGAAGGCCTCCCTGGACTGGAATAATATGTGAGAGGCTCTGTTTAAATTGTCTCATAATGTGATGGCCCTGGAAAACTCGTTTAAGGTTATGTCCTGGTGGTATTTAACCACTGCTAGAATTGAAAAGTGCCTCCCTATTTTCCTTTCCTCCTGCTTTTGAGGCTGCTCAGACCTAGGGGTCATGAAGCACATATGGTGGACCTGCCCCAGGGTCATGAGACTATGGGTAAGGGTATACACTATGGTCAATACAATTCTTCAAATGAACTTGCGTACAAATCCCTGGGAAGTGCTACTACATAAACCAATAGATAACATCACTCGATGGGAGATTATGCTTATTGCCCATATCTTCATGGCCATAAAGTAGACATCAGTGAAGGCATGGAGGTCACAACCCTCAGTTTCAGTTTCAAGAAGGTGAAAAGCTATGTACACGACATACTTCTTAACTAGAAACTCACAGCAATTCTGAATGATACATATGACACATTTTTATGTATCTGGCAGCCTTGAATTGATCATTTTCCATCCTCCAAACTTTGCACTTTTTGGAACTGTAACTTAAACGTCACAGAATTTGTCTTGGTTAAGGTGAGCCTCGCGGGTAATCCCTCCTCTCCTTTTCGGTTTCCCAACACCATTCTCCCATCTCTTCCCACCTCACCCACTCCACTTTTTTCCCTTCCAACTTTCTCTCCTTTTTATTCAAAGTCTCTTCCCTCTGCTACTTTCTTAGACACACCAGTGGTCCTCGAAGGCCTTTTTCACACAAGTGAACTGATTAGGTCCATCTGTCTGTTTTTCAGGCAGACCCAATCAGACCACCTATTGTTCTTCATGGGGCGGCGGATGTCTGCAGATACCCGCCGGGCATCCGATCAAATCCGCTAAAAACAGACATATGGCGATACGTTCGCCATGTGTTCGGCGGATCGGATCAGATGACAATTGGATGGAATGGACATGGAGTCTGTTTCCATCCAACCACCCCATAGAGGAGAGCGGGCTGTCTCCATGTCCGCTCTGCATAGCGGAGCGGACCTTTCATCCACCTGCTCAGAGGGGATCAGCGGATCCGATCAGACAGATCCGCTTTGTCTGAAAGAGGCCTAACGGGTAACCATGGAAAGGGAAGCTACACTCTACATACTAACTTAAAATTCCCAATCACTCCCTTCATTGCTCTGATGGGACCATCCCACAGTGGGCCCTCCTGTGACAGTTTTGAATCTCCCTCTAGCATATACCCCCTACACCAATCGTTCAAGCTGTACCCCACTGTTCTCCAGATTATTTATCCATCACTGGTTATTTTACATGCCTTTCGCATACAACGCGGGGAAAGTTTTCTATTTTGCTGTACTTATCATATCCCACTTTTGTGAGGGTCGAGCTATATTGCTGGCTTTTCTATATGAAAGCTGTCACAATTTGTAAGTGTACTGCCCATGATTTTATCAATAAAAACAAAGTGAAAGAAAATGGTGTAAGAATTAACCTACCAGAGTCCACCTACAAGTTACTACAAGTGATACTACACTGTTTTTTTTTTCTTTTTTTTTTTTTTTTAGAAGAGTCCAGAAAAAAAATGTCCCTTTCCCCCTGTAGTCAGGGGTTCCAAGACACCTGTCCCTGCCTCCCTATTTGCAAGCGTCCAAGCTGTGTGTGTCCATAGACAAGTATAGTGCCAGCAACCGTGCTCCTGCATGCTCCTCCTAGCAGTTTGACAGATGGTGGTGAGAGCCAAATGCTGTCCTCAGTGTCTCCTGAGGATCCAGGAAATTTAAGGAGCAGCACTGATGGATCCTGGACCCGGCAGCCATTACAAGGGCAGCAGGGAAAGGGTTAGTATAAGTACAGGGACTTTTTTTACCTTAATGTTGTAAATGCATTAAGATAAAAAAAAAAAAGTGTAGCCTCTAGAACTAGTTTAAAGTGGCTGTAAACCCTCACATACAGTGGCGGCTGGTGCTCCAGTTTTTGGGGGGCTGCAAACAAATCCCCCCACCAGCCCTGCTCGCAAGCCCGCCACCCCCCGCACTTATCCCATCCAGGTCCAGGGTGGCTTCTCCTCCCAGCCAATCGGTCTCAGTTTCCTGTCCTGATTAGCCGGGAGGAGAAGCAAGAAGACAATTATTGAATGTTAACTCGCTATTGTCACAAGTGAATGGGCTCAAGGCCCCGAGCCCACCCTTTTTGAAGCCAATTAGGGCCTCCTGGCTCTAATCACGTGCTTCACAAAATAAAAAAAAAAAAAAAAAAAAAACACCATTGAAATCCATGTGTCCGGCGCCCTGCATTGAGATTAGGAGCCGGGTGCATAGAGATTAGGTGGGCAGTCTGAAAAGCAGGGGGCAGAGAACTAAAGTTACATTAGTGAGGTCAGCTCTGAGAGCTGATTGGAGGGAAGAGACACCTTTTCACACAGCAACAGAGCTGAGGCTGTCAATCACTGTGCCCTCCCGTCACCATTTTTTTCTTGGTGTCAGGAAAACTCATCAGAAGTGACTCCTGCTTATATCAGAGAAACGAGGCAGTGGACAGAAATGACACTTAGGCCTCATTCACACGAGGCGGATCCGTTTAGCGGAGTCCTCCAGCTCAGCAGGAGATTGCTCTTTTGATCTCCACTGAGCCGGCAGATGACAGGTCCATCTCTGCTCACTTAGCAGGAAGGGGCCTGTCAGAACGCCGCTGATCCCTATGGAGAGATCGAACGTATCGCCATACATCTGCTTTTAGCGGATCGGATGGCAGACGGGTGTCAGTGGACACATCTCCGCTGACATCCGTCTCCCCATAGGAGTCAATGGATGGCCCTCTCGGATCCACCTGAAAAACGGACAGGCAGATTCGAGCGGGCTTGCCGTGTGAAAGCGGCCTTAGTGCTCTAGATTGAGACAAGTACACATTATAGAGGGATATACTTTTTTCATATTTCATGTCTGAGGTTTACAACCACTTAGCGATCAGTGTTTGGTGGAATCACCATTTATAGACATAACTGAAAAACCTACGTCAATGTTCTTGTTTCTAGAGAAAATTATTACATGAAATGCAATAAAAAAAAAAAGAAAAAGCTGGTTACTAGGAATAAGCAAGATCAATGTTCAGACATTTTCATTTACGAGGTCCCTCTGGGAAACAAAAAAAAAAAACACTAGTAAAATTTCTTCGGAAAGAAGAACATGGGAATTTGTCATTAAACACATGGCTTTTCCACAAAAACAAATGGAGCCGTATAAAAATCCTCAACCCAAATGTAACCAGTGTGTAAACAAAAGCATTGGAGGGTATAAAGCGAACCTGATAATAGTCAATGTGCATTCATAATTAACAAATGACCCACATACACAAACATCTACTTTTCTGCAATTTCCTCGGGTCATAAAACAAGTTATCTGTTGGGAAATCTTAAACACTCACAAAGCTGTTTGTTAAAAAATGTCCACCCAGAAACGCCAAGATTAAAAGGCGTGAATATGTCAGTCAGCGGTAACACAAGCACCTTGTACTAAAGACGGCGGACAATCGGGGTCAGGGACTGCGGTCTAATGTTTATGTGACCTGCACAATACAATCCGGGGCTAGTGGCACGGCAACACAAGATTCTGTGCACACTCATTTGCATCATAAGGCAAAGCGAAGGAAATATTCACATCTTTATTTTCAATGCCGTGCGATACGGTTTAGGCGTTCAGCGTTATTGTTTATCACGAAAGAAGGTACGTTTTTTTTCGGAACCAGCACCCAATATGCATAAAGCAGGATTATAATTTCAATGCACTACATGCAAAGTATTCCGTAATCCCAAAGGTTTATTCACACAGGAAGGGGGGGGGGGGGGCTGTTTTACTGCCCCCCAACAACCCACCTAATAGAGGTCATGCAGCTGCTAAAAGGCTGTACATGTCTTCATGTGACTTTGTGGAGAAGATTAAACTGCATGTTGTGTTCTTTGGGCAGTACCACCGCCGAACAACCCAATTAGGTGTATAGGACCGTGCATGGGGTTGCAGTGGAGTGGTTCAGCCTTTTTAAAGTTAAAATGTTACTAAACCCAGTAATATGAAAATGGTTCATCCACCCCCCCCACAGTGCCCACAGCTTAAAAATCTTCTTTTTACATTAATATAATGCCACTTTATACATTTTTGGATAATCTGTATACTGCTGTTACAGGATTGAATGCACAGTTTCTCCAGTGCTGAGAGTTCAGGAAGGAGGAGATTTCCACTGCAAACTGTATACACGCCCACATGTGTGATGTCAATATCGTGTGACCTGGCTAGCTCTGATCAACAAGTAAATGTTCTCTCCAGCATAAAAGAAACAACTGAGCATGTGCAGGTTGGCTATTGCCTGTGTAAGCTGGCCTTCCCCAGATAGACAGTGCAGGGAGGAAGGATCTGTACATACAGGATAAAACAGTCTTTTTACACAATGCAGATGATTAACCCCTTAAGTTCTACTGAGTATAACAAGCATGCTTTACTGCATACACAGACTAATTTTACTGTTGTAGGTTTAGTAACACTTTAAAACAAGTGGCGAGAGGGCAACATATTGCCGCCTCCTCCCACTGTCAGAATACAAATGCAAAGACAAAGGATTCCCCCATCCACCTTGAATGGGTGGATGAAGGCATCAAGTCATTTTTTTTTTCATTCAACCCACTGGTTGGTTTTCCAGCAGCACCATTCAACAGAATCCGGTCTAACAATTGGCTTGTGCTGAACAGAAAGCGGTACGGACAGAGCAACGTTCAGTCAGTTCCTGCTGAACTGGCCACATTTGGATACCTGTATACCCTACTTACAGAAGAACACCCAAAAGGGAAAGCTCCGCTTGTATGCCTTCTCACCCCTCCGCTGCCACGGCAAAGTGAGACAGAAGTTCGGCCCCCTGCAGCCGGCCCATTCACAGCGCGATTCCCTCAGCCAAGATGGCGGTGCCAGCACCCGGGAGCCGATTTAAGAATCTGCTCGGATGAGGATACCGCTGGATGCCTGGATAGTAAAAGTCAGTAGCTACAGTAATTATAGCTGCTGACTTAGTTTTTTTGAATGGGGGCCTGGAACCCTGCTTTAGGAGTACAGTAACATTGTAGCAGCATGTATGTGGGACTTCTAGTATTCCCAGGGTGTGTAATAGAAGACGTGTGTGGTCTAATTAGTCCTCCAGAAGCAGCCAGTGACATGTCACACCAATGTTTGTTTACAAAACACAACAAAGAGAAACATCCAGGACCACCCCCCCCCCCCCTTCCCAGGGAACAGTCAGAACCATTTCAGTGACAACTTTCCCTTAGAGATGGCTTAGCTGTCCAGGTCCTTATATTCATGGAAATATAGGTGGTCTATTTAAAATGTACCAGTGTAGTAAACTAATTGTGGAAAACTAAAGCAGCCCATAGACGATTCCGGGTTGAAAATAAAAAAAAACCCAATTCCCCCATCCACACACTTGATGTGGATGAAGAAATCCTCTGGCCGAGCTACTGCATTCTCACAGTGGAAAGACTTCCCTGCCATCAGAATACACTGATCAGCACTGCAGCTATAACCGGTCATGCCGAGTCTCTTGGTTCAAATACTTTGAGATGCTCAATAACCTAAAACCAGTATAAAGACTTCATACGTTTCCTTTCACAATTTGAGTACCGTATATACTCGAGTATAAGTCGTTCCGAGTATAAGTCGAGGCCCTAATTTACCACAAAAAAATGGGAAAAACTTATTGACCCAAGTATAAGACGAGGGTGAGAAATGCACAGCTACTGTAAGTGGAAAAGAGGGTCAACAATGCCCATTTGCAGCCTCACTGTGCCCATTTACATGCCTTACTGTGCCCATTTGCAGCCATAGGTCCCCCGAACTTCAAACTCGGTAGTTAAGGGTTCCTAGATGCCCCCTAGCGGCAGCCAAAATTTGAGGTCTCTGAACCCAAAGGGTCCCGAAATGACATTGCTACAGATGGACACAGTTGACCGAATTTGGGGCCCTGTATCTCGGGACCACTTAGTGCTAGGAACCCCAAATTTGGTGTGCAAACCCAGTGGAACTAGCACCATAAAATATTCAAAGCTGGGGTTTCTAGCATCAAGTGGCCCCGAGATACAGGGGCCCAAAAATCGGTTCAGAAAATGTCAAGCACTTTTCTGCAGCAGAGAATGACATTTTCCGAACCTAATTTGGGGCCCCGTATCTTGGGGCCACTTGGTGCTAGAAACCCCAGCTTTGAATATTTTATGGTACCAGTTCCACTGGGTTTGCACACCAAATTTGGGGTTCCTAGCACCAAGTGGCCCTGAGATACGGGGCCCCAAATTCGGTTCAGAAAATGTCAAGCACTTTTCTGCAGCAGAGAATGACATTTTCTTTTTTTTTTTTTTTTGCCACTCAGTTTACTTTAAGTAGTGAGACAACCATCAAATTTTCCATTCATGTACGTCTCTTTTTTCCTTCACATCACTGTGGCTGGATTTCACATCACTCAATAAGATTTGAGATAGATAGGGAAGGGGTAGTAGCAATATAATTCTCTCATAATGTAACAATCTTCCCATTTCAATATAAACCCCACCCTTCTTTCTCTCTACCCACCCTTATTTCGAGAAAAGAAAACAAGAAAACATCCTTTATTATTAATATCTCAATCGCTCTTCTCCCTTACGTTGTTTCATCTCCCCTCCCCCCCCCCCTCTCCCTTATTCCCTGATGTAAATACTCTTACCGAATATAACTCTACTGGTACCTCACTTTCTCAGCGTAACTCCATGTTTTTTTAAAGTCTCTCCAACTCTTCCAGTTATCTTTCCTTCCTTCACCCCCTTCTTCCTTGCTACCATAGAACCTCTCCATGGTGTAGGTTTCCTCCACGGCATTAATCCACTCCCATATCTGTGGGGGTTCTTTTTCTCTCCAATTTTTGGGTATTAATTTTTTTGCTGCATTGATTAGATGAGGCACCAATGAAGCTTTATATTGTTTCTCACTATCCTTAATGCCGTGGAAGAGCACCGACCATGGGTCTTTTTTCACCTCCTTTCCCGTAATTTTTTTGATCATACTCAAAACATTCTCCCAATATTTTTGAATCTTAGGGCACTTCCACCATATGTGTGCCATTGTACCAATTTCCCCACATCCTCTCCAGCAATCTGCCGATGACTCTTTTTGGAATTTACTGGCCCTCTCTGGTGTTATATACCACCTCACTAAACACTTATAGTTCATTTCGGTTGTTTTTACGTCTATCGCCGATCTATGGGTAAGGTTCATAATCTTTTTTATCGTGCTAAAATCAACCAGTGTCCCCAGGTCCTTTTCCCATTGTTTAATATAAGTGGGTTTCTCTATTTCATCTTCAACTAATAGTAGTTTATATAATTTTGATATAGTGTTTTTTGTGTTTTCTAATGTGCATAATTTTTCTAATCCCGTCAATTCTTCTCCTGATCTTATCGGTTGTGGTAGTTTTCTGATAAACCTTTCTAGCTGTGCATAACGCCATGCATTGATCATCCATGTTTCTGTGTCCTGTTGTAATTCGTGCATTGTTTTAATTTTCCCCTTATCCATTATCTCTCTTAATTCCACCTTGTCTTTCTTTATCCATTTCCCCCCTATACTTACTTTCCCTGGTGCGAAAAACTCGTTGTCATTAACTCTTATAAGTGGTGAGTTGTAAGTCTTATTTAACTGTTTATAAGTTCTATCCCATAACCTAATTACCACCCGTGTTAACCCATGTGTATTTTCGTCTAGCGTTCTGTGTTGGGGGGGGTTCCAAATAATTGCTCCTAACTGTGCCTTACTATAGAATTTTTCCAGGTTTACCCATCTTTTTTCTTGATTATCCCTTACCCATTCTATCGCTCGTGACAGGATTATTGCGTTGTAGTATGTTACAATATCCGGTGCCGCCAGGCCCCCATTCCTTTTCTCTTTTCTTAGCATCTTTAAGGATACCCTCGGTTTTTTATTTTTCCAAATAACATTTGTTAGTATTGTTTTTAGTTTTTTGAGGTAATATGTTGGTAGTTCCATAGGTAGCATTTGGAATTTATAGGTAATTTTTGGCAGCAGGGTCATTTTTATGGCGTTTATCCGGCCTATCCAAGAGATTGGTCTAGTCTGTATTTTTTTTCCTTCTTTCCTTAATTTCATCCAATAGGGGGATATAATTCACTTTATATATTTTATCCAGGGAATTAGCTAATTTTACGCCTAAATATTTTATTTCTTTTTTCCAAGTAAATTGAAATTTCTTCCTCAAATTTTCTTCTTCTGCTTTCCTTAGGTTTATGTTTAAGATTTCGGATTTTCCTATATTTATCTTAAAATTTGAGAGCTCTCCATATTGTTCTATCGTTCTAATTAATTTTGGCAGGGTATATTCTGGTTTAATTATATAGAAGAGCACGTCATCGGCAAATGCCGATAGCTTGTGCTCTTCCTTGCCCACTTTTGGTCCTTTAATGTCGGGGTCATTTCTTAGAGTTGCAAGAAGGGGCTCTAAAGAAAGGATAAAAAGGAGTGGAGACAGGGGACACCCTTGCCTTGTCCCTCTCCTCATTTCAAAAGTTTCTGAAAGTGCCCCGTTGATCCTAATTGCTGCTCTCGGTTGTCTATACAATGTTTTTATTCTTTCCAACATCCTTGGGCCTAATCCCATTTTGCCTAATGTTTGGAACATGAACCCCCAGTCTACTCTGTCAAACGCCTTTTCCGCGTCGCAAGACAAGAGCAGACCGGGGGCCCCGTCCTCTTTTATTTTTTGTAGAAGGAGCAGAGTTCGCACCCCATGATCCTTCCCCTCTCTTCCAGCCACAAACCCTGTTTGGTCCGAATGGACCAGCGAATTCATTAGCCCCTTCATCCTCTTTGCCAATATTTTTGCGAAGATCTTTGTATCTGCATTTAGTAGCGATATGGGTCTGTAGCTGGAGCAAAGGGTCGCATCTTTTCCTTCCTTTGGGATCACCGTAATCAAAGCTGTTTGTGCCTCCCTGCTTAGTTCGAAATCTTTTCCTAACCCGTTCATGTACTGGCACATCTTCGGAATTAGGATATCTTTAAATTTTTTGTAATAACCTGCAGTGAATCCGTCTGGCCCTGGGCTCTTTCCTTGTGCTGTCTCTGATATTGCTTCCTTTACCTCTTCTTCCAAGATAACTTCCTCCAGGGCTTCCCTATCTCTCTCCTGAATCTCAGGTATTCCCGCACGCTTTAAGAATTCCCTTATCTTTTTTTCCTTTAACCTCTCGTGCTCCCCCTTGTGCTCTCTTGAGTACAGTTCTTGGTAATAGTTTCGAAATGCCTCTCCTATTACTTTTGTTTCATAGACCATTGTGCCCTGCTTAGTCTGTATCCTGTCTATAAAATTACGGGCTTTTTTTTCCCTTAACATTCTGGCCAGATGTTTCCCTGTTTTATCCCCCCACTGATATCTCTCTTTCTCGATTAGAAAGTATTTTTCTTTTATTTCTTGATCTACCAGTCTTTTCAACTCGCCTCTTTTGTCTATCAGTTTTTGGTATATTTCTTTATGGAGTCCTCTCATTTTTTTGTGTTCTTGTTCTATGTTGAATATTTCAGTCGTAAGATTTCTCTTTCTGTTGTTCCTTTCTTTTTTTTTCCTGGCTCCCTCTTTTATTAATATTCCCCTTATATATACTTTATGGGCCTCCCACACCACTGCCCCCGAAACATCTCCTGTATCATTTATCCTAAAGTACTCTTTAAGTTCCTCTTCCACCCTTTGAACCACCCCCTCATCGTACAGCAGGTCCTCATTTAATCTCCATAGGGGGAACTTTCTCTGCATATGGGAGGTGTGCAGTTCCATTTCCACCGGGGCGTGGTCTGACAATGTGATGGTTCCTATTTTTGCTTCAGTGACCCTCTCCAACCATCTGTGTTCCAGTAGTATATAATCCAATCTGGAATACGTCCGGTGTGCAGAGGAGTAAAACGTATAATCTCTTGTTCTACCATTCAATATTCGCCATATGTCCACCAGTTGGTTCTCATGTAATTTCTGTCTAAGCCGTCTAAGCTGCTCGTTGTTCGTCCCCTGCACACCGGACGCACTGTCCAGCGCTGGTTCTAGACACACGTTGAGATCCCCCATCACTATCAGGCCCCCTTTCCTGAAGGTTGTCAATTTCTCCAGTGTACTTATCAGGAATTTTACTGTATTTTTATTAGGAGCATAGATATTTGCAATAGTGCAATCCAACCCACCTAGTGATCCCTTTAAAAAAAGGAATCTACCTTCCGTATCCTGCATTCTTCCATCTAATTTAAATTGCACTTCTTTTGCTATTCCTATTGCCACTCCTCTTGCTCTATTAGATATTGTATCGCCATAATACCATGTCGGGAAATTTTTAGACCATAATCTGATGTTAGATTCATATGTCAGATGAGTTTCTTGTAATGACTATTCCTGCTCCCTGCTCTTTCAGTTCTCTTAATACATGGTTTCTTTTATAGGGTGTGTTCAGGCCTTTAACGTTATATGTCAAAAATTTAAGAGTTGTCATGTTTATCCTGAGACAAATTGCTGCGCTTCTCTGGCTTGATTCGAGTTATGTTCGTTTTCCCCTTTTGCACCTTGCATTCCCCCCTCCCCCTCCCACTCCCCACCTCTCATGCCCCCCCCACCCCCCCACTCCCCCTCCCCCCCCCTCCCTATTGGCCCCTCAGGGCCCCTAAGGTCATCCAGGAACTCCATCTGAGCCCTTTCTGATCCCCTTGATCAAAAGGTGGAGCTCCAGGTGTTTAGCTACCTCCCACTCCTTAGAATAACTATTGTAGTGGGGTGCCTGCCTATTTCATTCTTATCTTGGCTTTGTTTTCTTATCTATTATTTTCCCGCCCCCCCTCCCTTTCCCCACGGCTGAAAACTTGGTAAGTCCCCTAATCTTCTGTTGACCAGCCTGGTAAATCCGGAACCTGTATGTCCAGCCTTTTACAAAATTCTTCTAAATCCTCTGGGAATCGCAATTTAGCAGACCTCCCTTCCTTATGTCCTTTCAGACAGGCCGGGAATCCCCAAGAATATTTGATGTTTTGTGCAATCATTAATTCCAATAGGGGTTTCAGTAATCTTCTTCTTGCTAGGGTTTCTTGCGCCAGGTCTGCATAGAACTGGATTTCCACTCCATCGACCCTTATTGGTGATTTTCTTTTCAGATTCTTCCAGACTTCCCATTTATCTTCATAGTCCCTGAATCTGACTATAATGTCCCTTGGTCGTTCTGTCCTTGCTTCCCTGGCATACCCCACACGGTGAATCCTTTCTATCTTTAAACAGTCCTCCCCTTCTTTATTAATCAAAGGCCGGAGGATTATGGGAATCAATTTCTTCAGGTCTTCATCCTCTTTTTCTGGGACTGAGCGAATCCTGATGTTCTTCCGTCTGCTCCTGTTCTCCTGGTCTTCCAGCTTGTATAGTAACAACTTTTGATTTTTCCGCGTTTCCTTCATTTGCTGTCTTAGACTTTCAATTTCTTGCCTCTGTTTTTCAGACGTTTTTTCCGTACACTCCACCCTTTCTAGTATATGTCCCAGGTCTCCTCTCAGGTTTTGAATATCCGTTTTTATCGAGTTTTCCATTTTCCGGAGCAAATCGCACATCTCGCCTTTTGTTAATGTGGAGGACCCTGTTGCTTCCCCATTGATTCCACTTACGTCATGGTCCTCCTCTGTTGATAAATCATCTTTAGAGTGTTCTGGAGAGTCTCCTGTTTTTTTATCGGATCCTTTTTTTTTTTCTGTTTTGCTTTGACTTTGTCTGACCACCTCCATACTCCTAGGGCTTGCTCCCTGTGTCATATATTGTTTTAATGTGCTGACTGTTGGTTTATCTTTTGGGGATTTGGGAGCGTTCCCCCTTGTTACTTTCGTTGTGTTTTTATTCATTTTATCTCCCTTTCTTTGCCCCCTAATTCGCTTCCCCAGCCTGGTTTTCTTAATATCCCTCCACTTCCGTGAGGGGGAGCCCTAGAACATTAAAGAGTCTATTTGGAGGAGTTTTTAACGGTTACACGGAAGGAATCACAGAAAAAAAAAAGAAAAAGGAAAAAAAAAAAAAAAAAAAGGAGGTAGGGGGGGAGAGGCAAGGAGAGGGGGGGGCGGGGCCGAAGATTCTTGGCTTGATTGAATTAACTCTCTCCCTTCTAGCTTTCTCCCCGCCAACCTCCCCCCTTCCCCCTCTCCTTTGGGGAACTTGTATGGGGTAAGCTGTAGTGTCTTTATTACAGTTATACCAAATTGGATCTCTATTTGTGTCCCTTGATTGAATTCTACTGTTGGGGGGTCCTATCAGATTGCCGTCCTTTTCCCATCCCAATTTGTGCGTTTAGTGTTAGTCACCCCCGTTTACTTGCTTTATTCTCGGGCTCACTTGGTATGTGTAGGGGGCAGCCCCGCGAGCCTGGGGGACCTTTGATAGTCCGTATAAATGATTACTCGTCCCCCGTTTTATTGCACAGACCTCTTATCCCGGTAACAGAAAAATGTTCATACAAGAGAAAACAGTACCAACCATTTAGGGCACCATCTAGGGACCGCAGCCTGTAGACAATGTATACTTAGTTGCTTACTTGTTACCTTGTTTTTGCTCTTCACCAAGAATGTTTTCCTCCCCTCTCTTGGGATAACTATACTTACAGCCTTTCATACAGCCGGGTGGGGGGGTATGCTAAAATCCCGGAAGGTGGGGGGGGTGGCGGTGTCCGTGCCTCTCCGTACCAAAAGGTCAAACCTGCGTGCGCTGTTCCCTCTATATCTGATGTGGCTTGTCTCCCATTCCTCTAGTCACGTAGCGGCGGTTAGTATCTCTCCTCCTGTGGGGGGACGGTGCCTCTCATCTCATCTCCTGTATGCCGGCTATCCGTGGCGTCAGCGTCTCTGTGTCCTTCCCTGATCTCGGCGGCCAGCTGACACTCTGGAGCTCCTCCCTCCGTGACGGGCGTTACGTCCTCACGTCTTCACCTCCCATCTTACTCCTTATCATGCACGAGAATGACATTTTCTGAACCGATTTTGGGGCCCCGTATCTTGGGGCCACTTGGTGCTAGGAACTCCAGGTTTGGATATGTTGTGGTACCAAATCCACTGCATACCAAATTTGGGGTTCCTAGCACCAAGTGCCTCTCCGTACCAAAAGAGATACCGGGCCTTAAAGTCGGTTCGGAAAAATGACATTTTTTGCTGCAGAAAAGTGCTTGACTCGAGTATAAGTCGAGGGGGGCACTTTCAGCACAAAAAAATGTGCTGAAAAACTCGACTTATACTCGAGTATATACGGTACTTGTTCCCAGTCAGTGACTGGAAAAGCAGCCAGCAAACCGGGACATTTTAGGAGATGGCTAGCAATGGCATACTCCATATTCCTTTAATAAAAAGTTTGCTTTAACCCCTTTGTGCCAGGGCCTGCTGGCCCTTTAACCACTTCAGCCCCGGAAGAATTTACCCCCTTCCTGACCAGAGAACTTTTTGCGATCCGGCACTGCGTCACTTTAACTGACAATTGCGCGGTCGGGAGATGTGGCTGCAAAACAAAATTGATGTCCTTTTTTTCCCACAAATAGAGCTTTCTTTTGGTAGTATTTGATCACCTCTGCGGTTTTTATTTTTTGTGCTATAAACAAAAAAATAGCGACAATTTTGAAAAACACATTATTTTTTACTTTTTGCTATAATAAATTTCCCCAAAAATATATAAAAAAATTTTTTTCCTCAGTTTAGGCCGATACCTATGCTTCTACATATTTTTGATAAAAAAATTGCAATCAGCGTATATTGATTGGTTTGCGCAAAAGTTATAGCGTCTACAAAATAGGGGATAGTTTTATGGCATTTTTATTGATAATTTTTTTTTTTTACTAGTAATGGCGTCGGTCAGAGATTTTTATCGTGACTGCGACATTATGGCGGACACATCGGACAATTTTGACACATTTTTGAGACCATTGGCATTAATACATCAATCAATGCTATAAAATTGCACTGATTACTGTAAAAATGTCACTGGCAGTGTAGGTGTTAACCACTAGGTGGCGCTGTAGGGATTGTGTCCTAGGGAGTGATTCTAAATGTGGGGGGGCTGTGTGTGACACGACACTGATCACCGCTCCCGATCACTGGGAGGTCCACCCAGCGAGAGGCTGCATATTTGTGTACTGTCTCTGCCTAGGGGTTAAAGGCATTATAAACCTTCCTACCTGCACCTTGTGTTTTCCACCTTCATAAGATGTGCACTGATCATGTAGATTGATGGCGTCATTTGTATACATATGGTATACTGTGGGTCTTGCGGTCAGTCGGTCATCCAATCCAGCACCTACCCCATTCCAGGTTCCGGGTGGGCATCTCCTCCTCCTCTGCATCACGGCGGCTTCCGTTGTGCGTCTCCTCCTTCTTCTAGGCATCCAATAGGATCGCCTGTCCTTTCAGCCAATTAGGGGACAGGTCTTAGGATGCGCTTCTTGATTGGGCGGGAGGAGGATCAGTGTGAGAATAGCAAATATTCATTCGCTATTCTCTCACAACTGGGTGGGCGCAGAGTGCAGTGCTCTGCACCCAAAGTACACCCTTTTTTTGAAGCCTATTAAAGCCTCTGGCTTCAAAAGAAACACCCACATTGGAATCCATGCGTCCGCCATGTAGCTTAGGGGGCCGGATGCATAGATAGGGGGGGGGGGGGAGCGCCCATGCGCCCCTAATGGACGGGCTGCCACTGCTATACACACAGCCTATAATAGAGTAAACCTTCACATTCCTTCCTCAGCAGTTTGTTTTCAAACATGAGGCATGCGGAATGGCATTGCACAGGTTAATGCATGACCTCTTTGTGTAGTTTGAGAATTGACATTTCCTATGAAGAAACTACATATCCCACAGTCCCCGAGTCTCTCAGTCTAGTGCTCTGCAGGTAAAAGCTGAACAGTAATTGGATCTGAAACAGACACAAGCAGACAGAGCAATGCGGGGAAGAGACGCACTTTCATCACATTAGCACTTCTAACATTTGTGATGCAACACATTGGAAATGGTGAGGCATGGATTGGAGGCTGTGTGACCTGGAACAAGAAGCCGCCTGTCTCTTTAGCAAATAGGGGCATGTTAGGTGAATGAATATATGGGCATAGGGGAATTGATCAGCTATGACGCTTCAAACTACAGCCACAACATGTGAGCCAATCATAACAAAGTAAGGCAAACAAACAATACAAGGAATATAACTACACAAATAGATAAAAACAGCAAAAACGTTTGCAAGTGTACAATGCCTGTAAATGGACCCCAACACTTACGGTAATCCAACTCTCACTTAAAAATATAAAGAATTACTGCTAAGAGAACAGTCACCAGGTTGGTGACACGTGGGAGCAGGAGAATGGTCCTTCTCTTTTCTAAGCTCCAATCTAGCGCTGTGTTGCAATTTAAGCTGGCCATAGATAGTTCAGCAGGGACTGGCTGAGACTCGAATCATGTATTATATGCGATTATTTCAATCACTGTGTTCTCCTGGGAGGGACGGCTCCCCACGTCCCTCCCCCCCTCACTCCACCGGGAGAACACAACAGCTCCGCGGGAAGGATTTCCCCATCAACACTGACTGTGTTAATGGGGGAATCAAGTGATTTTCTTTCCTGCAACCCGTGGTTGCAGAAAAGAAAAACGCATCATCTATGACTGTCTTTACACAGTGATTTTTCAGGCAGACGCAAGGTGCGAATGGGCCATCAGGGGAGGACCTGGAAGGTAAATACCCCCATCATAACTGCCCCAAAGTGAACCTGTCATTTTTCACCGCCCTAACTAGCTTAGAAAGCTTCCTATTTTGTGCCAAGAACAAATTCTGATTATGGGATTTGTTATCTGTGTGAAACTGGCCTTTAAAGTGGATGTAAACCCAATGTCATCCTTTCTAAACTACTGCCATAGGGGTTATCTATAATGATATACATGCCTCCTGCGTGTATCTTTACCTGTCAAATGTCTCCCCTCTGTCTGTTATGAGACCCGAAAAACTGCATATTCTGTGGGTGGGTCTGTTGTCTGGAGCTCGGTGGGTGGAGTCGTGATGTCAGTAGACTCCCCGCCCACCTCTACACTCCCCTTGTCAATATGCATTTTCTCCTGTGTATTTCTTACACTGAACTTCTGCTATGATCTCTAACATCCAGTGAAAAGACAGGAAAGTAACCACATGACCTCAGCATGCCAAATCATGGTGAGGTGTGGAACAGCCAATCCTTGCAGAGCTGCTGAGGAAAGGAGTGGGAGTGGGAATTAAAAAATACTGAATGTCTCCTAGGCTAGTGCACGAGATGTAAATCACCTGTCACTCACAGCAAGGGGGAGGATTTGACAAAGTTTTTCTCTGTTTGTCAAGTTTTATCTCACTGAACAATAAAAGAGGATTGCTCAGAGCTGGATTAACTCTTTGTGGCAAGACTGGGCTCAAATGATAGGAAATCTTATACTCTACATTATGACATAAAAAAAAAAAAAAAAATCGGGTTTACATCCACTTTAAATCTTTTAGCTGCAAAAAAATGTATTCTAAAGCAAAAACAAAGTGTTCCGGTCACCTACACAAACTGCAGACAGCATGCTGTAGGCCAAATTGTTATTTATGAAACTGTCCAGTATCAGTTCCCCAGAAGTGTGCAATATTACCAAAGCACTTTAATCTCAGTGAAGGAATAAAATGTCTTCTCATTAACACTTCAGCCAACAAATGGCTGCATTGCAGCTACTGCACATTTATTCCCAACGTACTGGCAATGCATGCTGGGAAATGAGACACAATGACCATCCAACCAGAAAAGGGTTGCTTGAGAGAGAAACTATTTTTCTTTGTATAATTGCTTCATCTACATAAGACAGTACTGAGAAAGACTGGAGTGAAGTTCTAATGTTACCTATAGCTGGAGCATTAATGCAGAGCTCTCTGGCCAGCAGCAGAAAGGTTTTCCCCAGGACATAGACGTTCACCTGCCAGAATAAAAGAAACATCATTATACTACCGGAGAGAAATAGGATCAAAAGAAATGCATTATGTTAAAGCACTTTTAAAGGGAGTTTCTCAAAAAGTAAAAAAAAAAAAAAAAAAAACACGAAAAAAACATTTCTACAAGTTGGCTAGAAGTGCCATAAGGCGTCATGCACACATATGTTTACTAGCTGAAACCACTGAAGCATAAACTCCTTGGCATTTTACCATGCCCGGGGAGCCGCGGGAGCCACGTACAGCCTCCATTACAACTAAATGGCCGCATGCTGCTCAATGAAAAACGCTGATCACTTTTGCAACTGGGTTTACCCATGCGCACGTACACAGCGTATCTTCCCAAACATATGCATGGGTAAATGCAAATGCATAAATGGGTACAACCATGTATTATTATTATACAGCAGGGATATGCAATTAGCGGACCTCCAGCTGTTGCAAAACTACAAGTCCCATCATGCCTCTGCCTCTGGGTGTCATGCTTGTGGCTGTCAGAGTCTTGCTATGCCTCATGGGACTTGTAGTTCTGCAACAGCTGGAGGTTGCATATCCCTGTTATACAGGATTTATATAGCGCCAACAGTTTGCGCAGAGCTTAACAAAATAAAAGCAGACATTACAGTTACATTACAATTTGGTACAAGAGGAATCAGAATGTACAGCCATTTATTTGTATTGGTGGATGTACGTGGTACTTGCACTCCCCGGGCACAAGTAAAAGCTTGTTCATTGTGTTTACCAAAGCAAGAAAATACAATGTATTTCCCCAAACACACCACCCTCATGTTTGGGGATATATATGTCACACGTGGGTAAACGTCAGTGCAGAAACAATCTGTGTTTACACAATTAAGGCTGTGTACAGCCATTCACTTGTATTAGCGGCTGTACGGTACCACCTGCGGGCATAGGAAAGTGCCAGGGATTTAATGCTCGAGGAGTTTACAGCTAATAAAAGGTCCATACGCATGAGGACTTTGTGATGACCAATTTGGGGCTTATGAACACTGTGCTATATCAACCAATCTACATCCAACAGTCTAGTCTACGGTATAGGATTGAAAATGAAGAAAGGATTTAGTTAGGTTGCTAAGGGCAACAACAAATGTTCCAGTTGACACACTGAACATACACAAGCCTTTATTGTTTAACACACAAGGTCTATATCTATTATGATTCCATGCAGCACACAAAACTCAGGAGCACTCTGCACACCGGCCTGAATGTTCACTCTTCTGCAGGGTGGAGAAAAATCGATGATTTTTTTTTTTATAAAACAAATCAGATTTTTTTTATTTAAATCAGATGTTTTTAGATTTTTATCAAATGCTTTTGGAGTAAAAATCTAGCTAAAGATAGTTGCATTAATAATTTAGTTTATTCAGCATGAAATGGAGCTTGGTTATGTAATATGAGGCTGTATATTCTGCAATATTTATATTTTTTTGGTAAACTCATTCAGTGAATGCAAGCTGAGATAACATGCACTGCATTGATTCATTCACACAATTTCACAGTAGCCATGAGATAAAACAAGGTCCAAAAATATTCCTTTATCACATTGTTTTAAAAATCTATATACACTACAAACTTTATGATTGAATCGGTTCTGATATCGCTGTTTTACTAACATAACAGCTTATTATTCTAAATAGAAAACCTTCATTTTGTTTGCAAATATTAAAGATTCTAACTACCAGCAAGAATAAGTACATTTAAAGAGCTCCTGTCATTTCAGATCCATCATGGCAGCGCCTGTTTGCGGGCATCCACACTCACCTGCTGCCGCCACGTCCCTCACCTTGTTGTGTCACTGCTGCATCACCAGCCATTAAAGTGAATGGGACTGTGGGCGAGTCAACAGCGGGTCAGAGGTGGAGCCGCTGCGGGACAGAGATGACAGTCACTCTTTAAAAATGATGATTTAAATCAAGCCTTTTTACTAGGGATTTAAATTGTGATTTAAAGAGACTCGATTTAAATCAAATCCACCCTGTCACTCTTGCGTGGAAGTCTGGCATATGTGTAAGGCCTCATACACACGGATGTTTTTACAGCGGCATTTTTTTAGCTTTTTTTGTAGCTTAACCACTTGCTTACTGGGCACTTAAACACCTTCCTGCCCAGACCAATTTTTAGCTTTCAGCGCTGTCACTCTTTGAATGACAATTGCACAGTCATGCTACTGTACTCAAATGAAATTTTTATCATTTTTTTTCACACAAATGGAGATTTCTTTTAGTGGTATTTAATCACCTCTTGGGTTTTTATTTTTTGCTAAACAAAAAAATACTTTTTTGAAGAAAAAACAAAAAAAAAACATGTTTCATAGTTTGTTATAAAATTTTGCAAACAAGTAATTTTTCTCCTTCATTGATATTCGCTGATGAGACTGCACTGATGGGCTGCATTGATGGGCACTGATAGGCACAGATATGCCGACACTACTAGGCACTGATAAGACGGGCCTGATGGGTGGCACCGATAGATGTCACTGATGGGCACTGGTAGGTGGTACTGATAGGCAGCACTGGTGAAGCACTGATTGGTGACATTTATAGGTGGCACTGATAGGTGACACTATGGGCACTGGTAGGCCTCTGCAGAGGCTCTCCACGATCGGGACTGATGTCCCTCTCACAGACACCGGTGATCGGCTGTTTTTTTTTCTCCTCACGCTAGCTGATTACCGGCTGTTTACATCACATGATCAGCTGTCATTGGCTGATAGCTGATCACGTGGTAAGGGGTCGGGATCGATCCCGTACTCCGATCTGTGATCAGCCGACTGGCTGATTACAGAGCGGGCCACGTGTGCCCTGCAGGGGTCGCGCAGGCCACTCGAGCACGGGAGGACATCTATGGACGCCCTCCCGGCAAAGTAGGTCCGTGCTGTAGCCGTCTTTCCCACTATAGCGCTAACGGGAAGTGGTTAAAAACGCCACTCCATGTTATTCAATAGCCTCATACACACCATGGCATTTTTGAGCTGTAACAGACGTTGGCGTTTTTAAGCTCCAAAAATAAACCAAGGACCAGCATTCTGAGGCTCCAGCGCTAGAGCTGTAAAAACACCAGACAGTGGTAAAAGGTGTTAAATGAGGTTTAATGCAGCTTAACGCTGTGTACACATTGCAAAAACGTTGAAAAACACTGCAAAGCTATTGGCGTTTTTAGAACGTTATTTTAACGTCCAGTGTGCATGAGGCCTCAAGTCACCAGCACTTTGCTCTCCCCTCCAGCACTTGCTGCAGTGCCAGGCTGTGGACGGGGCAGGAACAGCTGGCTAAGTCTCCCAGGGGCTCACTGAGAGGCTGAGCCAGCTGCCAGTCCAGGCTTCAAGGTGGATCCTGACTGTTAAGTTGGGATCTTCCCCAAGCCTGAACCGCTCTGTGACGTCAGCCGACAGCGGGCTGCAAACGGGTCACAGGAGTGCAGAATGAACTGCACTCCTGTGATCCATATGAGTACAGCTAAAAAAGCTTTGGCGATTCTTTTCCGTTGCAGGCTTTAGGGTTGTCATCCTGATTAAAAAAAAAAGGTATCGGTGCATCCTTAGTTATCAGCGAGTCCGAGTACCGATACTTTCGGTCAAGTACTCGTCAATACAGAGTACCGATACTTTGCAGTGTGATTTGCATCCGTACAAAATGTACTATAGAAAGAAAGATAGGACGGGTACCTGTTTTTGACAAGTCCCTGTCCCCACTTCCGGGAGACGGCACCAGAGCCGAAACCACTAATCGATTATGAAAATAGTTGTCAACTATTTTCATAATCGATTAATCGGCCAGCCAATTAGTTGTCCTGCATACAGAATTATTTACATATCTGGAAATACAGTGCAGCACACATACAGCTCAGTACACTGTCCATATATGTCAGTAAGTGTCTGAGAACTTGTGAATGTGTGAGGAGCAATGCCTCATGGCACATGTAGTCCTGTGCAGGAAATGAGTGGTACTAAAGTCAGAAGTTTTTTTACCTTGCTATAGGGGCACTCCATATTACACTTTGCAGCTTGTCATTGGAAGGCAGGAGGAGCCAGAAGCGCCCTGTAGGGGGTGCGCAGGCTGCTCCAGCACGGGAGGACGTCTATGGACGCCCTCCTGGCAAAGTAGGTCCGCGCTGTAGCCGTCTTTCGGCTATAGCGCGGACGGGAAGTGGTTAAAATTGTCACTTCATGTTATTCAATGACCTCATACACACCATGGCATTTTTGAGCTGTAACAGGCATTGGCGTTTTTAAGCTCCAAAAAAACCCAGGACCAGCACGTTCTGAGGATCCAGCGCTAAAGCTGTAAAAATGCCAGACGCTAGTAAAAGGTGTTAAACCAGGTTTAACGAGGCTTAACGCTATATACACAGCGTTAAGCCTCTTCCGGCGTTTCTCTGCCCCTATTCAAAATCAATGGTTCCCCATGGGAGCCCATTGATTTGAATAGAAGTCGCACCAGAAGTCGGATCAAGATGATCGAACATGCGGTGCGACTTGTGTGCTGAGAATCTTGAAGGGAAACCCCGCCAAAATGTAACTAAAAAATTTGCGTGAGGTCCCCCCCCAAGACGATACCAAACAACAACAGCGATAACAAAAAAAAGCATTAAAAAATGTAAAACGCAAATCCCAGCAAAATTTTGTGTGCAAAAATGCAACACGCATGTTAAAATATAAGTGTGTAGGATGTGGCATGAGCTGTGATGCTGAGCTGTATACCCTGATCTGTGATGCTGAGCTGTATACCCTGGTCTGTATAACCTGATCTGTAATGCTGAGCTGTATACCCTGATCCATATAACCTGATCTGTAATGCTGAGCTGTATACCCTGATCCGTATAACCTGATCTGTAATGCTGAGCTGTATACCCTGATCTGTAAGGCTAAACTATATACCCTGATCTGTGAGGCTAAACTGTATACCCTGATCTGTGAGGCTAAACTGTATACCCTGATCTGTGAGGCTAAACTGTATACCCTGATCTGTGAGGCTAAACTGTATACCCTGATCTCTGAGGCTAAACTGTATACCCTGATCTCTGAGGCTCAACTGTATACCCTGATCTGTGAGGCTGAGCTATATACCCTGATCTGTATAACCTGATCTGTGAGGCGGAGCTGTATACCCTGAGCTATATACCCTGATCTGTGAGGCTAAACTATATACCCTGATCTGTGAGGCTGAGCTATATACCCTGATCTGTATAACCTGATCTGTGAGGCTAAACTATATACCCTGATCTGTGAGGCTGAGCTATATACCCTGATCTGTATAACCTGATCTGTGAGGCGGAGCTGTATACCCTGATCTGTGAGGCTGGGGCTGTATACATCTGACACTATGGATTGAAGCAAGTGGAATACAGGGGACGGAGTGGGTGGATTCTATAAGGCGTGGGGCTTATGAGAAGTGGGAGGGGTCAAATAGGAAGGGCGGGGTCTGGCGCCCCCATCTTAAAACTTCACCAGCCGCCACTGATCCCTACTGATAACCTTTTCCAAAGTAACAAAGCAAATCATATCTTTCTTCAATGCTGAAAATGCAAGGTTGGTGTAAATATGCTACATTATAAAATAATTTCAGCCAAAACCAATATCCATCTATGAGAGGATTATGGTGGGTTCACGTTGTCGCTGGCTTCTGGATTTTCTCAGAGATGCCAGTCGTGAGATCTTCTTACAGGGGTTAAATGATCCCCTTATCCTGTTACCAAGCATCACTCATTCTCTGCTTTCTCCATAACATTACAATAGAGGAGTGCAAGGGACCTTTTATAGGGAGCAGTTACCAGCACTAGAATGGCTGTAATATCAGCCTTGGGTAGGAGTAAAGCACTGTTGCCATGCTGAATTGGAGCATCAAGGCAAAGCCGCACTAGAAAACAGCAGCTGGGGATGCTTTAATCTGATTATCTGCTGACCAATAAAGACAGTTCTCATCAAACACATGTCAATAAATAAGGATTACCAACATGCAGAAAAAACATAACTAAAAGGGGACAGAGGTTCATATACAGTGGGAGTTAGAAACCTGCACACACGCCTATTTTACATCCATACCAGCATTGGCAAGTAATATACAGCTGGACATGGACAAGGTTTTTTTGCACCCCCCCTCCCCCCAACAATCTATCATTTCCATGCCCTGACATTGTCATCAATAAGCTCTGCATTGCATGTTGACACTGAAAAACAGTCAATGCTCATCAGTGCATTAAACAGATAAGAACTGGCATTGCATAAATGGCTAATCTGTGTACATGTACTGGCCTGTGTTAAAATGCATACGTGTGAACGGGCTCTAAGGATATTTTTTAAAGAGCTGTGTCCCTCCGAAGATATTCGCTCTTTTCTCGCCCTTATGACATCACATCACAATGGGTTTTATTGTGACAGGAAGTGAAGAAAAAGACCCTCAAAGGGTTTGCAGACAATAATATGATCTGACAGATTCTCGAGCTTTGCCACTCAACTAGAAAGTTATACTGTTTTATTGCTATTTGTGTCTCCATAGGAGGGAATTCTTTTTACTTTCAGTACCAGTGACCGCACAGAAAGTGAGAGCAAACCCCCCCACCCCCCCACCCCCCCCTACACACGCAATACAAAACAGAAAAAGAAAAAACATTTGTCTGGAGCGAGGCTTTAACCACCGACTTTTCTGGCACTTCTTAAGTAGTTAACGTATAACCCCCAAACATGTATATATATATTTTTTTGTAGCAGAGACCTTAGGGAATAAAATGGAGACCTTTGCAATTTTTTATATCACACGGTATTTGCTCAGCGGTTTTTCAAACAATTTCTTTTTTTGACAAAATACATTTTAATGAATAAAAAAAACAAAAAACACAGTATATTCCAATTTTTTTGCATTATATAAAAGATGATGTTACGCCAAGTAAATAGCTACCCAACAGTTTACGCTTTAAAATTGTGCACGCTCGTGAAATGGTGACAAATTACAGTACTTAAAAATCTCCATAGGTGATTTTTTAAACACCTTTACAGGTTACTGGTTTAGAGTTACACAGGAGGTCTAGCGCTAGAAATTTTGCATCAATAGCTTACGTGTGGTGCGAACACTGTTTACATATGTGTATGCAACTTACGTATGCATTCGCATGCGAGCACACAGGGATGGGGGCACTTTACTTTTTATATTTCATATTTCATTTATTTTTTATTTCTACACTGTCCCTTTAAAAAAAAAACTTTTTATCATGTTTATTCCCATTACAAGGAATCTAAACATCCCTTGTAAAAGAAATAAGGATATCTGGGGGCAAAAAGACCCAAATCTCTTCTTTACCTTTAAAAGCAAAAGCATTCATTTTTGATCTTTTGCTATAAAAAAAAAAAAAAAGTGTTTATTTCCAGCCTGGAGCGGAAGTGACATCATGACGTCACTCCGGTCCTCCAAGGCCACAGAGACGATCAAAACAGATCTACTCTTTGATCGCCTGTGTGACCAGGCCACACTGTCGGATCATTTCTCGGGTGAGCCGGCAGAAACGGTGACCCCGAGGAAGACCTGTGACAGTGAAGAGGGAAGGGTTAATAATGTGTAAGGAGAGAGGGGCTGTGCTAGGAAATATACTCTAAGTCAGGGATATGCAATTAGCGGACCTACAGCTGTTGCAAAACTACAAGTCCCATCATTCCTCTGCCAGAGTCTTGCTATGCCTCATGGGACTTGTAGTTCTGCAACAGCTGGAGGTCTGCTAATTGCACATCCCTGCTCTAAGTCAAGTTCAAAGGCAAACCTGCAAGTGAATAAAACAATCGTTATGGAAAGTGAAACTGGCACATACACAATTAAAATATTTAAATTTTCTGTACATTTTATCTGCAATGTTTTAAGTTGGTGACAAGTCCTCTAACCCCTTTATTGCCCCCAGTGACCCATATGTGCAGCGGCAAAAAGCTGGGCTTTAATGCAGACACGCCGCACATATGCCAATCACAGTGGTCACAATATCGCCAATCCTTCCCGTCCCCCTGGGCGTTAAGAACGTTTAAGGGGGACACCAGGTGGGCAGGAAGGGGCTAAATGCCAAGTTCACCTGAGAACATGTTATGCCCGTATTTAGGGTGTAACTGCTCCACCAACAAAGCCACATCATTCATTCACAGGAATATGTGAATGAATAAACTACAAGTCCCATCTTCCACCGCAGCAGATGGACTTGTACTTGATCAGCACACCTGTAGTCCATTCACTCATCCTTCAGCTCCGAAGCTAACAGCCCACAGGCTCCTTTCACAATGACGGATGGAGAGATAAAATGGTCTGCAGGCTAGGGACAGATAATCATCCCTGGATGCAGTCTCTATAAACGCAGGATGTGTGGACACACCAAGACAACCATGGCTCTCATCATTGATTTGTACTTTCTGACCACAGCTGTTTGCAACTACCTGTGATTCCAGTCACAGGAATCCACTGCAGGCCCTAATCGGAAGTGTGGGTGAGGCTTTAGGCCCCCCCAATCGGGTCTGCCTATAAGTTTTTCAGGCAAACCTGATCTGACCATCCATTGCTCTCTATGAAGCAGCGGATGTCAAGGGACTTTGACACCCACTGACATCTGATCAAATCTGCTGAAAGACAGACGGATAGGGATCCATCCCCTATCCATCTGGCAATTGGATCTGATGGAAACAGACAGGCGGTCCATTTCCACCTGAGCCCTCCATAGAGAACAGCGGGCTGTGTCAGGACCTGCCATTCACCTGCTCAGCGGGGACCAGCGGACAGATTCCCCGCTGAGCAGGCGGATCCGTTGTAGGAGTCCGCCAATGTGAAGGGGGCCATATGGCGGTACGGGCTCAGAGCTGTAGGAACAGTCTGCAGGAGCCTGACATTGCACCCTTGATCCACTGATTGCAGGTGTAATGCTCTGCAGGCTCCTAAAAAAAAATAATAAATGCACATTTTTTTAACCTTCAAAAACATTTATGATTTTTTTAAATTAACTTATCCTTTAACCATAGCTAACAATCACCTCACCATATGATTACACAATATTAGCTTTTTGCAGATTAGATGGCTGCCAAATCACTCAGCAGAATCAGATAAAATTCACCCATGTAGTTTAGCCCTGGAGCAGAAAACTGCATACCGGTAGGATCTCTCATCACTGCAGACAATATGGGTGCACCCAGAGAATATTTAGCATTATACTGTAAATTTAATCCATACTCATGCTACTTTATTATCCACTTTGTGAACGGCTGCATACTCAAAAGTTCCTTTCTACCTTAAAGCGGAGTTCCACCCACTTTTACAAGAGGGTCTTCAACTAAAGACCACCCTCTCCACCCCTTGTTTTTGGATATCTATTTTTTTTCTTACCTACCTTTTTAGAGAAAATACATTTACTTCCATCCTGACTAGGGGTGCAACGGATCAAAAATCTCACAGATCGGATCGATCCTCGGATCAGAGTCACGGAACGGATCATTTTCGGATCAGCAAAAAAAGAACAAAAAAAAAAAACACAAAAAACACACAAATCTTGTTACACCCACCGGAGTTTTAGATTTAAAAGCTATTTTCAACACAAAACCGAGCTTATATGCATAAATACAGTATTTGTGCATATAAGCTCGGTTTTGTGTTGAAAATAGCTTTTAAATCTAAAACTCCGGTGGGTGTAACAAGATGTCCGCTTGCCCCCTTCTCACTCTATCATTATTGTAATGTGCAGGAGTGTGGGGTGTAGCAAGATGGCGACGACAAAACGTCACTTCCTGTCGAGACAGCGGCCGCTTCCGGGTGTACCAAGATGGCCGCCGCTCCGGAGCTAGGCCGAAGCCGCGGCCTTTCCTATGGCTGAGGCCGCAGAGTGCTCCGCGGATCGCGGGTGTGCCGATCTGCGGAGGGTGATCCGTACGGATCACGAATCGGCAACGATCAGTTGCACCCCTAATCCTGACCCGGCCGCGGCACAGTACATCACGTCCTCTTCTGCGGCGAGCCCTCCTCCTTCTCCCCCGATGCCTTCTGGGACTTGTGTGTGTCCCAGAAGAGGAGCTGGCCATTTGCAAAGCGCCACGCAACTCACGCATGCGCAGTAGGAAACCTGCTGTGAAGCCTGAAGGCTCCACTGCTGGTTTCCCTTAGTTGGAATGGTGGCGCCTGCACCCAAGGTGGACAAATCGGTCCCCGGGGGGGGGGGGGCGACATTGCGAGCTCCCAGGACAGGTAAGTGTCCTTATTAAAAATCAGCAGCTACAGTACTTGTAGTTGCTGACTTGTTTTTTAAAAAAAAAATATTTTTTGGCTGGAACTCCGCTTTAATGTAAAACCCTCTTCTCATACTATACTCATACTACATTCCATTCCATCCTTCCTTCAGCTGGTAACGCAGCCCCCTTACTATGTTTCAGATTAGTGAAACCAAACTAATAAAAGAAGCAGAGCGCTATAAATTACAACCCCGCTCTTTATTTAGCTTGTGTGCTTCTCCCTCCCGAACATTCACTGGAAATCCTATTTCTGGTTTATATTTACACAAATGGTTTTTAAATCGGTTCTCAGGACCTGGCGATGGGATGAGTTTAGAAAAAAAAAAAATTGTTGTGGGGGGATTCCAAATAAGTTGGAACTCTGTGTAAAATCTATATAAAACAGAATGCAATGATTTGCAAATCTCATCAACCCATATTTTATTCACAAGAGAAAATAGAAGACATATCAAATGTTGAAGCAGAGAAAATGGACCATTTTAAGAAAAAAACAGGGTAATTAATAGCAACAGGTGTCAAAAAAGTTTGGACAGGGCAACAAAAAGCTGGCAAAGTAAGCGGTACTAGCAAGGAAGAGCTGGAAGAACATTTTGCAACTAGGTTCATTGGCAACAGGTCAGTATAATGATTGGGTATAAAAAGAGCATCTTAGCGAGTCAGTGTCTCTAAAGTTAAGGCGGCAGAGGTTCACCAATTAGTGAAAAGCTGCGTCTAAAAATTGTCAACTAATTTCAGAATAATGTTCCTCAATGTAAAATTGAAAAAGACTTTAAATATATCACCTACAGTATATAATATTTCATCAAAAGATTGCAAGAATCTGGAGAAATCTTTGTGCGCAAGGTACACATCACTGTATGGGCTCAGGAATACTTCCAAATATTACGGTCTGAACACAGACATCCAAAAATGCAAGGTAAAGCTCAATCATGCAAAGAAGCCATATCTGAAAATGATCCAGAAACGCCACCATCTTCTCCTGGCCAATGCTCATTTAAAAGGTCTGTTTTAAAATAGAAATCTGTTCTGTGGTCAGACTAATTGAAACTTGACACTCTTTTTGGCAACCATGGGTGCCACATCCTCCGGACTGGAGAGGGACCTTCTGGCTATTTATCACCACTCAGTTCAAAAGTCTGCATCTCTGATGGTATAGGATTACATTAGTGCGTATGGAATGGGCAGCTTACACATCTGAAAAGACACTATCAATGCTGAAAGATACATTCAGGTTTTAGAGCATCATATGCTCCTGTGCAGGCAACATCTTTTTTAAGGAAGGTCTTGCATATCTCAGCAGTATAATGCTAAACAGCATACTGCCTCTATGACAACTGCATGGCTTTATAGTAGAGGAGTCCGGGTGCTTTACTGACCTGCCTGCAGTCCAGACTTTTCACCAATTGAAAATATCAGTCCCATCTTGAAATGAAAAACATGAGAAAGAAGACCCATGACTGTTAAGCTGGTAAAATCCCCTATCAGGCAAGAATGGGACAACATTCCTCTCCCAAAACTCCAGCAATTGCTCACATTTACAAAGTATTGTTAAAGGAAGAGGGAATGCTTACACCGTGGTAAACATGGCCCTATCACAATATTTTTTAGATGTGTTGCTGCCTTCAATTTCAAAATTATCTTATTTTTTACTTAAAATGGTACATTTTTTCAGTTTAAACATTTGATATATTTTCTATTGTGAATAAAAAACGGGTTTATGAGATTTGCAGATCATTGTATTCTATTTTCATGTAGATGTTACATAGCATCCCAACTTTTTTTGGAATTGGGGTGCTAAATAAATGCTGCAAAACATAGAAAAATGTTTTGTAGCATTTACAAATAATAGCAAAAGTTCACATTAGGGATCAACCGATATCGTTTTTTCGGCGCCGATACGATACTGATATTTCGGCCACCTCTCAGGCCGATAGTGTGTGCCGATATGCTGTACATTAATAGGCAGTGACAGGTACTCTTTATGGAGAGATCGGGGGTCTATAAGACCCCAAACCCCCTCCTCTGAAAGTATTCAAAACATCAAGATCGGCGTTTTTGAATATATATTATATTTTTTAAAACTGGCGCACTTAAGATGCCAGTAATCCTGGAATTGACGTCAAGATATCGCTTCCGGGTTACTAGAGCCGAGACCTGAACGAAGCTTTGGCTTTGTTCGGGTCTTCGGTCAGCCGGCGGATGTGCCGGCTGGCTGCTTGGGCCTCCTGGTGGGACGATAGAGCCCGGGCGAGTGGCGGAGGACACCCTATCCCGCTACTTGTAATAACAGCCAAGCGGCTGCTGAGCCGCATTGGTTGTCATTACAATAAAGCTGACCGTCCGCTCTAAAGAACGGTACCGGGGTGATGCCTGCAGCAGCAAGCATCACCCCGGTAAAACCCCTTAAAGCAATAGCGGTAACATCGGGTACGTTTGTGCTCGATACTTAAAAAAAAAAAAAGTGAATGTTGGCCAACCAATAATCGGCCTTGCCAACAATCGGTCGATCTCTGGTTCACATACATGCATGTCTATATGTATATACAATATAAACTTCACTACTCTTGGCACCATTTGAGTCGGAATCACACTTTAGCTTCTGTGCTACTAATTCTAGCCATAAACAAAGCTTTAGATTATTTATAATATTTTCTTTGGATTATGATTGGAAGATTTGTTTTAAATGACTCCATACATATTATCAAAGTTTTCATCTAATTTGTTTTGTTTTTAAGCTGATCATTACCTTGTCTGGAAGAATAAATGAAATGCATGTGCCCACAGGTGTCTGTATGTACTTTTAAAGAGTTTCTCAATCATCCCTGGAGGCCATACATGGACCATGAATGGGTACTCCCATCCACACAAGGGATGTGAAAGGTGCAATCCTCCCCATTATGCTAGTCAGACAGCAGGGACTCCTTCACTGTTATAATGCATAGAACAATGCTGCAACGCTGATTGAACAAAAAACTTGAGAATTCGATCATTAGATCAACTCTTCATGAATGGGAACAGCCACAGATGGATAAAAATTTGTCCAATCCCTGTTGAAACGGCTGAATTTCGATCCAGCACAACCTCTTGGCACTGGCACCTTCAGCAATTGGGAATGTTCCGTTAGCCGTCGGTAACTGTGTCGGGAGCGTGCAAGCGCACACTCTCAGCACAGCTCTATTGCCCCTAATTCACGTAAATATGCGGCTGCTCTTAGCTAAGGCCCACCCACCGACAGGCTGCATATTTGCGTGCAGCCCGCACCAAGATGCAAATCTTGACCTTTGAATAGAAAGTCAAGCGCTACACGGCCCCCCACCCGCAACTTCTTCTAGGCCATTTATGCAGTGCATTACAATGAGAATCAAGGCTAAGGTTGGGGACACACAGGCTGAAAGGACGGCTGAACAGCAGTCTTACGCCTGACTTCCGTCCAACGGGCAGGCAGGAAAACCAGCATCCAACCAGTGCTGGCAGCAAATGGGGGGGAATCGCCACACTAATATTGCTTGTGTTAGTACAGCAATCTGTCAGGTTTTTTTTTTCTGATCAGCTTGCTGGGTTGAATGGAAAAAAAAACTAAAAAAAAAAACAAAAAACTTGTGTACCCCTCAGACTGTCCACCTACTGAAAATAGGCATTTGGAAGGTGGTGAGAAGGAAATAATGTCTCCTGACTGTTTTTTTACAGCCTCATGTGAACATACGTGTAGGCATCTAAAGGTGGATGCCTTCACCAGGTACAGTTAAACTGGCATATCAAATTAAGTGGCATTGCTTACGTTAAATCTTGTTTTGTCACAACAGTAATAATCTTGCCTGAAGTTGTAGTTATGGGTAGCAAAATATTAACTGGTAGCCTTAAAGTGATACTAAACCCACAACAGTAAAATCAGTCTGTATATGCAGTAAAGCATGCTTGTTATACTCACTGTGGAACCGAAGGGGTTAATCCTCTGCATTCTGTAAAAAGGCTGTTTGTTCCTGTCTTCTCTGTTCCTCCCCTTCTTCCACAGTCCCCAAACTATCTACAGATAGTACAGACTAGGGGACAACCTGCACATGCTCAGTTCGGTGTGTATTGCTAGAGTGTTTTTTTTTTCTTGGAGAGTGCATGTGATCAACCAAAGGCCAATCAGCACTGTCCAGAGGGTCAGGAGTCATGCAGCCTCATAGGACAACCATGGAAGAATGAAGACTCCTCCTACAAGCTTTAACCAGACACTGATAGAAGTCACAAGACTGCAATATACTGCTGATGAGGAAAGGTATTTAGCAGTTTATATTTACTAAAACTATTGCATTTCCATGTTGTGTACTGTGGGAGACCAGATATAGTGAATGCAGGGTCCTGGGTTTAGTAACACTTTAATAGCTTGGCCTTATAGAGCCATGTCACACTAGTGATTTTATAGCAGTGATTTGCAGCAACAGAATCGTGCTCCTTAGTGTTTCCCTCGCTTGGAAAAAAATGAACTACAGTCAATGCCATAGACATTCCAAGCGGTATGTCGTAGAGTCCCTGAGCAATTTACTTTATGCAGCATTTAGAACTAGCTTCAGAAGCTACTCATGTTATCCATTGCAACATACAATGTACATGGCACACCAGCAATCTGAAGCTGCATAGATAAGCTTTGTAGTCACTGACAGCAGCAACTCTGTAGCCAGCTATAAATCCCCAGAGAAAATAAGCAGCTGCTACAAATCTCTGCCACAAAGTTGCTGATGTGACATGGTCCTCTCATCTCCCATAACCCATGTTGAGATTTGGATGTGCTGCACGCAAACTGCAATTTTAAAATAGAACGATCATCTTAGGTGTTCACTGCAATGTAGCAATGAAAAACATCGCCCATTACAGTCTACAAAAAGGCAGAAACACCACCAGAAAGCACAGGCAATGGAGCCCGTTAGAACAGTAGAGTAATAGCCTGTACACTTGTCTTGTTCAGCAGTAAATTGCTGGGAAGTTTGGCATGTGTATAAAAACAAAAATCAGGATTTTTTTTTTTCATTTTAACTAGAAAACAACCAGATGTGTTAAAACATTATTGTCTGGGTGTTTAAAGTTGGGCACCTAAATGGGTTGTCCATCCAACGTTGATAACTAGGAGGTGCACCGAATGGAAATTTTGGTGCCCAAATAAAAAATACAGGATGCACTTGGCTGAAAATCAAAAATGACAGTTTTTAAAATATATATATATATATATATATATATATATATATATATATATATATATATATATATATATATATATATATATTTTATATGCAACTGTATTATATTCAACTTTTTAATTAATATCAATTTAAATGAATATGAATTTGTCAGCCATTATTGGCACCTTTAGCACAAGAAAAGCTCAAGAAAAAATGTATCCCTTTAAATTCTATGTCTGTCTTCACACTGGTCCACTGCGCTTTCTGTTGTGGTGGTAAAAATCCTGCTTGCTGCATTTTTGGTCAGTTAAAAAAAAAAAAAAACACACACCAAAAACGCACCTCCCTGTTTAATGGAATGAAAACGCAGCAATTTTTTGGATGCTGTTTTTCAGCCACATGCCCTATGAAAAACACACCATAGGCACAGTAAAATTGCAAAGTCGAGTGCATTATCGATGTCATTATCGGCACCTTTTTCTCTTATCGGCAAAATGCCGATAACTCCATTTTCGACCATCGAAATTTCAGTTCATCTCTATTGATAACTCAGTGTCTGGTAAATGCTGGAGGGTTAAAGCAGTCTTGGCAGAAATAAAAAAAATGGTTGTGGGCTGCGTCCCATTTTATTTAGTGCGTTATTGTGCACCTTGTTTTCTCCCTTTTCCGTTGGGGTTGATCTGCAAGAGTTGCTATTCTTTGTATGTTACTCTTTTTCTTTACCAATAAAATATTTGAACAAGAAAAAAAATAAAATAAAAAATGAGGTGCTCCTACTCTATTGCTGGGGCATTTCTTTACCCAACCATTGGCTAGTTTTAGGTGTATTTCAATAGGAAATGATGTCCATTAACTGTTGTAGAAGTAGAATTTCCTGTTGAGCAGACTGGTTACCAGTGCACTGAGTGCTTCTCAAGGACACTCCTCTCCCAGGCTCTGCAGGGTGCTTCTAGGTTGGATAGGGAGCCCTGTAGAGGCCCATGGAGAGAACGTCACCTGGACCTCAGCATGGGATTTAGAATGGCAAAAGGTGCAAATTAAAGGAAAAAAAACAAAACAAAACAAAAAACCAGAGGGGCTACAGAGAGGCGGGCGACCTTTTCCAAAAAATTCAGAGATGGGCTTTAAACACAGGATTTATTATACCTCTCAGAAACTCTACTGGTGAGATATCTGTGCTGAGATCCGGGGTCTGCACACCCGCTGTGGCCATTATAAAGGAGTTTCACTGCCATTCATTTATTTATCTCATTTAATGAAGAATGCAACAGGAGGAGCTGGAATGCATAAAAGTGGATGGGAGCACGCTAAGATCCCAGAGAACAGAGTTATGATTTACAGCTTGGGATCTCGTTATTGGAGGTTTCCCAAACATATAAGAAGCCATGGGATGACTTAGCCCACCAGTCTACATCTAGTTTGCACAAATAACACCCCTGAACAAACACAGGTTAATACTACGCTGGAAATAAAACCATCAGAGAGAATGCTCCTGGGCAGTCACCAAATCAATCCCACAGAGGGGTATGGAAACTAAAAATATAAATGAAACGTGCCTCTAAAGCTCATCACACAGAGTCTCCAAACTCCCTTAGATCCACCAACTGCTTTGTAGTACAAAAGCTTGCCTGAATGGATGCAAATTGATCAGATAGATTAGGTAGGTCTTTATATTTCATAGATTTGGTAAATCTAAAGTTGATTGTATGACTAGATTGTGATGTGTATGGAGACCCTAAAGCCAGGTACACATCAGTAGGCTTATTTTTTTTTTCAACTGAGCAGGGCTAAACAAAAAAAAAAAAAAAACATCAGCTCAGGAGGAGCCACTGTACTAACCATGCAATGTTAGTACAGCGATCTCCCCTGCTGTGCTACTGTGTCCCAACAGGGGGGAGCCACCCCCCACCTGAACACTCTGGTCCGATCTCTGCGATTGGCGGAGAGCGCTGATCGGCAGAACTTTTCGGTCATGCCCCAGCGACGGAAGCCACAATACACATGGGCTGAATGTTGGCTGGTTTCTATTGCACCGGACAATACCGCCCGACATTTGGCTCATATGTACTAGGCTTAAAGTGTCACTAAAGGCTTTTTTTTTCTTCTTTAAAAATAACAAACATTTTATACTTACCTGCTCTGTGCAGTGGTTTTGCACAGAGCAGCCCTGATCCTCCTCGTCTCGGGTTCGCCACCTGCTCTCTTGGCCCCTCCTTCCTTACGAGTGCCCCATCAGCAAGCAGCTTGCAATGGGGGCACCCAAGCCAAGTCACTGCTCTGTGTGTCCATTCAGATATGGAGCCGCAGTCCGGCCCCTCCTCTTCTCCCTTCTGATTGGCTAACCGACTTTGATTGCAAAGAAAGGATAACCAACCAAGAGGGTCACATCTACGGAACACTACGTTTGAATTAAAATATCTCATTAAAGAAAAAGCATCATGAATTAATAAAATGGCAGAAAATCTGATGAACGTTGTCGTGGGGGAAACAAATTGCAGCAGCGCTCACATCCATACAACCAGGCAAACCCACATCCTAAGTACTAATGGACTGGGCTGAATAAAGAAGTAGAACAACCACTGAGTTATGTTGATGTTGAATGCCTTAACATTCCAAAAGGTTCATAGTGGGCAAAAGAGGAGATAGTGTTCAGTCCACTGGTGTGGAAGCATGTACAATGTGCGGATCAGGTTCCTGAGCTGCCCAGTAAGAAATATATATTCTATAGGTTCAGTCCATTCCTGTCTTCATGGGCTAAGCTCATGAGGCGTATTGACTAGAAGCATAATGACGGGGGATCGCAGCAAGCAGTACATGCGGTGTTCTGAGGCTCTGTGAGATGGAGATGCTATGACCCCAAGAGGCTACTTTGGGAGAGAGTGACACCACTTCTTTTACACACTACGGAAGTTTTGGACTGTTAAGGCATTCACCATAACTCAGTGGTTGGTTATCCTTTCTTCTTTGCATATGGTCATGTGGACTGCACCATATATATGGAGATAGGTGTAATACTATTGCTCGTTTACCAATACTGATTACAGTTCAAGCGGTGGATCCAGGCTACACAATTGCAATTTTTTCATTAACTGACTTTGATTGACAGCAGTGGAAGCCAATGGCAGCTCTGCTGTGTCTCAGCCATCAGGAGGGGAGAATCCCCGATGGACGAGGCACTCGTGCACATCACTGGATAGAGAGGGGCTCAGGTAAGTATTAGGATGCATCAAGATAAAAAAAAAAAAAAACTTCTGCCTTTACAACCACTTTAAGAGTATCAATAAGTAGGTATGTACGGTGCTCACATAATTGATTGGCCAGGAAAACTTTGAAGATCATTTGAAAACCAAGTGTGTGAAAGAACACAATTAATGCCTGTTTGCCATGGTACACATAATTGTGGTTTCCCGGCCAGCCAAACAGGCATCAACAGTGTTCTTTCATACACTTTAATGGTCTTTATGGAATTTGATGACTGCTCGAGTGTGTGAAAGAACACCGTCAAAGCAATATTAAACCCAATGTATTATATTGCAGCTTACCAATCATTAGATGTGGTAGCTGCATTGGTTTTCATTTTTTTTTTTGGCTTTTTCTCTCGGTTTTCACCTGGCGATCTGGCCAGTTACATACCCCTGTATTAGGGAGACAACTCTGGAGGAATGAGCACAGGAGGCAGAGCAGGCAGCAGCATTTTCTATTTTGGGGGAGGGGGGTAGTGTTATATGTATTGGCAGATTAAGAACCACTAAAAAACTGAAGCCGTACTCCAGCTCACACTTTATAAGCAGTTTTGGGATAAGGGTTTTGCATGAATAAATAAAAGCTGATTATTTTAATCACCACTGTTTGTCTCATCCATGTAAACTGATAAATTCTGCTGAAGAGCTTGCAATGTGAAAAACAGACTTGCTGGCTGTAGTACCAGATGAAAATAGAAAAAAGAAAGCCTAAAAAAAGGAAACTAATACAACCATCACATCTAAGAACTGGTAAGCTGCAATATAATAAATGTTTGCTTTTGGGTTTAATACTGCTTTAATGCTTGTTCCTAGGTTATACAATACTGTGCTTACTTGCCAATCAATGTGGAGGGCAGTGTACATTCTGGTCATATCAATGAGGAGGGCAGTGTACATTCTGGTCATATCAATCAATGAGGAGGGCAGTGTACATTCTGGTCATATCAATCAATGAGGAGGGCAGTGTACATTCTGGTCATATCAATGAGGAGGGCAGTGTACATTCTGGTCATATCAATCAATGAGGAGGGCAGTGTACATTCTGGTCATAATCAATGAGGAGGGCAGTGTACATTCTGGTCATATCAATCAATGAGGAGGGCAGTGTACATTCTGGTCATATCAATCAATGAGGAGGGCAGTGTACATTCTGGTCATATCAATCAATGAGGAGGGCAGTGTACATTCTGGTCATATCAATGAGGAGGGCAGTGTACATTCTGGTCATATCAATGAGGAGGGCAGTGTACATTCTGGTCATATCAATCAATGAGGAGGGCAGTGTACATTCTGGTCATAATCAATGAGGAGGGCAGTGTACATTCTGGTCATATCAATCAATGAGGAGGGCAGTGTACATTCTGGTCATATCAATCGATGAGGAGGGCAGTGTACATTCTGGTCATATCAATCAATGAGGAGGGCAGTGTACATTCTGGTCATATCAATCAATGATGAGGGCAGTGTACATTCTGGTCATATCAATGAGGAGGGCAGTGTACATTCTGGTCATATCAATCAATGAGGAGGGCAGTGTACAGTCTGGTCATATCAATTAATGAGGAGGGCAGTGTACAGTCTGGTCATATCAATTAATGAGGAGGGCAGTGTACATTCTGGTCATATCAATGAGGAGGGCAGTGTACATTCTGGTCATATCAATGAGGAGGGCAGTGTACATTCTGGTCATAATCAATGAGGAGGGCAGTGTACATTCTGGTCATATCAATCAATGAGGAGGGCAGTGTACATTCTGGTCATATCAATTAATGAGGAGGGCAGTGTACATTCTGGTCATATCAATGAGGAGGGCAGTGTACATTCTGGTCATATCAATGAGGAGGGCAGTGTACATTCTGGTCATATCAATCAATGAGGAGGGCAGTGTACATTCTGGTCATATCAATGAGGAGGGCAGTGTACATTCTGGTCATATCAATCAATGAGGAGGGCAGTTTACATTCTGGTCATATCAATGAAGAGGGCAGTGTACATTCTGGTCATATCAATTAATGAGGAGGGCAGTGTACATTCTGGTCATATCAATGAGGAGGGCAGTGTACATTCTGGTCATAATCAATGAGGAGGGCAGTGTACATTCTGGTCATATCAATTAATGAGGAGGGCAGTGTACATTCTGGTCATATCAATGAGGAGGGCAGTGTACATTCTGGTCATATCAATGAGGAGGGCAGTGTACATTCTGGTCATATCAATCAATGAGGAGGGCAGTGTACATTCTGGTCATATCAATGAGGAGGGCAGTGTACATTCTGGTCATATCAATCAATGAGGAGGGCAGTTTACATTCTGGTCATATCAATGAGGAGGGCAGTGTACATTCTGGTCATATCAATTAATGAGGAGGGCAGTGTACAATCTGGTCATACCAATCAATGAGGAGGGCAGTGTACAATCTGGTCATATCAATCAATGAGGAGGGCAGTGTACATTCTGGTCATATCAATCAATGAGGAGGGCAGTGTACATTCTGGTCATATCAATCAATGAGGAGGACAGTGTACATTCTGGTCATATCAATGAGGAGGGCAGTGTACATTCTGGTCATATCAATCAATGAGGAGGACAGTGTACATTCTGGTCATATCAATGAGGAGGACAGTGTACATTCTGGTCATATCAATGAGGAGGACAGTGTACATTCTGGTCATATCAATGAGGAGGGCAGTGTACATTCTGGTCATATCAATCAATGAGGAGGGCAGTGTACATTCTGGTCATATCAATCAATGAGGAGGGCAGTGTACATTCTGGTCATATCAATCAATGAGGAGGGCAGTGTACATTCTGGTCATATCAATCAATGAGGAGGGCAGTGTACATTCTGGTCATTTTAATCAATGAGGAGGGCAGTGTACATTCTGGTCATATCAATATGGTCTTATCGATATTCTTCAAGGCACCCACTTCCTTCATATTTTCTACCATCTATAGCTAAAATAACACTTTTTTAATTGATCACATAAGGGCTGAACAACCCTGAAAATGGGAATAGGCAAAGGGATTTCAGGTTTCATACCATGGGTACCCTGGTACAGGGTTTCTCAACCTTTTTTTTTAGTCAAGGCACCCTTTACAATTATGGACAATCTTGAGGCAGCCCATTCTAAAATGTAAAAACTATTCTAATAATTTTACATAATGCAGCAACATCCACACAAGTAGGACACCCAATATCAGAGGTGATTTTTTTTCTTCCAAAGCAAATACATTTTTGCACACTGGTACTGACTAGTATTCCAATGTTTCTCTTCCCCCTCAATTTCTCTCCATCACTTAGCTAATGAGACTCCAAAGCTGATGGAGAGAGGCAGGGGAGGGTCAAACAAAGATGATATGCAGGCAACTGACATCCTCCTTATAAACTGATGAGGTCATTGGTCGTTAGGATGTTAGCAGCTAGAAGGTTGTATTGGTGTACAAAGAAAACCTGTGGCTTTGTGTAACTAAAATGCAGGCTTCATCCACCCATATATACAATTTTAGGGTAATTTTTAGGCATTTTGCCAAGGCACCCCCTGAAGAAACCTCTAGGCACCCCCTGAAGAAACCTCAAGGCACCCCCTGAAGAAACCTCAAGGCACCCCCTGAAGAAACCTCAAGGCACCTCCTGAAGAAACCTCAAGGCACCCCCTGAAGAAAACCTCTAGGCACCCTGGTTGAAAAAGGCTGCCCTGGCAAAGGAGGAGATACTAAAATGTAATAAATTTTGCATGACAGTGGTAACCATAATAACAAACCAGTTGACTTCTTCTGCATCAGTCTGTTGACTATGGCCACCCTGGCCCCGTATATGTTTTCCATAAACCTATTTTAAAATGGGTGTTCTGCCCACCTCATTCTGTCGCACTGCTGCATTTGCCATTGCAGACTCATCAATACGTTTCTTCTGTTCTCCTCTCATCACCAACTACACACATTGCTTCCGCCTATTTTTTCATTCTCACCTGAAGCCCGTAGGGTGGACACCCAACTCTAGCAGGCAGCAACAACTGCAAGCAAAGAGGAAAGCTACATAATAACATTACCACGCCGGGTCTACTCAATACAGCTGGAAAAAAAAACACAACTCTTGCAAAAACATTTTTTAGTTTCCCCCCGCATAGAGTAAGGAAGAAATATGACCTCTGTTGGGTTTTAATGCCATCTGTCTCTGAGTTTGGAAGACCTGCCATCCTGGCGACGTGTGCAAATCTCTCCAACAAGGACAGAGAAAGCAATAAAAATCTGACACATAGACGTTCTCATCTTTCCCCACGCTAAAAAAAAAAGAATTACTTATTGTTGCTTATTTTCTGGTTGGAGAAATTTTACTCACTTTCTCTCTTGGTGACCAGACACTGAGAACACTCAGCAATAAAAGCCTGACAGGGGCTGTAACCCTTCAAACTCAGAGGAAAAAAATGGCTGGAGTGGTGCTTTAGTACATAAAGGAGGTTTAGAAAGTTTAATTTCTTTACCCAGTTTGGATGTAATGGATCTACATGGAGGAATACCTAAATATTTTAAAACTAAAAATATAATAAATCTATACCAACAGGCAAAACTAAAGCTGGCCATACATAGATTGAATTTTAATCAATGTTTGGCTGTTCCTGTTCACAAGAAGTCTAGTGCCCCGTACACACGGTCGGACATTGATCGGACATTCCGACAACAAAATCCTAGGATTTTTTCCGACGGATGTTGGCTCAAACTTGTCTTGCATACACACGGTCACACAAAGTTGTCGGAAAATCCGATCATTCTAAACGCGGTGGCGTAAAACACGTACGTCGGGACTATAAACGGGGCAGCGTCCAATAGCTTTCATCTCTTTATTTATTCTGAGCATGCGTGGCACTTTGTGTGTCGGATTTGTGTACACACGATCGGAAATTCCGACAACGGATTTTGTTGTCGGAAAATTTTATATCCTGCTCTCAAACTTTGTGTGTCGGAAAATCCGATGGAAAATGTGTGATGGAGCCCACACACGGTCGGAATTTCCGACAACAAGGTCCTATCACACATTTTCCGTCGGAAAATCTGACCGTGTGTACGGGGCATAACAATTGACTTCTCACGAATAGGACTGCTGGAAAATGTCACTTCTCCATCTACCTCGAATGTGTGGAGGGGGAATCGGGTCAGTTTTTTTTACATTCAGCCGACTGGCTGATCCATGTATGGGCGGCTTAAAACCAGCCATAGACATCCGAGGTTATGGTTGCAAGCACTGATCAGTGTGTTCTGGAGTTTAATACATGCGGAAATATTTTCAATACTACACCATGAGACAGTTTTGTTCTCCTCTGATATGTACGTTACTGTGACTGACAAAGCACAGGTGGATTTATTTATGTTCATACACAGATCAAAATTCGTCCAGTTCAGCAGGAACTGGCAGAAATTCGTTCCATATATTGGCAGGCTGATTGTACCCAAGTCGATCCATCGATCAACTTGGGTACAACCAACCCATCTGAGTTTTTACATGCCATCACTGCCAGCAGTTATAGCATCTAGCAGTAATCACTGTGTTCTGCCGGCTAGGAAGGCTCCCCCTGCTGGGAGATAACAATAGTGCTGCGGCAGGGATTCCCACCCCATCAACCTTGACTGTGTTTGTGGGGGGAATCAATCGATTTTCTTTCCTTCCACTCAAGGTGGAAGGAAAGAAAAGAAAAGAAAATCATCTATAAGCTGCCCTACACTTCTTCACCCTGTAGCTTAAATATTCTACTCGTTTGGTCACATGACCAGCCACCAAAGCTATTTTTTCTTCAAGATAAATGCTAAAGCCGCACTTTAATGTTAAAGTGATTGTAAAGGCTCAAGGTTCTTTTACCTTCATACATTGTAAGTGTGCAGCAGCCCCCACCCCCATTACTTACTTCAGCCTCACCTTGATTCAGTGATGTGCACAGGAGCAGCGGCTCTCCCAGGTCTCTTCCTCTTCACTGGCTGAGCCTTTGGGTCCCACTACTGTGAATCACAGCCAGGGAGCCAAAAAGGAGAAAGCGGTGGTGGGGCTGAGCCCCGCTCCGCGTGTGAATGGACACACAGGACTGTGGGGGCACTTGACAGAGGGGAGGGGACAGGAACACTGGCGGGGGACCCGAGAAGAGGAAGATCAGGGCTGCTCTGTGCAAAACCTCTATACACAGCTGGTAAGCAAGACTTGTTTGTTATTAGAAAAAAAAAACTGCCTTAATATCACTTTAATACATATAAGGGAGCTGCTTTACCTGTCAAATGATTTGCATTTTACACAGCATAGCAAGTAGTATGATGCACTTTTTCTGTTAGGCTAGGTTCACAGCTACACAGCTAGTGTCTTGTGAACGAGCATTTTTGTGTGTTTTCATAGGACAGCCCATTCATTTCAATGGGATTCCCTACGGATGACAAAATGCACAAAAGCTCAAGGTAACTTTCTGGATGTTGCGCTTCATGCATCTGCTTGCTGCAATTGGAGTGCTGTTAACAATTGAATGGCATTGCAAGCGTACTCAGGTAAGAATGCAGCCTTACAGTTAAGGGATATAGTAATGTCTTCTCCCTGGTGCCAGCATGCTGGAATTGTCGGATGTTTTTTCACCTTAATGCATAGGATTCATTAAGGTGAAAAAACGTGAACCTTTACAACCCCTTTAAATTGGGTTCATGAAAGGGTCTTGCGTGGCTCTGAAATGTCGATTCTCTTTATTTTTTTTTGATACTATGCGATTAAAATTTTGGACCCAATTTTGGAGAACCTGGTGTGCTGGTCACACTTCCTTCTCAGGTTCTTCAGGATGGGGCTAGGAGAAGCAGCAAAATAGGTTTAGCCTAGTAGCCACCTATAATCAAAATCCAGAGACTGGAAGAATATTATAAGCCGCTTTTATAGTGAAGATCCCTTTATCAATACACACATTAAAATCCACTGATTGGCTGCCACAGGAAAACTATTTACGCATTTAAGTGCTTATCCGTAAATCAATACAAGTCTCACCAACATGGCAGTGTCCACAGGGCAGCAGACTGAGCAATGAAGATCTAAGCAATGCTGTTTTATGCTTTCAGCTCAGGGTGTCACAGTAATAAAATGAGTCATTAAAGCAAAGCTTCCATTTAAATGCCATTTTAATCCAGATGTGTTTTAGTCTACTTTCTCTCTCCTGTCATCACACACATTCTGAAATGATCATAAAATTATGGGGAAACTGGTTTAATCGTCTTTTTTTTTTTTTTCCATATTACGTAACGCTTTTATTGTCACCATCATAAATGGCCCAATGGGGAAATGGAAAATGTGTTTAAAAATATCCATATTTATTTTCTTTGTTCAGATTCAATCAGCATAAGGGATCATGCACACAGGTATTTTCTATGCCTAGTGTAATTTCCTCTGCCCGGGCAGCCGCACCAGCTGTGTGCAGCCTGAGATACAAGTAAATGTCTACAAGTGGTTAACGATGCGGCTTTAGAATAGCATTTATCTACGCATGCATGTCCAATGTAATTTCCCAAAGTGGAAGTTTTGCGTTGGACGTGCATGCGCAAGTAAACGTCAATGCAAAGAAGCATCAGCGTTGACAAGAGCATGGGCGTGTACTGTCATTCACTTGTATAGCGGGCTGTACGGGGAAAGGTGCAACTCCCCAGTCGCAGGAAAGTGTTAGGAAATTGTGCTAAGTGTAGAAAATGACCATAAAAGCCTAAAAGCCCTGGGTGCATGAACCCCTATTGTGAAGAACATGAGGCTACAATCTCTAGGAGTAAGGGAAGGAGGGGGGGTGTAAGTGACTGATTTATATTGAGCCAAAGGTTAATATTGGCTGTTATAGATTGGATGACATTGGAGTCATGGACACTGATCATTAGAGAGTGTTCCCCTTAGGGTTTGCCAGCCAGGAAATGAAGGAACATCTCCAAAAGCAAAAGACAGAAATAAAAATGCTTTTTTAACCACTTGATCTCTCACACTTGTATTAAAATTGCACTTACATTTTGAAAAACTTTGGGGCCCATGGCTAGATGTACCCGGGCTTGCCCCGGCGGATCTGGTCATGGACAGGTTACTTGGCACGAATGCCGGATGAGAATGATTCCAATGATTTCGGAATGGGATGCATTGGTACTGTGGTATACTATGGATATGGGACAGGATGATTTACATACGTGGGATGGCTTCCTTTTGAAACATATTAGGGGTATGGAAATATTTATTTTGATGTGTGTTTATGTTTATTATGCTGTTTAATTGAAAATCAGATCTCACAATGTGCCAGTACCCAAGATCTCATCACCGCGCCAAAAACCACCTAACGTCAATAGAGCAGCCACTTAAGAGACAAAATGTAAATAAATGTATCTACTAGACATAAAATTGAAGGTAAATAGTAGCGCTAGAAATACAATAACAAACAATATATATTACACACCCAGTGAATAATAGTGTATGGAAAAGCAAATGATGCAGAAAAGGAAAAGCAAGTCCATGAGATATAACATCCAATACTGGGTAATAAATCCGTTGATAGGTATTCAGTTGCTTAAATGATCTGACACCACATGATCACAACCACGTCTCCACTCCCCAGTTAAATGTAAACTCACCAACACCATTTGCCTCACATTCTCATGTTCCGCTAGTAAAGCATTGTATCCCTCAGGAGCAGGAGTCTCAAACTGGCGGCCCTCCGGCTGTTGCAAAACTACAAGTCCCATCATGCCTCTGCCTGTGGGAGTCATGCTTGTAAATGTCAGCTTTGCAATGCCTCATGGGACTTGTAGTTTCACAACAGCTGGAGGGCCGCCAGTTTGAGACCCCTGCCTCAGGGTCAAAGATATCCCATCAAACGTTCCAGGCATCCACAGACCACAAGGTATTCGTAATATGCAAAGGAAAATGAAAACTCCAAATAGAGCAATAACGTCACAAAATTGGAAACGTATTAAGAAAACAAAGCCTAATAGTAATGCACATACAAGAAGGCAGATAAAACACGCATTGGTATATAAGCAGTATAATAAGCAGGTGCCAAGGATACCTAGTCGCGGCAGACATAGACTAAAACACCGTATCTCACCCCACAAATGCCAGGACGAAGTCGCAATGACGAATCGTATCGAAACGTGGCTGTACGGCAACAGGAAGTGACGTTTACACATCACTAGAAGTGACGTTCCGTGTGTATTGGCGTATTGGTGTTTTAGCCTTTGTCTGCTGCGACTAGGTATCCTTGGCACCTCACACCAATGCACGTTTTATCTGCCTTCTTGTAAGTGCATTACCATTAGACTTTGTTTTCTTAATAAATTCCAATTTTGTGATGTTATTGCACTATTTGGAGTTTTCATTTTTCATTGCATATTACGAATACCTTGTGGTCTGTGGATGCCTGGAACGTTTGATGTGATATCTTTGACCCCGAGGGGTACAATGCTTTTCTAGCTGAACATGAGAATGTGAGGCAATTAGTATTGGTGAGTTTACATCTAACTAGGGAGTGGAGACGCGGGTGTGATCACGTGGTGTGGTGTCAGATAATTCAAGCAACTGAATACCTATCAACAGATTACCCCGTATTGGATGTTATATCTCATGGACTTGTTCTTCCTTCTATGCATCCTTTGCTTTTCCATACACTATTATTCACTGGGTGTGTATTATATATTGTTTATGTTATTGCATTTCTAGCACTACTAGTTACCTTCAATTTTATGTCTGGTAGATACTTTTATATGCTGTTTAATTGGCTAAATGTAATGCCTCGGCTGTATCTATATGTTCACATCAATAAACTTTTTCTTTGGGTCAAATCAAAATGAATGCGAGTTAAGGACTTTAGATTGTCAGCTCTTTGTGGGCAGGGACTGATATATGAACAATATATATTTGTAAAGCAATGGCGCTATATAAGTAACTGTAATAAATAAATAAAAAATTGAAAAAATAAAAAATAGCACTTACATAAGTAATCGAATAAAACCCCAAACTGTACAGTGTATTTGCCAGCAAACCGTTAAACCCGCGCTTCCGGGATCGATAGGGACGGTCCTGGAAGACATCATTTATGACGAAACATGTGGGTGGTGCTGCATGCGGACGTCAGTTATTCATTTACTTATTTAATTTTTTTTAAGTAAATAATTGGAAGATTTTACACTATTGGAGCATTTTTTCCTTCTATACCTCTGCGGTTGGTGTCTGGTGAGGCCGGTCTTGGAGGAAACCAGTGGTTTAACCACCCATAGGAGTGCATTCCTATCTGCAAAGACCCCAGTGATGGTTTTCATCAATGCTCAACTGACCTCTTTAGAGACAGATAGGGCCAATGAGATCTGGTAAGCGCTCTTATTATCAGAGCATTAGTGGTGTCACTGGAAGGAAAAAGTGCCTCTATGACAGTGGTGTCACTGGAAGAAAAAAATGCCCCTACATCAGTGGTGTCTCTGGAAGGAAAAAATACCTTTGCATCAGTGGTGTCACTGGAAGGAAAAAAAAAAAAAAGAGGTTAAGGGGCTCTTGGGGGTTCTGAGGTCTAGACCAAGTTGTCCTCCGCCCTCTGAGTAATCACTCAGACCAGACCTTCTCCTAAGCGTAGCACTAGCTGGGAATAAAGGCAGCTTCTCCTCTTGTCTGTTCCTGGTCATGTGATCTGTCACATGACAAAGAGAGACAGAAAGGAGTATGGTCATGCTGAAATTGAGGTGTGTTCTCAGCGAGTGCTCTCCTGCTTATCACAGACTGCTATTCAAGGGAGGAGAGACAGAATCCATCAGCTATCAAGGTTCCTGCACCTTCTGACAGGAGTGATGCTAAAGTCCCCTTTTGTCAATGAATTGCCGGAGAATGGAGCTGAAACTCACAGTGCGCACCCTTCCCCTCTACATACCAACACTGCGCCCAGGGCACATGTTCCTTCCGCCCCTCATTGTCCTGCCCTGACCAGAAGTTTTAGCTCCACTGTCTGAAGATTGTGAGAAAATGACTTTGCATTTGTATTAATTTAGATCTCTAATTAGATGCCTGCTCCACACACTTTTGCATTTCCTGTGTAAACTGTATTCTGGAACATTGACTTTGACCTCACTGCTTCTAATGTCTCCTAAAATGTCAGACATTCAAATCCTTCTATGTATCCAAAGCCAGGACAGTAAGGTTGCCTGCTGACATGACTTGGCATGAAAAACTGGGCTGTCTTATCAGTTCAGCACTGAGAGATACAAGCTGGGCACTTCATACAGAACAGCACAAAGGTAATATATTTACACAATGCACTTTTTCCTACTTGGAAAAACTAGGTGATAAATATAGATTATATAGTCAGAATGTTTCATTTCAACAAACAAAACAAAAAAAGGAAAAAAGACCGCAGAGACCACTCACCGACAATATTCTAAACGATTTCTCTGGGCTTTGTTGTCAAAGTAAGACAACATAAACATGACACAAGTGGGATATTATTGGTACATATCCACATTCTCTACATACATCTCATGACTTCTTCAATCCCATTGTCCCTTGTGTCATCTCAGACTTTTTGTGGTGTAAATCTAACCGATACGTACAGCACAAAACCAACTGTCAACGCTGCGCATATTTAAAGAGGAGATGCCTTCTATAATTATCTGCACAGAGAAGCAGTTGTGCTACTTCATAAATAGCACCCTTTTTATTTCTTTTGAACACTATATTAAGTTGAATCCATTTCTCTGACCTCTACTGCTAAAAATAATATAACCGCAAATTTTTAAAGTAGACTTCCAGTCAAAATTAAAGGCTAAGACGACCTTAAAAACTGCACATATATGCACATTTTTTTCTGCAAATATATTATTTTTTTGCATAGGAGCCTGCAAAGCACCTGCAATCAGTGGCTGCTGGGTCCAATGTCAGGTTCCCGCAGACTCTTCCTGTAGTTTAGGGGCGCCCAACTGCTGGCCTGCGGGTCACATGTGGCCCACGCCGCCCTCTGATATGGCCTGCCACCTCCTGCTCTGGGATGGCGGGTCAGCAAGCCCAGATCGCGGGGTCTCGACCCGCCATCCCCGAGCATCAGTGCGAAGAATGGAGCCAGGCTAAAGGAAGCAGAGCCTATGCTGGCTCATGTCACAGGCGGAGTGATACCAAATGTACTCTGCCTGTGACAGGAGCGATACAGGAAGCATTGGCTCTGCTCTCCACTGCAGCCACATGCTTCTTGTAGAGCTGACTCCTGTCACACAGATGCTCGGGGGTGGTGGGTTAGGAACCAGCCAGCAGTACCAGCTCTGGAGGACAGCCAGCAGCAGCCACCAGCCATGCCTGCCTGGGGGACAGCAGCAGCCACCAGCCATACCCGCCTGGGGGACAGCAGCAGCCACCAGCCATACCCGCCTGGGGGACAGCAGCAGCCACCAGCCATACCCGCCTGGGGGACAGCAGCAGCCACCAGCCATACCCGCCTGGGGGACAGCAGCAGCCACCAGCCATACCCGCCTGGGGGACAGCAGCAGCCACCAGCCATACCCGCCTGGGGGACAGCAGCAGCCACCAGCCATACCCGCCTGGGGGACAGCAGCAGCCACCAGCCATACCCGCCTGGGGGACAGCAGCAGCCACCAGCCATACCCGCCTGGGGGACAGCAGCAGCCACCACCCAAACCCGCCTGGGGGACAGCAGCAGCCACCAGCCATACCCGCCTGGGGGACAGCAGCAGCCACCAGCCATACCCGCCTGGGGGACAGCAGCAGCCACCAGCCATACCCGCCTGGGGGACAGCAGCAGCCACCAGCCATACCCGCCTGGGGGACAGCAGCAGCCACCAGCCATACCCGCCTGGGGGACAGCAGCAGCCACCAGCCATACCCGCCTGGGGGACAGCAGCAGCCACCAGCCATACCCGCCTGGGGGACAGCAGCAGCCACCAGCCATACCCGCCTGGGGGACAGCAGCAGCCACCAGCAATACCCGCCTGGGGGACAGCAGCAGCCACCAGCCATACCCGCCTGGGGGACAGCAGCAGCCACCAGCCATATCCGCCTGGGGGACAGCAGCAGCCACCAGCCATACCCGCCTGGGGGACAGCGGCAGCCACCAGCCATACCCGCCTGGGTGACAGCGGCAGCCACCAGTCATACCCGCCTGGGGGACAGCAGCAGCCAGCGATACCTGCAGGAATCCTGAGGAAGAAGTGAAGATTGAGGTGCAGGTAAACCGCAGTGTATCAGTGTGAAAGTAGCCTTAGGCCCCTTTGACGTTCTCTCCGATCGGGTCCGCCTGTCTGTTTTTTAAGGTGGACCCAATCGGACCCTCCATTCACCTCTATAGAGCTGCAGATGTAAATAGATTTGTGTCCGTTTACAACCTGCCTATCTCAAAACCGATTCACTTAAAAAAAAACAGAAGGGGATCCATCCCCTTCTGTTTGGGCAGATCGGATCTGAGAGCCTATAGAGTAGAGCGGTCTGTGTCCGTGTCTGCTCCACATATGCAGATTGGACACGGACCTGTCATCTGCCCCCTCCGCTCATTGTGGCCTGTGACCAGTTACCAAGTCACTAAAGTGGCCCTCACTCCTCAAAAGGTTGGGCACCCTTGCTCTAGTTCTATGTCTGTACCAAAGCATGAGGGTTCAGTTGGAGAGTTGGGGGAAGTGTCAATTGGACTATGAGTGTGATGATCACCGCACTTTTACAGCCATGACCAAAAGTTTTGAGAATGACACAAATATTAATTTTCACAAAGTCTGCTGCCTCAGATTTTATGAAAGCAAAATTCAGAATGTTATGAAGAGTGATCGGATGAATTGCAAAGTCCAACTTTGCCATGAAAATGAACATTTCCACTGCATTTGTGAAGGCTTCAAGGCGCTCAAGAAAGTCCAGCAAGCGCCAGGACAGTCTCCTACAGTTGATTCAGCTGCGGGATCGGGGCACCACCAGTGCAGAGCTTGCTCAGGCAGCAGGCAGGTGTGAGTACATTGGCACGCATAGTAAGGTGAAGACTTTTGGTGGATGGCCTGGTGTCAAGAAGGGCAGCAAAGAAGCCACTTCTCTCCAGGAAAAACATCAGGGTACAGGGATTGGACTGTTGAGGACTGAGGTAAAGTAATTTTCTCTGATAAATCCTCTTTTCCGATTGTTTGGGGCATCCAGAAGAAACCTTGTCCGGAGAAGAAAAGGTGAGCGCTATCATCAGTCATTTATGTGTGGGGTTGTGTCTCAGCCAAGGGAGTGGGCTCACTCACAATTTTGCCTAAGAACACAGCCATGAATAAAGAATTGTACATACATCTCCTCAGAAAACAACTTCTCCCAACCATCCAAGAACAGTTTGGTGAGGAACAATGCCTTTTCCAGCATGATGGAGCACCTTGCCATAAGGCAAAAGTGATACCTAAGTGGCTTGGGTAACAAAACATTGAAATGTTGGGTCCATGGCCAGGAAACTCCGCAGACCTTCATCCTATTGAGAACTTGTGGTCAATCCTCAAGAGGCGGGTAAACAAAAAAAACCCCACAAATTCTGACAAACTGCATTGAATGCCCATGCAAGAATGGGCTGCCATCAGTCAGGATGTGGCCCAGAAGATGATTGATAGCATGCCATCTGCAGCCTCTAAAATGCCCATCAATGCATCCTGCTCAGTGCCCATCCGCAGCCTCTAAATTGCCCATCAATGCACCCTGCTCAGTGCCCATCCGCAGCATCTAAATTGCCCATCAATGCACCCTGCTCAGTGCCCATCCGCAGCGTCTAAATTGCCCATCAATGCACCCTGCTCAGTGCCCATCCGCAGCCTCTAAATTGCCCATCAATGCACCCTGCTCAGTGCCCATCTGCAGCGTCTAAATTGCCCATCAATGCACCCTGCTCAGTGCCCATCTGCAACGTCTAAATTGCCCATCAATGCACCCTGCTCAGTGCCCATTTGCAGCGTCTAAATTGCCCATCAATGCACCCTGCTCAGTGCCCATCAATGCACCCTGCTCAGTGCCCATCAATGCACCCTGCTCAGTGCCCATCTGCAGCCATTAAATTGACCAACAATGCAGCCTGTTCAGTGCCCTTCTGCAGCCTCACCTTTCCCATCATTTCAGCCTTGCCAGTGTTGGATTATCCCTGCTGTCTCTGAGGGAAAAGGGAGGAACAAGCGCGGCTGAAATACACAGAGCCGCAATCTCCTGTGTACCCGGTGCTCTGTCACTCACAGCCATGCCTTCTGGCCTTGCTCATATGATAGACAGAACAGTGGCCCAATGCAGGGCCAGGAGGCATGGCTGTGAGTGACGGATCGCCGGGTACACAGGAGATTGCGGCTCTATGTAATTCAGCGGCGCTCACTCCACTTCCCTCAGAGACAGGCAGGGATAGGCGTATAACACGCACCCATGATTTTCCCTTGATTTTAAGGGGGAAAAAGTGCGTGTTATACGCTGATATACGGTACTTTGATAAAAAAAAAAAAAAAACAGCATTTCTAACTGTATCCACATTAAGAGTGTAAGATTTACTTCCTGGAATCCACCTGCCCTTAGCTCAGGCATGCCAGCAGGAGGATGTGCTTAGCTGAAAAAAAACCCTCCCCCTCCTGGGATCTACAACATCATTTGCCTAGGCAAGGAGGAAGCTCCAAAATGAGCGAAACATATAGAGTGGTATTTAATCAAGTGGTACTCTTCCCACTATTAGATGTGGCTTTTTGACATTTATACACTGTTTTAAGTGAAAACTTCTATGTATTTGTTTTAATTGTAATTAATAAAAAAATATTTTTTATGGATAAGCTGTATATGTTTCTCTACTCTATCTACCTTGTAATTTAAGCACCTTAAAAGTCCCGGGGTTTTTCAACCCCTTTCCTCCTTTTTTTTTCTTTATCTGTAAAAATAGTCAATGTTGAATGAAAGTACGAAGTTCCACTTGTCTGCCTCCTTTCCCCCATCACCTCCCCCATTTAGGTTTTGAGGGGGGGGGGGGGGGGGTGAAGCAGGTACCTGACCTTGACCCAGGGCAAATTTCTCTCTTTGTTGTATACAGGGATGGAGGTGCGTCACTGGTGACAACAGACCTTTCCTTTTTGTCTGTTCACTGTGATAACATCACTGGTCCCAAAAAAATGTGTCAAATCCGCAAAAATCGCTGATCACCGCCATTACTGTACTAGTAAAAAAATAAAAATGCCTTAAAACATTCCCCTATTTTGTAGACGCTATAACTTTTGTGCAAACCAATCAATATATGCTTATTGCGATTTGACCAAAAATATGTAGAATACATATTGACCTAAATTGATGAAAAAATTATTTTTTTTTTACATTTTTTTTTATTGGATGTGTATTATAGCTAAAAGTAAAATAAATAATTTTTTTTTCTTAAAAATTGTCGGTCTTTTTTTGTTTATAGTGACAAAAATAAAAACCGCAGAACTGATCAAATGCCACCAAAAGAAAGCGCTATTTCTGGGAAATAATAGGATTTTTGACTTACCGTAAAATCCGTTTCTCTGAGTTCATTGAAAGGCACAGCGCTCCCTTATTCAGAACCATAGGGTTATATTGCCCCCCTACAGGAGTAGGACACTAGGCAGAAAAAAAAAGACTAGGCTACGCCCATGGGCAGTCCTAGGTCATATACACCCCCCTCTCTGCTACAGGCCTTCAGTTTTGTCCCAAGCAGTGTCAGAAGCATTAAAAACTCAATAGAGGGATGTGTGCTGTGTCTGTCAATGAACTCAGAGAAACGGATTTTAGGGTAAGTCAAAAATCCTATTTTCTCATTCGTTCATTGACAGACACAGCGCTTCCTTATTCAGAACCATAGGGATGTCCCAAAGCAGTGCCAAACATGAGGGGTGGGGTAGCCAACAAAAAAACAGGCCAACCAGACAACCTGGAGCTCAACGAGAACAACTGGAGCCCAACCTGAACAGCCAGAAAACCCCTGCAGAACCTTGCGGTCGGTCAAAAGGCATCCGCAGATGCCAGCACATCCACTTTGTAAAATATTGTGAAAGTGTGCACCAACGACCAGGTGGCCGCCTTGCACACTTGCGTCACTGACGCCTGATGACGGAAGGCCCAGGAGGCACTCAGCGCCCGAGTAGAGTGGGCCTTCACTGGGAAGGGAGGAACCCACCCGACAGAATAGGCCTGCGTCACTGTCTGTCTGATCCATTTAGAAATGGTCGCCGAGGAAGCAGAAAGCCCCTTCTTTGGCCCATACGCGATCACAAACAGGGAGTGTGACCTCCGAAAGGACTCAGTGGCCACCAAATACACCCTGATCGCCCAAACCACATCCAAGGTGTGTCAAGCAAATTCCCTCAGATGTTGCGGCCTGGGACACAGGGAAGGCAACACTATCTTCATTTAAATGGGGATCAAAAACAACTTTTGGAAGGAACGAAGGACGAAGAACCACTAGGAGGGCATGTGACAGGATAGCGCCGCCAATTCCGACACCCTGTGAGCAGAGGCGATAGCCACCAAGAAGGCCACCTTCTGTGAAAGTGAGCAGGGGGATTTCTCAAATAATTTCAAACGGAGGCTTCTGTAGAACCGAAAGCACCAGATTCAAGTCCCACGGTGGCAAGGAAGATCGCACCGGTGGAACCACGTCGCACCCCCTGAATGAAGGTACGCTCCAGGGAATGCAAAGCCAGGGGGTGTTGAAAGAAAGCCGCCAAAGCCGACACCTGGCCCTTGATAGTACTCAAGGCAAAATTATTTTCAACGCCCCTCTGAAGAAAAGTCAAAATACGAGCCACCGAAAAGGAATGTAGGTGAAACCCCACTGACTCACCCCATGAAATGTACGCTTTCCACATCCGATGACATACCTTCCTGGAAGTAGACTTTCTAGCTTTGAGTAGTCTCGGAATCACTGACGCAGGTAAGCCTCTATCCTTCAACACCTGACTTTCAACAGCCAGGCTGTTAAAGAAGGGTGGAAGATCGGCCCTTGGGATAGCAGATCCTCCTTAAAAGGCAGCCGCCAGGGGGCGTTTGCGTCCAGACGCACGAGGTTGGCATACCAGGACCGACGAGGCCAGTGCAGAGCCACTAGAATGACCGGAATTCCTTCGACCTCGATCCTGTGTAACAGCTGAGGCAGAAGCTTAAGAGGAGGAAAGGCGTGGATCAGACTATACTGGCCCCACGGAGCCACCAGAGCGTCTGAGGCACCTGCCAGAGGGTCCCGAGACCTGGCCACAAACCTCTGCACCTTCCTGTTGACCCGGGATGCCATCAGATCTACCTCTAGAGAGCCCCAACGCAGACATATCTGTTGAAATACCTCCTGATGAAGGGACCATTCCCCCTTTGGTTTAACACTTGTCGACTGAGGTAATCCGCCTGCCAGTTGTCCACCCCCGGAATGTGGACGGCGGAGATGGCCGGGACGAAATGCTCTGTCCTCTGGAGAATGACGGCTACTTCCAGGCCCGCTAACACACTCCTTGTTCCTCCCTGGTGGTTGACATAGGCCACCACGGTGGCATTGTCCGACAGGATCTGTATCAGGAGGCCCTGAAGTCAATCCGTCCAATGATCCAGACAGTCTGATCGCCCGGAGTTCCAAGATGTTGACAGGTAGCCTGGATGCATCCAGCGACCCTGAGCAGAGATCAGGCCCAGGTCTCCTCCCCACCCGGACAGACTGGCATTGGTGGTGACCACCGTCCAGTACAGGAGACAGGATTTCCCCTGTTGAAGAGCCAGGGAACGCAGCCACCAGATCAGGGACCCTTTGGTTTCTTGGCTTAGCCAAATCTGACTGTCCAGAGACCCTGGACATTTGTCCCATTTTGACAAAATCTCCTTTTGCAGGGGTCTCGTATGGAACTGAGCAAACAGGACCGCCTCGAACGTAGACACCTTTAGGCCTAGCATCCGCAGACACTATCAGGGAGACCCACCTGCCGGACAGCAGTAAGCGGGTTGCCGCCTGTAACTTCTGGAGTTTGTCCTGCAGAAGGAACACACTGGCCAGAGCCGAATCCAGAGTCAGACTCAGATAAACCAATTTCTGAACTGGAATCAGCGCAGACTTTTGGTAATTTATCAGCCACCCAGAATCTGCCAGAGTCTGTATAGCGATCTCCACGTCGCCCCTCAGGGTCGCTGGGCACTCTGCTCGCAGCAGAAGGTTGTCCAAGTAGGCCAGAACAGCAATTCCCCACTGGTGCAGCAGCGCCAGAACCGGGGCCGACACCTTGGTGAAGACCCGAGGAGCAGAGGCGAGACCAAAGGGTAACGCAGTGAACTGATAATGTTCCTCTCCGACAGCAAAGCAGAGGAATCGCTGGTGTTGTGCACATATCGGAAAGTGCCGGTAGGCATCCTTGATGTCGATGGAAGCAAGAAGGTACCCCTGATGAAGAGATGCCACCATTGAGCGAAGGGACTCCATTCTGAACTTCCAAACCCACACAAAGCGATTCAGGGCCTTGAGGTCCAGAATCGGACGTACCCACTTTTTTGGGGATCGTAAACCGGTTTGAATAAAAACCCTGGAAACGTTCCGACACTGGAACCAGGGCAAGAGACAGACGCAGATTGGACGGAAAAAATCTGCTTGGGGGACAAGACTGGAACTCGATCTTGTAACCAGACAGAATCACTTCGTGGACCCACATGTTTATCAGAGAGGTCCACGGGCCCGGAAACCAGCAAAGACGTCCCCCCACCCGGACTTTGGGCGATGGGGGTCCCTTCATGCCGAAGGAGCCTTATCTGGGGGTCTGGAGAACCCCGCTTTCAGTTTGCCCGAAGAAAAGTACTCTTCCCCCCGTGACACTCTTAATTATATCATCCGGAGTGGCCCCAAAGAAACGATCGCCTCAAAAAGGCAGATTAGCTAGGGCTTTTTTAGAGGCCTGGTCCGCAGTCCAACACTTCAGCCAAAGCACTACTGCTGACACAGACAGCTTAGAAAGCAAGGAAGCTGCGTCCAAAGAGGCATCACAGACAACCTGCAGCCCCTGGACCAGCTGGTTCACCAATTCAGTGAAGGCAGGAAGAAACTGATCACCCTCCAGGTCATGGCGCAACAGCTTCGCCCACCCTGTCAGCGCTTGATACACAAGGGCAATGACCAGGACTGGCCGAAGCGCCGAACCCGCAATAGTGAACATTTGAGAGACTGCCTTCCTGTCAGCCGGAGAGTCTTCAACCGGAATCATGGTGACTTTGTTCAATCGAGAGACGGGAGGATCCACCAGAGGTGGAGTTGTCCACTTCTTGAGAAGACTCACCTTAAAGGATAATGCACAGCGAAGCACTTTGGGACCGCAAAAGGGACATTTTGAAAGCTCCCATTCCTTATAGACAAACTTGTCAAAAAAGGAGGGATAAGGGAACACTTTTGCCACGTGAGACGGCTTGGGAGTGCCAAAAGGGACCGGCGCGTCCAATGCAGCTGCATCCTCCATTTTTAAAGTTTCCCGCACAGATGCAATCGGTGCGTACACCAGCGCCTTCTTGTGCTTAGCCACTGGGGCAAGTGGAATCATCCTCACTGTCTGAAAAATCTAGCAGACCCCGCAGGGTGGACCCCCTCCACGGCAGCCGAATCAGATGCAGGATCTGACGAGACAGATGAAGCAGAAGGAGGGGGACGCTTCTTGCTAGTCCGCCGCCCAAGAGCCACCTCCACCCAGGACACAAAGGACTCCAGGGCCGCCGTCAGTGCGTCAACGGATGGCTGGGACCCAGACGGACCTGCAGCCTCTGATAAGGGGTCAAGAGGGAAACTCGCAGGACCGACCGACCCGTAGAGGGGCCCGCGTCTACCGCTATCACCTAGGACTGCCCATGGTCGTAGCCAAGTCTTTTTTCTGCCTAGTGTCCTACTCCTGTAGGGGGCAATATAACCCTATGGTTCTGAATAAGGAAGTCATGTGTCTGTCAATGAACGAATGAGAAAAAAGGACAACAATTTTATTTGGGTACAGCGTCGCGCGTTCGCGCAATTGTCAGTTAAAGTAACGCAGTGCAGTATCGCAAAAAATGGCCTGGTCATTAAGGGGGTAAATCCTTCTGGGCTTGAAGTGATTAAAAAGAAAAACCTGTAATGATGTATTTATGAATACAGAGCTACATTCGTATCTATAATCTGCCTGGAGTTCAGCCTTAATGCCAAACACTTTGCGAAAAAGGCTGGCTGCTGGAAAGTGATGAAGACAGTGCTCTGTCAAAAAACGTATAGCTGAGTTTAAAGGAATGATAATTATTTTGGAGGTAAAAATTCATTAAACGTTTGCCATTCCAGCAGTTCCTTTTCACTTGTCAGAAAAAAGGCAGGCAGCAATAAATAGAGCTCAGGGGGATGCCATTTACCAGGACAGCTGGGGAGACTGAAATAAAATGTAGCAGCTGCTCTGCAATATGCATGCAATGGACGATCTGGGCAGGGCTGCAAGGGCATGGTACAGCAATTATTTTTACTCAGAGATGGAAAGGACACCAGAGGAAAAGCCAATCCTTTGCTGGGTTTCAGACAAGTAAGGATCTTGCTGGTTCTTTTAAAACCACATAAAATACTTGCCCTCTAAATTAATACGATTGTGCAGTGATCAGGTGCAAAGTACTCAGTGTGCTCCCCTGCAATGATCAGACTTGTCCTGGCACACCGACACGCCACCCCTGCTGCACGGCCATTCACTGGGAAGCTCAGTGTGCTGCTGCTGCCCCCCCCCCAGCTCTTAGGCAGCTGAGAACAGAGGGAGTGTGATCACTTATAAAAAGGGAAAAAGGGTATTTATAAAATGTTTTTTATATCTATACAAAAATGTTTTGCATTTCATTTCTATTTTAGGCCCCTTTCACACTGCTACGACTTGAAAGTCGCATGATGCCGTGATTTCAGGGAATGCCTGTGTAATCTTGAGGTCTATGGACCTCAACTCGTATCAAAGTCGGACCAAAGTAGCACAGAAACTACTTTGAAGTTGCACAGATATGAATGGTACTCATTGGAAATCATGGGGTATGACTTGTCATGCGACTTTGCAGTCCTAAGTCACAGGACAAGTCTCACAAGTGTGAAAGGGGCCTTAAAATAAATGGGTTATCTTACAAGGTGATCATTTACAGTCATTTTAACATTTTAACCACTTCCCGACTGCCTACCGCAAATGTATTGCAGCAGGTCAGCTCTATTGCGTGAAAACAATGTACCTATACGTCATTCTGTGCAATAGACACTAGGGGTGCGCACGCACTGATTGGAACGAGGGGGAGCCAATCAGCGGTCCAGTGGACCCGATGTACGCCGGCCACCCACGATCGTTCCCCAGAGAGGCAGAACAGCGATCTGCCTATGTAAACAAGGCAGATGGCCCTCTGACAGGAAAGAAGATAGAGATCTTGTGTTCCTCCTAAGCAGGAACACCAATCTCTGTCCTCACCGAGTCAGACCACCCCCCACACAGCTAGCAAGCACCCCCTAGGGACACACTTAACTCTTTGATCGCCCCTGATGTTACCCCCCCTCCCTGCCAGTCTCATTAACACAATGTCAGTGCATATTTTTAGCACCGATTACTGTAATAATGTCACTGGTTCCAAAAAAAGCATCAGTTAGGTTTCCGATTTGTCCCCTTCAATGTCACAGTCCCGCTAAAAATCGATGATCACTGCCATTACTAGTAACAAAAAATAAAAAATAAATAAAAATGCCATAAATATATCCCATAGTTTGTAGATGTGATAACTTTTGCGCAAACCAATCAATATACTCTTACTGGGATTTTTTTTTCCAAAAATATGTAGCAGAATACATATTGGCCTAAATTGAAGACTTTTCATTGTTTACATTTTTTTATTGATTATGTTTTATAGCAGAAAGTAAAAATTTTGTCAAAATTGTTGCGCTTCTTTTTGTTTATAGCGCAAAAAATAAAAAAAACGTAGAGGTGATCAAATACCACCAAAAGAAAACTATGTGGGGGAAAAAAAAAAAAGAACATTTATTTTATTTATACAGCTTCGCACGACTGATCAATTGTCAGTTAAAGTAAAGCAGTGCCGTATAGCAAAAAATGGCCTGGTCATTAAGGGGGAAAAAACCTTCCGGGGCTGATGTAGTTAAAATATACCTGTCAGTAAAGTCCAAGTTGAATAATTTTTTTTTCTTTTAAATAGACTAGAAATTTTTGCAAATAACAAAATGCAGATCCCATTGTAAGGCTCTTTTCACACAAGCAAGAGCTTAGCAGGCACTCAGGACGCAATACTGCTGCCTTCCTGATGTTTTTTTTTTTTATTGCTGAACAGAAATTGTACATTGTGGGACTGCATTGAAACTGAGCCAAGTGCCTGTCAAAATCTGCATGTAGTGTTAAAATTGCAACACCATGATGCAAAACATCAAGGCAGTGGTAAAGTGTACTGCTCCGAGCGGCACCGCCTGCTTGTAGGTGGTCAGTTAGGGAGGGGCAGTAAAACGTGGACTATGGCCACTTGTGTGAAAGGAGCCTAATAATCACCTCTTCTTGAGCCATCTCCACCCAAAAGTCACCAACTTTATGAATCAGCACTGGTCCTGTTCTGCGCTAAATGATGCCCAGCATTATTCACCCACTTCTTGGGGTGCAGAACATTAGGGAACCCGTCACCCTGGCTCCTTACACTCACAGTATAAAAATGTGGAGAACTGTGCTGACACGTCAGCTAAACCCCCTTCATCATTTAGCCCTGGTTCACACCAGTGCAGCTTTGAAATCGCACGACTTTAGCATGATTTCAAAACCACCCCATCAGTGCGATTTTGATGTGCCATTTCATTGCAGCTTGCAACTTTATTTAACAGAAGTCAATGCAAGTCGCAATAAAATCGGGAAAAAGTAGTGCAGGGACCTTTTTCACAGTAGCAACAATTTGAACAGTTCCCTTACCGGCAATGGGATGTGACTTGTCATGCGATTTTGAACTGTCAAATCTCATGACAAATTGCACTGGTGTGAACCAGGGCTTAGGACCAACCAGTGCCAAAGAAGAGGCAAAAATAAAGGAGGACCCAATAGGGGTTATTTACTAAAGCTGGATAGTGCAAAATCTGGTGCAGCTCTGCATAGAAACCAATCAACTTCCAGGTTTTATTGCCAAAGCTTAATTAAAGTGACACTAAAGGTTCGTTTTTTTCTTTTTAAATAACAAACATGTCATACTTACCTCCACTGTGCAGCTCGTTTGCACAGAGTGGCCCCGAAGTTTGTCTTCTGGGGTCCCTCAGCGGCTCCTCCCCACATCAGATAACCCCCTGGGAGAAGCGCTCTCCCGGGGGATTACCTTGCGGGCGCGCTCCCGAGTCCAGCATTCGGCATCCATAGAGGCGGAATGCAGGACTCGGCCCCGCCCCCTGGCGCCCACGTCCATGACTGCAGCGGGAGCCAATGGCTGCTATCAATCAATCCAATCAAGAGCCGCGAACCCCAGGGCTGGGGGGCCGGTCACTGACTGGTGTTTTTTCACCTTAATGCATAGGATGCATTAGGGTGAAAAAACACGAACCTTTACAACCCCTTTAAACAAGCTGAAGTTAGGATCTGATACTATGTACCACTGCATCAGATTTTGGCTGCACCAGTTTGAGTAAATCTCCCCCAGTGTGTCACGTGGCCAGCCTGAAAACTTCTGGGGGGGAAAAAAAAAACACTTTATGCGAAGGGCATTGGGCAGGACTGGCAAAGGCTGGGAAGAAATATGCTGGCCATTCCTTTTTTTTTTTAATTATTTATTTTGATTTATATCCATAGACAAACACACCAGTAAAGTGCAACATGCAATTACAGTATTCACTTTCCATCCCTTCAAGAAAAAACACTCCCACCCCCCTCCCTTTCCTCTTCCCATCTGCCCCCATCCATCCCTAGTCTAAGTTTCCTAATTTTCGCCCAGTTTTCCTAGTTTAATCCGGTTTTCTTCCACTTACAACCTCCGAATATCTCCTCGTCTTCTTAAACGCCTTCCAATCTTTCCATCTGTTTATCACTCCCTCTTTCTTCCTCTCCACTATAGCTCAGATATTCCATATTATGTGTCTCTTCTACCTTTCTAATCCAATCTTTTATTGTGGGACTTTCTATTTCTTGCCAATGTCTTGGAATCCGACTTTTTTTTTTTTTTTTTTTTAACAATCAGGAGTGCTTTATTGAAGGATTAAATAACAATACAATGACATATGCAATCATCAGAGACAGCAAGACATGGTATAATACAGTAAAGGTGACATTAGGTGATACGTAGTCATTGTCCAATCAGCATTAAGAACAGTAAAACAGTAGGACAGGTTTTTTAAAGAAACATACCATACTCAGGGGCCGGGCCCAGCTGTGGGGTGGGGTGGGGGGGTGAAGGAGGCAGGACAACCTCAGATTAGTACTTGTCTGGCGGACGGTAAGAGGAGGAGGCAGAATGGGGAGGGGGGCAACCGCATTGAGATATCCAAGGCAACCACACCTTATCAAACTTCCAGGGACAGCCACGACTAATGTACATTAATTTGGAGAGGCATTTATTTTACTTCCCCAGGATGAAAGGGTAGGGGGAGCAGGGGAGGACCATTTACAGAGAATTTCTTTTTTTGCGTAGAATAAAAGATACAAAATCAACAGTTTACTGTGGTGGGGTCTTTGTTCACCCTCGTGAATACCTAATAGGGCCAGTTCTGGTGACATAGGGACAGACAATTCAAGTCAGACATTCAGTTGTTCAAAAATCCCCAACCAGGTGGTCGAGAGAGCAGGGCATTCCCAGAACATATGAAGGTAAGTGCCCAATTGCGTCTGACAACGGGGACAGTGTGGGTCTCTATCAGGATATATCCTACACAACCGCACCGGGGTAAAATAGACCTGATAGAAAATTTTGTATTCGTTTATCCCTTGAAGAGATTTCCAACTTAGGACCGTGCTCTAAGCAGTCTACCCAATCCTCCCTGTCCAAGGTAGGAATATCTAGTTTCCACATGTCCCACAATTTATCCATTTTAGGAGAGTCAGTGGTTAACAAGGTGCCATATAAGGCAGATAGAGGCTTCTCTAGACCATTGCGAGACAGGAGATCCTAAATCGGGTCTAATTGAAGGAGCGGAAGTTCAATCAATCTATCAATCTAATTGAAGCAATCCCCAAATAGTTTCCCTTTACCAGGTATAAAGTATTTTGTTTCCTTCAGTGATATAGTGGTGAGTTATATTTTTCCATTTGCTTTGCTTATGTATTAGATCCCATATTCTAAGTATATTACATGTCATAACATGTGCGTTTTCCCCCAGTGCTCTATATTGTGGTGGGATCCAAATAATTCTACTCAACCGTGTGTCGCTCATTGTGTTCTCTCTTTTCATTTACTACCTTAGCCCATTCCATTACCCTTGAAATTAACACTGCATTATAATATTTTTGCAGATCTGGTACTTTTAACCCCCCCCCCCCCACCTTGCACTTTATCTCTCTTTAATTCCGAAAATGCAATTCTTGGTTTACTGTTCTGCCAGATGAACTTAGATATCATTTTTTAATGTTTTAAAATATTTCTGAGGTAGTGGGATAGGTAACATTTGGAATTTGTACATGATTTTCGGTACTATTACCATCTTTATGGTGTTTATTCTACCTGTCCATGAAAGGGGCCTACTTGCCATTCTTTTTATTTCCATTTTTATTTCATTTAATAATGGCATATAGTTTGCCTGATATAGTTTCCCAGAGGATGACGTCAATCTTATTCCTAGGTATTTTATTTCTGTCTTCCAGCTAAATTGGAATTCCTGCTGTAAGAGCTTTTCTTCTTGTTTATTTACATTTCTATTTAGGATTTCCGATTTAGAGGGGTTTATTTTTAAATTTGATAGAGCCCCATAATGTTTCAGTGTCTTCATTAGGTTAGGCATTGTGATCCTAGAATTAGAAATATAAAACAGTACGTCATCGGCATAGGCTGCTATTTTATGTTCCTCTTCTCCAATCTTTATTTCTCCTATATCTGGATTGTTCCTTATGGTTGCTAACAAAGGTTCTAGTGACAATACAAACAGTAGGGGTGGCAAAGGGCACCTATGTCTCATTCCATTATACATTTGCGAATGAAGGTGATAGGGTGCCATTAACCTTCACTCTTGTAGTAGGGGGGTTTACATAAAACTTGGATCCATTGGGCCATCCTTGGGCCCACTCCCATAGCTTCCAAAGTACTCATCATAAACCCCCGTGCTAGCCATTTCTGATCTCTCCTTTTCAGTGTGTTAGTTCCCCAACGGTCACTTCATTGTGTACTTACTCCCACCGACAGCTATGCCACTAGAAAACACAGTGATGTGTTGTCACCTCACAATTATTTAGCTTGTAAGAATACAAATGGCCAACATGTTAGGCCCCTTTTACATTTCATGTAGTAGGAACGTGTGTTCCCGCTCATAATTTTTTATTCAGTGATTCACATGCATTTCTGTGTGTCACGCATGGGGCAGCCTATTCACTTGAATGCATTGCCCTGTGTGTCTTTGTTGCGGCAAAGAGGCTCAGGGACCAAAGTTTGGCTCTGAGCCAGGCGCATTTTGCCGCAATTCTAGCGTGTTTTGTAGCACGGCAAAATCGCACCGCACGTGGGGTGCCATTAAGGATGAAATGCAATTTTAGCATGATTTGGAGATGTGTTAATTCTGTCCGCATTTCCAAGTCACTAACTGAATAGGGCCTTGGTCAATTTTCAAACAACCAACATGTCAATTTTTATAACAATTTCAGCCAGGGTGTGCCTGATAAACTGTCAAAACAGCATTTGGATTCACTCCAAGGGTCACTTCACACTGCTGCATTCTGACAAGTTTGGGATTAGATTTTTTTTTTTTTTTGTAATCATACTTACCTAGCTAATCGAGAGATCAAACACAGCCGATCGCTCAGTCCTCACAGCTCCATCACCGGCTTTCTGCTCTGCCCTCCACCCCCGCACTCACTGGAGCACTGGGCTGTGGAGGGGGCGGGAACGGCCGTCTCAGGCTCTCAGCGGATGGCTGAGAGGTGGAGCCTGGTGCCGATCCAGGCATGTGGGCGGATCAAGATCATATGATTGCGATCCTTCCTGAGCCTAGTCAGGTTCTGTGATGTCAGCCGACAGTGGGTCATAGAAGTGCAAATCTAACTGCACTCCTGTGATCCACAGGAGAAGTACAGCCAAGCTTTAGCTGTACTTCTTTAAAGTGAAAGTAAAACTTCCATTGATGGTTTGTGCCTTTAGGTAAGCCTATATTAAGGCTTACCTATAGGAACTGTAAATCACTTCTAAACGTTCCCCGCTTAGGAGATATTTACTGTATATGCAGCCGATGATGTCATCGATGTCATGACGTCACGTGGCTCCAGCCAGTCACAGAGCCGGTGTTCTGTCAAAATAGCCAACTCGCCGAAATCTCCAAGCATGTCACTTCCGGTTACTCTCCAGCATCACTAAATGGTGATTTCGACGACTTGGCTGTTTTGACAACACCGGCAGCATATACACGAGTTGGCTGTTTTGACAGAGCAGCGGCTGAGGAAAAAAATTGTCGCCACCTTAGAGGTGGCCATGTTGTTGGTTACTAGCGGATAGCCCAACAATGTTTGCTCATTATATTGTGTACCGTAGTGTATATTCTGCCAGTGTTATGTCAAAACAGCAAACTCGTCCAAATCTCCAATTACTGATGCTTGAGAGTCACCGGAAGTGACGTGGTTGGAGATTTCGACGTGTTGGTTGTTTTGACAGAACACCGGAGTCCGCGGACCCGGAAGGAAGACTGGTGAAGATGAATGCGGCCTCCAGCGGTGACGAGGGCTTTGTCTGCAGGTAAGTTTCACATAATGTGCTAGTATGGGATGCATACTAGCACATTATGCCTTTGCAGGTCAGAAAAAAAAAAATATACAAAAGCTCCTTTCATAAAACACAAGGTACAATCAGGACTGCTGCCCACAGCAACCAGTGAGAGGTTTTCAAATCCAAACTTTAGAAAAATAATCCTTGGCTATGTCTGGTTGCCATTGTGGCTTTCTTTCCAGTCTTCATTCTACAGATCCTCAGAAAAAAATCACCCCAAAATTGTATCCAGCACCCTATCAAGATGAAACTATACTTCAGCTGCTATTAGATAGTTAACAGAAAGTTAGAGGTTGATGATACAAGTTCTCCCTGCACTTGTCCAGCAAAGCAGCTGTATGTTGTATTTAGAGCTGGCTAAGTAGGCTAATAATAAATTATACCAACGTCAGGGTGGTCCTTCCACGTGTGATATGCTGAGCTGAGAAAAGTGCTCACCAATCAAGGGCATAAATTACCATAATCGTTATACATTGTGTATTTAAACACATCCTACAAGGAACTGCTAAAGCCTTCTGGTACCATGTGTAACTCATCTATATGGGTTCCTTAGATGTAAACTAAAAATAAAGGACTCTAAACAAATAACAGTTCTTTCCAGGTGAGAACAATTATCCAAAAGGTATAAATTCAAAGATTCTGGCATACCTGCAAACATTTGATCGATTATTCAAAACACTTCAGATTTAGCTTGGTTCACACTTATCATGCCTTCCTCTATTAGAGGCAATTGAACTGTTCTAATCAGTGCAACTAAAGTCACTACTGCACTACTTTTGGGGCAACTTCATCACGATTTGCATTGCAGACCCATATCTTTTGCCGATAGGCCATACAGATTCAAAAAGCATACGCAATATTAAAACTCCCCAATGCACTCATCTTTCACAGTATACAAAAAAAAAAATCGGCTAACTTTACTGTTTATCTCTTAAATTAATTAAAGTGTATTTTTTCCAAAAATGTTGCATTTGAAAGACCGCTGCGCAAATACAGTGTGACATAAATTATTGCAACAACCGACCATTTTATTCTCTAGGGTCTCTGCTAAAATAATATATATATATATAATGTTTGGTGGTTCTAAGTACTTTTCTAGCAAAAAATACAAATTTTAACTTGTAAGCAACAAGTATCACAAAAAGGTTTAGTCTTTAGGTGGTTAAACTGCCCTCATCTACAGACAGAAGTTAATTTGTTTGATTTGAACAAAATGTTACTATGTTTCTCTTTATCACCACCTCGGCCCGTACACACGATCCAAAAATCAGACGAAAAATATCGCTTTCGAATCGATCGTACAATAACCGGATCGTTAGTACAGAGCTTTCATGAGCCGATCATGATAGTTCATCCGATATTATCCGATCGGACAAGCACAAAAAATTTTCTCGTATGATACTAGATCGTACGATTTTCGTTTAATCAGTACAGTTGTCGTCTGAAAATACAATAGAAATATACTACAACACATGAGATCACTTCCGATTTTTTTATTCTGTAAAACGAGAATTTTCGTAAGTCTTTAGTAACCTCTCCATTTTCTAAATGCGACTAACTTGCAAAAAAAAACAACAAAAAAAAACGGACGATCGGTTGTCCAATTTTCGGATCATGTGTAAGACAGGGATGTTGTGATAAACTTGGCAGGCTGCCTGTATATTTTTTTTTTACAGCTTTCAGCTTGAGCAGAGAACACTCTGCACTAAATCCAGGAAATGCTGTGTTAAGATCGAGAGGGGGGTAGAAAAGCAATCTTGATTCTTTAACGATTAATTGTGCAGCTCTACTGTATAGGGTACCTTAAGGTTAGGTTCACACATATGCAGCCGCAGTTTCAGTGCGACAGTCCGGGGTGAATTTCTGTTCACTGGTTCAGGTGTGTATTTTTACCTGAAATTGCACCTGAACCGGACCCCAAAGCGCACAGGGCCCTTTTTAAAACCGTCCTGCACATGTGTGAACTGGCTCCATTGAAAGCCAGTCACATTCACATTATGCAAAATTGAATACAGTTAAAACGCATCCTATTCACATTTGTGAACCCATGGTGAGATATCTGAAACAATAGAACTACAAAAAAAATAGATAGTGCTTAATAAACATATATATACACACACACACACACACACACACAACACCTACTGATATACCCCATTACTATAAAGCACAAATTTTTGTGCGTTCTATATATAAAATGTGCAATCAATAATAAAAAAAAACTGCTATTGGACTCATGAAAATCTCAAAATAGGTGAAAAAATACTCAAAAATGTTATACAAACTATCATTTCATCTTAGTCCTTTAAATAAAGAAAAAAAATAAAAAATAAAAATAAAAAAAATGAGCAAATGTACAAAAGTTTACCACTTATGTTCAAACCATCCAAAGTGCTCCATAGCGCTTTCAATTTGTGTTTCTGTGCTTCACTTCAATGAGACAGATACAGCTCTATGAGAACTCGCCAGAGGTGGTGACCCCTTAGGCTCGGTTCACACTAGGACGACTTGTCAGACGACCTAGTCGCCTGACAAGTAGCGTCCTGTTCTGTACAATGACTTAGAAAAAGGTTCCTGTACTTCTTTTGGGGCGACTTGAGGCGACTTGCATAGACTTCTATACAGAAGTTGTTTTGCAAGTCACCGTGGCAGTCGTGTGCAGGTCGCCTCGGTGAGTCGACCTGCAAGTCGTGCCGCCCCTAGCCTTAATTAAAATAAGGCCATTAGCACTTTATAATCTGCTCCATACACCATTATATGCAGTGTGTCCAACTACACAGCTTCCATCCAAGTAATACATAAGCAGAAGAGGGGCGCCATAGCATAAAACCTTTTTATTTATAAAATTGTCATAAAACCATAGTATAGTATAGCATTCACATTTACTTGTAACTTATCCCAGCACCCGAATTATAAAGCCAAATAGTTTGAGGCCGCAAATGCCACCAGATGAGCAGTGCAGGTGGAGATGGAGTAGGAGTTGGTGCAGTTAGGAAGGAGGTATGCTCCTGTTTAGGAACCAAGGCAATATCCTCAAAACAGCACCCCGCGTAGGAGAGGTTCCAGGTCAGTGGACTGAGAGTGGGACCAGCTGAGAGAGTCTGGGAGACTATTGCCAAGACACCTGGGAGAGAGTCCTGGGGACCAGGAGAAACCGTAAGTCTCAGAGGAGTGAAAAAGCCGGGGGGGTGTCAGGAGAACCCCCTTCCTTCCTTCCTTTCCTAGAGGCCAGGAGTGGGTCTATGCAGCATGGTACTGTAACTGAGGCTGAGTGAGCCTTAAGAGCTAGGTTGCTCTACATTTCCATTGTGTATATTTTGCTGGAGAGGAGAACTTTACGTTGGACTTTTTTGTTTTGTTTTCTACCATTTTAATAAAAGTGGGCTACCAGGCCTTTAAACACAGTTCCGTCTGACATGGAACTTCACTAAACAAAGTATCTACCACCGAGCTAACGATTCTGCAGGTCACACATGGCTGAAGTGCCTTTGGGGTATACGGTTTAGTATCAACACACTTATTCTCGTACTTCAAACATAAAGTTGTGCCATTACGCAGGAGCTGCAACTGTTGTTGTCCTGTTACAAGTTTATGCCACCCAATGCTCTGGGTACCAAGTGCCAGTGTGCCATAATGCCAAAACATAGAAATTGTCAGTCTTCCAGAATTCCGAAAACTTTAAATGTCAGCATGCTGGGATTCTGAAACCTCAAAATGCCATTGTTCTGAAAACATGTTAGTATGCAATTTTTCTGGAATTCCGAAACGCAGTCATCCACTGCTTTGAGCAACCAAATGTCATCGTTCCTGGAAACAAGTGGTACTGTTCTATTTTTCACGGACCCCCGTTGTCACTCTAACATTGCTGCACACTTACAAAAGATTTTGCAAGCTCATGCTAACGCACTATGCTTCCCAAAATTGACTGCAGCTGCGTTCAGTAACAGTGACATAACGGAGAAAAGGATTACTGGAAGACTGGTGATCAACAAAGCAGGTATCTAACAATCTGCTGCAAATAGTACCAACCACGTAATGGGAGCAATTTTATTCTGTAAACAGCTGGCGCACAATATTATCTGTGAACCGGTGATAATCCCTAAATCATCTTGTTTGAAGCATTCCAGTGAAAGCAAATCTGAGATAACAGGCTGTGAGATGTGTTTTCTTACAGGTTTCCCTTCTGCCTTTACTGGAAACGTGTTTAGAAGGTTAAAATAATAAGCAGCGAATAGGACTGTTTTGTCTGGACAATAATGACTATGCAGCTCTTGTTTGTAGAATGATGAATGAAAATCTCCCTCCCACACTTCTCAACGTCTACGTGGCTCTAGAATCTACCTTTCTCTAATGTTATATCTGATGCTACCTACTTGGCTTGTTTATTGCGCTCAGGGTTTAAGCAAGCCAGAGAGGATTTGATTTTCTTTCCTTTCACCAAGTGTGGAAGGAAACAAAATCACTTGATTCCCCCGTCAACACATTTAGTGTTGATGGGGGAATCCCTCCATCATCCATCAAAGCTATTGTGTTCCGCTGGTGGGGTGGAGGGTGCAATGATTACGGTGATCGGCTATAGCCACATGTAAAATATCTAACAGGCTGGTTGTACCCTGATGGATCGACTTGGGTACAACAAGCCTGGCCAGAAATGGTTTGAATCTTGGCTGGTCACTGCTTTACTGGCCAAAATTCGATCCATCTATGGCCAGCATTAAAGCTTGAGGCCACCTTTTATTTTAAAATGGGAAAAAGGAGTCCAGCATTTTTAAAAAGAGAACCCCCCCCCCCCCCCCCGGATGGTGTCCTCAACTCCACCAGGGCACACCTACCATTATTTGAGCACCATGCCTTCCAGGATGAAACACAGGTGGGTGCTTTAAGTGACTCAGACTGCTGATGCTATGGAGCACGAGACCCAGTGTTATGTATAGCTTTATTTTTTACATTTATGCAAATGGCTGTGTTTAAAAGGCTTCCTGCTTTACCTACACATTTATCAAATCACCTCCACATACTTAAAGGCTTAGTTCCAGGAATTCAGTTACTTTGTAAAAACTGTAGGCATACCATGAGTTAGGTCTAACAAGGTGCCTGCTGCCTCCTAGACTTATCTCTATTATTCACATCTGACAGATTAATTGTACTCCAGGAAAATAACTTCCGGAGCTCCAATGCTGCTCACTGTGGTCTCAGTTGCTTCAGGAGCAGAGTCACTGGAACTGCTATGCACGCCCCTCCCCTCCTTCTGCCCATTCACAGAAGCCTTTGTATTATGTGAACTCATTAACAAAATACAAAGGCTTCTGTGAATGAGCAGAAGAGGGGAGAGGTGGGCATAGCTGCTGTGTGTGCTTCTATCCTCTCACAGCCAGAGTGTGTCCCCCAAGAGTGTAATAATCCTGTCACATATAAGTAATAGAGATAAGGCCAAGAGGTGACAGGTACCTAATTGTGTGCATAGTGTGTCTCTGCAAAGTTGCAGAGTTCCTAAAATTCATTTTTAAAGTGGCACCGCAGCCTGTTTTGTTTTAAGTGTAGAAAGTTTTGATTATGGGTTTTTTTCGGTTTGAGAGTGTTGCCTGAAATCCTGTTTGTGACGCAACAACAAGAAATCTCCTAAATTTGATAGAAAACTCCACCTTTGGTACATGTCTCCAATGGGAGATTACCCATTGAAACTGTTAAAGAGGAATTAAAGTAAAGTTTCATTTTGGATAGAGTTAAGCATGGTACACACTGCCTGTTTTTTGTGAATGAAAAAGAACTGAAGAGCCCGTGAGGAGATCATGTACCAACAATCCTATTGAACTGGCCGATACTGCCCGATATTCGGCCTGTGTGTACGGTCCATAGGGGAGGATTATAACCCCTGACAGTTTATTTTTGATCTCTGGGTCCCATTAAGGAGCCCTCTCTGTACTTCCTGCCCCACAGCCAAAACAGGAAATTAGGAAATTCTACTAAAGTAGGGGAATCCCTGATTGTCACCAGGACTAGTGTCCCCATTGGAAGATTTCCTGTTGTGGTAACGTGGGATTTCCTTTATGATTACAGTAAACAAAACAAATAGAGAGCGTGAATCTCCCTAACAAAGGACACAAACAGCACTAACAACCCAATAGTTCTAATACCTCTCCACTCTAAATAAACCTAAATAAAAAGTTTTGGATTAGTTATACTTTAGGATCAGTTGGAGAGATTTTACCCACTCAGCCTTTGCACTTATGGAATTACCCCCATCATAGCCAACATTCTATAACCCATTGAAAATTCAAAAAACAACATTTTGGTCACAGTTAGCCCATTTGAAGACGGAAATAAAGACTTGAGCAGGATTCAGATGTTATGCTATTATTCTTACTAGATGATCCACCCCTAGCAGAGTTCAAAATGTGTTTGTTAGTAGTGGGTTGGTAGCTTGAACCCAGCATGTCATGGATCGTAGCTGTTCTGATAACTGCCCCTCCCTGCTTATACAAAGTGAGCAGATAACCGGAATTCATAGGTCTCTAGTGTGTACCACACTCAATATTCCATTAAAATTTCATTTTGTTAAGAATATGTTTATTACAAAAAGAGGTAGCTCAGGGAAGTTTACAATATTTGAAAGCATGGTATATAAGCTGGAATTCCCATCTCAGAAGCGGAGACATAAATGAAGAAACTGCCAGTAAACGCAGATATATAAATTGCATCCCGATTCCTATCATCTACTTGTACTGGCAGGTATTCTAAAGGGAGTTTAAAACAGAACTGTATGTGCAAGGTGCTTATCTTTGTGCATGCAAGAATAAGGAGTCAAACCATTGCAGGTGCCGTGTCTAGAAACAGTCAAGCATCTGGACAATAAAAACCATTATTCCCGACAACACTCAGCTGGCAGTGATAAAGCTGGTTAACACAAAGCAGACTGTTGGAAGTGTATACCATACCTGAAGAAGGTCGCTGAGATCAAGTAACATATCTGGGAGGAAGTCAAGGAAAATACATTTATTATACAATAGGTTCTTGTAGTCTGTTAGACATGTGGGGGAGCCAAACTATGAACAATCTTATTATTTGTCCACTGCAAATTTCCCAAAAGACAGAAAAACAAAATTTAGAAATGTTACTTTATTAGAATCATGGCTGAAATTAAAGGAACAGTAAACCTTAACAATACCGCAAAATAAAGGAATACAGTTCACTAATAAAAAGGCAGGGTAAAACGGTTCTCTCAACTAGGCTTTTTTTTTATACCATTATAGTAACGCACAATAACACACCACGCACTCATTAGTTAATGACAGTAGAATCATGGTAAGATCTCGCTTGAATTTTACAGGAAAGTAAAGATTTTCATACAACTTCAGCTGCCATTAGAAGCACCCACTGGGGGTAGAATTCACACTGGTTAAGAAACTGGCCTAGATTTCCAATGTAAATATGGTTTTGAAAAGCAAGAAATCCCAAATTTCACAGTTGCCTGATGTGTGTAGAACAGGTACTGAACCAATAGAAGTGAAAAATGGTTCTGACAAATATAATGAAGTTAATTTTCCTTCGAAGGAGCAGATCCGTGATGAAAGTACAGCGTGGGTGGACTACCTTCTGGTTCTCGGCTGCAACCTCTCTGATCCAGACAAAGGGAGCACTCAGACATTAAATTCTTGGATGTGTACTTTAGGAGTGCCTGGTACAAAAGTTCATTCCACTTAAATGTCTTTTTGAAACATTTAATGGTTAAGAGCATCAAGTACAGTCAATGCATTTTGGGGAAAAAAAGCCCCCTCCTTCTTCAGGGCTTGAGCAGTCAATGTTAAAAGAATCACGATGGAATGCACTAGGAGATCTGTGTCAAGGCTTGATGAAGACCAGCGTTTCCAAAGGACATTAAGAATGGCACGCTGTATATGATTCTCTGACCGTTGAATCAAGGCCAACCAAGACCTTGGTGAAATGAACATTTGTACCAGATATTCTCCTCAGTACACATCCAAAAATTCTACAGTTTTCACTAAAGCAATGCAAAAAGAAAGGAAAAGGTTGCGCTATTTGAAAAGCTAATTCTCCAAAAAAAAAAAAAAACTGATATAAAAATGTAGCGGTGCTACGCATTGACGTCAACTACGCTCCACGTGACCCCGGAAGCACGGGCGTTCGTTTTTTTATTGCCGGCAGAAATTTTTTAGATATATTTGTATGTATGTTTGTTCAAACCTTTTTATGAATAAACCAAATAGTGTTTAAGGATAACACACTATTGGAGTCCCCTTTATTTTTGCACCCTTTATACGGCCTGTTCCGGCACAAGAGAACGTCCAGTTTCACAAACGAAAGGAGAGTTTCTCTACATACTGGATGGTAAAGTGGCGCAAGGCGAGAGGACGACGATAGGAGTCTGGAGGCTCTGATAACTTGGATCGGCCCATAAGACCCCACAGAGGGCTATATCTACAAGCATTGATGACCTCGCTATACATAGGAGATCCACCTTTTCTGGTAAGGGTCTCCACCACCATTTGGTGTGCACTCCAAGGAGAGGTCTATCCCTCGCTCCCCCGGTGGTTGTGGTGGAAGTGAAACCTTCATTTTTCATCCTTACTTTCTTTCTTCACTTTGGAATTGGACTCAGCACTTTCTTTATGTGGACTTTGTACACAGCGTTTCTTTCATTTATTTTTCAGGCTATGAATTCTTTATGTGGATTTTTTTCAATTATACATTGTGTTTTTGGATGCTGATTGGGTTAATATTGCTTTTTACCCACACTACGTTATTTGGGTTTTGCAACATTTTTATATCAGTTTGGTTTTTTTTGGAGATTAATCTTTTCAAATAGCACAACCTTTTCCTTTCTTTTTGCACTGTTTTAGCATAGATATCACATGTTTTTTGTGTTGCAGCTTTTCCTCATAGGAATATTTTTTTTCACTGTTCACTAGTAGCGCGGTATATGCACCTTTTATAACACTTTTCACTAAAGCAGAAAGAGAGGGTAAACCTTCCAATGGGGACAACTGTTTTGGTAATAACTTTCTAAGCCAGCCTCTCTCAACTTTTTCAACACAGAGCCATTGAAATAACTGTCTGGTCTCAGGAAACCTCTGCTAAAACTGACTATATCTACAACTCATGATACATTAGTGTGATGGTCAGTGCGAAGAATGCTCCCCATACTCATGGTCATTGGGAAGAGTACTTTAAGTACCTTTAATCTTTATGCGGCTAGCATTAGTAAATAGATAGGAAAGTATATTATGTTTAATTGCTTTGAACTTTTTTTTACATTTCCACTATTACTTCTTGGTTTCTTGCCTAGGAAAATTATGTCATACATCCCAGGAATCTTGGGGGGGGGGGTGTTCATCTAAACATGTCCTCCTGCCTGCATGCCTGGGCTAAGGGCAGATAGATTCCACAAAGTACATGCTACATGAATCATCTGCCCTTACTCAAGATCTCCTTGGACAGAAATCTTAGGGGGGTGGTTTTCAAAACAATTTCACAGCAAAATAAAGCATGGAGACATGGATGGATAGGGGAGATTGCCTTGAATAATTAACATGAATTAAAGCGGAGTTCCACACAAAAATGGAACTTCCTCTTTTCGGAACCCTCCCCCCCTCCGGTTTTACATTTGGCACCTTTCAGGGGGGAGGGGGGTGCAGATACCTGTCTAAGACAGGTATTTGCACCCACTTCCGGCATAGACTCCCATGGGAGTCTATGCCTCTTCCTGTCCCTCCGCGCTGTCTCCTGGGAAACACACAGCTCCCAGGAGATAGCGGGGATCAGTTACGATGCGCAGCGCGACTCGCGCAGTAGGGAACCGGGAAGTGAAGCCGCAACGCTTCACTTCCTGATTTCCTCACCTAGGATGGCGGCGGCAGCTGCCGAGAACCAAGCGGGCTCTCGGCGTCGCCTGCCGACATCGCTGGACCCTGGGACAGGTAAGTGGCCATTTATTAAAAGTCAGCAGCTGCAGTATTTGTAGCTGCTGGCTTTTAATATTTTTTTTTTTGGCGGTTTAGGTGGACCCCCGCTTTAAATAGTGTTTTTGGTGCTCAGATGCCGTGTAGTTCCGCTTTAAACAAAACTGTGCTGCACTGGCTCATATTATGAAATATTTAACATTAGAAAATATACACTCTTATCTTTACTCCCAGTGATAAAAACGAGAAACCAAATATATTTATGTAATCATAAAAACAAAACTGCAAATTGCTGTAAATCGGTATGTGTATGAAAATGTCTCCATGTCCCCTTTAACGCCTCCTTGATTCAACTTGATACATTTCCATATTTTGTCTTATGTGTAACATAATTCACATAACCATATAAGGCAATACATGGAAATGTATCATGTTGAATCAAGGAGGAGTTTAAGGAGAGAGACTTTTTATACACATACTGATTTATTGTGATTTTCAATGTTGTTTTTGTGATTACGTAAATATATTTGGTTACTCGTTTATATCACTGTAAGGATAAGCGTGTATATTTTCTGTTAAGCACATGTAATATATATTGTATAATATTAGACAGCGCAGCACCACTTTGTTTAGTTTGTCATTGTGGATGACATTGAGGCCTATGGCGTCTATTTTAGCGGATTTTTCTATGTAATCTGGTCACTGTCATTCTAACCTTCCTTTATAACCTCCCGGTAAAGCCATCTGCTTTCTGCTATAAACCTCATCTTAATGGGCCCCCGATACATCTCTAGTTCCGGATATCACTTATTCACTGTACCAGCAAAAACAGAGAAGGGGTAGATTTGGACAACAGAGGCTGGACTCTTACCCATTATTTGGCAAATTAATCAAAGTGTATAACATTTACAATCAGCATCAAGCCAATAATGAAGTGACAATTACTTTTTAGGACTAAAAAAATATGGATTCCCTCTTAAAGTGGTAGTAAAACGCAGAATCTGTGCCTGCGTGGGTTTTCCTCTGGGGACTCCGGCATCCTCCCACACTCCAAAGACATGCTGGTAGGTTAATTGGATCCTGTCTAAATTGTCCCTAGTATGTATGAATGTGAGTTAGGGACCTTAGATTGTAAGCTCCTTGAGGGTAGGGACCGATGTGAATGTACAATGTATATGTAAAGCGCTGCGTAAATTGTCGGCGCTACACAAGTACCTAAAATGAATAAAATAAATCCACTGACAGGCAGGCTTTTAATAACAGAAGAGACTCTAGATGTCCCCCCTGCCTGTCAGCGGGTAATGTGATCTAAGTCACACATGCACAGCTCAGGTCACATTTACAGCCGGCTCTGCATGCCGCAGCGGTGCGACTCCTGCACGCATGCGCAGGAGTGACGTCACATCAGCCTGGCCAATCAAGCACCCGGAGACGCGAAACCCGGAACAAAGACCGAGTAAAGATAGACACGCCAGGGATCGGTGAGAGCCCTGACCGCGGAGGACTCCATTTGTAAGTTTGTCATAATGTACTAGTATGTGGTGCATACCAGTACAATATGGCTTAAACCTGCAGGGAGGGCACACTATTTTATATTGTCTATATATAATATAATATAATATATATATATATATATATATATATATATATATATATATATATATATTATATTGTTTTATACTTTACTACCGCTTTAAAGAAGAGATCCATTCAAATTGGTGTTTATTAAAAGTCAGCAGCTATAAAAGATGTAGTTGCCGATTTTTAATAAACAGACACTCACCTGTCCCAGGATCCAACGATTTGCTCGCCCGAGCCATCCCTTCCCTCCGTCTTATGTCACCGGCATCTCAACTGTGGGCACCCAGCTGTGACAGCTTGTGGCTTCGCAGCCAGGTGTGCACTGCGCATGCTTGAGCCGCGCTGCGCTTTGTGATTGGTCCCGCAGTCTTCTGGGACCTGTGACGTGGGTGGGGACATCCACTCGGATCGCCTAGGTGTTTGGAACAGAAGTGGCATTGGGTGCCTGTCAAAAACAATTTTTCAGCCCCCCCAAAAAAAGTGCCATTATGTAAAGGGGTTTTGGGGCCTTACAGCAGACCTTTCCCTTTTGGGTGGAGCTCTGCTTTAAGTTTAACTGGTATCCTCAGGAGATGTTTCGAGGCAGTCTTGGTATTCTTGTGTGAAACTGAAACAAAATTTGTCTTCTCTATGATTCAGAGATGCGGTAAGATCCTTACATACAACTGATCTCATTAACTATTGCAATCCACATTTCTATGGAAGGAGAATCGAAACGCCTCCACTTCAGTGGAATACATAATCTTGCTGTGTTCATACTGATAACATTTTTGCTTGCAAACTCCTGTCAGTAAAATCATGTGATGACGGTTTAGCTGGAAATTACAGGGCTAAAAATGATCCATCGGGTGAGCTTTTGCAGACAAATGAAACCCACAAGATGAAATCTCTGTTCCGGATCGCGTGCCTCGCAGTAAATCAAGATTTATAAATGGGCACAGAGCCTGGCAATTGTCTTTCCTTCATGCATATTGGTATGTTATTTACTTTACAACAACACATTAAAATTTGCATATTAGAAACATCATTTGCATAGTTTTAGCTCAGGAAAATGGCACATTTAATAAACAGAAAATTTCCGGAGAAGTCTTTATGGTTCTGTGGTTGAAAATAAGAAAAAGAGGAATTTGTATCAAGCTAATCTTGAGTATATTCAATAGGGAAACCTTTCTTATTTTCACCTAACAAGTTGTAACCTTAAAGCATTTGTAAAGGCTAGTTTTTCTTTTTGTAAAAATAACCAACATGTCATAGTTACCTGCTCCTCCCCTTCTGGGGCCCCCTCCCCCTGCTCCAGGCTCCTCCTCTACTCTGTGTGCCACCATAGAAACCTGTACAATTGAGTAACCCAAAGCAACTAATTGGGTTATATTTAAAGTGGAACTTCACTCTCTCAATTAACAATGACTATTTTTAATCCTGCTGCTACATTAGTAAATAGATAGGAAAGTATATCATATTTACTTGTGTTAGACTTTTTTTTCTATTTCCTGGTTTCCAGGCCTAGGCAAATGATGTCATACATCCCAGGAGTCTTTAGAAGGCGAGGAGGGGTTTTCTCAGCTAAGCACACCCCCCGCCTGCCCTCCTGTGCCCTGCTGTGCATGTCCATTGACGCACACATCGTGGTTTGGCCCCGCCCCACGCTCACAGAATTTGATTGATAGCAGCAGGGATCAATGGCTCCCCTGCTGTCCCTCTATCCTGTGAGGAGTGAGAGAGACCAGTGCTGCTGCAGACGGGCACAGTGCTGGAACACGATCACTCTAAAGGTAAGTATAAAGGGGGGTGGGCAATATTGGAACATTTTTTTACCTTAATGCAGGGAATACATTAGGGTACAAAAATGTCTTGCTTTAGAACCACTTTAACCGGTTGCCGACCGGCTCACACCGATATACGTCAGCAGAAGGGCACGTACAGGCATACTAACATACCTGTACTTTGCCCTTTACAAAGCGGTTTGCGGGCGCGCGCCTGCCACAAGCTCCTTGAGCGTGATCGCGGGTCCCGCAAACACGATGTCCCCCGCGATCGTCTCACGGAGAGGAAGAACGGGAAAATGCTGATGAAACCAAGCATTTCCCTGTTCTGCCTAGTGACAGGACACTGATCACCGCTCCCTGTAATCAGGAGCGGTGATCAGTGTCGTGTCACACGTAGCCCCCCCCCCCCACACACACACACACACACACTGTTAGAATCACTCCCTAGGACACACTTAACCCCTTCACTGCCAGTCACATTTACACAGTAATCAATGCATTTAAATTGATCTGATCGCTGTATAAATGTGAATGGTCCCAAAATAGCGCCAAAAGTGTCCAATCTCTCTGCCATATTGTCGCAGTCGTGATAAAAATCGCTGATCGCCGCCATTACTAGTAAAAAAAATTATTAATAAAAATGCCATAAAACTATTCCCTATTTTGTAGACGGTATAACTTTTGTGCAAACCAAACGCTTATTGCGATTTTTTTTAACCAAAATAAACTGAGGAAAAACAATTTTTTATATATTTTTGGGGCATATTTATTATAGCAAAAAGTACAAAATATTGCTTTTTTTTCAAAATTGTCGCTATTGTTTTGTTTATAGCGCAAAAAATAAAAACCGCAGAGGTGATCAAATACCACCAAAAGAAAGCTCTATTTGTGGGGGGGGGAAAGGACGTCAATTTTGTTTGGGAGCCACGTCGCATGATTGCGCAATTGTCAGTAGGGGTGCAACGGATCAAAAAACTCACGGTTCGGATCGTTCTTCGGATCAGGAGTCCCGGTTCAGGTCATTTTCAGATCAACAAAAAAAAAATCTCCCCCACTGTAATATCCACAATCTCCCTATTGGCAGAGTATTGGCAGGGTATTGGCAGACTATTGGCAGGGCATGGCAGACTATTGGCAGGGCATGGCAGACTATTGGCAGGGCATGGCAGAGTATTGGCAGGGCATGGCAGAGTATTGGCAGGGCATGGCAGAGTATTGGCAGGGCATGGCAGAGTATTGGCAGGGCATGGCAGAGTATTGGCAGGGCATGGCAGAGTATTGGCAGGGCATGGCAGAGTATTGGCAGGGCATGGCAGAGTATTGGCAGGGCATGGCAGAGTATTGGCAGGGTATTGGCAGACTATTAGCAGGGCATTGCAGAGTATTGGCAGGGCATTGCAGAGTATTGGCAGGGCATTGCAGAGTATTGGCAGGGCATTGCAGAGTATTGGCAGGGCATTGCAGAGTATTGGCACTGCTGCCATCCGATCTCTCCCCTCCACTGTACAGATCAGTACACAGAGGGGAGAGAGGAACCGGTGTGATGACATCATTTGACGGAGTGATGACGTGCTAAACGGCTGCCGGGTGTACCAAGATGGCCGCCGCTCCGAAGCTAGGCCGAAGCCGCGGCCTTTCCTATGGCCGAGGCCACAGAGCGCTCCGCGGATCGTGGATGTCCCGTACGGATCAACCTCCGCGGATCGGATCACGGATCGATGACGATCCGTTGCACCCCTAATTGTCAGTTAAATCGACGCAGTGCCGAATCGCAAAAAGTGCTCTGGTCTTTTGCCAGCCAAATGGTCCGGGGCTTAAGTGATTAAAGGACACCTAAACTAGAAAATTAAAAGCTCAACAGCCTCTTATATCCATTTCTTTTCAGAATAGATATCTCAACCTGGAGCTGTGAGCAAGTACACAGTTTTAGGGGTTAATATAGTGTTATTAAATAGGTTATGGTTAAAAGAGAAGCATGGGGTTTTTAAAAAAACGAAACCTTAGACTCACCTAGGTGGATGTAGTGTTGATCTGATGCTGCATCTGTCCCCCATCGCCTCTGCAGTGAGAACTGAGCGATCAAACATCGTAGATCACTCAGTTCTCCACTCCACTCTGAGCAGAGAACATTTAGCCCGCTTTAGGCTGAAAACAGGTCACAGGAATGCAGAACGAACTCCACTCCTGTGATCCATAGGAGAAGTATTGCCAAAAAAGCTTTGGTCATACTTCTCCTTTAAGTACCATCAAGATTTAGGAAGAATTACTTCAAGATGTTAAAGCTGGGGGAAGAACTAGGCCAATGATTTTTTATTCATACCCATTTACTATATTGGTGGCCAAGTATCATGTTCATGTGTTGGGAACCAATGTGCTGACCAATACAGAGATTTTTTACAGACACACTGTAATTACCCCAGGCAAAACAATAAAGAATTTTATCATGGCTCAGATTGTAGTTATGCCATCCCAAGTTTACAACCTGTCCAGGAAAGGGGTAGAATTCCAACTAGGTAAAGCATGATATGCATGGGTCGGCTCTCTGGTCTAAAAAAATAAATTGTGATTAGTTACAATTAATTACTGCTCCTAATAATATGAACTACTGAAAAAGGCATTATGATTTCCTACCTTCAGCAGCCATTCATGTGACCAATGCAGTTCCAAAGGGTGTTTAACAAACCTCACCTCACCAGCGCCCTCGTAGTTCATTGAGCCATGACAAACGGTCAGCCGCAATTGAATGAATGGCACAGACCTGCTATTTCTGATCCTCGACACTGGGTGCAGGGAGGGGATGCCCTGGCCATTGTCACAATGTGGGATTGGGTTGGGGTATAGGCAGCTGATATGGGTGTAACCTATAACATGTTACTAAAAGTGAACTTCTCTTTTTAGCTCAAGGGTCTCTACAAACTACACTCCACTGTGAGGTCCAATGAGATGAGCTACAACCAAACGTATGTGCTCCAACGTTGTTTTAGGCTGAGTTCACACTATTGTGAATTGGATGTGGGTTCTCCACATCCAATTTGCATTGCAGGAGATTGTGACTGGCTATCTATGGAGCCGGTTCACACATCTCCACAGTGGCTCCGGTGCGAATTGCACAGGAGTCCTGTGCATCTTTTGGCCTGTTTCAGGTCCGAATTCAACCCAAAATTTGGGCTGAAATCAGATCTGAAAAGGTGAATGGAGACGCACCGGACTCCTGCTGTGAACCGTTGCCATCTTTAGTGAGAACCCAGCCTAAAGCAGTAGTAAACTCTATTTTTTAAGTTGTACCTACAAGCAGAGCTACTGTTAGGAACAACGGCGCCCCACACAGCTAACCAAACAGGCCCCCCCCCATAAACAGTTTACTATGCTTCAGTTATGAATAAACACTGAGTAATTGGTACCAATCACTCATTGTGTTTATTCAGGAAAGGAAGGGGCTAGTAAATGTGACATTTACCAGAAAGACAGAGGATCAGTTCCAGTAACTGTGCCCCCCCCCCCCCCCCCGCTATGCCAATAACTCTCCCTGCCCATTTCCGATTCACCCAGCTGCCTCAGCTCCATACACCACCTTATCCATGGCCCTGCCTTCAGGTAAGCTTATAATCAGGCTTATTTGTATGAATATCTCCTAAATATGTACATCGGCAACAGCCGGTGACGTCACATGCACAGTGATGTTCTGCATTCAGATCATACAATATGCCGTAAAATGCAGAGCACCATGCTGTAGCTGGGGCTTGTGTAGGAGTGATGTCATCACAGCCCCGGCCATTGAAAGAGCCTGCACACCCAGAAGGAAGACGGGGTGAAAATGGAACACCGGGGAGCCGTGACAACACAGTGCTAAAGGGCTCCGTATGCAGGTAAGTCCGTCAAAATGTTCTAGTATGCGGTGCATATTAGTACATTATGACTTAAACCTGCAGGGGGGGCCCAATTTTTTTTTATTCTTGTGGCCGTTTACTACCGCTTTAATCCCATGTTTAGTCCCTACAATTAAGGCCTTGACAGGTGAAAAACGATAGAACGTGGCTTCCAGAGGGAGTTCAGGGGGTACCGTCAACAGGATTAAACTTTGGAGGAGATACATTTGGTGTGCGGCTTGACTCATTGGTCTTCGCAGTTCAGGTTCAGAGATACTTGATAAATTTTATGTTAATTCCTATGAATTATCTTTGAGAACACACCATGGCTAAGATAAGAACAGGGATACGGATGTTGATTCATGGAGGTCCTGTGAGTAAAGGGGCTCTGAGTCACGGCTCCAAGGAGTTTGCCAATATCCCACCAGTCATTGCGTGGGTGAAACATTTCAAAGAAAAGACTTCTACAAACATGAAGGCCTGCTTTCACTTGTAGCAAGCAGAGGGGTCAAAGGACCTTAATAAATTGGCCCATGAACAAGCAGATCTTTAATTAAAAACACTTGTTTAATATCACAGGCACTGAAATGAGGGGCTGCTCGAGTGCCCTAAATTAAAATAAAACAGGAAAGACACACAGGCCTTGGGGGGTGTGCGAGAGGGGAGAAATAAAAAAAAAATCATTAAAAAACAAAAACAAAACAAGAGATGAAACCAGACCGTTCCGTGAACGCGTCCCTCTGCAATTAATTGTATGGACCAAATTAAAGCTGAGAATACAGTCTTGCCCATTCAACAATTAAATCAAATCCCTCATCTTTCACAAGCATAAAAGAGGATGACTCAGTCATAATGAGCTCATCCTAAACAACGCCATAGGAAGCAGCTACTAATAGGATGTACAACAGTCTCCATGAGTGTTTAGAGAACCTGGGACATAAAGCACGCCAGCGGTTGTCCACTTAATGGGATTTAGCTCAATACCTTCCAGACAAATATCATCCACAAACAGCAAATAACCGTTTAATCGGCAACATTATTCTTCGCAGGATGCCAGGGAAAGCATAATTACAGATTAAAACAATTAAACGCTTTATCAAAATAATGCTGAATTCCGATGACAGGGAGAAACAGAACTACATAGAAGAGGTATGAGCACAATGCAACAGGTTTGTTCATCCACTGCTGGCAAAGATGGAGCTCCACCCAAAAGGAGAAGCTCCGCTTGTCTGCCTCCTCCCCCCTTCGCTCCCACATATTTTGACAGGTACCCGCTCCCACTTTCGGCTCAGTTCATGGCGGCGAAGTAAGCCGGAAGTTCGCCCCCCCCCACCACCACCATAGCCGGCCATTGCGAACACGCAGCGTGATTCACGTATGCGCAGTCTGAAGCCAAATGGCTTCACTGCCAGTGCCCCTTAGCCAAGATGGTACGGGTGAGGACACCGTTGGATGCCTGGACAGGTAAATACCCTAGTAGTAAAAGGCAGAAGCTACAGTATTGGTAGAATTCCCTTTTAAAGCCCAACATTGGGCAAAAAAAATTATGCAAAAAAAAAGGAAAACCTCAAAAACCTTTAAGGCTCCTTCACACTAGCCCACACAGTAAAAAGCAACATTTTACCCTGCTTGCTAGTGTCCGTGTAAGGTCCGAGCGAGTGATGTGATGCACGTTTCAGCGCACTGCATGGTTTACATTTTTGTTTTTAACACAGTGACACTTCATTTATGTCTCCAAAGAGCAGCACCATGCATTATGCTGCGGTGACATGTGCAAAGAAAGAAAGGTCCCAAAAGCTCCAATGCATTTCACCCCACGGGGCTTAATCATAATTACCGTGGCGAAACGCGTTGAGGGGTGTTGCCTGGAAGAAGCCTGGGCTGAGGCTATTTTCACCTTCTACACACAGGGTTTTGTAGTGACCTTAGCCCAGGTTCACACTGCAGCAACTTTGAATCCGACATCCCTGCGCGACTTTGCCACTTAAATGCAACTTCTTTAGCAGGTCAATGCAAGTCATGTTGAAGTCGCACCAAAAGTAGTGCAGGAACCTTTTTCTAAGTTGAAGCGACTAGAGTCGCACCAATTAGAACGGTTTCATTGCCATTAATGGGGCACGACTTGTCATGCGACTTTGAACTCTCAAGCATGACAAGTCGCAGCAGTGTGAACCGGGGCTTAAGATGGCTTTTAAAAGAAAAAAAGTAAATAACTATATTGGTGAGATTTATACTGCTTCCACCCTGCACTCACTCCACTAAACATACTCAAAAGCTACACTTTAAAGCAGATGTAAACTGCTGGACATTTTTTTTTCTTCTTCTTACCTGCTAATGTCATAATGTGCTAGTGTGCATCGCATACTAGCACATTATGTGACACTTACCTGAAAACTAAGTATTCCAGTGATGCAGTTTTGCACTCGCTTACGGGTTTGCGGACTCCGGCTCTGTGAGCGGCCGGAGCCGCGATGACGTCACTCCTGTAAATGTGCGCGGTAGCCGCCGCTCATGGCACAGGGCTCTGAAGGAACAGCGCAGGTGGCCACTCCTTCAGAACACATGCGCCATTAATGTCACACGCTGCATGTACAATAAATAGCTCCTAAACAGTGCACGTTTAGGATATATTTTCACTAACTATAGGTAAGCCTTACTATAGGCTTACCTATAGGCAAAATTTTGTGATGGAAGTTTACTTCCTCTTTAAGAGAACTATGTTGCTCTATACCAGGGGTCTCCAAACTTTCTAAACAAGGGGCCAGTTTTCTATCCTTTAGACAGGCTGGACTGTGGCCATTAGGAGTGGAAAAGTTCCCGATATCGGTGGGAAAAAAACATCTTTTTGGATTGGCCCGACCATTGGTGTCATTGGGCCCAATTATTGGTTTCATTCTGAGAGGAATTGTGTCTCATCACTGGTGTCACTGGGAGGATTGTGTCCCTTCATTGGTGTCAGTGGGGGGGTAATTATACTCCATCGTTGGTATCAGTGGATGAAATATTGCCCCAAGACTCAGCTAAAAGCAAGCAAATGGCCGCATCTGGCCCCCGTGTCGCAGTTTGGAGACCACTGTTTTTTTACAGTCAACACTCAACAATTCCAACAACAATTCCCTTGAAGACATAGTAACAAGTTCTTCCATGGAAAAAAAAAGAATTTATAGTAAGCAAGTCTTTTACAACAGACTTGTTTAGCTGCCAAAGAAAAACGAAGCTCTTCCAGAGAAAACAGTTTATAGTACGCAAGTCTTCGTCATTATAGCTCCCAAGGAAAACACATGACCCAGCATGCGCTGCTTTGGCAGATGGAATACGACACAGTGGCCACAACCAGACTAAACTGAGAGCCTTTCCCACTATTGGGTTGTATTAAATCGCAGGTTACTGCAATGTGCGGCTCTGTGTGCAGTGTGCTATTCTTTATTCTAATTATTTCAGCCGAGTATGGCTGAATAAGCTAAGAGTTGTGTTTAATGTTCTGCTGAAGATCTGAAAATCATAGATCATAATACTTATAACATATAACCAACTGTGTAATGATTGAGGGTATGCACCTTAAAAGTCCTAGTATTTAGTCTGTTTTTTATTTATGGTATCTATGGGATGTGGTGCAGTCTGATAATCTTCCAGACCAGAGGCGCTATAGTTTATAAATTTTTGAAGGCAATTCCATAGATAAACAATAGCAGCCACAGAGTTGCATCAATTAGCATAGCATCATAATGATACATTTGTAGGATACAAAAACAGGCTAAAATGTACCAAGCTATAAGTGCACAGATAATTAAAGAAGTATGCACTTTTTTTTTTTTTTCTTGCCAATTCATACTTACCTAGGTGGATGCTGCATCTGTCCCCCGCAGGCTCTAACACTGAGAACCGAGCGAACAAACACCACCGATTGCTCAGTGCTCCCTGAGCAGACAGCTGGCTGTCAGTCACCGGCTCTCTGCTCTAGTCCCCCACCCCACCCACCGCGATCACTGGGCTGTGGAGGGGGCGGGAGCAGCTGGCTCCGGCTTTCAGTGGCTCGCTGACCCGGGTGCTGGTTTAGGCATGTGGGTGGATCCCAACTTCATTGTCACGATCTTGCCAGAGCCCAAACCAGCTCTGTGAGTTCAGCCGACAGCGGGCTTCAGGTCACAGGAGAAGTAACGCCAAATGAGCATTGGCTGTACTTCTCCTTTAATGCCAATAGTCCAAATACATGAAAAGAAGGAAGAACGAGTGTCCACCAGTGCAAGGAATGCTTCAAAGCTCTGGATTTGGTCCTGCAGGGTTCTTTTTTAGACCCGGGCTGGTCGTACCTAGCACGCCCAAGGCAAAATCAGACAGGAGAGCGGGATCTAATTAGAAAGTATACTGCGTAAAAACAAATTCAGACTTATGCCCCATTCTCATGGGCCGGATCCAGTTTTGCTCAGCAGGAGATCTGTCAGGTGATCCCTTGCTGAGCTGCACAGAGCGGCCAGATAACAGGTCCATGTCCGCTTTCCTGTGAATACCCTCAGCCATTGCGGCTGACAGCTTGTAGTTCTCAATGAACTCCGAAGGTGTTGGTGAGCATCTTCATAGTTTATTGGTCTTCCTGCCCTCAGGTAACTGCCTGCCCGTATCAATGGTACAGGCAAGACAGCTATCCTGAGAGTCTCCAGGAGCCAAATATTGCATTGTGATTTGCTGACCATAGGTGAAATGCTCTCCGGGCTCCTTAGAAAAAAAATAATAAATGTGCATAATTATTTATTATTTGTTTCAAAAGGCGAACTTAGCCTTTAATGCTGTTATGAACACTCAGAAGCTTGGAGACAATGTGAGGTCAGACGTTTCAAAGGTTATAACTGTCAGGCAACAGCTGACCTCTGAAGAATCCGATTTAGCCCATTTCACATCAGGCCCTTTTGACATGCGATTTTACATGTCAAAAGGCTGCCTATTGGTGGCAACGGCACCGTCCGAATCGGTGCGACGCTGACTTTGCGGCGCCATACCGGTTCCCAAAAGTAGTTCCTGCAATACTTTTGGTGACTTTGGGGGCGATTTCAATAGACATCTGTGCAGGAACCCACACAGATATCTCTGAAATCGCTCTCAAAGTCGGACTGACATGCGGGTTTGAAATAGTGAGAGTTCAGCTGAACTTGCACGATTTCAAACCCACATCAGTGTGAACCTAGGCTTAGGGGCTGGTCCACACCAAATGCAGTCTAGTGCCTTCTTATTTTGCATCAAAAATGCATGGACAGCGTTTAGCATGGATTCCAATGCTCCTAGTTCACACCACTACAGGACATTCCAGTGCAGTCAATTAAAGTAGAACATGTTGCATTTTCTTCTGTATGAAACGTATCTGGAACACTGCTAACTGCATCAAAAACTCACCGGAATGCACGTCCTGAGCTGAAGGAAAAAGGAGAAAACAAAAAACACAGGAACACATCAAAAAAAGCGCATGGAGGAACGCACCCGGAACACAGAAATTGTGGTGTGAACAGGCTCTTATATAAAGTGAAGGTGGGGGGGGGGGGTTGCCAACTCATCCCTTTAAAACTGAACACCTATTGATTACACAGGTTCTGTGGCTGATTAAGGTGGTAAGTAAAACGTACTTGGTGCCTAAGGCCCCTTTCACACGAGGCGCTCCGTCCGCCGGCTCAGCTGGAGATCAGTCCGTTGATCTCCGCTGAGCCGGCGGATGACAGGTCCCTATCTGCTCACTGAGCGGGGAGGGGCTTGTCAAGCGCCGCTGCCGCCTATGGAGGGATCAGGTGAAAACGGACAGCATGTCCGTTTTCATCAGATCTCACCCGATCCGATAGCGACGGACCTGGACGTAGGGCCATCCGTCTGCTTTTAGCGGATCAGACCGGGTCGGATGTCAGCGGACATGTCTCCGCTGACATCCGTCGCTCCATTGACTAACATGGACTAACATGACAGGCAGACCCAAACGGTCCGATCGTGTGAAAGGGGCCTTATCTGCATTAAATTAGCCTCAGGAGCCGTGTAATTCATATGTGTTGGGGTTTAAAGGGATGAGGTGGCAACTCTGGGGGGGGGTCTTTATTTCGTAAGTATGCCCATTGTTATTACAGGAATCCAAGACTGAATATTTAAAACCTTTCAGAAGCCCAATCATGACAAAGTCTCTTAAAACTGTGCGGAGCTCTGTTTGCTTATCTTCAACCGTCTTTTGCCCTTTTAATTGTTCGATAACTCACCCTTGTAAAACTGAGACGATCTTATACAGCAAAGTTTTTACGAGGAGTACAAAAAGGAGTGCCACTGAATACGAGAGCTGGAAGAGCAAAAGCCGTGATTGACTCAGAGGGACTTTGGAAAACTGAGGATATGAATCACATGGACTCCCCTAGGTTTGCACAGACAGAATACACAGACAACCGATAAAAAAACAGAAAATGACTCCTGCGCACAAGTGGTCGACCCAATAGATCAAAGGGATACACTGGCCTTGCTGCCCTCAAGGACGGGGAATCCTAGCAGACACAAAAATAAAAAGAGAGAGGGGCGCACCGGCCATGTGTATTATCTTTTGTAAAACATTTTGCAGTCTGCTGAGCTCTGATGAAGAAGGGACGAGCCCTTCGAAACGCGTTAGTGAGCAGTGTTTTATGAATTTTCCTCTGATAGACCTTTGGAAGGCTTTGTTCATCATTTTAACCACTTGTTGCAAGCTGATGTCCAAGGTTCATGGCACATGATACTCTACTGTTTGTGAGTAATTTCCTTTATCATTTACTTTAATAAATGTTTTACAAAAGATAATACACATGGCCGGTGCGCCCCTCTCTCTTTTTATTTTTGAGAATACACAGACACTGAGCAGAGAGCGGTGCAGCTAGACAGCGCACTCCTACTAGCTCAGGAAAACTGCAAACAGGTGACATAAATCACAGGGCCTGGCAAATGAAAAACTTTCACAAGCTGCTGTAGATGGGGGAATCATTAATCAGAGCTGCAATCACAGCAGGCAGTGTGCAACCTCCACTGCCAAGCACCATAGAGCTTTAATATATGCACAATCTTTAACTGTTCATGTGCCAGTCATTATCATCACAGATACAAAAAAAAAATGTTGATTACCACCCAACACATCTCCAGAACACAGCGTTTTGTACATTGCTCTGCGGCCTATTCAAAATGAATGGGCTGTGGTATGATAAAGAGTGTTGAGGTGCATGTGTCACTGCAGCTTAAGTAGGTGCAAATCCTTGGGCATAAAATGATTTTCAGCTCAAAAACACAATTGTTAACCTTCAACAGCAGCCCAAAATGTCAATTACTGGCACCAAATAAAGACAGGGCAACTTCCATGGAGCTTTACTGCCTGGCACAGGTTTGACATTTTTGAGCTGACAGGGAGAGAATACAAGAACTGTGCACACACCAACCATTGACAGATAAGGCTGAACCAATTTAAATTGGACCTTTAAAATAAAAATAAAAAACTATTGGCAAACAGGCTCTGCAAAGTTCTTTACCTGCCTGTGTGCCCTGTACACTGAGCTGAGCACACGCAGCTCAGTGTACAAATTTCAGCAATGCCAAAAGAAATTCCCACGTATGTACAAGTATAGTTTCAGTTTAACTACCTTAGCTTCCCATACAGGGGTTTCAGATCCTGGGAGGCGGGACGGGTTTATGATCATGTGACCACCGTGATTGGGTGTCACGGCTGTCACATGATCGGAGGCTTTCCGCTAGCAGCCAGTAACTGTGCCGGGATCACGCGGGGCATGTGCTCTTGGCACAGCTGGTTTTGCAATATACGCAAATATGCACCCACTCACCGAGAGGCCGCATATCTGCATGTTGTCAGCACCAAGAGGGTAAAAACACCCACTAATGACTGGGTCTGTGTTACTGTATTCTGATAGCATAGACTCCTATCCCTATACGGTTTAGGAGATATTTGCAAAAAGACAGGCACCGCTGTCTACGGCGCATGCGCTAGCAGCGATATGCCATTAGTGGCGGCTCCCGTGCGCATGCGTGGGAGTGACGTCATCGCGGCTCCGGCTAATCACAGCGCCGGAGCCATGATACCCGGAAAGAAGATGGACGCTCCGTAGCAGAGGGGACAGCAGTGACATCGCAGGCTCTTGTGTCAGGTAAGTGACACATAATGGGCTACTATGCGATGCATAGTAGCCCATTAGGCTTTACCTTTGCAGGGAAACAAAGAGGAAGTAAACCCATTAGGGTTTACTTCCTCTTTAACCCCCCTGGCGGTATTCCCGAGTCTGGCTCGGGGTGGATTTTACATACCAAAAGCGGTATCCCCGAGCCAGACTCGGGCTTGCATCGCAGGATCCAGGAAGAGTTTACTTACCTTGTCCCCTGGATCCTGCGATGTCTCCCCGCTGTGATCGGCGAGCCGCTGTGTCTCACTCGATTCACAGTGCCGAGCTCCGTTCCCTGCGAGCGTTGCGACGCACGGGGACGGAGTTCGGCGGTAAATTCAAAAGTGAAACACACAGTATAGATACAGCATACTGTAATCTTACAGATTATAGTACTGTATCAAATAACTACACATCCCATTTGTCCCTAGTGGTCTGCCCAGTGTCCTGCATGCAGTTTTATATATATAAAACTGTTCTTTCTGCCAGGAAACTGGAGATTGTCCATAGCAACCAAAACTGTCTCTTTACATCAAAAGTGGTTTTAGACCAGCTAGAAAAAAGCGATAATAAATTATAATCACTTGCAGAATTGAGCGATAGTGATTTGTGGGGAGATCCGTCATCAAACACTAAAAGTAATAAAAGCTAAAATTCTGGAACTGAGCAAATTTCAGTGTTTTTGATTTGATTACATTATTATATAATTTTTATTATATTATGCGTTTTAATTATTTATAGTTATTTATTATAATTTTTTATTTCGTTTTTCAAAATTTATCATACCCGGGATGTCTACTAGACTCTGGTTTGGACAGATTTACGTGAACTATTCCTAAGAATTACAGGCCTACAATATAAAACGCCAAATTTCTGTGCAAAATAATTGTACCGCTTTCAGCACCTAAAATCTGAAATAATCATACCGCCAGGGAGGTTAACAATAATGGTGGAATCCTCTAATGTATGGAAAGCGCAATAGGCTTCAATATTACCTAAATACCGGTCTCCGATACGCAACTTCACATATAATACACATTAGACTGAAAATAAGACATACTGTATAAAATTAAACTTAGCAGGGATGGTGGAGACCCCTCCTATAGATATTGGCTAAAAAAAAAAAAGGTCTTCACCAGTTTAGGCCAATATGTATTTTGCTACATATTTTTGGTTAAAAAAAAAAATCGCAACAAGCGTATATTGATTAGTTTGCATAAAATTTATAGCGTCTACAAAATAGGGGAAAGATTTATGGCATTTTTAAATCAGATTTTCTGATAAATTTGATTTTAGTTATTATATAAAATAATGAATGTGGGGGCCTTTTGGTGGGTGTGTTTTTTTTTTGTTTTTTGTTTTTTTTGGGGGGGGGGGCAGCATTTCATTCTTGGGCCCAGACAGCACAATGTCTTGGGCCGGCCCTGGCTGGAGGAATGTAAGAGAATGTAATGCAGACACAGGAATGAGGTGAATCAAAGATGGAAAATGCCACGCTTGTTACTACACAAACGGCTTACATTAATCAAAGTTTATCATCACACAGATCCCCCCACAACTACGTTCTCCACTAGAATGTTTAATATTTTACCGATACAGGTGTCAAATGAGATATTTCTGAAGAATGGTAAAAATTGAATTATATAAACACTTTATTCACAGGTCTTGCCAAAATGTTTTTTTACTATATGTTTTACAACATATAGTAAGCAGATTAATGGAGGGACATGTCAAGGGTTCAGGAACTTATTGGACACAAGGCATTGTAAAGGAGAAGAAATATGGAGGCTGCCATTATTGATTCATTTATTGTGATCTGTTTCTGAAACATACAAAGGACTGTTCCATAAAATGATGCACAGTCGTTATATGTATGCTCAGCTTTTTGCTTACTCTTTACTACTGTGTCATACAATTTAATAAACAGCTGAACAGTAGCTGTAAATCCTGACTGGATAACATTAAGTTTGCATGAGCATTGTGTACAAGTGTCCATTATTAAAAAAAACAAAAAAAAAAAAACACAACACTATCAGAATGGTTACTTCTCATCATTTACTGCACCCCAGTGCTGAAGATCTCTCGCAGCCACTTCCTGTCTGCATGCAATCCAACAATGGCCTCACAACATTTTTCATAGGGGGTTTACCTGTACCACTATTCAAGTACAAAAATCATTTTTTGGGATTTTTTTGGCAGCAGGGATCCCGGAAATGTAATTCCTGCAATGGTTGCAACCTGATCGGATGTGTCAGCAGGTGTCAGGGTTTTTTTCTTTCGGCAGGTCAGTGACTATTCGTCATCTTGATTGACATGGATCGCTGGTCGATGTGATTGATTGTTTGTGGATGTACATCATGGGACTTTAATAAAATAACTGTTTGTGTGGTTTTTTCAGGTTTACACTTTTTTGTGAATGATTAGGGGTATTATGTAAGCTTAACTCATTCACATCGGGTGGTGGTGCGGGGTTCAGAAAGGAGGAGTATACATGTTTAGATAAGGGTCTGGTATGTATTTTTGCATGGGGTTTCCCCTTTAAAATTCATAGCAAACCCGAAGAGCCTGGGATAGAATTTGGGAATGACATTGTGCTATTTTTTTTGTTTTGCATGGGACCCCTTTAAAACTCATACCAAACCTGAAGGGCCTAGTATGAATTAAGGTGGAACCTCCACGACGTTTCCCTTTTTTTTTTTTAAACACTGTCCCCAGGTGTGAAGGTGCAGGAATGGGAGTTATCTGAGGTGTGAAGGTGCAGGAATGTGGGTGATCTGAGGTGTGAAGGTGCAGGAATGTGGGTGATCTGAGGTGTGAAGGTGCAGGAATGTGGGTGATCTGAGGTGTGAAGGTGCAGGAATGTGGGTGATCTGAGGTGTGAAGGTGCAGGAATGGGGGTGATCTGAGGTGTGAAGGTGCAGGAATGTGGGTGATCTGAGGTGTGAAGGTGCAGGAATGTGGGTGATCTGAGGTGTGAAGGTGCAGGAATGTGGGTGATCTGAGGTGTGAAGGTGCAGGAATGGGAGTGATCTGAGGTGTGAAGGTGCAGGAATGGGAGTGATCTGAGGTGTGAAGGTGCAGGAATGGGAGTGATCTGAGGTGTGAAGGTGCAGGAATGGGAGTGATCTGAGGTGTGAAGGTGCAGGAATGGGAGTGATCTGAGGTGTGAAGGTGCAGGAATGGGAGTGATCTGAGGTGTGAAGGTGCAGGAATGGGAGTGATCTGAGGTGTGAAGGTGCAGGAATGGGGGTAATCTGAGATGTGAAGGTGCAGGAATGTGGGTGATCTGAGGTGTGAAGGTGCAGGAATGGGAGTGATCTGAGGTGTGAAGGTGCAGGAATGGGAGTGATCTGAGGTGTGAAGGTGCAGGAATGGGAGTGATCTGAGGTGTGAAGGTGCAGGAATAGGAGTGATCTGAGGTGTGAAGGTGCAGGAATGGGAGTGATCTGAGGTGTGAAGGTGCAGGAATGGGGGTAATCTGAGATGTGAAGGTGCAGGAATGGGGGTGATCTGAGGTGTGAAGGTGCAGGAATGGGAGTGATCTGAGGTGTGAAGGTACAGGAATGTGGGTGATCTGAAGTGAGAAGGTGCAGGAATGGGAGTGATCTGAGGTGTGAAGGTGCAGGAATGTTGGTGATCTGAGGTGTGAAGGTGCAGGAATGGGGGTGATCTGAGGTGTGAAGGTGCAGGAATGGGAGTGATCCGAGGTGTGAAGGTGCAGGAATGGGAGTGATCCGAGGTGTGAAGGTGCAGGAATGGGAGTGATCCGAGGTGTGAAGGTGCAGGAATGGGAGTGATCTGAGGTGTGAAGGTGCAGGAATGGGAGTGATCTGAGGTGTGAAGGTGCAGGAATGGGGGTAATCTGAGATGTGAAGGTGCAGGAATGTGGGTGATCTGAGGTGTGAAGGTGCAGGAATGGGAGTGATCTGAGGTGTGAAGGTGCAGGAATGGGAGTGATCTGAGGTGTGAAGGTGCAGGAATGGGAGTGATCTGAGGTGTGAAGGTGCAGGAATAGGAGTGATCTGAGGTGTGAAGGTGCAGGAATGGGAGTGATCTGAGGTGTGAAGGTGCAGGAATGGGGGTAATCTGAGATGTGAAGGTGCAGGAATGGGGGTGATCTGAGGTGTGAAGGTGCAGGAATGGGAGTGATCTGAGGTGTGAAGGTACAGGAATGTGGGTGATCTGAAGTGAGAAGGTGCAGGAATGGGAGTGATCTGAGGTGTGAAGGTGCAGGAATGTTGGTGATCTGAGGTGTGAAGGTGCAGGAATGGGGGTGATCTGAGGTGTGAAGGTGCAGGAATGGGAGTGATCCGAGGTGTGAAGGTGCAGGAATGGGAGTGATCCGAGGTGTGAAGGTGCAGGAATGGGAGTGATCCGAGGTGTGAAGGTGCAGGAATGGGAGTGATCCGAGGTGTGAAGGTGCAGGAATGGGAGTGATCCGAGGTGTGAAGGTGCAGGAATGGGAGTGATCTGAGGTGTGAAGGTGCAGGAATGTGGGTGATCTGAGGTGTGAAGGTGCAGGAATGGGAGTGATCTGAGGTGTGAAGGTGCAGGATTTGGGGCGATCCGTGGTGTGAAGCTGCAGGAAATTATGTGATCTGAGGTGTGAAGGTGATTTGGGGTGATCTGAGATGTGAAGGTGCAGGTGCAGGAATGTGTGTCATCTGAGGTCTATAGTGGAGGAATTGGGGTGATCTGAGGTGTGAAAGTGCAAAGCTCAACAATAATTTCATACTATTATTCAAGTCTTATACTGCATTTACTTTATAGAAATTCCTTTTTGTGATTGAGTGTGTGAAGTTGATTTTTTTTTTATGTAGCTGTCACCTCTCAATTTCTGTGAAAACATTTTTGCGGGAAAATATGCTAAAAAGGTTGCCTACCCCTGGTCTAGACCATGAAATAATTAAGAAATGTATTTTTTAGTGAATTGAGTATTGATGCTAATATTTAGTTTTTGTGATATTTACTGCAGGTAAATACTGCAAATGCAGAATTTAACTATGCTGAACTGATATTGCATGCAATATGTCCTATAAAGCAAAATGTTGCATGCAATAAAGTCAATTGACCCCAGTATCCTTTCATTAAAAGAACAGGCTATACATCTGCTTGTTTTATCAAGACTATGGAACTAACCCAACCTTTTACCAAGTTTTTTAAAGGATTATTTTACCACACTCTGTACAGTACTTTATGTTCTTAGAGAGAAGAGCACTATAAAAAAATAAAAATAAACTATTATTTAAATAAAGGCCACTGTGTCAACACTGACCGACATGCAATCCAACCAGAAAACCCCCAACAAGGAAGACGCCAGTCGGACTCCCAGTAAGAGCTCTCGACAAACATTGGGAAAAGTGGCCTAGCTGCCCTGTGAATAGAAGCCTTTGTGTCATTCCTCCCTCAGCACTCCACAATACTCTTGCTAAAACGGTTTACAGCCAGCCTTTTAAAGCCTCATTAGCCTCCACAAATTAATCTTTGATGTATACACACAAGAAGTTGAAAGCTTTGAAGGCCCCGCACGAAGCAGAACCTCAACTAGAAACAAACAGCAAGTCCTGTCACAGGACGGAGGGTTGAGGGATAGATATAATTAGTGGCATGGCGAGCCCCCTCATGGCACAGAGCGTATCCGCTGCAAAATGTCATACGAGGCTGTGGGTACCCAAACTTCCCCGCCGCCTCCAACTGGGAGCCATACTGGACTGAGCCACCATTCCAGTCACGCCAATTCCTCTGGCGCCCAGAAAAGAAAAGGCAAAGTCTATAGGTCGCTTACGGGGGCTGCAATATTGGAAGCGTGAACTCGTTAGCAGAGGTGTGAACAAATCAGCAATAACACAGAAAACTCGCAGTAGATGGGTGAGTGTGAGATAAAACAGGCACACTGGGCTCCGGGGACTGGCACTGTACGAGACTGTACTGGGGAGGCTGGGAGCGAACAAACAGAGGAAAGCATAGACTAACAAAGCTTGTTATGGTGAATAGAGGGCCAGGCACGGAAATTTCCACTGAGCTACACAGGAAAGAAACTCAAATGAAAGAGAAATTATCAAGAAATGCTCTACATAATACCAGGTCATAGGACATATACAACAAATAAGTCTTCTCCTCAGAACAGGCCTCCGTAACAAGCTTGCAGACCTTCTTTCATCATCATCATTATTATTATACAGAATTTTTATATCACAAACAGTTTGCACAGCGCTTTACAAAATGAGGACGGACAATACAGGCACATCAGCAGAATTAATTAATTTATACCATGGCACATGTACTTCTAAATCTGGAGTCCGACCAACAGCTATATGCACATGTCCACTCATGTTTTTAGATTGCAAGCTCCAACGAGCAGGGTCCTGATTCCTCCTGTACTGAATTGCACTGTAACTGTACTGTCTGCACAGTCTGTGTTCTTGGGGGAATACCTCCCGTGAAGGACTCGCGCTGGCTCACTACCAAGCCAGCTCTGTATGTCCATTGACACACAAAGCGCGGTTCGGCCCCACCCCCCACCCCCACCCCTCATTGGCTGTGATTGACAGCAGCGGGAGCCAATGGCACGAGACCCCCAAGAGAACTGCTGCTCTTGTGCACATCGGTGGATCGAGATCGGGCTCAGATAAGGGGGGCTGGGGGGTAGCTGCACTCAGGTGGATTTTTACCCTAATGCAGAAAAGGTATTAAAGTAAAACCTTCTGCCTTTAGAACGACTTTCAGACATTTCCTCCTTTCTTCATCCGGTCATACTGCAGGTAATACACTTCCTATCTTGTGTTGTCAACACTCACTCACTGCACTGTATCCTTGGAGGAACAGCATCGTCACCCTAAAATAGGGAGTGTGTTATTATTACAGAACACGACCCCCCCCCCTTTCCAAAATATAGGGGGGGGTGTTCAGTAGTCTTTAGATAGAACTGGAAACATTGCAAATGGATAATAGTAAAGCAAAGGCAGGATCACCAAGTTTTTTTTTTTGTTTTTTTTTTGCAATTATCAAAACAAAAGCCTTTTGAGAGTGTATTTACCAGATAAAAATGGATCAAATAAGAGAAGCTCATTGTTAGAGTGTGATGCACTTTAAAAAGTGTTAACAAACACAGGACCCTGCATTCACTATATCTGGTCTCACACAGTACACAGAACATGGACATGCAATCATTTTAGTAAAGAAACTGCTAAATTCCTTTTCTCATGAGCAGTTAGAGCAGTCTTGTGACTTCTAACAGTGATTGGTTAAAGCTTGAAGGAGGAGTTTCATACTGCACTGAACTGTCCTTTCAGAATGTAGGACCCCCCTGACCCTCTGTCTGGACAGTGCTGATCACATGCACCCTCCCAAGAAAAAAAACCTACCCAGCCATACACACCAAACTGAGCATGTGCAGCCTGACTCCATAAACTCTGTCTTATCCAGACCTGTTATGGAGTCAGTGGAAGAAGAGGAGGATTTGTGCATACAAGATCACACAGCCTTTTTGCACAATGCAGAGGATTAACCCCTTAGGTTCCACAGGGAGTATAACAAGCTTTATTGCATATATAGAATGATTTTACTGTTGTGGGTTTAGTAACACTATAAGGCAGTGGTTCTCAACTCCTGTCCTCAGGACCCCACTAACAGGCCAGATTTGCAAGATAACTGAAACAGGTGATATCATTTGCTGCTCAGTGGCTGCAGTATTCTAGTCTGCATCTCTCCAAGGTAATACTTAAAATCTGGCCTGTTAGTGGGTCCTGAGGACAGGAGTTAAGAACCACTGCTTTAAGGGCTAGTTATCACATGTTGTGCCTTTGGGAGCTTTTTAGAGGCATTTGACAGGCAGTGGGGAAGCTATATGTTGCATGCTCGCCACATGTTTTACCCCCCTAAATTCTGCACTAACACGCCGCAACCACATGCATTTCAATGCAGCTGTGGTGCCCCATTCACATAAATAGGCAGCATTTAGTGGATGGTAGTGACAGCCAAACACAACAAGGGGGGGGGGGGGGGGGGTACAATTCTTGTCATGGTATGCATACACACCTGATGGCTGCCTTTGCAGCTTAAGAAGGAGTGGTTGGAGGGGCCAATAAACTATGGCTCCGTGGTGTTTTTACTGGCTTCCCAAACAGCAAGTGTAAATGAGCCATTACACAACAGATCCTCAACTGAGTACTTACTCCTGGAGATGCAGTAAGAGATATATCCCGCAGGATATAGAGATACTGAACTGTACATGTTTTGCTAAGCAGCAGATTAAAAGGGAAAACCTTGCAGTCTCCGGATTAGAACCTGAAGACAAAGAAATATGACAACACCTCCGTTATCTAGAGTCAGAACTCTGTAAGGCATTGCAGTAATGACCCCCTGTGGGCAATTTTTTTATTCCCAATTATTACAGCCACTGCAAAGTCTTATGGGGACAGCGTTTTTTTTTTTTTTTTTTTATTCACCTGTACTTCATGTGCTACAACGAGATTAGATGTGATCTCTAACAGGGCTCTGCTAATAAAAGGAGCAGTGTGAGACTGAGCGATTTCTACAGCTCTGAAAGGCGGTGCAGCCGGGGAACTGGAGACGGGCGCTCTCCTGTATAATCAGGTCCAATTACGGAGAGCGTGGTCCTCATGGCAAGACTCCATGGGATCCATCAGGCAGCCGAGCTGGATGGAAAAGCTGCCAGCCCAAAGTCTAATGGGGATAATAAAGGAAATGCGCTTTGCAAAGTAGGAGAACAGCAAACAAAAAAGAAAGATGAACCACAAAAAGGTGCATCTTACTTGTGTATGAAAGATGAGCTTACCACTTATCGACTATATAGAAGCCAATAAAAATCTAGCATGTTTATCCTGACCATATGAGACACCCAGACAGCTTCTTCCCACAGACATTAGACAATCTTCGATCAATCCTGCTAAAATATGGATGTCTCCGGCCACCTTCAGACAGGAGCAGGGAACTCATGACAGATTGTTGGGTGGGTGTGGAGGATAGAGGGGCAGTCAGACAGAATATAATTCCCCCCCGATGAAGAAAGATCAGATCATAGATATTTAGTGCATGTGCACAAAACTGCAAGGTGATCTGGGGTTTCTCCAAATGTGCTGCAATTTGCTCCACTGAATCCAATGTCCACCAATGGGAGCCGATGAGGAAAAAAAGGACAGCTGGTGCATCAAGCTGGGAGTAACAGTGGAAATTGAAGGCTTAAAGTATATCTAAAATATCACCTTGTAAAACAACCCATTCAGTTTAAAATAGAAATGAAAGGCAAAACACTTGTGTATTGATATAAAAAAAAAACATTATAAATACTATATATATATGTGTGTGTGTGTGTGTGTGTGTGTGTGTGTGTGTGTGTGTGTGTTCACATACCCTCTGTTGTCAGCTTCATAAGGAACTCAGAGATCTAGGGGAGGAGAAACAGCAGTACACTGGTCTTCCCAGTGAATGGTTGTGGTTGTGGGGGGGTGGGCATGTCAGATGAAACCTGATCTTTGGAGGAGAGGAGGCTGAGTTCTCAGCACAGCCAGAAAACTGACCACGCTGTGCTCTCATGCTTAGTGTAGTTAATGTTTACTAGGAAAGTAGAGTGACTGGCAGCAACACCAGGGATTTCACACAAAGGAAGCAATACAAAGAGAACAGGATATTTATCATACAAGTACATGGTACAGCAGTCACATATCAGGGATATGAAATGTTGGTTTTACATATTCTTGAAAGCTCAATTCTAGCCAAATCGTTTAGATTTAGTTTTAGGCAAAGTGGGAAAGGTATAGAACCCCTGCCAGATTTGCATTGTGGCCCAAGTGCCTGTTGAAGAGATTATCCCCCCTCCTTGTCGGGTGGGAATCGATTTAATTTTGGAACATATACAACAAAGCACATTTTTGTTCAGGCGCAACTTCACTCTCTCAATCAACATAGACTATTTTTCATTAGTAAATAGATAGGAAAGTATCTCATATTTACTTGTTTTGAACTTTCTTTTTTACATTTCTACTGATACTTTCTGGTTTCTTGCCTGGGCAAATGATGTCATACATCCTGGGAGTCTTCAGGAGGGGTTTTCTCATCAAGGCACACCCTCCTGGCCTGCATGCCTGAGCTAAGGGCAGATGGATTTCACGGGAAGTATACGCTACATGAATCATCTGCCCTTACTCAAATGGCCACAGCCAGAAATGCTAGGGGGCGATTTCTCAGCAAAATAAAGCATTGAGAGCATGATGCATGGAGAAATTTGTATCGAATATAAAAATGTAATTGAATCGTGTTTTTGGCTTGTGGTGGTCCGATGCAATGTAGTTCCGCTTTAATATTGTTACTTTATGTCCATTTCAATGCTAATAAAAGCTCTTCTGGTTAATAAAAAAAAAAAAAATATGGCTGGAGCTAGACTTTACTGGGAGTGCTTATGTCATTCAGCAATTGTTGTGAAGGCCTTGTTCTTGCTGGCGTGCTACAGTGTACACGTGTGTGAGGGCCGTGTTTGCACGCATAGGAATGCACATGGGTTCCGTGCATCCCTGTGCAGGCAGTCCTATTCATGTCAGTTGGGACTCAGCAGCTGCATGGCCACAGCTACTGCTCCTAATCTGACATCCATGCGGGTGCGTGGCCCCAAACACAGTGTGCGTCAATGCTGTGCCCCCACACAGCTGGCAAACTGGGAGCTGCTGTTGTGTCCCAATTGGCACAAACGGGACTTCCTGCATACGGATGCATGGATAACCTGTGCATCCCTGTGCAGGCAAACACAGCCCTTGCATGGGAGTGCGCTGTAGTAAATGGCATTAGGAGATAAAAAATTAGGAGGAAAAAAAAAACCACACAAATGGAAAGGGTGGGGGTAGTCCATGTGCTCTTTGTAGTGTGACGGAGGTTGGCATCTACATTTATAATAAGAGTTAGCAAGAAATTAACCTGAAAGGTGGTTGGCAACAATCTGGTAGGTGCGATACCTTGAGTAACCTGACATCTAACACGGTGACTCTCGTTTCCCAGGAATCATTTTCTGGTTAGAGGAAGTGGTTTTGAACATTATCAATGATGGTTGAGACATTATGAACATTCATCGGTGTTTATGAAATCTTCCATTTGTAGGAGATCATTTATTCTCGATAATTACAGCTGTTTTTTTGTTGGGTGCGCTTCTTTCCAAAGAACCAGAAAACAGTCAAAGAAGCTTTGCATACACGTTCAGGCCAATATGTCATGTGTAAAGGGATTAGAAGCTGGATTGTCTCCTACGTGTAAAATCTGTTGTAAGGTATGACCCATTTATTTGCATTGACAAGCCCATTCAACTTGGTTTGCATTAACCACTTCCTGACCGCCTCATAGCAGATCTACTGCTACAGGGCAGCCGTTCTGCACGGGATCACGTATATATACACCTGACGCTGCACTTCCGCCTGGGGGGGGGCGACTACTCACAGTAGAAGCCAATCTGGGGGGCAATAGATGTCCGCTGGCACCCGCCGAACATCAGGCAGAGATACAGAATGGAGCTCTGCTTATGTAAACAAGACAGATCTCCGTTCTGACAGGGGAAGTGATGGATTGTGTCCCTGCAAAGTACCTCACACGCTACACAAACACTAGTTAGGTAGGCCCACGGTTAACCCTTTGATCACCCTAGATGTTTAACCCCTTCCCAGCCAGTGTCGTTAGTACAGTGACAAGCATATTATTTTTTAGCACCAATCACTGTATTGGTATCAATGGTTCCCACAAAGTATCAAAAGGTCAGTTGGTGTCTGATTATTCGCCGAAATATCACAGTCCAAACAAAATACACTTATTGGGATTTTTTTTTAACCAAAGTATGTAGCAGAATACTAATGGACTAAATTTATGATGAAAATTTACTTACTTTTTTTTATTTGATATGTTGTATAGCAGAAAGTAAAAAAAAATCTTTTTTTTTTTTTTTTAAATTGTAATTTTTTTGTTTATAGCACAAAAAATAAAAAAATGCAGAGGTGATCAAATACCACCAAAAGAAAGCTCCAATTGTGGAAAAAATAGGACATAAAAGGAGGTAAATCTTCTGGTAAAGTGATACTAAACAGAGAAGTGTTAATTGCCACAATTCATTCCCATAAATTGTATCTATCTATCTATCTATCTATCTATCTATCTATCTATATATATATATATATATATATATATATATATATATCTATATATATTCATTGCCTCTGTTTTTTTGTTTTGTTTTTTTTTTTATAATCCTTCAAGTACCTTTTTTCTGTAGCGCTGGTGTGTGGTCACATGATCTTTCCTGTTCTTTGGGAGGGGCTTCTATTACTCTCCTGATGTATGCTCTCTACAGTGTGTGTCTGACCAGCCCTCATAAGAACTGTGCCAATCACATGATTAAAAAAAAAAGTTTCATAAGGGCAATTAAAATTAAATTGTACATATCAAATAACGGTTTTACAGATCCCAAAAAAACATTTGAACATCAAATGTGTATTTTTTGTGCATTAATATGGTATAGGCAGAGGCGAAGATGACTGACACTAGCTTTAATTTTGTTCAGACAGCATCTGCATCCAAGAATTTTTTTTTACTTTAGAGGCATTAGAAATTACATTTGATATATTTAATACAGATTTATATTAAAAGTAAGCTTTTTTGTTTTAGTGAATGTAATCAATCAGCAGATTATATCCCACCCCCATAGTGTTTAGAAATAGGGTATGGAGGGGGAGGAAGGGAGGGGAGTGTCATTTATCCCTGTGTACACACCCACATGTGTTACTCAATAGGTACGTAGTCTGCACAGATAGGAAAAAGGAGGAAATGAAGAGTTTAGAAGGGAACTGAAACTGAACATGCTCAGTAGAGGACACCAGCTGGTGTACACAATCTCAACCTGCAGTGGGGACACAGAGAAGGTGGGAGAGACAGCTGAAGGCAGGATCAACCAGGTAAATATTTCACTCTACACAAAACAAATGCTTTTAAAGGCTTTGTAAGCATGAACACTCTGTTATATAGCATGTAATGGGAGTTTAATGGCATTTTAATTATATAGATCTCAAATATAAAAAGACATAAAAGAGTAGTGTATTGGAGATTAGTACCTCTACAATTTCCTGCCTAGCATTAGCGCCTCCCTGCATAATTTAATTTATTATTTTGAGCCTTTTAGGGATGGAGAACCCCACTGCACAGCTCAAAACTACACTTCTTCCAATTATAAAATGATTTTAATGTATTTAATGTACATTTGAAGATCTTTCCATGTCAAGAGCCTAAAAAATATATATAGAGCCACCTGCAATCTAGGAAACTGGTCAAATGAACTAAACTGAAAATCTATGCCTGCTCAGAGATAAATTACTAAAATACTCCATCTTCATTTTCCAAGCGACTGAAAAGACGGAAAGGCCACAAAGTACATTACTGTATGACGTCATCTAACCGGAGAGATGGACTGTCCTTGAAAGGATCACCATACGTCGTGCTCATGGCAACAATCTCTTCTGATTGGTATTCAGGTAATGTGCTCTGAAAGGAATGCTCAACAGGAAAATAAAATGACCAATAACTATATAATGAAAGGGCATAGTCAAACAATCTATTAAAGTCACCAATAAGTGGTCAGTTTAAAATCCAATTCCAATCCTAATCCAATGCAAGTTCACAAGTTCACTTATGACCTTCTACAAAGGAGCTACAAGAGTGCATTTAAAGTGTCCTAAGATACTCTTCTTATATACCTGCCGCAGATTCATTTGATGAGACACTCGTTTAAAAACCCGGCAGTTTCATCACTTGACCTCTGGAAGGTTTTACCTCTTTTATGACCAGGGCATTTTTTTGCTATTCAGCACTGTACTAATTTAACTGGCAATTTAGCAGCCATGCAACATTTTACACAAATTACATTTATATAATTTTTTCACACAGAGCTTTCTTTTGGGTGATATTCAATCACCACTGACTTTATTTGTTATTATATAAATGGAAAAAAAAAGACTTAAAATTTTGAAAAAGAAAATATTTTCTACTTTGTTAAAAAACATATCCAATAAAAAAAAAGAAAAAAAAAACACATTTCTTCATAATTTGGGCCAAAATTTATTCTGCTATATGTCTTTGGTATAAAAAAAATATCCCAATAAGTGTATATTAATTGGTGTGCAAAAGTTATCTACAAACTCTGGTACATATACTGGAATTTACGCAGCTATAGACGCAATACTGTAACTGTGGTAGAGCTGCACAATTCTGGATAAAAAGAGAATCACTATTTTTTTGCTTAGAATAAAAATCACGATTCTGAAGAACATTTTTACTTTAAAGATTTATAACCCCTGAACATTGGGTTATCAAACAAGATGGCAAAATAATTAAGACCTAATACTCATTGCTTCAATCAAATTTAAAGAAATGTAAAAAAAAAAAAAAAAGAGATACATCTCTATCTCCCACTGACTTCATTTGCAGACCAAAGTTCATCCCTTTCATCTGTAAGTGAATAAAGGGAAAGATCCGTTTTTTTAACCTGTCTCTTTCAGCACAGAGCAAGCTACTTTTTTTTTTTACTTTTTACATGGATCGTGGAAATGCTGGATTAAGACCGTGTGTGTGTGTGGGGGGGGTGTCGAATCGAGATCACAATCTTAACGATTAATCGTGCAGCTCTAAATGGCGGTGCTCAGTGACATATAGTGGGATTGTGATAGGGTGGCAGGAAATCTGGCACTAACTGACCCTGGCTGGGAGGGTCACCAACTGACCTTGACATCGCTAGTAACACTTAGGCCCCTTTCACACTTATACGACTTGTCCCACGATTTTGTACTGCAAAATCGTATGACAAGTCATTCTCCATGATTTTCAATGACTACCATTCATATTGGCACGACTTTAAGTCGTGCCGACTTGAAAGTAGTCCCTGCACCAAGTCTTAAATGAAAAAAACGGCGTGGGTTCCCCCCCAGGGGCATACCAGGCCCTTAGGTCTGGTATGGATTGTAAGGGGAACCCCCCTATGCCAAAAAAACGCCGTGGGGGTCCCTGCAAAATCCATACCAGACCCTTATCCGAGCATGCACCCCGGCTGGTCAGGAATGGGGGTGGGGACGAATAACCCCCCCCTCCTGAACCGTACCAGGCCGCATGCCCTCAACATGGGGGGGTGGGTGCTTTGGGGCGCCCTCATCGGGTGATGTTAACCACATCCCCTTATGACGGCACAGTCCCAGCATGCCCCGGGACTGTGACGGCATAAGGGGGCGGGGTCACCACCTATATAAGTCCTATCGGAGCGCTCCGAGAGCATTCCAGCCGGAGAGAGCATTGTTTCAACATCGGGAGAAGAGAAGAGGGAAGAAGACAAGAAGACAAGAGGGCAGAAGCCCGGGCCACCACTAGCAAAAGAACTGCAGAAGATAGCGGAGGAGCCAGCAGAAGATCAGGACACCGGGAGGAGACGCCGGAGAAACGCCTGAAGTCGGAAGAAGACCCCGGAGCTGCCTAATAAATTACTTTAAAAACCTGTATACTGTGTTTTTTCATTGACACTTTTTTCCCTAGGTAAATGGGTAGGGGTACAATGTACCCCTTACTCATTCACAAAGGGTGGGGGGCCGGGATCTGGGGGCCCCCTTATTAAAGGGGCTCCCGGATTCTGATAAGCCCCCCGCCCGCAGACCCAAACAACGAACGGCCAGGGTTGTCTGGAAGAGGCCCTTGTCCTCATCAACATGTTGAGGGCATGCGGCCTGCTACGGTTCAGGGGGGGGGGGGCGCTCGCTCGTCCCCATCCCCATTCCGACCGGCCGGGCTGCATGCTCAGATAAGGGTCTGGTATGGATTTTGGGGTGACCCCCATGCCGATTTTTCGGCGTAGGGGGGTTCCCCATACAATCCATACCAGACCTAAGGGCCTAGTATGCCCCTGGGGGGGGAACCCACGCCCGTCTTTTATTTAAAATTTGGTGCGGAGTTCCCCCTTATGATTCATACCACCTATATGTTTTCGTTTGTTAATGGCAAAGTCGTACAAAGTAGTACTACTCCCAAATCACAGCAAAATAGCGGCTGTAAAATCGCGCGACTTTGAAGTCGTATAAATGTGAAAGGGGCCCAATACAGTGATTATACTGTACACCGACACTGTACTACTAATGACACTGGCTGGGAAGGGGTTAACATCTAGGAGCAGGTAACGGGTTAATTGTGTGCCTAACAATGTGTAACGTGTGCTGCTTTTACTTACTAATCTGCTGTTTTTTCTCACTGCTTTTCAGGGAGGAAAAACAGCCAGATTGCTGTTCCTATGTACTCTGAGTTCTGTGTGGTTGTAAACAAAGAAATCTGTGTGTGATTTAACACCGCCGATCAAATAGGTTTCAGCTGGAGTCATTGGCTGAAATCTGCTGCCAAATTCATGCTGTGTCCAATCAGAGCAGGGATCAGCAGGGGGCGCGAACATGCACGCCCCAAACCCAGAGGAAGGTCGGTCATGTACATGTAGATGACTGTGCCTGTACCTGCTGCTCTTTCGCAGTATATTCATTTTGAGCCATTGGCAGATGGTTAACCGCTTCACAACCGCCCACTGCACATGTGCTCTGTGCCAGATCATGTACCTAGTACATGATCTGACACTTACGGGTCTGCAGCGCATGCACCGCCAACGACCTGCTCCCAGTGTGATCATGCACAGCGGGAGCCCAGGGGCAGGTACTGTGGGGACTCAATGTCAGTCGGCATCCACCGATTTAATACAGAGGGAAAACAATGATCTGCCTATGTAAACAAGGCAGACCTCTGGTCTGTCAGTAGGGAAGGCATTGATCTTGTGTTCCTGCTAAGCAGGGACACGGATATATTCCCTCCCTTAGTGGTAGCACCTCCCCCACAGTACACAAACACAGGCTAGGAAAACATTTAACCCTTTGCTTGCCCCTGCTGTTAACCCCTTCCCTGCCAGTGTCATTAGTACAGTGACAGTGTATATTTTTTTTAGCACTGATCACTTTATTAGTGTCAATGGTCCCCAAAAAGTGTCAAAAGTGTGTCAGTGTCCGATTTGTCTACCACAAAAGCTTAATTAAACTGACCTATTGCCGTTACCTTTAAGAAAGCAGTCTATTTTTTTTTAAGTCCCCCCACCCCCAAAGCTTAGTTTTTCAACAGAAGCCAGTTGTGAGACCGGCTTCGGAGTTCAGCTATAATTTGTTGGTCACTCATGTCGAGTTCAGCTAAATAGTCTAGTCCATCTAACACTACCTTCTCCAGAAGATGCTGCTGTCCAAGGGTGTGTCTGTTACTCCTTCACAGATAGAGGGGACACCCTAACGGGCAGTACATACAGTATAAAAATTGGACAAAAATTTCTGTAACGATTGGTCGATAACGAGGAACGATTGGTCTATTATCTGTTCACAGGTACAAGCTAGAAATTTTTTATCGTAGGTTGATACAACATCCGATTTTCAGTCAGTGTGTACAGTATTTGTCCAGAAATAATCAAACATATTTGGTGCACGCGGCTGGGATTTGGGGAATCCTTGGTGTGCTGGAGACATTTCTCTACAGTTCCCAGCCTGTGGTCATTACAGCACCCCCGTTATTACCAAATAGCCATTTTCAGGAAAGTGTGCGTAGGTTTGGATCTGTGTGTGAATGGACACATGGAACAGTGGCTCGGGAGTGAGCCTGCTTACGTGCCCTCACAGCAGGGTGCTTGCTGCGAGGGCACTCAGCAGGAAGGAGGGGCTTGGAGCACCGGTGGGGGGGACCTAAGAAGAAGAGGAGGATCGGCTGCTCTGTGCAAAACCCCCGCGCAGAGCAGGTGAATATGACGTATGTTATTTATTTAAAAAAATAACAAGCCTTTAATATCACTTTAATGCAAAGAATGGATTTAAGTAAAAAAAAAAAAAAACTTAAGGCTTTAGAACCACTAACATTCTTTCCCTGTTCTCTTTCATTGTACCTAAAGGCCCACACAATGCTTTCAGGGTAACGCGGCGTCATGCACAATGCTTTCAGTGTAACGCGGCGTCATGCACAATGCTTACAGGGTAAAGCGGCGTCATGCACAATGCTTTCAGGGTAACGCGGCATCATGCACAATGCTTTCAGGGTAACGCGGCGTCATGCACAATGCTTTCAGGGTAAAGCGGCGTCATGCACAATGCTTTCAGGGTAACGCGGCGTCATGCACAATGCTTTCAGGGTAACGCGGCGTCATGCACAATGCTTTCAGGGTAAAGCGGCGTCATGCACAATGCTTTCAGGGTAAAGCGGCGTCATGCACAATGCTTTCAGGGTAAAGCGGCGTCATGCACAATGCTTTCAGGGTAAAGCGGCGTCATGCACAATGCTTTCAGGGTAACGCGGCGTCATGCACAATGCTTTCAGGGTAACGCGGCGTCATGCACAATGCTTTCAGGGTAACGCGGCGTCATGCACAATGCTTTCAGGGTAACGCGGCGTCATGCACAATGCTTTCAATGTAACGCGGCGTCATGCACAATGCTTACAGGGTAACGCGGCGTCATGCACAATGCTTTCAGGGTAATGCGGCGTCATGCACAATGCTTTCAGGGTAAAGCGGCGTCATGCACAATGCTTTCAGGGTAACGTGGCGTCATGCACAATGCTTTCAGGGTAACGTGGCGTCATGCACAATGCTTTCAGGGTAACGTGGCGTCATGCACAATGCTTTCAGGGTAACGTGGCGTCATACACAATGCTTTCAGGGTAACGCGGCGTTATGCACAATGCTTTCAGGGTAACGTGGCGTCATGCACAATGCTTTCAGGGTAACGCGGCGTCATGCATGACATGATGGTTTGGGGAACTTTGCTCTTTAGGCATCACACCGCTGAGTGAATGTAATTTATTGTGTGACTGGAGCTGTATTGTAATGTAGTTAAGCGCTGCCTTGCAGTACAGGATGGAATGTACCCTAGTTAGGCATTTATTTTTTTTAATATATGGAGCTTCATTTTATGCTTCAAAGTAAACAGATGTGCTGCACATAACTAGGAACTAAATTTCAACTTTCATTTAGAAAATACCCAAATCCTAAGTGACTGCTACAGACGACGACCTATCCTTCCTTTCCTGGCGTAGCTGCAAATCAGCCCTGGTTGGTTTGTATCATACAGGATGGGGAACGCAAAGGAACTGCAGGAGAAGCTGTGAACAATACAATGTACAAGTCCCAAAAGAGCAATAGGAACTTCATGAATTTCATTACCGCCACTAATCTCTACATGACCAGGCTGTGCAACACCGGCACAACATGGGGGATGGGATGGGGGGGGGGGGGTCTGCCATTTTGTGAAGCTGTGAACCAGAGCCAGGTGCTGCAAGACTTGCATAGGTTATCTCCAACAAGAAGCAAACATCTTGTGTCTCTTGTGGGGAAGGAAAAAAAAAAAGAAATCAACATATGTTCAACAAGACTATTGATTTAGATATTCTAGGATATTAGCGGCACGTTCAATTAAAGCAGAGAAGAATGAACATATTGGCTCAGCTTAGCACTAGTCAAGTACAAAATGGCTGCAGTCAAATTCTTACTTCATGGGGAGAAAATAACATTACGGTAAAATTGTATAAAGTGTTCTTGTGACATTGTTTTCAGTTTTCACAAATATACTTATCCCTGACAGGAATCCGAGTGTGGGAGGAAAAAAATAATGGAGCAGGCATGAGAATACCCAACATAGGCTTAAATAAAGAAATTGCATGTATACTGTGACGGAAAATAGTTATAATTTTCAACGTATCTGGCTGCGAGTAACAATGTGTATGGTTCAATGAAACTCTACTGTATTTAGAGAAAAGCAGTGCGCAGATATGTTATTCGCTCATCACTTTAACTATAGAAATAACCAATTAAAAAACAAGGTATCAGCGTTTCAACGGGCACTTAGTCCTATTCTATACACGTTATTTAACTCCTGACTCTTCTTAAAAGGACCAGAAAGAGGTCCCTGATGCCGCATATCTGTGTAGTCCTATGGTGGTGATAAGAGTGACAACCTCAGCCTAAACTCCAACCAGGCCACGCCCCAACGCGTTTCACTCTGCCCCACAGAGCTTAATCATGGGTATTAAAGGGACCATAGAGAGAAGTGTTTATAGATAAATCTTTGAGCTATACAGATTTATTCACGATCATAGTAGACCATGTAGAACTATTTTATGTTCCATGAATACTATTAAAGTAGTGCTGACCAATGCATTGTATTTTATACCAGATTAGCAGGAGGTTAAAAGAGGATCTTCACCCTAAAAACACACTGGGGTTGATTTACTAAAACTGGAGTGTGCAAAATCTGATGCAACTCTGCAAAGAAACCAATCAGCTTCCAGGTTTCAAAGTTTAATTGGAGAAAACGATTGGCTACCATGCACAGCTGCACCAGATTCTGAGTGCTCCAGTTTTTGTAAATCTCCCTCATTATCTCCCGTTGAAATCTTTCCCCTCTCCAATATTAGAAAGCCAACTTTTCTTTCTGTTTCTATTTACTTCTTTTGTCAATACCCACCCCCCTGCCTAATTCTCAACAAGGTGAGAATGAGGTTTGCAACTCCTCCCTCTAGCCTTCTGGAATAGTCACGTCTCATATCCCAGGAGGCAAGAGATCGCCAAACCGATGCGTCTGGAAAGGAGAGAAAAGACCAAGCATGTGCAAGATCACATCAAGCATCGTGATGATGAAGAAAAAAATGGCAGCGTTCAGGCAAGCATCAAATGATTGTCAATACGTTATTGGGTTGCTGTTTGCTTTCAGAGAACAGGACCACCTGTGCGCCAACCAATGTCTAATGGGTTACAGGCAGTCAATAGTTGTTATTTTATCCATCTTCTTGCCTCTCTCAAGGTTCCTGATCCATCCCTTAGGGGAGTGCTAGTTTTCAGAATTACTCTTGCAGACAGAAAAACATTTGTATGCATTTTAGTACATAGTTTATTTTTCTAATGTTTTCAACTATGTACCACTTACTGCTTCCACTTATTCTCTGGAGTGCGATAGCATGTTAATTATTGTTCTTGTACCCATGCCTACTTATGTATTGCTTGTGGAACTTTTACTGAATAACTTTAATAAAAAAATTGAAAGCGAAAAAAAATGGCAGCGTGTGCTATGAGAATTGCGGACGAGAATGGGACAACTCTGGATCTGATGGCCTTGTAAGTATATTTATTCTTCAAAAATAAGGCCACATTTATCACAAGACATCAGGACTTTTTTCTTCTCAATGGGTGAAGTGCTTCTCACTGCTGCCAGATATATTATTATGTTTTTATGTCCCAGAGCAGGGGTTCTTAATCTGGGGTCCATGAACCTTTAAGTGGTCCATGGATGCGTTTCAGGTGGTCCATGAGGGTCAGATAAAAAAATAACATTTCTATCAACTTTACAGTCCTCCCTTGTCCCAATCAATGGTTTCCCATCAAAATAAACTAAAGAAAACGCACCCTGCCACTGTTCGTAGCGTCTCTTGGCTTGTTGTTGGCTCATGTTTACCATTTAAATTTGTTATTGTTCTCTACACAACCGCCATCTTGTGCTACTCCATAATAGCAAGGGCCAATTCTTATTTTCTAGAAGGAGAGGATTTGGGCAAAATTGTTTTGTTTCATTTGTATAAGATGCATTTAATTTTTGTAGTGAGTGGCCATTACTTTTTGCATGAAAAGGAGTGAGTTTTTGGTTAAGATTCTTTACATTATTCAAACTTTGTGTAAGTCCTATACCTATTATATGTATGATGCAGTCAAATTTCAATAAAACAAAGTACATATATTCTTTGCATGCAAAGTTGTGTTTATGTGAATATTTCTGGGGAGAAGGAGAAGTATGAGCAGTTCTTTTGGCCATATGTCTCCTGGGGTCACAGAAGTGTACTTAGTTCTGCACTCCTGTATCTCAAATTCAGCCAACAGAGAGTTAAAGAAGAAGTAAACCCTGATGGGTTTTACTTCCTCTTTTGTTCCCTGCAAAGTAAAAGAATAATGGGCTAGTATGCAACGCGCCCTTTCTTCAGTGCGTATGCGCCGATTACGCTGGCGCAAGCGTATATGGTAAATATCTTCATGCAGGTTTAGGAGATATTTCCAGTACCTACAGGTAAGTCTCATTATAGGCTTACCTGTAGGGAAAAGTGCTATGTAAGGGTTTACAACCACTTTAAAGCCCGCTGCTTGCTGACACCACAGTAGGTCCAGGTTCTGCAGGAATCCTCCCCAGATGCCTAACCAACAGCTGGCTCAGGCCTCTCAGCAGGCCACTGAGAGCCTGAGCCAGCTGCTCCTACCCCCTGCACTGCAACAGCGTTGGCCACCCAATGGCCAAAGAAGGACGACACCAGGTCTGGAAGAAGAATCTGATAAGGTGGAAGTTGCAGCAATGGAGGAGCGACAGACAGCACAGCCGAGGTACTTGGATTATGCTGCAGTCTTGTAAGGCTCATTGTTTTCAGTTAAATTCTATAAGGACTACAGATCACCTCCCCTGTGCTACTGCTAGAAACACCAGCTGAAAATAAACAGAAAATAAGCTTAAAAAAGAAATGCAGCTACCACATCTAGGACCAGTAAAGCTGCAATATAATAAACGTCTTTTCTTGAATTTAGATATTCTTTAAACTGTGAAACGTGTACTAACATGAAAAAGTACTTCTATAGCCCATAGCAATCAGACAGAATCCTTGCTTCATTTCCAACTGCAGTGAAAGTTTCCCTTAGGTTTGTGTTAATGTTGGGATCTGTGCGTTTCTCCTCATTGAGGGCCGGTTCACGCCACAATTTTGTGATTGAGATGCTTTTCTGCATGCACATTGATGCATTTTTATGCATTGTCAATGCATCCCAGTGCGTTTTTCCGCTTTTTAGTGTCCAGTTTCCTGGATTATTTTTGCTTTAATGCATTCTGGTTCGTTTTTTGTGTGTTTTTAAGTGTTCCATGTAGCATGTTCTACTTTTCTTGGCTGCACTGGAAAGCACTACACTGGTGTGAAGTATGCCATTGGAAACCATGTTAACTAATGTCCATACATTTTTGATGCAGATTAAAAACACAGTGGACTGCATGTTGTGTAAACTGGCCCCCAGTCAATGAGAAAAAAAAAACTCAAGGGGTATACCCTGCTTAAAGAATTACTAAACCCACAACAGTAAAATCAGTCTGTGTGTGCAGTAAAGCATGCTTGTTATACTCACTGTGGAACCCAAGGGGTTAAACCTCTGCATTTTGTAAAAAGCTGTTTGATCCCGTCTTCTCTGATCCTCCCTTTGGTCCACAGTCCCCAAACCATCTCCTGATAAAACAGAGCCTTGGGGACAAGCTACACATGCTCACTTTGGAGTGTATTGATAGTTTTTTTTTTTCTTGGGAGGGTGCATGTGATCAGCACAGGGCCAATCAATACTGTCCAGACAGTGGGTCAGGGGTCCTGCAGTCTCATAGGACAGTCAGGTGGAGAATGAAAACTCCTCCTACAAGCTTTAACCACTTCCACAGCGGAAAGGATTTACAGACTTCCTGACCGGGCCATTTTTTGAGATACGGCACTGCATCGCTTTAACTGACAATTGCGCGGTCGTGCGACACTGTACCCAAACAAAATTGATGTCCCACAAATAGCGCTTTCTTTTGGTGGTATCTGATCACCTCTGCGTTTTGTTTTTTTTTGTTCAACTATAAACAATTAAAAAAAAAAAAGAAGAGCGGCAAATTTGAAAACAAAAAATGTTTTACTTTGTTATAAAACATTTCCAAAAAAAATAAAAATGTAAAATAAAAACTAATTTATTCATCAGTTTAGGCCGATATGTATTCTGCTACATATTTTTGTTTAAAAAAAATCCCAATAACTGTATATTGATTGTTTATGCAAAAGTTATCGTGTCTACAAAATGGGGGATAGATTTATGGCATGCTTATTATTTATTTATTTTAGTAGTGGCGGCGATCAGTGCTTTTTAGCGGGACTGTGACATTGCGGCGGACAGATCAGACAACTGACATTTTTGACACTTTTTTGGGAACCAGTGACAATATTACAGTGATCATTGGCTCCCCCCACTGGCCCATTGGAGCGCACGCGCCCACGAAACCGAGTTCCCGAGCAGATGTACACCTACTGCGATTTGCGGGATCGTGCCACCTTGCAGCAGTATAATGACGGCGGTTGGACAGTAAACGGTTAACCAGACACTGACAGAAGTCACAAGACTGCTAACTTCTGATGGGAAAAGATATTCAGCAGTTTATATTTACCAAAACTATTACATTTCCATGTTCTGTGTACTGTGGGAGACCAGATATAGTGACTGCAGGGTCCTGAGTTTAGTAACTATTTAAGAAGATCTTCTTTTTCCTTTCCAGTTCACTTCTAAGTGAAGGGAAGGGTAATGACAATACCATTAATCTAAATATTTCCATGCAGATCTGATTGAGCAGGAATACCTGTTTTGTTTTTTTTTTGCTTTCCAGTTCACTTCTAAAGCCTAGAACATATGATGAGAAAGTCTCATATCAAAAGTAAGGGGCTTACTAAAGGTATCAAAATTCTCATACAACAAGATACAACTTTGCGCATACGTAGCTACGTTCTAGCGTGTAATCGGAGACGTAATGTACGTGTGACCCGGCTTCTCATACAAGGATAAATAATATTCCACAGGCCTATCAACAATAACAGAATATTTTTCAAAAATGCAAACTATGATTTTTCTTCGTATTTTAAGAACATTTTTCGTTGTAGTCAATAAATTGTTTTCATTGCTTTTCTTCTTCTGAGTCTTTCTTCCATTTTGGATCATGCGTGGTCTTGTTGACTATCGTGATCCGATTGTGTTTTTTTTCATCCAACTTTTTCATCGTGTGTACTAGGCAATAATGGAGGAGGGTTAATGACATCACCATTAATCTGAATAGTTCCATGCCCATTTATTAATGAGGAAGTAAATTTCCATGTATTGCTTGTACCTATAGGTAGGCCTATAATACGGCTTACCTAAAGGTACTGTAAAAAATCTCCAAAACGTGCACCATTTAGGAGATATTTATGCATGCGATCTGAAGGAACGGCCACTCGTGCTGTTTTTTCAGAGTCCTGTGCCGTGACCGGCAGCTCCCCCGCGCATGCGTGGGAGTGACATCACCCAGCTCCGACCAGTCACAAAGCCGGAGTCCGAAGACCCAGAAGGAAGATGGGCAAAGATAGATATGGCCTTCAGCGGTGACGATGAGGGCTTTGTTTGCAGGCAAGTTTCACATAATATGTTAGTATGCGATGCATACTAGCACATTATGCCTTTACTTTTGCAAGTCAGGAAAAAAAAAATGGCGCTTTACTTTCTCTTTAACTGTACCATTCTTAAAGACTGCAGAGGTCCGCATTGATATACTTGGGTGAAAAAAAAAAAAAAAACACATTGTAACTTGACCAATTTGCAAATGATTGAGTCTTTGTTGTGAGTTGCCTACCCAGGCTTGTCTGAATCACCACCATGCTGTGATTTGCCACAATTCTATAGCCCATCTCAGAGTAAACTACCATGTGGTGCATGCTTTGTGATTGCTCCCTTCAATACAGAGCAGTAACCACCAATTATTAGAGGCCTCACCAACCTGTTGAGAAATATCTATAGCCGATAACAAGCACATCCAAAGCTTGAAAATGATTGTCTGTGCTTTTGTGTTCCTACAAGGCCTAACCCTGTTGCAAGCAATGCTCAAAACAATTGTACAGAGGTTTGGTTGTCCGCATCAAAAAAGGGTTAAAAAAAGAAAATTCATTAACACGACGACAGATTTATCTGCTCTAAAATTATGTGCGCTTAACAGAATCTGCAATCGACAGGAGGCATTGCCCTATTCCTGTTTGTTAGGGTTATGTGCAGGTTTTTATTTCCAGCGAACAATGGGCTCCACAGGGTACCAACTTATTACGAAAGAGGAGAAAAAAAGAGAAGCGAAAATGTATTGTTCTGGTGGTAAAACTCTGGAAAATCACAACTCCTCCTACAGGGAAAAACATACATAAAAACAAGGGGGGAAAAAAAAAAAAAAGACCGACCAAAATGTTTAAAAACATTAACTGATCTTTATCTGTAATGTTGAAAACCAGTGGTGGTCAACTTTCTTGATATGGGGGGCCTGACATTACCAAAGGGACACACAATACTCAGTGAATTTTCATTATCAGACACACAACAGCATATATTCAAAGACTATGGACATGATACAGAGATGGCCAGAGACTGAAAACATAATACAAAAAGGTATTCAGAGACTGTGGACAAGATACAAGAGATGGTCAGAGAACGCAGACAGGATACAAGAGATGGTCAGAGAACACAGGCAGGATACAAGAGATGGTCAGAGAACATAGACAGGATACAAGAGATGGTCAGAGAACACAGGCAGGATACAAGAGATGGTCAGAGAACACAGACACGATACAAGAGATGGTCAGAGAACACAGGCAGGATACAAGAGATGGTCAGAGAACACAGACACGATACAACAGATGGTCAGAGAACGCAGACACGATACAAGAGATGGTCAGAGAACGCAGACACGATACAAGAGATGGTCAGAGAACGCAGACACCATACAAGAGATGGTCAGAGAATGCAGACACCATACAAGAGATGGTCAGAAAACGCAGACACTATACAAGAGATGGTCAGAGAACGCAGACACCACACCATACAAGAGATGGTCAGAGAACGCAGACACCATACAAGAGATGGTCAGAGAACGCAGACACCATACAAGAGATGGTCAGAGAACGCAGACACCATACAAAAGATGGTCAGAGAACGCAGACACCATACAAGAGATGGTCAGAGAACGCAGACACCATACAAAAGATGGTCAGAGAACGCAGACACCATACAAAAGATGGTCAGAGAACGCAGACACCATACAAAAGATGGTCAGAGAACACAGGCAGGATACAAGAGATGGTCAGAGAACACAGACACGATACAAGAGATGGTCAGAGAACACAGACACGATACAAGAGATGGTCAGAGAACACAGACACGATACAAGAGATGGTCAGAGAACGCAGACACCATACAAGAGATGGTCAGAGAATGCAGACACCATACAAGAGATGGTCAGAGAATGCAGACACCATACAAGAGATGGTCAGAGAATGCAGACACCATACAAGAGATGGTCAGAAAACGCAGACACTATACAAGAGATGGTCAGAGAACGCAGACACCACACCATACAAGAGATGGTCAGAGAACGCAGACACCATACAAGAGATGGTCAGAGAACGCAGACACCATACAAGAGATGGTCAGAGAACACAGACACCATACAAGAGATGGTCAGAGAACGCAGACACCATACAAAAGATGGTCAGAGAACGCAGACACCATACAAGAGATGGTCAGAGAACGCAGACACCATACAAAAGATGGTCAGAGAACGCAGACACCATACAAAAGATGGTCAGAGAACGCTGACACCATACAAGAAATTGTCAGAGAACGCTGACATGATACAAGAAATGGTCAGAGACTGTGGACCTAATACAAGAGATGGTCATAGAATGCAGACATAATACAAGAGATGGTCAGAGACTGTGGACATGCTATAGAAGTTTTTGGAGACTGGGGATATGCTTCAGGAGACAGCCCTATGGAGACATTTACCATGAGGCTGCTAGAAGTCCCTATGATAACAGGCCAATAGGGAAACACAGATTAGTCTCTAAAGCACCCCCAAAGGACACACAAAGATTGCCAAGGGGCCATACGTAGCCCCAGGCCTCTGCTTGAAGCCCCAGGCCTCTGCTTGCAAACACCTTAAATGTGGTGACTGCTTTAGGCCTCATTTACACTTGCGATTAGGGCTGTCAATGGTTTCCCGTGAAAGGAATCTCCAGATTGCTGCGGCAGGAATCGCAGGTTTATGTGAACAGCTGCAGCCACTCAGTCTGTACAAAGCATTGACAGAAGCCACATCTGCTTGCATGTATCTGATTCTGCAATCCAGTGGTTACCCTCAGTTAGGGATAGAGGACCTGCCCTGCATACAGATTGCATCAAGGACCAATCATCTGTCCCCAACCGCAGGTAACCACTAGATGCCCAGATACAGCCGCCACTCCTGTCAGTCCGATATTGCTATGTACACACACATCTCCGATTCCTGCCGCAGAAATGCACAGATTCTTGCTACAGGAATCAGCTAGCGCCCCCAATCACAGATGTAAATGGGGCCTAAAGGCTGGTACACACCAACAGTTTTTTTTCATTCAACCTACTGGGCTGAACGTAAAAAAAAAAAAAAGGAAGAGCCCGGGAGGAGCCGCTGCACTAACAATCTAATGTTAGTACAGTCCCCCCCCCCCCCCCGCTGAGCTATTGGGCCGTTGGCTGAGAGAGCTGATTGGGTGCCGACTGGCAGACCTTTTTCGGCCAAGCCCCTTCGATAGAAGCCAGCCAAACGGTCAGCTTGTGTCAGACTGCAGCGCACACAGCCGAATACCGGCCAGTTTCTATTTAACTGGCCGATGCTGCCCTACATTCGGCCCGTGTTTACTTGGCTTTTGTGGCTAGGAAGACCTTAAAAAAACGTCTGGCTTCTGTCGAACCAGCTGCTGTACAAACAGGCTGAAGGTTTCTATTGAACTGGCCAATGCCGTCCGACATTTGGCCCGTGTGTTCTTTTTTCTGGAATATTTATTTTCCTTGTGATTCTGAAATAAACACGTTTCCAATTCTATGGTGACAACATTTACCCTTGTGGATCTGGACAACAGAAACAAGATAGGATTACAGAACCCTGCCTCTCTCCAATATTCTATAACATGGAGATCGTGGTTCTGTAGTTCTCAGAGCCAACTACTGACAATGTAACTGATAAAGATTAGAACAGGCAGAGAGCTCTGGAAGTTAAACTTATCAAGCAGATATAACAAAATGCTTTTTATGATATATTTAAGCAATAGTATAGTACTGTACCATATCAGCCATCAAGTAAAGCTGAAAGATTAGTGTATATGTGAACACTTTGTAAAACAACATATTTCAGTTAAAAGTTGAAATGCAAGACAAAGCGTTTGTGTGTGTGTGTATATATTTATTATATTTATTATTACACACATTAGGATACCGTATATACACTTGAGTGTAGGCACCTAATTTTACCACAACAAACTGGGAAAACTTATTGACTCGAGAATAAGCCTAGGGTGGAAAATGCAGCAGCTACTGGGTAAACAATGCCCATCTGCAGCCTCACTGTGCCCATTTGCAGCCACACTGTACCCACCTGTATCATCAGTGCCCATCTGCATCCACACTGTGCCCAATTTGTAGCCTCACTGTGCCCATCTGCAGCCTCACTGTGCCCATCTGCAGCTGTACCTGTGATAACTAAAACAGTGGGCGTCTCCCGCTGTGTCATACAGTCTGTTTGGAGGCGGTCCATTGTAACAAAGCTCCGCCTCCTCGTCCGTGATAGGCAGAACACTGATACAATGCTGGAAAACTGTATCAGTGTTCCGTCTATCACGAACGAGGAGGAGGCGGGGCTTTGTTACAATGGACAGCCACCGAACAGACTGCATGACACAGCGGGAGACACCCGCTGTTTTAGTAATTACAGGTACAGCTGCAGATGGGCACCCTCACTTGAGGGGGTTTAGCCTTAACCGGTTCAATACTGGGCATTTTCACCCCCTTCCTTCCCAGACCAATTTTTAGTTTTCAGTGCTGTCGCACTTTAAATGAAAATTGCGCGGCCGTGCGACGTTGTACCCAAACAAAATTGACGTCCTTTTTTCCCCATAAATAGAGCTTTCTTTTGGTGGTATTTTATCACCTCTGCGGTTTTTATTTTTTGCGCTATAAACAAAAGAAGAGCAACAATTTTGAAAAAAAACACAATATTTTTTACTTTTTGCTATAACAAATATCCCAATTTTAAAAAAAAAAAACAAATTTTTTCCTCAGTTTCGGCCAATACTTATTCTACATATTTTTGGTTAAAAAAAATCACAATAAGCGTATATTGATTTGCGCAAAAGTTATAGAGTCTATAAAATACGGGATAGATTTATGGCATTTTTTTTAAAAAAAAAAAATTATTTTTTTTTTACTAGTAATAGCGGCGATTGCGATTTTGTTTTCGTGACTGCGACATTATGGCGGACACATCGGACACTTTTGACACATTTTTGGGACCATTCACATTTATACAGCGGTCAATGCTATAAAATTGCATTGATTACTGTGTAAATGTGACAGGCAGTTAAGGGGTTAACCACTAGGGGGCGGGGAGGGGTTAAATGTGTTTCCTAGGGAATGCTTCTAACTGTAGGGGGAGGGGATGCACAAGGGGAGGAGACCGATCGGTGTTCCTCTGTTCTGGGAACACAGATCGGTCTCCTCTGAGCGACAGGACGTGGATCTGTGTGTTTACACACACAGGTCCACGGTCCGGCCTGGTTAATGGGGCAAACGCCGGTGCCCGGCGGACATCGCGGCCGCCGGGCACACGCACCGGGTCCCGAGCAACGCGGCGGGCGCGCACCCGGCGGCGCACGCGCGCCCCCCTAGGCGGCCGGGAACCCGGGGCCGTCATATGACGTCCACCCAGGATGGGAGATCCCATCTGTGGACGTCATTTGACAATAGGCCGGTATTGAAGTGGTTAAAAATGTGCTGAAAAACTCGGCTTATACTCAAGTATATACACAGTAACTTTTTTTTCCCCTTTTTTACAATTGATCACATGACTTCTATTCTCAGATGCATAAAGTGCTTAGAAAGGTGAGGCTGGAGACTGCAAGGGGATGTGTCAGCAGAAGGCAGATAAACAACAGGACACTGATCTTCCCAGTGAAGAGCTGTGCAGGGGGCGTGTCAGCAGAAGTCTAACCACCAGAGTACAGATAGGTTGTGTTCCCAAGTAGGATGCAAAGAAGAAAACTAACCATACTGGGATGGATGTGCTTTAAGCAAGATTTGGAATGCTCACTTTTCCGGAAGACTCGTGACATTGCCCTTGTCTAGATGCCACAGAGTGTAAGTATATAATATTTAAATTTTATTCCTGTGTGTTTTTTGTAAAGCTTTATGGTGTGTTTTTACATGGGGGTGTTGGGATCTAAAGAATAAGTGGACCTTGAATGTAGATACACACTTCACTCGAAGTAAGAAAAAAAAAAAAAAAAAAAAAGCGGGCAGCATGACGATTTTGCAGCTATTTTTAGAAGATGAGTTTAGCAATGGCCGCCTCCATGCTTCTCCCATGACAGGTTTTCTTTAATAATCAACTTAGGCGGATATGTTTTTCTAACTCGCGTGTTTTTAATTGAAAGATTTTGTTCTTATTTATGTTCCCGTCCTCACAAAATAATAGGTCATCGTCCAATAGATTCCCACCTACACAACCCCCTCCACCATTCTTCTGTGTTTTTCCTTTAAGGAAGGTCATCCAGAGAGCCTGTAATAATATCAGCCCTGATCACTTCCCTTCCACTAATTACCTCACTATATCATTTCCAGTCATATCAGCGTGGAAGCGGTGGGGAATGTTCCATGTTCCCAAGATCAGATATAGATCACACTTTGCTACAAATGGTGACAATAAAGGTCATCCATAGAGACTCCCTCCCGGTACCCAGCTGGTAGGCTGCAGGTGGGATTTAAAGGGAAAAGTGCAGTTGAAATTAAATTTCCAACATTCTATAAAAACACTTGACAATCACTAGAGAAATAACGATTTGAGCAGATCATAAACTTTCCCAAGTTCTGAAATATCCTAAAGGCCTGATGGTTTCCTCTTAAAAGAAATTGCAAAAAATACTTTATGCTTGCAGTTAATTCTTGAATCGATAATATTCAACATAAAGTAAATTTTTATTTTATTTTTTATTCCCATGCCGGTAGTCATATTTGTCTTTATATTGACAAACAACTTAATCCCCCCCCCCAAATATACATTTGCTCACACAAGGGAAAGCAACAGGCTTGCCTATGCCGGCAGCATATACACATTATTGCAAAAAGTATTGGGACGCCTGCCTTGACACGCACTCGAACTTTAACCACTTCAATACCAGGTACTTATACGCCTTCCTGCCCAAGCCAATTATCAGCTTTCAGCGCTGTTGCAATTTGAACAATTGCGCAGTCATGCTACATTGTACCCAAGCAAATTTTTTATAATTTTTTCCCCACAAATAAAGCTTTCTTTTTGGTGGTATTTGATCACCTCTGCAATTTTTATTTTTTGCGCAAAAAAATAAAAAAGAGACTGAAAATTTTGAAGTTTTTCTTCGTTTCTGTTAAAAATATTTGTAAATAAGTAAGTTTTCTCCTTCAATGACGGGCACTGATAAGGTGGCACTGGTATGCGGCACTCATAGGTACTTATAGGTGGCACTGGGCACTGATGGGCATGGATGGGCACTGAGAGGTGGTACTGATGGGTGGCATTGCTGGGCATCACTTGTCTGATCTGCTGCATAATGTTGCCAGTCAGTGTAAGTTTGTGGGCACTGATTGGCATATATTTGGCATATTTTTGTATATGTGGATGGCCATGGGGTACGTACCTGGCCATCCACATGTTGGGGGCTTCCCTGGTGGTCCCCATGTGGGCATTTGAGGCATCAGACACACCGCACCACCAATTGCCGCAATGCGCGCCCCCACGGGCGCGCGGCGGCTGTTATCCTGCTGAACGTCATATGACGCCCCAGTCAGGATAACAACCACCGCCCGGCTGTCATTTTGCTATAGGCCGGGTGGGAAGTGGTTAATGGCATCCCAGTCTTAGTCCGTAGGGTTCAATATTGTATTGGCCCACCCTTTGCAGCTATAACAGAACAGCTTCAACTCTTCTGGGAAGGCCGTCCACAAGGTGTAATAGGGCGTACACACGGTCGGACTTTGTTCGGACATTCCGACAACAAAATCCTAGGATTTTTTCCGATGGATGTTGGCTCAAACTTGTTTTGTCTACACACGGTCACACAAAGTTGTCGGAAAATCCGATCTTTCTAAACGCGGTGACGTAAAACACGTACGTCGGGACTATAAACGGGGCAGTGGCCAATAGCTTTCATCTCTTTATTTATTGTGAGCATGCGTGGCACTTTGTCCGTCGGATTTAAAAAGTCAGCAGCTACAAATACTGCAGCTGCTGACTTTTAAAAAATCGGACACTTACCTGTCCCAGGGACCATTGATGCGAGGGATCGAAGCCCCGCTCGTCTCCCCCTCCGGCGGCGCTGGCATTGTAACTGTGGGCGCCCGGCTGTGGCTTCACAGCTGGGCACCCACTGCGCATGCGTGAGCGGTGCCGCGCGCCGTGACTGGCCGCGCAATTATGTGGGACCTGTGACATGTCCCAGATGATTGAGATGAGGGAGGGAGCAGAGCTGAGCCCTTCCTGCGCCGAGGGGAAGTGATGTCGAGAGCCCAGGCACTGAAGGAGGCAGACTACGAGGGACCACCTAGCAATAGCCCTTTAGAGGTGAGTAAAAAAAAATAAAAAATTTCCAATTTTTTTTTTTATTATTTTTTTAGGCACATTCATGATTTTTTTTTTTTTTTTTTTGGGTGGAACACCACTTTGACCACTTCAGCCCCGGAAGATTTTACCCCCTTCCTGGCTCCCGGCCGGCGCGTGCACTCAATGGTACGGCGGGGAATTCAAATGGACGTACAGGTACGCCCATTTGCCCAGCCGTGCCATTCTGCCGACGTACATTGGCGTGCGCCGGTCGGGAACCGGTTAAATTACACCCATTCGATTTCAGTTTTAGTCAACTAAAATGTACTGGAGATTTAGTCAACTAAATACGACTAAAACTAAAACAATTGCAGAAGACTAAAAAGGGAACTAAAACTAAAATGCCATTTTAGTCCTAGACTAAGACTAACACTAAATTGAAATTTGCTGCCAAAACGAACACTGGTTGGCAGTTCCATACACTCAATTCCCATAAATAATCTTTCTCTCTACTTTAATATCTGAGTGCAAACAACGGTCCATGAACAGGTTAAACAATTATCTTTGTCCTTAAAAGCTTCATGAAGAGAATTAGGATTATGATGCTTCCGTGAAGATAAGTAGCTGGCTACACTAGATGTAATCCGTTCATGCAGACAGGAGGCCAGAGACAGACACGGAGGACTGCGCTGAAATTACAGACAGCAGAAGAAGCCTTAAAAGGGTTCTATATACACCTCTGCAGACAGTGCTGGAAACACAAAGTCCTGGAATTAGTATATGGACTAATGCTATCCAGGCAGCTGGTGAGGAAGTCAATAAGGGCGTTAGCATCCTCTTTATTCCGTGACCAGCAATCCAAGATACAACAACATGAACAAACTGCAAAAGGACAATAACACGGGGCCTTTCAATGAGGTCTGACGTCTGCAAGCTAGCTTCAAATGAACCCTCTATAAAACAAACCTGTGATGTGGTTAGCAAGACAAAGCTGCTTCAGATAGAAAGAGAGATTCAAACTTGTTAACGGTCACCCACACAAAAACATTAGAGAAAGTCCTCCCAAAGCGGATTTTTTTTTTTTTTTGACAACCAATCAGATGCAAACCTTAAAGTGGTTGTAAACCTCAGACATGAAATATGAACAAAGCATATCCCTCTATAGTGTGTTCTTGTCTCAATTAAGAGCACAAAGTATAATTTCTGTCTGCTGCTTCGTTCCTCAGCTATCGGCATGAGTCACTAGACACGAGACAAGTTTTTCTGACACTAAAAGAAAAAAGGTGACAAAAAGAGGGTACTCCAGCCCACAACCCAGCACACAGCCTGTGATTGACAGCCTCAGCTCTGTTCCTGTGTGAAGGGGGGGGGGGGGTGTCCTATCCCTCCAATCAGCTCTCAGAGAGCTCCTCACTGAGTTTTGCAGTGTGTCATTTCAGCTCCCCACTCCCAGATTTCTGGAAGCTCAGACAATCTGTAAAAAATTATGGACTTTAAACAGCTGTAAAGAAGAATGCAGATAAATAGGTACAACTTATGTAGGAGGATTTGATTTTTCTCTGTGTATCCCCTGAGGCCAATCACTTCACTGGGTATATGGGAGGGTTTATAACCACTTTAAACAGTGCACCGCTTTTCGGAGGGCGATACACAGGTGCAATATGTCATCTCCTCACTGCCTGTTTTAACCCCTTAAAGCACCCACCACTTTGCACAACTGCAGGGCAGCCGCAGCACGGCCTCATCCAGTTGAATGGCCAGCTGCACACAGCAGGGGGTATTATTCTTGCAGCACCATAATGAAAAGCATTGAGGCAAGTACACAAACCCATATGCCTTTTTATCATAAAGGTGGGTTTGTTGCTTGGGGGGGGGGGGGGGGGGGCAACTGCCTGTTTTTACCATGCTCCAACTTCAAGCCATAAGAATGTATTGAACTTCACGGATGATTTTCCTAGGTGATGGGCCACAGGTCTGCCAAACAGTGACAATTCATGTGTAGGGGAAAAAAAAAAAAAAAAAAAAAAAACAACTTACAGCGGTAGTAAACCACTGTTTTTATTAATTTTTTCCTGCAAGGTAAAGCCATATTATAGCAGTATGCGTCGCACTAGCATATTATGTGAACTTTACCTTAGAACGAAGCCCTCAAGCGGCGCACTGTCACCGCTGAAGGCTCTTTCTTCCGGGTTTGTGGACTCCGGTTGTGAGAGTTGCTGGAGCCGCAGTGACATCATTCCCACATGGGAGCCGCCGTTCACAGCACAGGACTTTTGACAAAACGGCACGGTATGCAGATCCTTCCAAGTGCATGCGCCGGTGACGTCACCGGCTGCAACAAACGTAAATATCTCCTAAACGGTGCACGTTTAGGAGACATTTATTGTACCTACTACAGGCTTACCTATAGGGAAAAGTCATGCATGGGAGTTTACTCCCACTTTGGCCACTTTCGCACTGAGGCGGTGCGGGCGTCAGTGGTAAAGCGCCACTATTTTTAGCGGCGCTTTACCGTTGTTTTAGGGGCTCTTTTCGGCCGCTAGCATAGTGCTTTTAAAATGCGGATGCATTGAAACGCGTTATCTGACGCGTCCAGATGTCATTTCTGCATCTCAGCCCCCAGTGAGTTGTGCTCCGGTTTCCAGTGTTTGAAACGGACGGCGCGCAGTCTTTGCTGACACTCGGGTCTCCCTGCACCCCCAACGGCAGCGCTCCCACCAGCCAAAGACCACAGACCGCTCTACCATAACTATCTGGACAGCCGTTTTTCAACATCGCTGAGACGCCCCACTGTGAACAGCTGCGGATTTCCTATGGACAAATTACATGCGTTTACATGCCTAACTCTCATTGAGTAATTGCGAATAATAGCCATTTGGCCACCTTTACATATTTCTATTAAAGTTGTTCTTGATACTGCACTTAGATTGGCGCACCTTGTCTCCTTTTCCATCGCTTTTAACCAATGCTAGCGGCCAATGAAGGGGTTAAAAGTGTCCGTGTAGCGCGGCTACAGAAGCGCTTTGCAGGCGCTGCCCATTGATTTCAATGGGCAGGGGCGCTTTAGGACCGGTGCATAGACCGCTCCTAAAGCGCCCAAAAGATGCTGCATGCAGGACTTAGGCTTTTACACTGGAGCGACAGGAGAGGCACTTCAATATTTTTAGCGCTAAAACGCCTGTAAAGCGCCTCAGTAGACCTGCACGATTAATCGCGGAGAATCGTTATCGCAACTCCGGAGTTGTGCAATTCTCACCAATTAATTCTCAAGCAATTTAAATGTTGAGAGCTGAAAAGCGCATACCAAATTGAGAGTGATTGATTGAGAGAGAGATTCATTCAGAGAGATTGATTGAGACATTGATTAATTGAGAGAGATTGAATCAATCTCTCAATGAATCAATTGCTCTCTCTCTCAATCAATCGCTCTCTCTCAATCAATCTCTCTCTATCAATCTCTCTTTCTCCTAAAAAAAAAAAAAAATTACGTTGTGAGAATCGTGAGAGAATCGTGAGAGAATTGTGAGAGAATCGTGAGAGAATTGTGATCTTTTTATTCTAAGCAAAAAAATTGTGATTCTCATTTTGGCCAGAATCGTGCAGCTCTACGCCTCAGTGTGAAGACTGCTCAGACAGAACCATGAGCAGCACCCAATAAAGTTCCTTGTGGATGATACTAGTGGTATGTGACCCTTTTCAGATTTGCATCATCCGCTTTTCTCCTCTTTCTTTCCGTAGGGTTTCTTGCTCTGATCCATCCCAGAAGCACTGCAGAAATGTGGAGAAGAGCGTGGATTTTAGAGTCTCAGACTGCTATACCGGCTGCATAGACACCAACAGCTCATCGCTCATGGAGGTAAGTACAACGGGAACCCATGGGGTGGGGACAGTGTTCCTTCAATTTTTCATTGTTCTGAAAAGACTTTACCTAAGACTTGCATTATAAGAAGGAGCAACAAAACGCACCAACAAGAAGCAGGGGAGAACAATCCTGGAGTCTGAAAATGTGAAAACAAGCGCCCAGTTTCAGGTTCTTTGCCATTTTGACAGGTTCTCTTTAATCAAAGCGTTGTACCTTTAAACTAACTTGGACATTATCCTTTAAAAATGACATTTTCTGTAATGCCAAACTCAGAAAACATCAGTAACAACCAAGCAAAGACATCCCTTCACAGTTCAGCCCTCTCTGGAGCAGAGCCCAGTATTATTGAATGGAGCCTTGTTTTAATGCCGCCATATACAGTACGTAGGTATGAAGGTTACTAAACGTCTCTTCTGAGTAGGAACCCAACACGGAGGTGACGCTTATCTGACAAAGACGCTAAAGAAAGCAATTATATTTTCCACTGTATTTAACGCAAGGCTCGGACCATATCCTCTCTGATACCACGATCGTCTACTAACAAAGGATGACTATACTACCTATCCAGTGAGGCAGCAATTCATTTACAGTTAATTATGTGCATATGGGGTCACTGCATCCATGCTGGAAAGCTTTACATTGGTTTAACTACTGCACCATCACAAGCATTCATTTCGGTTGCGGTGCAGCCCCATAGACTTGCATTGTTTGCAATCGTCAGCAGTAAAGTCCACCAACATACAACATGCGGTTTCATTTTTTTATGTGGCCATGAAGTACAACATCACTGTACAGTCCAGGTCGGCCGCATAACAGGGTTCGGGAGGGCAGTTGAGAGGGGAGGTAAATCCATGGCTCAATCACCTGTTTTTATCGCCCCCCCCCCCCCCGGGAAACTGAAAAAACATGTTAAATATACAGTATTTACTATAAATGTGATCTGCTTAAGGCAAAACAACAGGTTTACACCCCCCGCATTACACACTTACATTTTCTTAGCTTCCCCACCACTGCATTCACCAGCAGAAAAAATAAGCGTATAGAGTTGTGGGGTTAATTAGAAATATGGCCTTCGAATTAAAAAAAAATATGTGCTGCAGCACATCTACACAGTTTCCTCTTAGTCCCAACAAACTATGAGAAGTCCACCTAATGCAGCTTCCTGGGATGGGGTGGCAACAATGCTGCACTGCTCCTGAATTCAGAGCAGAGTTACCACTCCCTTATAGTCTTTGCCTTCTTTCACTACAATGACATAATAAAATAATGTTGCCATCGCCATTGTCACTGTAGCTTGTCAATCAGCACCTGGCCACACCTTGGCCTGCCCACTGCTTTCTGGATTGGCAGCACTGCCTCTGTTGCTGAAACCCTCTCCACTGTGAGCTGCAGTGCCTGGGAGGGGGGAGTGTGTGAGACACAAATGAAGAAGGGTTTGACTGAATCAAGGTATATAAGGTAAGGTTGCACCCTAAATATGGGTGGAGTTAACTTTTAAAATACTTGAGTTTCTGTTTAATTAAAAAGGTGTTCTTCCAGAAGACAGAAAAAAGCTGGCAAACTTTTCTATGGTTGGCGATTCGATTGGCAAGAGGCGACCGTAGCTCTAGCACAGCCAGTTCTAGATTCGACTATGCAGTATAGAGCAGTCATATTTTTAGACCATAAAACAGTCAAACAAGGCGCAGAGACATTTGCTGTGCTCGGCAGGTTCCTCGACACTCTAGATGCCACAGATCTGCTGACTACAGTCAAATCTGTACAGATCACTGGACCCAAACTAATGAGATTTGTGGGTTAGGGACAAGCTGCGCCTAAGACAGACCTGGAAGTTTTCTTTTTTTAAATATCTTGCTAGCTGCAATTCAAATATACATTAAAAAGTGTTCCAGATCTTAATCCAAAGTGAGCGAATAGGAAATCTGCAATAAATACTGGGGATTGTACACAATTATCAAAAGTGAGCTTGTACTTAAAGCCGGGTACACACGATCAGAATATTGTACAAAGATATCACTTTCGAAGCAATCGTATGATAATATAAACGTTAGTACACAGCTTTCGTCCGAAATTTTCAGAAAAGACAAACACGAACATTTTTCCTGTACGATACCAAATCGTACCATTTTCGTTTAATCAGTACAGCTATTGTACAAAAATACAAATCTTTATTCTGTCGTACTTTAGTAACCTATTCGTTTTCAATATGGAGACTAGTATGCAAAGAAAAAAAATGTCATTGTGTGTACCAGGCTTAAGCCTCCAATGGGCTCAACTCACGAGCACTTGTGCCTGGGCCTTTAATACACTATCCCACCAACTCTAAACCTAGAGTTTGTGTTACAGAATTAATTTATTAATCATACATAAAATGCTATTGCAATTACATGAGGTTATTAGAGTAAGAGTGGGACCCCAAAAGCCTGTATATTTTAATTCTCTTGGTCTTCACTTTTCCTCTGACAATTGCCAGGACTGTAACAAAGCCTGTGCACTCACTTGCCAGGTCCCCTCCCACCGTTCAATACATGTCCCTATTGGACCAGTGTGGGACAGTCTGACAAGCTGAGCTGCACCTGGGCACAATGAGCAGACCTAACCAATAGATCCTGCTCCCTGGTAGGCAGAGAGCACACCAAGTTTTACCTGACCATCTTCCTGGTAAGCAGAAAGACCAAAAACTATACTCTCTTCTAACACCTACCTAGGAGGGTGTTACATGTTATTTTAAAAAAAATCTACCTAGAAGTGCGTGCCAACATCATAGGGCAGTGGTCTCCAAACTGCGACCCAGGGGTCAGGTGTTGTCCTTTGCTTGCCTTTATAAGGCCCTTGGGACACTATTCCTCCCACTGATACAAGGCACTAATCCTTCTACACCAACAATGGGGCATAATTCATATCACTAAGTATTAGGCCTCCTCCACAGGGGTGATGGTGCCTGTACAGTGTGAATGGGCCATTTTTTTTTTTTTAAGGGTCTCTAACTTCCAGTTGCTGTGCGCAGGCAGTCCGTTGAAGTCTATTAGGAATCACAGACGCTCATTCTAGCGTGACAGGCGTACGGGTGCATGGACCCAAATGCAGACAGAGTGCATTTGGGGCTGCTTACCCACACACCTGTCACATTAGGACAAGCGACTGCGTCTGTGCAGCCGCGCATCCCAATAGAATTCAATGGGCTGCTTGCAAGCAGCACCGAGAAGAAAAAATGGCCCATTCACATTTCACGGACATCATAGCCTGTGTGAAAAAGGCCTTATATTTTCTATCTTTATTATGTTTTGGCTTTCATCCCTTTGATGAAGCCACGCCCAGTGTGTAAGAGGCGGAGCCAGTGACGCAGGGGACAGTGTAAAAATGACATACAATACACTACAATTGCTCCACAAGCTGCAGCTTTCACGTACGTTGCCCCCAGTGGTGGTCTGAAGCAAACTTTATATTATATATCTGTAGTGCACAGTGGAAGTGCATTTTTAACTTTATTTTAAAAATGTTAATATTTTGCGGAAAGCACTGTGATTTTATTTACGCTTTCATTTCTGGGCATTGTTTCTAGATTTCCTGGAGTGTGTATTTAACTGGATTACATCAAATGAAGTTTCTAACCACTCTGGTACATTTAAATTCACTATGGGGACATGCGTGTATGTCCGGTTGTATATGGGTCAGAAACGGAGGTGGTGGTGGCGGGGTGTGCAGCACAAGAGGTTTTCCAGATCACCAAAGAAATGAAAAAGGGGATAATTAGAGACTATTATCCAACACATATACATGTGGACTTTTAAAAATAAAACAATTTCGTTGATTTTGGTGATTTTATTTATTATTTATTTCACAAACATATGGTGGATATAGTGCAGGGCTGAATCACTTTATATTTATATTCAAGAGAGTTTAGAAGTGCAGGCCAACATCCTAGGGCAGTGGTCTCCAAACTGCGACCCAGGGGCCGGATGTTGTCCTTTGCTTGCCTTTATCAGGCCCTTGGGACACTATTCCTCCCACTGATACAAGCCACTAATCCTTCTACACCAACAATGGGGCATAATTCATATCACTGATACCAACAATAGGACACTATTCCTCCCACTGACGGGGCACTAGTGCTTGCCCCGATACCAACAACGGGGCACTATTCCTCCCAATGACACCAATGATGGTGCACTATTCCCCCCCCCCATGAATACCAATGATGGTGCACTATTCCCCCCCACGAATACCAATGATGGTGCACTATTCCCCCCCCCATGAATACCAATGATGGTGCACTATTCCCCCCCACGAATACCAATGATGGTGCACTATTCCTTGCCCCAATACCAATGATGGTGCACTATTCCTTGCCCCAATACCAACAACGGGGCACTATTCCTCCCAATGACACCAATGATGGTGCACTATTCCCCCCCCACGAATACCAATGATGGTGCACTATTCCTCCCAATGACACCAATGATGGGGCATTCTTTACTCCCATTGACACCAGGTCATTTTCTACTCCCACTGGCCACAGTCCGGCCCGTCAAAGTCTGAAGGACAGCAAACTGACCCCTTTGTTCAAAATGTTTGGAGACCCCTGTCCTAGGGCCACATGCACACAGAGCTTAAAAACACCACTTTTACAAGTGTTTGGCATTTTTTTTCTTTAAACCTGTAAAAGCACCTCTATGTTAGCCTATGTGTCACACACAGTGCATACATAATCGTTTACAGGCGTATCAGAGGACGAGCACTTACAGGCCGAAAAAAAAAACTCAATGGCGTATTCAGGAGAAGAGCTGAAGAACAGAAAAAACCACTGAATGCGCATTAATGCATTTCAATGACCAGAATAAACTAATATTCTAGCCAAATGAATATACCGTATATACTCGAGTATAAGTCAAATTTTTCAGCATGTTTTTTTGTGCTGAAAGTGCCCCCCTCGACTTATACTCGAGTCAAGCACTTTTCTGCAGCAAAAAATTTAATTTTCCGAACCGACTTTGGGGCCCCGTATCTCAGGGCCAATTGATGCTAGAAACCCAGTGTGCAAACCCAGTGGAACTAGACCTACAACATATCCAAAGCTGAAGTTCCTAGATCTAAGTGGCCCCGAGATACGGGGCCCCAAAATCGGTTCGGAAAATGTCATTCTCTGCTGTAGAAAAGTGCTTGACATTTTCTGAACTGATATTTGGGGCCCTGTATCTCGGGGCCACTTGGTGCTAGAAACCCCAGCTTTGGAAATGTTATGCTGCTAGTTCCACTGGGTTTGCACACCAAATTTGGGGTTCTTAGCACTAAGTGGCCCCGAGATACAGAGCCCCAAATTTGGTCAACTGTGTCCATCTGCAGCAATGTCATTTCGGGACCCTTTGGGTTCAGAGACCCCAAATTTTTGCTGCAGCTAGGGGGGCATCTAGGAACCCTTAACTACCGAGTTTGAAGTTCAGGGAACCTATGGCTGCAAATGGGCACAGTGAGGCATGCAAATGGGCACAGTGAGGCTGCAAATGGTCATTGTTGACCTTCTTTTCCACTTACAGTAGCTGTGCATTTCTCACCCTCGTCTTATACTCGGGTCAATAAGTTTTTCCCAATTTTTTTGTGGTAAATTAGGGCCTCGACTTATACTCGGAACGACTTATACTCGAGTATATACGGTATACATTTTTTTAATATATATTAATTTAAAACTGAACTGGAACATTAAAAAAAAAAAAAAAAAAAAAAAAAAAAAAAACTTAGCGGGAGCCTCACTGAAAGGGTTAAATACTGATTTTTGCGTAGGGAACTACTAAAAATACACTTTCACTTACCTTTATCATAATAATTCAGAGCTGCACCTCTAGCATAAGTATATAATTACACATGAAATGCACATAATATTCTACATGTGTGAAATAAGGAAATTCATTAAAAAAAAAAAATCTAAAAACATATATAAAAATCTAAATTTAAAAAATCCTGTGCAATGTGCCCTTCTTTATAATTTCCAAAGATTTCTAGACACAGAATTCTTCTGTGCTTCACACACTGTGCCAGCTACCCCCCCCCCACTGCTCACCCTATACCTTGCCCTATAAACAACAGATCAAGTGCGCTTGTCCCTTTAAGGGAGATTTCCAAGTGAATTCGATTGAATAAAAGATCTTCTTTAGACCGACCAAGGAATACACATCTCCAGATCTTTCACAATATTTTGCCTAAAAATGCACTTTTTCTTATCTTTTTCCGCATTTCTATTGCAGTCAGCCCTCGCCTCTTTTCTCTGACCCTCTGACTTGTGGACGGACCCATAGCTTCTTCACTTACAATGCAGAACTGCTGGCTCTGCGTTGTATGTGATTATGTCACAGCTGCGCCCGCTGGCCAGAATGCCGAAGAGCAAAGGCTGCAGGGGACCAGTCACATGAAAAAAAGGAGCCTGCAGGAGCAAAGGATAGGATAAGAAAATGTGCTTTTTACTGGTACTCTAGGCCAAAAAAAAAGTAGAATTTTTTCATATTCCCACAGTTCAGCTTTAACTGGGTGCCTGGTAACACCGGATATATTTTGTACTTGGCCCTAAAGTGGACTCTGCTGTATTGTAAGACTAAAAAATACTCCCTTTAAAACCAGCAAAGAAAGACGTAAAGGGGATTTATAGTGTATTTTGACCGAGAACAAATTGTGAGTTAGTGTAGAATGTATCTGAAAGTAATTTTCCTCCAGTGCAGGCGGCCAGGTACAATACTTCATCCAAGGGAAGGATTATTTCCAAAGGAGGAGTTGGAAGGGTTAGGGCCATCTCAAACTAGCGATCCTGTCGCAGGCAGCAACTCGTCCACAACAGGATGGCTACATATTGCTCTACTGTAGATCGAATACTTCTGCATTGTTAAAAAACATGTAAGATAGCGTTCCTCCTACATTACACAGTGATCTAGCGATGGTCTTCAATGAATGATGACCATCTCTAGATCACAGCCACTCACATCTGGACTCTTAGAAAGCATCTAGGCAGCCTAGCGCGCACCCAAACTCTTCGTCAACAGGAAAGCCACAGAAGGGTGGGGAGCGGTGTATAATGGACAAAGAACAATGTTCCTGTTCTCCAAAGAACATGCTGCTGTTACACGGAGGAAATAAATCTGACCCTCGGCTAAATATTTAGAAAGAGCCATGCACAAGATCAACAACACATTTTCTAATTTCATTCAGCCTCTGATTTTCTCCACCGTCGAAATGAACAAAAGGTCCAGTGTGGCTCCTGCTGCGAGCTGTGACACCTGCCCACCCCCCCTCCCCCTTTCCTGCAGAATCCACATAGGCCTTTTATTATGCACCTTCATGTCTCATGCACCGCAAACCGTAACTGCTAAGGCAGCGCCAGAGAGATCTTGCAGAGAGCAATAACTGCTGGTTGAAGCCTGATGGCTGCACAGAAGCTGCTCTGTTAAGAAGGTGAATGAGCTGACAAGCGGTTCAAGCGGCTATATTCTGCGTTCCATCAATGAACACTTTTAGGGAATGAACACTTTTAGGGAGCAATCACAGATCCAGAATGAACGCCAGGTTATCAAGAATCACATTATTAACGACTCTTGGTTTGCTGGTGACGCCAACCATTTGCAAGTCAAGTATCGACCTTTATTTTAACCAACCGTATCTAGAATAATTAATCTAATTAATCTTCCGCTAAATGGCACAACACAGGCTCTTTATGAAAGGAGGGTTGAGTAGCAGAAATGGGGTGGTAGGGCTTTTTAAAAACACCGTAGTCAGAGTATTTTAAATGTATTTAACCATATTTGCTGAGCCAGCCAAAACTATAAAATTTGGATAGGAGGGGAAAAACATAATAAAAGCAAAACCAAGCAAAACATGGTGAATGACACCTTCAAGTTAGATCAGGGTTCACATGTGGATCTTTTTTTTTTTTTGTTCAAAAAGAAAAATAAATAAATACAAATAATAATAATAATAATAATAATATGTATCCTCCATCCACCCTGCTGTTACATTGTATTCTGACAGCAGAGATTTTCCACTGTCAGAATACAGTGATCGGGGTCTGCAGCCCATTCGCCGCAGCCACTGATTGAGAAAAAAATGTCCTACAAGCCAGCTCAACAGGGCTCGACACAGGTGCTATTCAGAGATTGCTTCCCATTTTTCAATGCATGCACAGCCTTCTCTGATTGGACGTAGTGCAAAGACAGGGTGTTGATGAAGTGGGAGGAATAGTGCCCCATCACTGGCGTCAGTGGGGGGGAATAGTGCCCCATCACTGGCGTCAGTGGGGGGGAATAGTGCCCCATCACTGGCATCAGTGGGGGGGGGAATAGTGCCCCATCACTGGCGTCAGTGGGGGGGGGGGGAATAGTGCCCCATCACTGGCGTCAGTGGGGGGGGGGGAATAGTGCCCCATCACTGGCGTCAGTGGGGGGGGGAATAGTGCCCCATCACTGGCGTCAGTGGGGGGGGGAATAGTGCCCCATCACTGGCGTCAGTGGGGGGGAATAGTGCCCCATCACTGGCGTCAGTGGGGGGGAATAGTGCCCCATCACTGGCGTCAGTGGGGGGAATAGTGCCCCATCACTGGCGTCAGTGGGGGGGAATAGTGCCCCATCACTGGCGTCAGTGGGGGGGAATAGTGCCCCATCACTGGCGTCAGTGGGGGGGGAATAGTGCCCCATCACTGGCGTCAGGGGGGGGAATAGTGCCCCATCACTGGCGTCAGGGGGGGGGAATAGTGCCCCATCACTGGCGTCAGGGGGGGGAATAGTGCCCCATCACTGGCGTCAGGGGGGGGAATAGTGCCCCATCACTGGCGTCAGTGGGGGGAATAGTGCCCCATCACTGGCGTCAGTGGGGGGAATAGTGCCCCATCAATGGCGTCAGTGGGGGGAATAATGCCCCATCAATGGCGTCAGTGGGGGGAATAGTGCCCCATCAATGGCGTCAGTGGGGGGAATAGTGCCCCATCAATGGCGTCAGTGGGGGGAATAGTGCCCCATCAATGGCGTCAGTGGGGGGAATAGTGCCCCATCAATGGCGTCAGTGGGAGGAATAGTGCCCCATCAATGGCGTCAGTGGGGGGGAATAGTGCCCCATCAATGGCTTCAGTGGGGGGGAATAGTGCCCCATCAATGGCGTCAGTGGGGGGGAATAGTGTCCCATCATTGGTGTCAGAGGGAGGAATAGTGCCCCAAGGGCTGAATAGAAGGCAAGCAAAGGGCCGTAATCGGCCCCTGGGCCACAGTTTGGAGACCACTGTCTTAGCAGATTACCTTTATATCAAGATAGAAAATTGCATGACAGTTCAGTACACGCATTACTCCTGGATGAAGATGAGCATCAAGCAACTTGGGGCTATTGCCTCCTTCACCCTAGTTAAGATCAATTTAAGGGGGAAGCTTTTTTGAGATCAGAGACTAATTCTAAGACTTACATTTCTCTTGCTCCCTAGTATCTATACATTCTTTGATAGAGCCTGTGATCTCTAAGCTTGCAGCAGTAGGCAGTGGTCCCAGAAGAGATTCTACAGGAAGTGGTTTTATCTTAGGGGCATAACAATTGGACTGATCCTTCTCTGCAAATTCATTGTAAAAATCTTTGTTTAGGTGACCACTGTTTTAGAGGATTCCACAGATATGGTATATGCATTGGTCCAAGCTGGAATAATGGAACTATGTAAAAATAATCATACCTGGAATGCTTCTTTAACATTTAGGGTAGGGGAGAGGACTTTTACAAAGACATTGTCACTTCGGCCTAAATATTTATGCGCTTTAATGCACTGTAAACCCAATCATTAAAATCTAATTTAATCTTTAATATGCAAATATTTTGGAACTCATTTTCAAAATTTTTAAATCTGCAGCTCTCATTAACATAACTATATAAAGAAAAACGTTACTGCCCTGGAGGCCCTTGTAGAGGTATTATCAGTTATAGGGTGACCACGCTGTGTCCTGTGCTTCCAAAGACGACTATGGCCAGCTGTACCATCACTTACTACACAAGCAGGTTCCATCAAGAAATCTGCCCTGATAAGTACGTATAGAAAGTCTATAGGACAGTGATGGCGAACCTTGGCACCCTAGATGTTTTGGAACTACATTTCCCATGATGTTCAACTACACTGCAGAGTGCATGAGCATCATGGGAAATGCAGTTCCAAAACATCTGGGGTGCCAAGGTTCGCCATCACTGCTATAGGACAACTTCCCTAAATGTGCAGAGGAATCTAGGCTCCATTGTGCCTCTTCCCATGCTTACCTATCAACATCCTTATTTACAACTGGGAGGCCCATTGACCAACTGGGGAGGCAGTGGCCAACTTTCGTAAAAAGTCAGGACTTTCAGCTGGCCCTGTCTCTGGATCTACCAACTGTTTTCACAAGCAGTTTTTAATTAAGTTAAAGTGAAACTTCCGTCCGCCTCCCAGGTGGCATGAGAGTTAGGGTGATGGTCTACCTAAGATCTAGTTATATATTATTTCATCATATACTCAGTTTGACAGGCTCACAAGTGAGAATTACCCCCTCTATTTGTCCTGTGACCATTGCTAGTGGGACAGAATGTGAAGGAAAATGCAAAACTTTGAACTGTCCCCAGAGCAAGAATAGAGGATAAATCTTCCAATGTGGACACTTGTTCCAATGACAAGTATCTAATGGGATTTACTTCACTTTGGAGAGACCTTATCTGCTTTCCTGTTGCGTTTATAGCAATGGATGTGAGGAAAAGGCCCCTTTCGCACAGGGAAGACTCTGTTTTGATCAGCAGGGGATCTGTCCGCTGATCCCCTGCTGATCAGACCAGCGCGGGAAAATGACAGGTCCATGTCTGCTCAGTTTTTGCAGAGCGGACACGGCCAGAGACCACTCTGTTCTATGGATAGCCGGGTGTACACAGACTCAGCTGTCTGTTTACATCCGACTGCCCTCTGATCCGATCTTCCTAGGCAGAGGGAGACGGATCCCCTTCCATTTATTTTTAGCAGACTGCATCAGATCAGAGGTAGGCAGGGTGTAAACAGACACAAGTCCTCGCTGGTCCATAGGGGCGAATAGACCATCTGACCAGCGGACCTGATCAAAATGGTCAGGTGAAAGGGGAAAAAATCTCTTGAGACACAAATGGAAAAAAAAAAAACCTGTCCCACTCTATCCAATATGGCTTTAGATATACGTTATCAGTTTCATCTTAACTAGATCTCTAACAAAAAAAAATATGAGTGGTTTCCTCAGCACTGTCACAAATTCTAATGGTTTGGTCTTCTATAAGCAACTTTTTTTAATCAGGTTATTTTTAGAAAGTTTTTACACTTTTACAGCTTAGTACAGACAGTACAAACATCCATTACATGTCATATATAAGAATGGAGACATAATGCTTACAAAGCCATAAACAGCAATCAACAGGCAATGCTGGAAAATGTGGCGTACTGTCCTCATACCAACAAGCCTATGCAAAGAAAAACAAAAAGATACAATAGAAACAGCTAGCACCTTCTGTGTTTTTTTTTTTTTGTTTTTTTTTTTTTTTTTTAACAGCCCCGAGTTGTTGGCACATAATCCGAAAGCAATTGGCATAATTAGTTAATGTAGCTTTTGTCAATGTCATGTTTTTTATAACAAAAAAAAACAAAACAAAAAACTTACTTTGCATCTTTGCATCCCCCCCCCCCCCAGGCATGCTCCCATCTTCCATGTGGGCAGCTGAGGCCCACTGGTATCTTGTTTCTGGGATTCGGTGCCGCTGGATACCCAGCATGCACCTCCTGATCTCACACATGCACATAAACAACAAAGCGACGCACACTAGTGTTCAGGTTGCCATAGCAATGGTGGCGTCGGAGGAAGTTTTCGACCTGCTGTTATGGCAACCTGTCACTCAAGAATAAAACCCGGCAGCAAGCAAGCACTAACCTAGGTGTCCCGGTACAGTGCAATAAATTCACATCTGATTGGCAATGCTGCTCCTGTTGTTCCTGCCACTGCCACTCGCTACCACCTATTACCGACACAGACAAAAGACTAAATTCCGAAATGTAAAACGGCGCCTACCTCCTTCTAGCATCGCATCATTTCCGGTTGTGAAATAACATGATGCTAGCAGCAGGGGGGGGTTATCATGGACGCCTGGTATTATTACACAGCTATCCCAGGAGCCAATGGAAAAGCAGAAGAGACGTACTTTATGGCGGCGAGGTTGGACGGAAGTGCAGCCTTTGGACTCCAAAAAAGGTATTAAAGGATAAGTCCACCCTAACACTAAAATCGCTACATCTACAGACGTCCACAATATAAGCCTAACCTATCTAGACCTATAAAAGAAGAAATTTGTATACATACCTTTTTTGAAGCTGATCCGGTCCGGTCTCCACCGGCGGAAGCTCTGCAGAGGACACAACCGACAATGGTTGTGAAATCAATGGTAAATTACATCACCCATAGACTTACTATGGGGCTTCCTTTGTCAGCTGTGTCCTCTGCACCTACCTGAACCCTCAAAAGGCTAAGTGACTGACACAATTTGTAATTTTAATAAATCAATGCTTTAAAAGAAGAAGAAGAGTGGTGTTTCCAGGGGTCATATTGGTGGAAAAGATCCAAAGCCTTGCAGCAAGGTTGAGCTGTAATTTATTACAAGCATGGGATGAACAGCTACACACTATCCATAAGGAATGGTCTACTTTCTTGATCCAGCAGGACCAGATTTTTCGAAATTGGGACAAATTCCAGAAACCCAGAAAATTGTGCTTTTCATAAACTAACAGTTGGTGCTCTTTTTGTTCTTCGCTCAGAAATCAATTTTCTAGCAGTGAAAAGGGCTCCAATAATGGCTTTGGTGGCAAAACAATCAGTACAGGTGGAGACAAAATAGCCTAAAATGCATGTAACACGGCTTGCACAGTAGCAATTGCACGCCTGAGGAAGGGTCCCTGCGTGGTCCTGAAACGTTGCTTTTCTGTAATCAATCTATGTATCAATTTATGTAATCAATCATAAAAATAGAGGTTTGCACTATGAAACAAGCTTGTCAGTTTGCTGGCGCCACATTTCATCCATGTTGTCCACCATGACCAGTCGGGAGTTGTTGCAGCACACTTTTGACTCGCAGTCGATATGGTGTGCGAGAGGAATATACCAGAAGCTCTACAGAGACAGGGTGAAAACTACTTACAAGTAGAAAGAATGTTCATCCCTCCTGATTAAGCCCTGTTGAGGGTGAAACATGTTGGAGGCATGGCTTGAGGTTGGAAGCATGCAGCGCAGTTATCCTTGCTTGCTCAATAAACCCAGTTGAGCCATAGGACATCATCAGTGTGTGCCCCAATCTTTCTACTTGCATGCAGGCTTCTGGGGCTTTCTGCACTTAACTGAACTGCAAAATCGAGGAGAAAACGGGCAGCTCTGGAGCAGGGGGATGGGTCTATACTGTTTACCATTTAACAGCATCTGACACCTCCAAAAGAGGTGCACCAGATCTATCAGGTCTCTACCACAGTTTACACAACAGGAGTCCATTCTCAGACCGAAACTATGATTTTTAAGTGTGCTATGTCCTGTGCAATACAAAAAGCTACATCAACTTGTTAGACTTGGACAAGGACACCCTGGGATAGAACAAAGATTATTTTCCCATTTATGCTCAGTTTGGGGACTTTAGTTAGACTGAGGGATAGCAAATGTGTGCACACCTTCTGTATGAGATTAAACCACAGCTTATGCCTGCTGCAGTAGCAAAACCTGCAAATCTCAGTTTAATGACCTTCTTAGATTTAGAGGTTGGATTAAGATTCATGAGCTCTAAATGCCAGGGTCAGGAGGGCATCCTGCATGGGTTATGACCTTATAATGTAGGCTTTAAATTCACAGCTAGCACCATTAGTTGTGTGAGTTTTCTATTATAATCTGTTGCTGCAAAGTTTTTTTTTGTACTGTCACCAACACAAGGGTACATTCACACCAAAATTAATGCGGTACCTTGCACCTACCTCTGAAGTTCACAGGTCCATACATTTATTGTTTTGCTGGAAAATAACAGCAAAACAAATGTTTGGTATAAAAAAAAAATAGGAAAAAGAGCATCCTCCATTACAGGTGACAGGTTTGCTTTAAATTGAAATTAAAGTGTTACTAAACCCAGGACCCTGCATTCACTATAACTGGTCTCACACAGTGCACAGAACATGGAAATGTAATTATTTTAGTAACTATAAACTGCTAAATACCTTTTCTCATCAGTAGTATATAGCAGTCTTGTGACTTCTACAAGTATGCAGCCAAGCACTGGTTAAAGCTTGTAAGACGATTTTTCCGACTGTCCTATGAGGCTGCAGGACCCCTGACCCTCTGTCTGGACAGTGCCGATTGGCCCTGTGCTGATCACATGCATCTTCCCGGAAAAAAAAAAACACTCTCTAGCAATACACACCAAACTGAGCATGTGCAGCCTGACTCCATAGACTCTGTTATAAGGAAATTATTAGGGGACAGTGGAAGAAGGGGGATCAGAGAAGACAGGATCAAAAGCCTTTTTACACAATGTGGAGGATTAACCCCTTAAATTCCACAGTAATTATAACAAGCATGCTTTACTGCATATACAGACTGATTTTTACTATAGTGGGTTTAGTAACACTTTAATGTCACACTGTCCCCCCTTTTTTAATTTCATTACATTGTGTAATCATTTTTAGTAAGATGCAATTAAGGGATCTAAAACAAGCAATATACTGCAGTGTACCAAACCTTAGATGTGCTGGCTGCATGTGCTTTCACACTGGGGCGGTGCGCTTGTGGGACGGTGAAAAAAGTCCTGCAAGCAGCATCTTTGGGGCAGTATGGGAGCGGTGTACACAGCGCTCCTACACCACCCCTGCCCATTGAAATGAATGGGCGGCGTTTCCGTAGTGCCTGAAAAGTGCTTCGGATGCGCCACAACACAGGCATTTTAACCCCTTCTTGGGGGTTAAAAGCTCCCTGCTAACGGCCGAAAAACGGTGCTAAAACAGCAGTAAAGCGCCGCTAAAACGAGCGATGCTTTACCGCTGACGCGAAGCAGCCCCAGTGTGAAAGTAGCCTAAGTTTTCACTAATAAGTTTGGCCTAGCTGGTTAATTTATTAAATAAGGATGCTGAACCCCCGGAGATCTTTGATAACTTTCCTATTATTCAGGTAGGTCTCCACTCCTCAGAGGTTGTCTGCTCCGGATTACACCGTGTCAGGGGGGAAAAGTGCTCGCTATGTCACCTTGTGTAGGTATTTCAGTAAACGCAGGGGTCCGCCAAGGCCCATCCTGGGCACTCTGAGTGTCCAGTTTCACCTACACAGAGTGACGGGGCAAGCAAGCTGTAAAAGCAGCAGATGGTAATGGGGGCCCCAGGTCAGCTTTTGCATCTGGGCCCACAAGCTTCAAGCTACGTCTCTGCACCCTATTCCACTACCCCCGGACTTAACAAGTCTTTAACCTTTGCTGTGCGGGGACACCACAAAGCCACTGTGCTAAATACATGTAAATGCTTGTTCCCTGACTCATGCTAATCCAAAATGTTCAATAACTTCAGAGTAACTGATCTGGAACAAATAAAACTGATAAGGAATTTTGAGATCACTGGCTACGTGCTTGTTCCAGTACAGAAGGATTTGCATAATTTTTTTATGTACAGGTACGTGCAATACAAGATTATTGCTTTTATTGACTATGAAAGAACTTGTCTCTCTGACTCAGTGAAATAGCTGAAAGACTGCAGACTTACAGCAGTCATAAGTGGAAATCCAGCTTCTAAAGCCTCTACAAAGATTTCATAGAAAATAATGCTGGGGGTCTGATTTTGAAACTTAGCACCTGAACAGAAGAAGTTTTGATGACCAAGTCGTTTTTACTTCCCAAATACAGCAAGAGAACTAAATAAACAGAACTGTAACCATTGAGAACCAATTTCTTAGTTTTAGATACAAAATGATCTAAAATCATTAACAAATGTTTCAAATTGTGCAGTCAATCTTTCAAACGATATTCGAATGTTCTGAGAATTTGCATACAAATGTTCCTAAGGCCCCTTTCACACGAGGCGGACTCCATTTCTACGGAGCCCGCCTCGGTCCGCCGGCTCAGCGGAAGATCTCTCCGTTGATCTCCGCTCAGCCGGCGGATGACAGGTCCCTCTCTGCTCACTGAGTGGGGAGGGGCTTGTCAGGCGCCGCTGCCGCCTATGGAGGGATTGGACAAAAACCGACAGCATGTCCGTTTTCATCAGATCTCACCCGATCCGATCGCGATGGACCTGGACGTAGGGCCATCCGTTTGCTTTTAACAGATTGGACGGGGTCGGACGCTCCATAGGCTAACATGGATCGCCCGTTCAGGTCCGCCGTCAAAACTGACAGGCGGACCTGAACGGTCCGATCGTGTGAAAGGGGCCTTAGACTTCTCCCCAAGAACTTTTCAAAGCATATCTGAATGCATGTTAATGGATAGGCAGGGGTTTTGCATTGTTGCGAATGGTGCTAGTTCTCATTTATGCGGTGCAATGATAGTCACTGGCCAAAGTTCATGTGCGTTTTTTCTTCCTTTCAGAATGAATGGCAACACATCTGCTCAAAGAAAACATGAAAACGGAGACCCATAGGTGTCAAACCAGCCTAAGACCTCATTGTGAAGCCACACTCTGACCACAAACGGCATAGTAGTCTGTTGGTTTTGTAAAAAGGTCCATAAGCAGTCAATATCGACCATCTGCATGCTTCCCCAACATCTGAGCAGGCCAAACCTTACAAACCTTGTTTAAGGTAGCAAGGAAATCCCGGACTGCTGCACTCTAAAAATGGTCATCTTTATTCAAAAGTTGTTAAAATCCAACAAAAGTCATCAGAAATGATAAAAGAATAGCGATAGCTAACGCGTTTCACATACAGAGATGCTTACTCATAGTTTACAAACCTTGTTCCTGCACAACAAAACTCAGGCCAGATAACTGGGTGCTTACACACTGAATACTGCATTGTAAGAAGGTGAGAGCCTCCTCAATAATTAGAAGCATTAAAGTGTTACTAAACCCACAACAGTAAAATAAGTCTGTATATGCAGCATAGCATTCTTGATATACTCAGCGTGGAACTTAAGGGGTTAATCCTCTGCATTGTGTAAAAAGTACACTAAGTATTTTTTTTCGGGCAGTCTGGCAGCACATTGGAGAGTTAGAGGAGCACAGGGAAGGACTGGCTGCTTGTGGTACTACAGTAAAACTAATCTAGAACTTTCTTCATCATGGGAAGTAATACATTACAAAGTCACAGCTGAGCTGTAGGCAAATAGCTAAATACACAGACAAAATATACCGTATTTATCGGCATATAACACGCACAGGCGTATAACATGCACATTCATTTTAAGAGGGAAGTTTCAGGAGAAAACTTAAATTTTAAATAAGGAACTTTGAAGCAAAATAAGGGTCAGTGCCCTTCTGCAACCTCACCATTGCCATCAATGCAGCCTAATTAATGCCCACCTGCAGCCTCACCATTGCCATCAATGCAGCCTAATTAATGCCCACCTGCAGCCTCACAAGTGCCATCAATGCAGCCTTATTAGTCCACATCAATGCAGCCTCACCATTGCCATCAATGCAGCAGCCTCGCCATTGCCATCTATTGACTTCCTATTACAGAGGCCGCCAAGTAAACAGGAGATTCTCACTGTATGTAATCTGACGGCACTCGAGCCCCCCCCCCTTGCCTTCGAGGCAGCTGAAATTGAAGTATTGGTGTATAACACGCACACGCTATTTGCACCCGATTTTCATGGTGAAAAAGTGAGTGTTATACGCCAATAAATACAGTATATAAAACCATTTATCTACCAAAAGATTTGTATTTCTCTCCATCCAGTTCTGACATTTAAAGAGCCTGGCACACAGCACAGACCTGTCTTGCGGGACAGGATAAGAGTTTTTGGTTGAGCAGTTAAACCCGGGAGCTTGCATTTACTACATCTGGCCATATAAACTGATAAATACCTTTTCTCATCAGCAATATATAGCTGGTTAAAGCTTGTAGGAAGCATTGTCATTCTGCTCCGATTGTCCTATTAGGATGCATAACCCCTGACCCTCTGTCTGGACAGTGCTTATTGGCCCTGTGCTGATCACATGCACTCTCAAGAAAAAAAAAAAGTTCTAGCAATACACACCAAACTGACCATGTGCAGAGTGCCCATAAGGCTCTGTTCTATCAGGAGATGGATTGGGGACTGCAGAAGACGGGGATGATCAGTGAACACCGGATCAAAACATCCTTTTTACACAATGTGCAGGATGACCTCTTCGGTTCCACAGTGAGTATAACAAGCATGCTTTCCTGCATATACAGACTGATTTTACGGTTGTGGGTTTAATAACACTTTAACACAGGTCTTGTCCCTCCCCTAGTGTTTGACTGGGCAGCAAAGGGAAAAGTAGCAAACTAATAAGCAAATCTGTCACCCTGCTCTCTCCATCAGCATGTTCTTTGTTGGCACAGGAGCACTGCAGAGCAACCAACCACTTTTCTTCAGCCCAGGTTGAACTCAGTTATACAGGGATTTTAAGAAGCTGATGGGAAGTCGAATTCAAGTTCTTAAAGCGGAGTTCCACACAAAAATGGAACTTCCGCTTTTCGGAACCCTCCCCCCCTCCGGTGTCACATTTGGCACCTTTCAGGGGGGAGGAGGGTGCAGATACCTGTCTAAGACAGGTATTTGCACCCACTTCCGGCATAGACTCCCATGGGAGTCTATGCCTCTTCCCGTCCCTTCGTGCTGTCTCCTGGGAAACACACAGCTCCCAGGAGATAGTGGGGACCACTTACGATGCGCAGCGCGACTCGCGTATGCGCAGTAGGGAACCGGGAAGTGAAGCCGCAACGCTTCACTTCCTGATTCCCTCACCTAGGATGGCGGCGGCAGCTGGCGAGAACTGAGCGGGTACTCGGTGTCGCCATCGCTGGACCCTGGGACAGGTAAGTGGCCATTTATTAAAAGTCAGCAGCTGCAGTATTTGTAGCTGCTGGCTTTTAATATTTTTTTTTTTTTGGCGGTGTGGGTGGACCCCCGCTTTAAATTGCTCACATTTAAAACATTTGTTTAAAGTGGTTGTAAACCCTCTCCTATACTCCGTGAAGTGATCAACCTCAGATGATAAGAGAAGGTAAATATCCCAAGTTTTTACATACATGTATATATCTGCGGTCTTTCCCTTTCTACATTCTTTAGAGAGTGAGTGCAGATTGTGTTACAAATGGTTTTAGTAGTGGGTGTGGAGTCTGAGCATATTATTGTGAGCTGATTGGAGGAGAGAACCCCCGCCCCAACCCCCCCCCCCCCCCCCACATAGGCAGAGGAAGGAACAAACTTGCAGAGCTGCAGTCTGAATAGACAAGCTCTCTGCTTATCTACCTCTAAGCTCCCTCCCCAACACAAATTTCCAGCTGCTTTTATCTCCTGTGTTGGAGAGCTTGTCAGAAGTGACTCTGCTTATAACAGAGGAACGGAGCACCAGAGACAAAACGGCACTCAGAGCTTTGGAGAGAAATAAGTAAACACTACAGATATATGTTCCCAGGTCAGATTTCATGAATTAAGTTTACAACCACTTTAAAATTATGCATTAATGAATGTCTTTTATGTCTGCCTGGAGTTGAGATTTAAACATCAATGGTTTTGGGTAAATTAAATTTTTAAGTTTACTTTGCTTTTAAGTTTAATTTGCTGTTGAACATTACTGCTTGAGATCTTCGGTGAACTTCAAAAACGTGGAACCTTGTTTCCACCATAGCTTTAAATATGGCTTTATCTTTTGTCAGGTTAATGTTCTGCTTTACATCACAGCTGCTGGTCATTTCCTGGACATCATTTATCCAACATGTTCTTACTTTAATGCCAACTCCAGGATAAAAAAAAAGCAGGCATTGTAGAAGGCCCACCCCATGCACTGCAAGGGTTAAGAAGAGGCTCTGGCACTCCAAGCTGTGGGTGGTTCCTTGGCATCACAACATATAATGCAGGACTATTAGTCCTAGATTGTATGTAAGGAGGCAAGCATGCAACCATGATCAGGAGCACCTCAGAGGGGACTGGTCAAACATATACAGGGGGTCCCCTAGGTATAAACATCCGACTTACAAACAACTCCTACTTATAAACGTAGGGAGACAACAGGAAGTGAGAGGAAATCTACCCCTAAGAAGGGAAATTCATTCCTGTAAGATTTATTATGGGAAAAAGGTACCTCCACTGATGCTTTATCACCAAGGTTTGTTTCCACAACAACCCAAAATTTTCAAAATCCATTCATTGGGACAGAAAGGGAGGTGAAATCTTCTGAACAGGGGCTCAGACAGCAAAACAAATGTTACAGGGGTGTTAACCCCTTTAAGCTTAAAAAATGTACCTGTTCCGACTTACAGATTCAACTTAAAGAGGAGTTCCACCTGAGGTCCAGTAAAAAAAAAAAAAAATTAAAAAAGTCAGCAGCTACAAATACTGCAGCTGCTGACTTTTAATTGGACCCTTACCTGTCCCAGGGTCCAGCGATGCGGGGGATCGAAGCCCCGCTCGTCTGTTTGCAACTGTGCTGTGGCGCCGGGCTGTAGCTCCACAGCCTGGCACCCACTGCGCATGCTCGAGCGGCGCCGCGTGCCGTGATTGGCCGCTCAGTCACCTGGGACCTGTATTGGGTCCCAGATGATTGACAGGAGGGAGGGAGCAGAGCTGAGTCCTTCCTGTGCCGAGGGGGAAGTGATGTCACCAGCCCAGGCACTGGAAGAGGCAGACTACGAGGGACCACCTAGCAACAGGCATTTAGAGGTAAGTAAAAAAAAAATTTTAAAAAATCCAAATTTATTTTGTATTTTTTTTTTTTAATTTTTCATGTAGCTTTTTTTTTTTGGGTGGAACCCCACTTTAAGCACAAACCTACAGACCCCAGCTTGTTTGTAGCCCGGGGACCGCCTGTAGAGGGAACTTGCCAGTGCGAGGAACAAGATATTGCACCCTATTCCTCTCCCCCTAGACTTAAAGTATTAGTTCACCTTTAGACCCCTTTCACACCGAGGGCGTTTTGCAGGCGATATAGCATTAAAAATAGCGTCTGCAATCTGCCCTCAAACAGCTGCAGCATTGTCTCCAGTGTGAAAGCCCGAGGGCATTCACACCGGAGCGCTGCGCTGGCAGGACGGGGAAAAAAAAGTCCTGCCAGCAGCTTTTTTCGAGCGGTGAAGGAGCGGTGTGTTTACCGCTCCTCCACCGCTGCTCCCCATTGAAATCAATTGGGCAGCGCTGGGATACTTGTGGCAAAACGGCTTCGCATTGCGGGCGGTTTTAACCCATTCTCGGCCGCTAGCGGGGGGGTAAAAGCGCCCCCGCTAGCGGCCAAAATGCGCCGCTAATCCGACGGTAAAACGCCGCTAAAAATAGCGGCGTTTTACCGCCGACGCTATGGGCGGCCCGGTGTGAACGGGCTCTTACAGAAAAACTGTAAAGGTAAGCTAACACTAGACCCCCCACCGATGCTCACTGGGATGTCATGGGCCAATTAGATTCCATCTGATCTGTCCTGCAGGACAAGATGAAGAGAGAGCAGTGGGGATTTCAAATCCCCAGACCGGTGCAGCAGCAGCGGGAGATCTGATGGATGGATCGCCAGCTCTATACACAGCGGGGACCAGGGGGGGCAGGGAAGGGGTCCAGTGTTAGGTTACCTTTATAGTTTTTCTGTAAAGGTGAAATGACACTTTCACAAGCATTTAACCTTTGCAATGGGGAGGGGGCAGCACACAGCAACAGTAGCTTAATTCTTTTTTGTTAACTATATATAAAATCTTCGTTTTACAAATATGTATAAGTGGGCATATAACAGCAATATTATATTAGCTAAATAGAAGAGATAGGAGTCAGCCCCAGCCTATAAGTGGAGATGTATCTGGATGTCGGTCACTGACATATGTTTGTAGCACTTGGGAAAACTCTTGCTAAAGCCATACATTTTGAAACATCAGCTGCACAATTGTTTAAGTCGTTATTTCCATTATATATCAAATATTTTCCAGTACATGCATCTTCCATTAAAAATCATCAACTTGCAGACATGCCACAGGAGACACCAAAGGAGTTAACAAGAGAAGATGTTGGCATCAAGATTTGATTTACATATTTGACATCACTTGGCACTGGTACTATATAAGCCCGTTTTTATAAATATTCATTCCATCCTTTTCATAATGAAGGCTTCCCATACAGAGCCACATATATGAAAACACTTTTTAAAAGGGAATGGACGTGTCGCAGCTTCCCCCATCCGCCCGCGCAGCGACATAGAGATGGGTGCTATAAAGGAGAGCAGAGCAACATCTGCTGCCTCCATACACGCTGCTCCATTAGAGCTTCTGAAGCTTCTAATTAAAATGTTAATTGTTGTGCAGACATTTAAAAGAAAATAAGAACAGCCACTGCAAGGTACAAAGAAATGTTAGGAGCAATTATTGATGGAGATGCAGGGTATCAGAGAGTTTAACAAATGTGAAGTGATTCTGAAAGTGGGGATTTAAATTAAACCAGTAAAAGAGAGAATTCGGAAAGCTGCCGATCTCCTGGAAAACACAAGTTGCCTGACCATTAAAGTAGAACTGAAGGCAAAACTTTTGTTCATTTTGGATACTGTGACAGTGCGATGCCCTGCCACTGTGCAAATGTAGGAGAACATGACAAGGCTTAGGCCTGGTTCACACCTATGCATTTTTTTTTGTGCGTTTTCAGTTTTGCAGAAACACACTACCATCCATTTAACGTAGTTCACATCTGTGCATTTTATGGAAAGGGCCAGGGACTTTTTTCTGGTTTTTGGTTCTATATACTTCAATGGATAAAAAAACGTGTAGTGAAAAACGCAAAATGTATCTTGAATATGCAAACTGCAACCTGCATAGGTATGAACCATAGGTATGAACCAGGCCTGAATGTGAAGGTTCAGTCTATAATTTCTGAGTGGAGAAAGTTGTGTCTTTGGCTTTCTCTGTATTCTGTAGTCCCAGATTGGGGCCTGGAGCTTGAAGATTCCACAGTGTCTAGGGTGTGATGGAACCTTCAATCCTGTGTCTGGATTTTACTGGATCCCAGAAGTCTGTGTACACAGATGTGCAAGGTTGGTATATACTCAAGCCTGAGGATTGCTGAGAGCTCCCAGCTTGGAGACAGCTCCTATATTGCAGACAGGAGGTCTCAACAAGGTGGTCAGAGGTGCCCCAGCCAGGAGTCAACAGACAGGAGTCAACAGACAGGAGGTCTCACCCAGGGGCAGGGGAGCCCCAGCCAAGAGACAGGAGGTCCCAACCTGGAGTCAGAGGCGCCCCAGCCAGGAAACACGGGGTTTCATCCAAAGAGTAAGGGGGGGCTCCTATCGGGACTGTCTGAAGAACCCCTATCCAGAGGTCAAGAGTTGGCCACGCAGCAGGGCACTGCGACTAAATGCTAATAAAGCCAAGTGAACCAGGAGAGCCAGAGGGACTGGTAAAAAGAACAGCAGTGTTGCTAACAAGAGAGCCAGGTAGATCGCTATTTTCAGTAGACTATTCATGTTGACATGGAATAACCCCTGATGTTTATATGAAATTTACATTTTGCTCAATAAAAGAAGTTGCCAGTCCCTAAAATACAGTTTTAGCTGGCGCTACTCATTGGGAAAAGCATCTGCCACATGAGTAAAATCACCCTAATACCACAATATTGTAAGGGAGGTTTCAAAACCCGGTCAGGTTTTTTTGCCATCTGTGTCCCATTGGGGAGATTTCCATTCAATTCCTGTCCCACAGCAACAACAGGACAGGAGAGAAAATGGCTCCAACACGAGGGTAATCTATGGTAGTCACCAGTCCAGTCTGCTACACCCTGCTCCACCCCATTTGGGCTTGGCACAAACACCAAATTCTGTTGAAAGAGTAGGAAGCACTGCCTTGGCTCAGGGCAGACTACACAATGTTCAAGCCGCCGCTAATGTAGTGATCCACGCTGTTTTCCAGATCCTCTGCAAAGCAGCTAACCTGCTGCATAGTAACCACAGGGGGTTGCCCACGCAGAACAGGAGTCATTTAGAGAACACACTGCACTCTCATTGAACACAAGGTATTCTCTGATTGGGTGAGGTGAAGACTGATGTTACCACCCAGCTTCTCCACCTCGTCCAATCAGAGAACACATTACATTCACTGAGAAAATGCAAAGAATTTTCTGAAATGGAGCCCATGCTGAGCGACTCCCTCGGCACAGGACCCAGAAGACAGTCAGGATCACCGCAGTAGTGACAGCTGCTACATTGATTCTCTGCTTTTACAAGAATCAGCCAGGTATGGATCATGCATGCTTACATTGGTCCAAACTGGACCATGTAACTATGCAAAAAAAAGTCCAGTTCATGGAGGCCCCACCTCGCAAATTACAGGACTTAAAAGATCTTCTACTAACGGCTTGGTGCCAGATACCTTCAGAGGTCTAGTGTCCATGCCTCAACAGATCAGGTCTGTTATGGTGCCAAAAGGGGGACCTACTCTATTAGGTAAGTGGCCATACATGTATAAATAAAAATAAAAAATCCAAAAGCTCCAAATGAATCTAAATATTGGTATGAATAAGTGATACCATATAAATTAACAGCTGCAGTGAATAAGACCTTGCAAGTGCAAAATGGTACTAATAATAAAAATAAATATACCGAACTTAGTGCCACAAATATTAAATATCACATTTGAAAACTGATGCGACTTTGAAAAAAAATCGCTAAAAAGTCCTATACAGATAATTTACTCTGAGTGCCACAACGATTAAATAGATATCACATTTGAAACCTGGTGCGTTTTTAAAAAAATCACTAGAAAGTCCCATACAGACGATTTGTTGCAAACATCAATAAATTTGACGCAATAAAAAGTTCCAAATCCCAATTAAAGTGCTCGTTCTCTACAAAGAGGACATGAATCCGTGGAACATTTTTAAGAATAGTTATAGCTAGGTTTTTTTTTTCCCCACTCATTTACAATGCACACTTAAAATTTAATTTTTGTCTGGAGTTGGGCTTTGATGACTACATACACTCTAGGTCCTCTGCTCCCAACACTTTAGGGTTCAGTGAACCTTCCAGACACCCAACAGGAGCTCCAGCCCAGCTGTTGCTAAGTGGTCCTAGAAGCCAAAAGGATCCTGTTGCTTTGTAAAACACCGTAGGTAACCAAAGTCAAATCTGGAATAAAAAGCAGAGCTAAAAGCAGAACCTTCTTCTTCATATTTAGAAACATTTCCATCACATAAAAGGGGAAATTGCTTTGCCTTGGAAAATGCATTTCTGTTTCCTAATCTACAAGTAAGACCAAAATGTGGAGTCTTCAATAAAGAGACAGCAAAGCAATAAATAAATAATCAGATAACAAAAAGGCATCCCCACAAATGTGAAACCGTTTTAATAAAACCGATGTTGTAATCAAACTTTGGGTGAAGTCAAATCAGAATTTATTTTTTTTTTTTACAGTATAGGACCCGACACCCCCATAAACTCTGAATCCCCCACTACAGCCAGTTAACTGACAGCATAGATTGCATAGAAGATAGCTTTAGAGGTTTTATTTTGGTGAGGAATTCAGCTATAAAAGTGTGGAAAGGAATTGGCAAACACACAGAGTCAGACAATAATGCTTCTACACATTTAACAGCAGCATTGGCGACCCCAAAAAAATTTTTATATATATTTTTCTTTTTTTTTTTTTACACAGCAGTTGCAACTTAAAAAAGATCACACAGGAGCTATATTATGGGACCATTTTACTGGCAGAAATTGTTTAGTAAACAGTACCCCCCCCCCCCCCCCCCCCCCCCCGTTCTATCTTTTGCAGCAGTGTCCCCTCTGCACAGGGCTTGCAGGTATAAGCTATAATTTCCTCAATTTACCAGCGCCTTCTGCTGATCGAAGCTGGAATTACAGCGTAACCATTAAATATATTGATTCTCTATTATCACTATGCCAAACTGAATAGAACACAGTGGTCAGTGGAGTGGAAACACTCTAGAAAAAAGGGCCACACAAGATTTACTAAGGGAGACAATTGTGTAACTGTAACAGAACTACAGAGCTCTCAGCATACCCTCCATTCAATTTAAATTAGAAATGCAAGGCAAAACATCCGTGTGTGTATATATACAGTCACCGGCCACTTTATTAGGTACACCTTGCTAGTACCGGGTTGGACCCCCTTTTGCCTCCAGAACTGCCTTCATTCTCGAATCATGGCATAGATTCAACAAGGTGATGGAAACATTCCTCAGAGATTGTGGTCCATATTGACATGATAGCATCACACAGTTGCTGCAGATTTGTCGGCTGCACATCCATGATGCAAATCTCCTGTACCACCACATCCCAAAGGTGTTGAGATCTGGTGACTGTGGAGGCCATTGGAGTACAGTGACCTCATTGTCATGTTCAAGAAACCAGTGGTGAGATGATTGGAGCTTTGTGACATGGTGCATTATCCTGCTGGAAGGAGCCATCAGAAGATGGGTACACTGTAGTCATAAAGGGATGGACATGGTCAGCAACAATACTCAGGTAGGCCGTGGAATTTAAATGATGCTAAATTGGTACTAAGGACCCCAAAGTGTGCCAAGAAAATATCCCCCCCACCATTACACCACCACCAGCCTGAACCATTGATACAAGGCAGGATGGCAGTAAATCAGCAGTTTTTGAAATAAATACTCAGACCAGCCCGTCTGGCATCAAAAACCATGGCCTGTTCAAAGTAGAGCTGCACAATTCTGGCTCAAATGAGAATCATCTTTTTTTTTTTTCCTTAGAAGATAGATCACAATTCTCGCGGCGTTTTAATTTTTGTTTTTTTTTTATTCATTGAAGTGTATTTTTTCCCAAAAAATTGCATTTGAAAGACCATTGGGAATACAGTGTGACATAAAATATTGCAGCAATTGCCATTTTATTCCCATTATATAATGTTTGGGGGTTCCAAGTCATTTTCTAGCAAAAAATATTGATTTTAACTTAAGAAAGAAGTGTCAGAAAAAGATTTAAAGACTTTAAAGTGGTTGTAAACCCTTACAGACCACTTCAACCTACAGGTAAGCAGATAAGTCCCTCCACTTGTTATATGAAAGAATCGGCAAACTCTGAAACAGAGATCGTCAGGGGGGTTGAATCAAGATCGCGATTTTTTAATGATTAATTGTGAAGCTCTAATTCAAAGTCACTTAAATCCCCTTTCTTACCCATTCTGATGCTTGGTCTGAACTCAGAAAGGTGTCTTCACCATGTCTAGATGCCTAAATGCATTGAGTTGTTGCCATGTGATTGGCTGATTAGCAATTTGTTTAACAAAGCAAGCAACTGAACAGGTGTACCTACTAAAGTGGCTGGTGATTGTGGAAAATAAATCATTTTATATATATATACCGTATATACTCGAGTATAAGTCGAATTTTTCAGCACATTTTTTTGTGCTGAAAGTGCCCCCCTCGACTTATACTCGAGTCAAGCACTTTTCTGCAGCAAAAAATTTCATTTTCCGAACCGACTTTGGGGCCCCGTATCTCAGGGCCACTTGGTGCTAGGAACCCCAAATTTGGTGTGCAAACCCAGTGGAACTGGTGCCATAACATATCCAAAGATAAAGTTCCTAGCTTTAAGTGGCCCCGAGATAGGGGGCCCCAAAATCAGTTCGGAAAATGTCATTCTCTGCTGAAGAAAAGTGCTTGACATTTTCTGAACCGACTTTGGGGCCCCATATCTCAGGGCCACTTGATGCTAGGAACCCTAAATTTGGTGTGCAAACCCAGTGGAACTGGTACCATAACATATCCAAAGCTGGGGTTCCTAGCACCAAGTGGCCCTGAGATACGGGGCCCCAAAACCGGTTCGGAAAATGTCATTCTCTGCTGCAGAAAAGTGCTTGACATTTTTTGAACTGATTTTTGGGGCCCTATATCTCGGGGCCACTTGGTGCTAGAAACCCCAGCTTTGGAAATTTTATGGTGCTAGTTCCACTGGGTTTGCACACTAAATTTGGGGTTCCTAGCACTAAGTGGCCCCGAGATACGGTGCCCCAAATTCGGTCAACTGTGTCCATCTGCAGCAATGTCATTTCGGGACCCTTTGGGTTCAGAGATCCCAAATTTTGGCTGCAGCTAGGGGACATCTAGGAACCCTTAAATACCGAGTTTGAAGTTCAGGGAACCTATGGCTGCAAATGGGCATTGTTGACCCTCTTTTCCACTTACAGTAGCTGTGCATTTCTCACCCTCGTCTTATACTCGGGTCAATAAGTTTTTCCCATTTTTTTTGTAGTAAATTAGGGCCTCGACTTATACTCGGAACGACTTATACTCGAGTATATACGGTATATATACACACACACAGATGGATAGAGAGGAGAGAAGACAAGATTTTGAATGCAAAAGGATTACGGAATAACTCTCTCTATACAGCTTGATGAAGAGCATGGTATGCTTGAAATTGTACAGTTGCTGCTTATTTCATGTATTGTAAGGAGAAAATTATTCAGCAAACCTTTTGCATTGGAGATTGTGTGCCATTTTTTCTTTCTATTCACAATTGGTGGATGATTGGGAGCCCACCATGACACCTCTTCTTGAAGTTATACAGAGATAGAATATATATATAGAGAGAGAGAGCGATATCTATATATAAATATCTACATCTTTTTTTCTACAAATACTTATTTTTTTGCTTTTTTTGAAGAGTGCTCACATACCCTCTGCTCTCAGCTCCATAAGGGGCTTGGAGAGCTGGGGGTAGAGACTGGGGCATGTCACTCAAAGCCAGAAGGCCATTTAGAAGACAGAGGGGGTGGGGCAGAGTCGCGGCTCAGTGTGTGAATGGACACACAAAGCCGTGGGTCAGGAGCGCAACTGCTTGGGTGCCCCCACAGCATGCCGCTTGCTGAGGGGGACACTGGGCAGGAGGGAGGAGCCAGGAGCGCCGGCGAGGGTACTGAGAAGAGGAGGATCTGGGCTGCTCTGTGCAAAACCATTACACAGAGCAGGTGAGCATAACATGTTTGTTATTTTAAAGAAGAAAAAAACAAGACTTTATTATACCTTTCAGGTATAGATGCAATTTAGTTGTTAATTTTTTTTTTCCCCATTACATTTAGTGCCTACCATTCAGCTGTGAGTGCCAAATGTATTTTCCATACATAACAAATAGATATGCATGTCTGTTTATGGGATGTTTATACGATTTACAGCTAATTTAGCTCTGATCCACAAGCTGCAATTGAAGTAACACAATGGAAGAATACCATTGTATTCAGCCACCTACCAATGGGCGGGGATCTCTGTTGCTCTCCGCCAGCAGCATGACGTTAGGGGCGGAGGCCACGGCGGATGTCTGGGTATTTACGTGGGGGTTTTGGCATGCCAAAATTTTTAGGATACGGTTATATCTATTACTGTAGATCCACATATATATATTTATACCCATATATTTCATCATAGTGAGTGCGCTCTGCAACGATCTTGGGTGACATTTGGGTCCAACCCTCCCCTCCTTTTTTCCATCTCTTTGCCATGCCTGCCCTACGTCTGACCTCGGTCCTCTACGCTTTGGTCTTTGCCCCTTCAGCTCCCGTAAGAGATGTTTTCCGCTTACCCTTGCCTGGGGTCAGCCCATGGAGCCAATCACCTGACAAGTGAGTATGGGATCACCAGTTCTGGCTTCATGCTTTTGTCCACACATAACCTATACTCCAATGTACTTTTTTACTTGTTGTTACAGACATCAGATATACACATCAGCCCCTGATGATGCGAGGAGAGCTTGCGAAACGCGTCGGGTTAGAGATGTAGCATGTATATCTGTACTCACAATACTTTGATGTTATGTCATTATGGCTATGTTTTTAGGACCATCATGTTATTATTATTCAGGATTTATATAGCGCCGACAGTTTACGCAGTGCTTTACAACATTAGGGCAGACAATACAAGTACAATACAATTCAATACAGGAGGAATCAGAGGGCCCTGCTCGTTAGAGCTTACAATCTAGGAGGGAGGGTCAAGTTATACAAAAGGGTAATAGCTGTGGGGGATGAGCTAATGGAGAAAATAGTGCAGTTGTTAGATGGAGGCATGATAGGCTTCTCTGAAGAGGAAGGTTTTCAGGGATCGCCTAAAAGTGGATAAATTTGGAGACAGTCTGACAGATTGGGGTAGGGAATTCCAGAGGATGGGCGAGGCTCGGGAGAAGTCCCGGAGGCGGATATGGGAGGAGGTGATGAGGGAGCTAGAGAGCAGGAGGTCTTGGGAGGAACGGAGAGGGCGATTAGGTTGGTATTTTGAGACTAGGTTAGTGATGTAGCTGGGGGCAGAGTTGTGGATGGCTTTGTAACTTATTGTTAGTATTTTGAATTTAATTCGCTGGGCGAGTGGCAGCCAATGGAGGGATTGGCAGAGAGGGGTAGCAGACACTGTTTGACATGTTATGCTGCTGTTCTTATGAATTTGTCACTTATGTTCATGACCTGTATTGGATGACAATGATTCTAATAAACTTTGATATTTTTTTATACCATCACATTTTATTTACCTGTGATCATCATGGACACCTCATTTAAAGTCTCATGGGCGAATTTTTGTTTTTTTCTGCAATATAGGGATGGAGGTGTCTCATGTTAGGGAGCAGCTTTCAGCCTTTCCTTTTTCTATTGTATTCAGCCACCTACCAGGTATAATTGGCTATTTCTCATTTGTCATGTGAATTACAACAGTCTTGATCCCTTGCCTTAGGGCACAGTGTAAAAGCCTCAGTGACGCTGCAGGCAATGTTATTTGTAATAAGAAGGCACCAAGCAAAGTGAACGACTCATGGCGGTGCCTTTGTGACTAGAGACTAATCCTGAAAAACCAACTGCAACATTTTGCCTACACTGTGACTTGCACCAAATGCATATATGTGCTTGAAGTTATATTTTTCACTTCAAAGCAATGTTTTTCATTGGTAAAGCACTACTTCTCAACAGCCAGAAGGCTTTGATGAATAGAACCAAGATCTAGTGTTTATACTGTAAACGTTGTATTGCTTCTGCATGCTCAATGACTGATGAAGCTCTCTACAAAATGTGTGCAGTAAGACGACGGGCAGACATAGGGCAGACATAACGCAGACAAGACTGTCTAAGCTGTCCATTACTCAGTGCACTTTACACAACTAGTTAAAATACCTCTTCCTTATCAGATGATCTGCTAGATTCTGCAACTTTCTTTAAGTGGCTGGGATGACCTGAAAGCAAGGTGAATGTAGAAAACCTCATTAGCAGGAGCCAAATATAAAACAGCAACTAAGGCAGCCCATAGACGGTGCAAATTTCTTTCCTGCAACCACGGATTGCAGGAAAAAAAATTAGCACGATTCCTCCATCAACACAGACAGTCCTGACAGAAGAATCCCTCCTGCCGAGCAATTGTCTTCTGCGGAGGGGTGGGGGAAGCCATCCCCGCCAGGAGAAGACAGTGATTATCGCTAGCGGCTATAGCAACCTCTTGAGATGATCGGAAGCAAATCCGGCACACTGGTTGTACCAAAGTTGATCAATCAACTTGGTACATTCGGCACATTAATGGTTCGCATCTCGTCCCGAGATTTGAGCCGCGTATTTCTGCGTTCTTTTCAGGGTAGTTTTTTTTTATATGTTTGTTGACTCCCTAATAGGGTCACTTAAAACCTTTTAGTTAAGCAGGTCTGCAGGCAAATTAATATTGAGATTCTAAACATACACAACCAATGTTTAGAATCTCAATATAATTTGCCTGCAGACCTGCTTAACTTAAAGGTTTTAAGTGACCCTATTAGAGAGTCAAACACAAAAAAAACTACAGTGAAAAGAACGCAGGTTTGTACATACCGGTCCGTAGGCCTTTTTGCAAAAACTTTGCGCTGTAGTAGATCACCTCTGGGAGCAGCTGGCGGCACTGTTAGATCGTTTCTTGGGCAAATCGGTGGAAACGGTAAGTTTGAGAAACACCAACAAGTGGCGGGGGGGGGGGCTCCCGCCACCTTAGAAACTGTTCCAGCGGCTTGTGAGCCACCCGGACCGGTTTCATAAGAAAGCCAGCCGCCTGCAGAAAAAAACAGTACCGAGGAAATGGCCGATATCTTCAGCCATAAATCCTGGTAAACCAATTGCAGGCTGCAACATATATATGCGCATTGCGGTCAGCAAATAGTCAAAGCCACACTCGGGCTGGCATTGCCAACCTCTCCAAATGAAAAGGACAATTGCTTGGTTGTCAGTCGTATTCAGTTCAGCACTTTTGTAGTCGCTCTTAAAGCGGGGGTCCACCTATCTATCGTTTTTTTTTTTTAGTTCATTCACAAACTTTTCTTCTCAGCATTACATACTCACATATTGTGTGTAATATGTCCGCCTGTGTCAGATTTCGTCGGAAAGAATCACTTATATTATTCACTGCAGGCGGTTTCCATCTTCATTGTGGGCATTTGAAGCCCACAAGCATTTATTTCCTGGATGTGGTGAATGCTGTGCTCCCAGCATTCACCGCTCGTTCCCGCACATGCTCAGTGGCATCCTGGGAAGCCTGAGACTAGCTCCCAGGAGTCTGGGAGAGGCTAGAAACACGCCTACTCCCACGGGAGAACCAGGAAGTGCTAAGAAGAATAGAAAAATAAAAAGGTAATTACGGCGATTTAAATTTTTTTAAACGGCGTGTCAGCATCTAGGCAAGGAAGAGAATACATACAGATATTGTTCAAAATTTGGGTGGAACCCCGCTTTAAGTAACCGATAAACTCACTGACTCCACTTGTTACAGAGTCAGTGTCGCAGTCAATAAAAAAAAAAGCCATAGATGGCCAGGAAAGTTGACATTTTCATTAAAAAAAAAAAACATCAAAGGCAACTTTCATATTTCTATCAGAATGAATTTCCTGGTAAAATGAAGACACGTTCTGACTTTGCAGCTGCTGGAGCTGGTTACATTAAGCAATTTTATATTAGCTTTTCATTTAAAATACCTTGCCTTTTATTAAAATGATTTTGCCTTAGTTAGGCGGGTTAATACTAAAATAAATACCTTGCACATGCTGATGCTTGCCATTCTTGGCATGGATATCTCTCATGTATTGCATTGTTATCTAAAAATTTCCAGCTGCTTTGATGAAACAGACACTTGTCCCTCCAGTAACTTCACCCTGCTGCTGGACTCCATGTTATCAAGTACCCCATGTTATGGGCCAGCGCCTGGAAATGTGAAAGGACGGGAGGGAAAGTTCAACGCATCAGCTGTGAGTTCCAACCTCTTCTGCCAAATGTTCTAATTTTGTCCACAAGCTAGTTATTTCTGCATTAGTTTACGGCGCATTACCAAAATCCATACACAAAGATGGGGGGGAGGGGACAGTTTGGAGTAGTAACAAAGGCTATTTTTTTTTTAATTCAATAAATCTTTATAAACAGGTTCAGTAGAAAATAGAAGTTCCCGATAAAAATGTCCTAAAACGTACTTTTATTTTCATATCACAGAAGCAGCCTCGGGTTCCTCGGCACAGCTTCCCCGAACTACCATGCAGGGAGTACACACTAATTGATTAATTCACAGCCATTGGATGCCCCTTCTCAGGACTACATGCCCCATGATTTACAGGGTCATTGCACATGCATGGTTCTTACAGCGCATCTGGAAAGTATTCACAGCACTTCACTTTTTCCACATTTTGTTATGGTATAGCCTTATTCCAAAATAGATTAATTATTTTCCTCAAAATTCTACAAACAGTACCTCATAATGACAACATGAAAGAAGTTTGTTTGAAATCTTTCCAAATTTATAAAAAAAAACAAAAAATTTTCTGGGGATTTACAACCATTTTAATAGTGGTTGTAAATCCTTTACAATCACTTTATACTACAGGCAAGCCTATAAGTAGGCTTACCTGTAGTTACACTGGATATCTCCTAAACCTGCATGGTTTAGGAGATATCCCTGTATTTGCATGTGCCAACGTCATGGGCACATGCGCACTAAGAGCCCTATCACACCGAGCCGCCCGCAGCGTCAGCGGTAAAACGGCGCTATTTTTAGCGGCGTTTTACCGTCGGATTAGCGGCACATTTCGGCCGCTAGCGGGGCGCTTTTACCCCTGCTAGCGGCCGAGAAAGGGTTAGAACCGCACCCGCAATGCGCCGCATTAGCGGCGTTTTGCCGGCGGTATCCCAGTGCTGCCCCATTGATTTCAATGGGGAGCAGCGGTAAACACCCCGCTCCTTCACCGCTCCAAAGAAGCTGCTGGCAGGACTTTTTTTCCCGTCCAGCCAGCGCAGCGCTCCGGTGTGAAAGCCCTCGGGCTTTCACACTGGAGACAATGCTGCAGCTGTTTGAGGGCGGATTGCAGGCGCTATTTTTAACGCTATAACGCAGTTGTACTGTGCCGTTACCGGCGGCTCCCACGCGCATCACGTCATTGCGGCTCCGGCCAATCACAGCGCCGAAGCCGCGATACTCGAAAGTAGCCCCCTGGAGAGATGTCGGCCGCCGGAGCAGTGAACGAGGACCACTGTGGGGGCTTTGATCTCAGGTAATTATTAATGAGCTAGTATGCTATGCATACTAGCTCATTATGCTTTTGTCTTGCAGGTTGTTTTTTTTTGGACATTTTTTAAAGGGTTTACAACCACTTTAAGTCTCTCGGCAAAGGTTAATGTCATAATAGCATACCAGTAAATTATGACAAACTTCCCTGTAAAGTGGACCCCTCCCGCCATTTGAATGGCCAGGCCACAATGACGTTACTCCCGTGCATGCGCATGGGAGTTTTGATTGCAGCACAGCGCTTTGAATCAACAGAACACTTGAGTGTGCAGCCTAATCACAGCGCAGATGTGTCAGGTACATCACTGGCTGCTACAAATGTAAATATCTCATAAACGGTGCACATTTAGGAAATATTCACTCTACCTACAGGTAAGCCTTATTATAGGCCTACCTGTAGGTACAAGTGAAAAAGCAGACTTTACTACTGCGTTAATAAATTCGGATTAGAAAGAACGATAAAACGAAGGGTTTACCACAAATTAAAATCACTGACTGTACACACTTCCACCATTATTCCCCTTCTTCACCCCCACCCTGTGTACACACTACCCTTCTCCTCTGTATTACTGCCCCCTTTTCCTAGAGGTTGTCTCTTTTTACCGGCGCATACTGTCCTCTCCATGCACACTGCCCCATTTCCATCTGCAAACACCGTCCCACAGTCCCCCTTTTCAGCTGCACACATTATTAATACTGTTAATATTTAAAATGTTTGATTTTTCTGTGCTTTTACCTGCAATTATTTAATTTAGTGACAGGGTCTCTTTAAATAGCATAGCAAGTGTTTTTTTTCCGCGACTTTACATCATATTTAGTGTTTTAACCGAAACTGGACAATATTCCAATCAATCCGGCAATAGAAGCAAAGATCACTAAATGCGGATGTTACAAGACCCCCTAAATGAGAACCATCGAGCATCCTCCAGCCTATGCAATACCAACACTATTTTGGGTATAAAATATGAAATCTAAATAAAAACAAAATGGAATCGGCAGTGGTCTCTACATTTCTTTATCTCATGTCATATACCGTACTTAGATTTTTTTTTTATTTTATTTTTTTTTTATTTCCCAGGAGTCCAAGGAAAATGTCTTCAGCTGTGAAAAAGTCACAGACCTCTCAATCTAATTTCAATTGCAAAGCCGGTCTCTGCACAGTTGTGGTGAAATGGCTTTTATTAAACCTCTGACAGAAAAGATGGGAAATGTAAAACAAGGAGGCTCTCCTAAAGTGTTGTATTAATCCCAGCCTCAATTCTCCAAATGGCCTTTGCAGAAAATAAAAAAGAGAAAACACGCTGGCTATTCAGAACCCCAGTCCGAGCCGCTGCAATAACTAGGTGGCGATGAGCTATGCAGGTAATTATTGGTTTAATCAAATGCTATTGATTTCGCAAGGCTCCATTCATATTGTGCCCGGCTTTCTCTTTAGACACTGCGGATATCGCTTCAATGCAATCCATTAAAATGTGTTTCTGCAACGTGTTCCAACAAACAGGTAAAATATTATCACAGAATTTTTTTTCAGTGCTGTATTATAGGAGCCAGATACTGAACAGCGGTAATATTCGGTGTGATAAAGAGGTTTTCTAACATTTTTCTAATTGGCCTTTAGATTTATCCAATCCCGCTTAAACCTGTTGATAGCCAAAGGAAGTTCCTCCTCCTCCAGCCTATGAGACAACTACACCCAAGAGACTGCTCATGCCGACAACTACACCCAAGAGACTGCTCATGCCGACAACTACACCCAAGAGACCGCTCATGCCGTCAACTACACCCAAGAGACCGCTCATGCCGACAACTACACCCAAGAGACCGCTCATGCCGACAACACCACCCAAGAGACCGCTCATGCCGACAACTACACCCAAGAGACCGCTCATGCCGACAACTACACCCAAGAGACCGCTCATGCCGACAACTACACCCAAGAGACCGCTCATGCCGACAACTACACCCAAGAGACCGCTCATGTCGACAACTACACCCAAGAGACTGCTCATGCCGACAACTACACCCAAGAGACTGCTCATGCCGACAACACCACCCAAGAGACTGCTCATGCCGACAACACCACCCAAGAGACTGCTCATGCCGACAACACCACCCAAGAGACTGCTCATGCCGACAACACCACCCAAGAGACTGCTCATGCCGACAACTACACCCAAGAGACTGCTCATGCCGACAACTACACCCAAGAGACTGCTCATGCCGACAACACCACCCAATAGACTGCTCATGCCAACACCACCCAAGAGACTGCTCATGCCGACAACACCACCCAAGAGACTGCTCATGCCGACAACACCACCCAAGAGACTGCTCATGCCGACAACTACACCCAAGAGACTGCTCATGCCGACAACTACACCCAAGAGACTGCTCATGCCGACAACTACACCCAAGAGACTGCTCATGCCGACAACTACACCCAAGAGACTGCTCATGCCGACAACTACACCCAAGAGACTGCTCATGCCGACAACACCACCCAAGAGACCGCTCATGACAACACCACCCAAGAGACCGCTCATGCCGACAACTACACCCAAGAGACCGCTCATGCCGACAACACCACCCAAGAGACTGCTCATGCCGACAACACCACCCAAGAGACCGCTCATGCCGACAACTACACCCAAGAGACCGCTCATGCCGACAACTACACCCAAGAGACCGCTCATGCCAGGTAGAAATAAGCCGGCAGTTCTAAACAACAACTTACAACATGGGGAACATGAATTATACTCATTGTATTGCAGTTGATGCTTAAGGTGGTATTAAAACCCAAAACCAAAAAGGGACAGAGGACAATACTGTGAGCAAGGCCAGCGTCAGCATAAGGCTGCTTAGGCAGCCGCCTTAGGGTGCCGGTGTTCTGTCGAATAGTGCAGATCGTCGGATAAGGCCTCTGACGATTTGCGCATGTGCAGTACGCAATGTTACTCCAGCTGATCGGCGCAATGTAAACACTGAGCATGCGCAGATTGTCGGAGGCATTATCCGACAATCAGCAAAAACATAACACCGGCTCTGCCACAGAGGCACGCCACCCTTTCCTACAACCCCCAGCCACAACCCCAACATGGGCTCACCCCCCTCCACACAGCCCAGCCATTTCGCACCTTTTACCCACCGCTCTTCGCACTACAGACCTCCTCTTGTGAATTTGCGCAATGATCAGTCTAGGCAGGGAAATCCCCAATGACAAAAAAAATCCCCAATGTGGGGTCCTGCACTGGACCACATCCACCCACCCCCGCTGGGTTCTCTATGTTTCTTGTCCCAGACAGAGCACAGGAAGGTGGCCGCAGGGCACCCCAACCATTGGGGGACTACAAATCCCAGCATGAGCCATCCTGGGGGGGGGGGGGCAGAGATGCTGGGACCTGTAGTCCTACAACACCTGGAGAGTGAGCAGGAGAAGACGATGTGAACTCTGTACATGTGATCTATAGAATACAGAGAGGGGCAGCGTTCTGTGCACAGGTGGTGACCATGTAGTGGTGACAGGTCCAGTAGGTAGAGGATTCTGCCTCTACATTTTGCTGATCATCAGATAATGTCACCGAGGATCTGCGCATGCGCAGTGTTGGTGTCATGCCAGCTGATCGGCAGATCAGCTGGAGTGACGTTACGTACTGCGCATTCGCAGATCTTCGGAGGCATTATCCGACGATCTGCACTATTTGACTGAACATCGGGATGGGGGGTCCAAAGCCACTTGCAGCTGAAGCATGAGCCCAGACCCCTGATATGTCACCAAAGCCCCCCAACAGGGCTCCGTCCACTGCCCTACCGACACCGTCCACTTTTAAGGTAGGCCAAGTTTATTTACAGTGACATTTGTGTTATTATACGTTAAGTCTTCCTTATTATTTAGTTGGGCCTTGCTGGTAAATGTCTTTAACCACTTGCCGACCAGCCGCCATCATTATACTGTGGCAGTCCCCTGCTGTCGTTCTCGCAAATCGCCGGTACCTGTACGTTGGCTCGGGAACACGCTTTTGTGGGCGGGCTCTCACTGGCCAGCGGGGGAGCCATGCAGTGGGTAAGGCAGACTCGATGTCTGAAAGCCACCCGCGATCGTTTCCCGCAGTGACAGAAAGGGGATCTGCAAAAGTAAACAAGGCAGATCTCTGTTCTGACAGGGGAGATCGCACAGAGCCGGTCTTTCTGGACTTGTGTTTCCCCAGTCACACAGTCCCCCATACAGTTAGAAAACAGGGAACACATTTAACCCCTTGATTGCCACCCAAAGTTAACCCCTTCCCTGCCAATATCATTAGTACAATAACATTGCATATTTTTAGCACTGACTACTGTAATAAGGTCACTGGTTGCCAAAAAAAAGTGTGTCAAAAATGTCAGTTAGGTGTACGATCTGTCCGCCGCCGTTGCAGTCCCCCTAAAAATCACTGATCGCCGCCATTACCAGTAACAAACAATAATTAGATAATAAAAATGCAAAAAATTAAATAAATAATCCCCTATTTTGTAGACGCGATAACTTTTGCGCAAACTAATCAATATACGCTTATTGCGATTTTTTTTACCAAAAATACGTGTAGCAGAATACATATCGGCCTGAACCGATGAATACATTTTACATTGTAAAAAATTGTGTTTTTTCAAAATTGTCGCTCTTTTTTTAACAGCGCAAAAAGGTGATCAAATGCTACCAAAAGAAAGCTCTATATGTGGGGGGGGGAAGGACGTCAATTTGGTTGGGTACAGCGTCACACGACCGCGCAATTGTCAGTTAAAGCGCTGTATCGCAAAAAATGGCCTGGTCAGGAAGTGGGTAAATCCTCCCAGGGCTAAAGTGGTTAAAAAAAAGGGGGGTGTGGGGGAACTGAACACCGGTGCTCTCTATGTTGTTCAGGTAGATTTCCACCTCTCAAAGGTTGCCTAGCCCTAATGTAAAGTGTATTCAAAGATGGAGTTCAGCTTTAATGAGCAAGTAGAGCAACATTTTTGTCCTTTTGGTATAAAAATCATCATACGCTCGCTCCCCTGTCAGTGGTAAATGGTTTGTCTCATCCCTCTAACAGCTACATCTGCAAGAAAGCTTCTTCTTTTGACTTACTGGCCAGATCACAAGGAGAAAAAGTAAAGGAAGCCTAAAAGAGCAAAATAATGCAGTCACCACATCAAAGAATTCGTTATCTGCAAAATAATACATTTTCTTTTGAGTGTAATACCGCTTTAAACTATAAATTTTAGTAACAACCACATCTACCCTTTAATTTAAAAGCAAAATTTACCTAATACGAAAAAAAATTACCTAATCAGTTTTGTGTGGACACTAAGGGGTTTATTCATATGGTCAATTTGTTTAAAAGGATAACGGTACATACAGGGAGATTTTTTTTAAGATTGTGGGGATCCCTTGGAATTACTAACAGTGGAGGAATCAAGACAAGAGACATCCTACTGACACATCATATCCCTTGTGCTGATTTTTTGGTTTTTGATTTTGGCTGATTTAGACTTTTAAAACAAGCCCTAAATCTCTCTAGCTGCAGCACTGTAGAGTAATTCATCTTTACATTTCTGAAGCACTGTTATCCTATAAAAGTAAACCTAAACCCAAGAACTAGAAACGTTAAATTGTAAGTAAGCAGTGCCCTGAATTGTTAAATTTGTCTTAATTTCCTACTAAAAAATTGGCAGTGCACCTCCTGTGCCCTGAGAGTCTCATTCTGTATACAGAATTTTCAATGTGATGCAACTTAAAACAGACCTTCACCCTCTTCCTTACGTTCCTTCCAGTCCACTGCAGAAGTATCTGGCTTGGGCGTGTGATTCGCCTTAGGAGGCCACATATCCCAGGAGGCTTAGCCTTTCATTTGAGGAAAGGAGGAGGGGGCGGGCCTATCAGTATGTCACTTGGAAGCTTGCCTGCCAAACCCGGAGTCATCGACGGGCCTCTCAATCAGAGAGAACATGGCGGCCCGGGACTAAGCTGTGGCTGGGTGTGAGGATGTCAGCGGAACAATGCTGGACCTACTGGATGGGTGAGTATCTGCTAGTCTCACGAGATCTGGAGTGAAAATTGGTGATGACACTACTGCACTGCTCAATGTTCTCAATTATGGAAGGGAAGCTATAACTGAGGACCTGCAGTGCAAGACCTCCCCTGCTTCATCTACTCCGTGGATCTGTGCTTCCTTTCACCTTTCCTGTGCTTTTTCAATATACACCAACAAATCACCATAAAGAAGCAAGGTCATGTCTCTAACAAGATGGCTGTCTCCACAGAGACAAAGTGCAGAACTAGGCATTGTAATATCATTAATGGGGAAAAAGATAAGCTGCAGTGAGCACATAGGCAAGACAGTATTGCCTAAGACCCAGAAAAGAGCCGAAGCACGTCAACCTTGCTGAGTAATAGATTCCTCCTTTTGTCTTGTAGGTTTATTATTAAAGATTGTGGATTTTATTTGAAATTGTACTGAGTTGCTGGACCTTCATCTTTCTACATTGGGCGGTATGTGCAGCAGTAGCCCTGGCAAAGGCAATTTCCTTTATTCTATCATATGTATCTCTTCTTGAGGTTGTAGCATCATTCCCTTGATGACTTCTGATGCCGACCGGAGCAGAACACAAGTGCTGCAAACAGTTAAAGTAGCAGTAAGATTTATGTAAGGCAATGACAAAGAGGTATGTAAATGCATTCCTGGTTAGGGGGCCTCTAATGTAATACATCAAGACAGACTAAATGAGCCTGGGAATCCAGAGAGGAAGACCGCACGATGCAACTGCAATCACATTTCCGTGTGCAATATCTTCAAAATATCCAACATTTCAATACCCTTTAGCATTTCACAGCAACTGTTTGTTTTTTCATAAAACCATCATTTTACAGTAAAATGGTGCAATTTTGAGTAAGATAAACAAGAACTCTCCTCACCAGGCATGGCATAAACAAAATACTACTAGGTTTGTTTCACTGACCAAATATATTGAACCTTAAGTGCACCTACATTATAAAGATAAACTGAAACCCTTCAACCCCAGCCACTTCTTAAGATAAAAATAAATAGACGGCGTTATAGCAAGATGTAACTCAGCGCAGCTCCTACGCTGCAGGGATCGAGACTTGGACACCACCATCTTTGAAGTCCAGGGGGAGACGCTCCCAGCAAGGCTCAGAGGGAGCAGAGCGCCTCCTTCTCTCCAGATGTTCTCTGGCTGGAGCTGACAGACGGTCCAGCTTAGTGTACCGTCAGCAGGATTATGCTTATGGAGGAAAAAAAAAGGCACAAGGTCTACTATGTTAACTGCTGGTGTGTTCTAATAATTATAAGTAATGAAGCTCTCTAAAGTGACCCTGTCATTTCAAGAGGCTCCCGATTTGTTTGGGACCCCTTAGAGCTGCACGATTCTGGCCAAAATGAGAATCATGTTTTTTTGCTTTGAATAAAGATCACGATTCTCGCGGCATAATATCTTTCAAATTATACAAAAAAAATTGGGCTAACTTTACTGTTTAGTTTTTTTTGGTTTTTTTTTTTAATTAAAGAGTATTTTTTCCAAAAAAAAAAAATTGCATTTGAAAGACTGCTGCTCAAATACAGTGCGAGATAACATATTGCAACCACCACCATTTTATTCCCTGGAGTCTCTGCTAAAAAAAAATATATATATGTTTGGGGGTTCTAAGTAATTTTCTAGCAAAAAATAATGATTTTAACTTGAAACCAGCAAATGTAAGAAAAAGGTTTAGTGTTTAAGTGGTTAAACTTCCCTCATTTACAGACAGAAGTGTATTCCTTTGATCTAAAGGACAAATCGTTACAATGTTTATACTGGTTCCATGGCTGAAGAATGTTGCGATACTTGGCAGACTGCCCCCCCCCCCTTTTTTTTTTTTTCTTTTGACGGCTGTGGCTTCAGAGCAGAGAATTCTCTGCATATAAAAAACAAGTAAAAATAAATAAATAAATAAAGGGAAAATACTTTAAGATCACAAGGGGGAAAAAAAAAAAATCGCGATAGCGATTCTTAACGATTAATCGTGCAGATCTAGGATCCCTGTAAGTAATAAAAATCAAGTACCCTAGCTAAAGATGGGAAGGCCCGGGGAAAAAAATAAAAGCGGAAAAATTGGGGTGTGGGGGGGGGGGGCACAGTTAAATATTATATCTATGACATGGAAGTTAGCAAGTTATATAACATGAATACCTCAATGAGATTTCTAAAGTCTTGAATACTTGCAAGTTTTCTCGGCTGAAGATACGCAAATCCTGGAATACAATTCAAGTAACATTGTACTTCTCAATGCAGTTCTCAAACAAGAGAAATATGCATTTTTGCCACTAGGGGGTACTGCAGGGGAAAGGATCCAGTCTAGTTTGCATGTGGGCTCCATCTTGTACCTCCTACAGTTGGGCGATTGTTGTGATACAGTAGATGATAGTTTCTGTCCTATCAGGCCTAATTGACAGGTAAGAGAGTAAACTTGTCTGACAAATTAGTTTATCTTTATAGCCTTTAAATGATTCATATTAATGTTCTCCACCATCACAGCATAATGTTTACCTACAGACTGGTGAGTAAATAGTTTTTTCTTTTCCTCCTCTCCCTAAAATGGTGAGACCAACATCTAGATTTTGGAAACCTTTCCACAGTGCAATTCCTGCTGGGAGCAAAGCTGCAATTTGCAAATATCGTGAGAAGAAATATTCTTTTCTGAATGCTACAAGGATGACAAAACACATCCTGGCATGCCAGAGGTGCCCTAAAGACGTTAAAAAATATATTTTATGGAATGAAATGAGGAGGACCAGAATGAAAGTGCGAGTAGCTTTTCTCTTCAGAGTTCTCATTCCAGAAACACACTCTGCTGCTTTTGGATCATCACAAAGTGTTTCTTCATCAGCAGCATCTTCAAGTAAGGAACTGTTACAAACCAAGACCTCCCAAAAATACACAATCCTTCCATTTATAGAGAAAATGACACCTGAAAATCAGGAGAACATTCATCAAGCTCTTGAAACAACAATATATGCTTTTGGATCAGTTTTGTTTGAAAATGCATATTGGCAGGAAGATTTTGCATTATTAAGAGGGAAAGGGGGTGGTTTCCTGTTCTTATGTATAGGTGAAAGGTTCTAAACATATACAGCCCTTGTTATTCCATTTGTAATAAAAAAATAACAACATTTTAAAAACACACATTTAAGTTTATTTACTAAATAAGCTGTACGGTTATTTCAGGCATAATACTTTTATATATACACCGCATTTCACCTTCCCAGTGTAACAAAATGATTTTCAGTTTGGCTTCAAAATTTCTGGGGATTTTACATCTCTATCCCTAGCCCCTGAATTTTCTATGGACTGAAAAGAGCAATTATTTTACTTGCAGAACAACTCCCTGAAATGTGACACGCAACCACCGCAATATGGCCTTATTTCAGTGAAACTGGTATCACTGTGCAGTTCATTTTGGGCCTGCGTTAGGTGGGGACCACATTACACAGAGGGATATTTAGTGGACCTACTTTCCCTAAATGTCTGCAATGAAAAGTATTATTGAATACTATCAGAAAAGACCTTATTTCAGCAAAAAGTATGTGTGTGCAGCATATTGAGAAATATGCTTACACACAAGATGCATTGTTGAGTACAAAAAACAAACACGCACACCTACAAATTCACAGCTCAGTTACATATATATACATATATAACTATATTTGCAGGTATAGTTCAATGTAAATTCACTCCCACCTTGCTATTCTGACAATTATGCACCAATAAAATTATACTAGGTAATTACATGACTGTAGAAACAGCCCCAGAGCAGCCAATCACATAGACAGATTCCTAGTAGAGCCGAGCGATTAATCATTAAAAAATTGTGATCTCAATTCAACCCCCACACAATCTTAATTCTGCGTTTCCACGATTCACATAACAAGTGCAGAACAGTTCCCTGGCTCACAGCTGTCATAAAAGAAAGCAGTGGGCAATTTATCAACAACATTGTTAGAGATAAAAACAAACATTGTATCATTTGCTTCTTTTAGGAGATCAAAGGGATGAACTTTCGGTCTGCAAATGAGGTCAGTTTAACCACCTAAAGTGGAGTTCCACCCAAAAATGGCATGTCATTTTTTGGGAGGGGTACCTAGTTTTGACAGGTACCCAGCTCCAACTTCTGTTCAGATCGCCGCAACGCTCCAAGCGGAAGTTTTCCTCTCCCCCTCCTTCCCTACAATCTTCTGGGGCACGTCACGGGTCCCAGAAGAGTGCCCGGCCATTCAGGACGCGCAGTGAGACTCAAGCATGCGCAGTGCACACCCAGCTGGGCACAGGGTGCCCAAACTGGTGATGCGGACCCCGGGGAAAGGCGGGGGAAAGAACCGAGGATTCGGGTGGCCACATTGCTGGACTGGTGACAGGTGAATGTCTGTTTATTAAAAGTCAGCAGCTACACTTTTTGTAGCTGCTGACTTTTAATAACCACAGAAACGGCTGGAACTCCTCTTTAAAGACTAAGCCTTTTTTCTGACACTTGTAAGTAACAAGTTAAAAATCTGTATTTTTTGCTAGAAAATTACTTAGAACCCCAAACATTATATATATATATATATATATATATATATATATATATATATATATATATAGCAGAGACCCTTAAGAATAAAATGGAGGTTCTTGCATTATTTTGTCACACTGTATTTGGGCAGCGGTCTTCTAAATGCAATTTATTGGGGAAAAATACACTTCAATGAATTAAAAAAAACAGTAAAGATAGCTCAATTTTTTCATTTAATGTGAAAGATGATGTTACGTCGATAATCGTGGTCTTTAGTCTAAGCAAAAAAAATAAATAAATTGCGATTCTCATTTTATCCAGAATCGTGCACCTCTAATTCCTAGGCATTTTATCACATGATCTCTGCTGAAGGGAGGAGACAGAATTTAGACTGACGGACCTTACCCCTTAGTACAGAGCCTGTGACCACATGTCTAGGCATTTAGTCACAAGATCAATTAAGGTATTTCCTTATATATTATGACTTTAATGAACTTGGGTGGATTGGGTAGCAGGAAGAAATTATTTGACAATAGTTCACTTTTATTGATCGGCATTCCCAACCACATTTTTAGAGACATGCACAAACTGGGTGCAATGTGTGCTTAAAAGTTAGCCAGATTCATCTGAGAATGAATAGGATTATTCCACATCACAAAGAAGACAATTTAATCTTGGTGCAGATCACACATACAGTATTAACCTACCAAGTGTCAGAGCTACACACGTGTGTATTGTTCAGCTGAAAATTGTGCACAATTGGCTGCTGATTGCAGAACAGCTCAGTGGTGAAGAGTTTTGACTATGGCTACTTTCAAACTGATCCACTGCAAAAACGAATGTGTTTTTGCTGCGATTTTACCACATTTGCGGTGCTGTTTTAAAAGGACATGTGACTCAAAAAATGCACCAAAAAACATATTTCGGGTGCATTTTGCCACGTTTTCCATTGCTTTCAATGGAAAGGTGCGTTTTGTTTTGTTTTTAACTCCCCAAGCATGCTACAAAAATGCTGCAACTAGGATTTTTTTTCACTGCAATGGAAACGCACCGCCCCAGTGTAAACACATTCATCGATTATAAAGGGAAGCATTTTTCTTGAGGTTTTCAGATTTTTTTTTTTTCTAAACGCAAAAGCGCTTGAAAGTAGGTTAACTGATCAATGCATTCCATAAACTCAGTATTTCTGAGAACACTTGTACAATTAAAAATGTCCACAGGAATTAAAGTATAACTAAAGGCAAAACTTTTTTTTTTTTTTTTAAGTTTTGGATAGGAGTAGAGAGGGATTAGAACACCTGTGCACATTTGGAGAGATTATATTAATTTTTGATTTTTATATACTTTTTTGCACTGGATTGATTGGACTATTGTTTTAAAATGTTTTTTTATTTTTCTTGTTCTTTCACATTTAGAATTTGCACTTTGTTTATGTTTGATATATTTGCATTGCACCTTTATTGATCTTTTTATGCACCTTAGGAATGTAATTTAAAGTGATATTACATACCCCTTACTATTTTGAGTCACAATTTTATTTGAATCATTGGTGCTGGTGACACTATAGGAATTTAGCAGCTATTTATTTAGCATTGCACTTTTTTGATCTCTTTGTAATCCATACACTGAGTAGCACACGAGTACCTTTCCCTATACATAGTATCAAAAGATTAAATTTGCTGCAGCTTGTGTAGCTTAGCCCAGTGCTTCTCAGCCCTGTTTCAGTCAAGGCACCCTTTGAAAATATGTACAATCTTAAAGTGATTGTAAAAGGTAATTTTTTTTTTTTTAAATAACATACATATCATACTTACCTCCACTGTGCAGCTCGCCGGCGGCTCTCGCAGCTCCTCCCCAAATTTGTTAACTCCCGCTTCCCCCGAGGGGGTTACCTTGCGGGCGTGCTCCCGAGTCCAGCATTCGGTGTCCATAGAGGCCGAATGCAGGACTTGGCCCCGCCCCCAGCACTCGCGTCATTGTATTTGATTGACAGCAGCGGGAGCCAATGGCTGCGATGCTATCAATCTATCCATTCAAGAGCTGAAAACCCCGGGCAGAAAGACAGCGCATCCCCGCCGGGTCAAGTTTGAGGGTTCAGGTAAGTAAAGGGGGGGGGGGCGGTCACTGACAGGTGTTCCTATGCATTAAGGTGAAAAAAACATGAAAGTTTACAACCCCTTTAAGGCACCCTATTTCTAAAATATAAAAACCTAAACTAATAGTTTTACATAATGCAGCTGCAACGTCATATGTTGGACTCCATAACAGAGTAAGGATGAGCTCTGGTGTGTTTGCACAGCCCACGTGCAGAGCCCGCCAGGAAGTCAGCACTGCGCTGCGCTAATCACAGGCAGTGAGACATTTCCCGATCTCTGCAGCCGCGCATCGGGTAAATGTCTCACTGCCTGTGATTAGCGCAGTGCCGACTTCCTGGCGGGCTCTGCACATGGGCTGTGCGAACACGCCGGAGCTCATCCTTACATTAGAATACTTGCATACTGTACTGATGTATGAACATTAGACATTACTGCCAGGAAAAACATGAGGATGGGCTGTGTAGCACTGTACAGATACTGACTAGTGGCACATATTTCTGTATTTTTTTTACTGATCTATATATATTGCATGTTTATGTACCTGTGTATGTATAGGCACATTGAAAATTATTGTCTGCATTGACATAAGTACAAAAAAAACCAAAAACCTGCCTGTATGCCTAAAGCCCCTTTCACACGGGCTATCTAATCAGGTCCACCTGTCAGCTTTTCAGGCGGACCTAAATCGGACACTGCATTGTCCTCTTTGGAGCAGCGGATGTCAGAAACCCGCTGCCATCTGATCCGATCTGGTTTGCCAAAAACAGACTGATGGTGGTCCTATTTTCCATCAGATCAGATGGAAACAGACAGACAGGCGGTCTGTTTCCATCCGATTGCCCCATAGAGGAGCGCGGGGCTGTGTCCTCGTCCGTATGCGCTCTGCATAGCGGGGACCTGACAGCCTGCTCAGCGGGGATCAACAGAGAGATCCCCCGCTGACAAAGCGGATTCTGCATAGCGGAGGCGCCCGGGTGAAAGGGGTCTAAACTAACTGTGTTTTAGGTAGCAATGTGCAATAGGCCTTCGAGGCAATTTATTTTTACAAAGCAACTACGCCTTTTCACATTGCTATCAATTTTTGCTTTGTTCTTCATGGAGTATAATTGTATTTTAAAAATGTCCCTTTGGGATGAATAAAGTACTTCTCCCTCAGTTTCTCTCCCTTATTCAGCCAACATGACCCCAGTGCTGACAGAGAGGGACAAAACTCCTTATCAACCTATGACATCACTGGTTGTTAGAATGCCAGCAGGTGGCCCACACAGTGCCCAAGGTTGTAATGCTTCATAATTAAAACCTGTGTCTTTATGTACGAAAAAAGTCAGGCTTGATCCATCTGCCGGCTTGCTGCCAATTTTTCTGCAATTTGAGGCAATTTTCAAGCATTTTGCCAAGGCACCCCTGAAGAACCCAGAAGGCATCTTGATTGAAAAAGCTGCCTCAGCCCCTTATGGTACATTTTTTCATGAGATAAATAAGATTTCTCACAGCAGTTTAAACACAGCAGAATTAAAATAGCTGCCTCCTACATCGCTGTAATTGCAATCATCTCAAGAGATTTTTTTTCCAGCGTAACAAGAAAAAAAAAAACCACACAAATATTTATTTTAAAAATGTCACAGTCATAACAGGTGCAACAAGTGGTGTTACAGGTTGGATTAAATGCTCTTTACTGTGATGAGTAACAAAGACACAACCCACAAGAAGGAAGACTCTTTTAGACATAAACATCTATTTTTATCACACTCACAGAAAAGCCGCATGCAATGAACCTGAACGCTGTGTCTGAATGATTGTCTTAGGAAAGGATACGTGGAGTTCCTTCTGTCCTACACACCAAGTAAAGACAAGCAGCTATAACATGTGTCATCTTCCTACCACGAGTCAGGTGCTTGCTGACGGCCATTTTGAAGAAATTGAAGGCAGTGTCCAGACAGTGCTTGTTGAGTTGCAGCTGTACCCCTAAATTGTGGATCTGTCTCTTACCTATGAAAGAAGAACAACAGTGATAAAGGTCATTACACATGATTTCCGCACTGGTCTTAAACATGGTCACTCATTCAGACAGTCAGTAGGCCTAATTCACAAAGCTCACACACCAGGCTAGAGATACCAATTTTCAAAAAAGTGACAGATATTTTGAGGGAACTCCAATGAGATTGAAAGTTTACAATCATATCGCTAAACAATTCTTGTGTTCCACTTGGATCGGTTATGCTTCTTCCTGGTCCTCTCAATTGTTGGTGGTCCCCTGTTCCTAGACATTCCTATAAGATGCATACTGTCTAGTCTAGCGATGTGCCCGTCCCCTTCTTCATCTTGGTGCCATGAGTGGTTAAAGATAGTGAAAAACACAAGGAACAAATGAGATAATTCTATGAGCAGGAATTACCTGCATGTACCTCAGCCATACAGTGCCTTTGTCTTTCTAATGGCTGTCTTTGTAGAAGAGGTCCTACATTGCTGTTTTGTATGTTTATTCCTGTTGGATCTGTAATTCTGCTGTGAAAAATTAACAAATTTTAGTGTTAAAAAAAAATTTAAAAAAATCTTGTGTTAAAGCTTTGTGAACCAAGCCTTAAAAATGACAACCTTTTTTTTTTTATTGTGAATTTTTTCTTTTTTTTTTTTACTGTAAAACATTACACTTTAAGCCACATGTAAACTGCAGGTGCAAGCAAAGTCAAAGGTTCACTGCCGGCTAAGGCCCCTTTCACATGGGACGGATCCGTGATGATTCGCCCGTGAACATCTGCTGCTCAGTGGGGATCGCTCAGTTGATCCCCGCTAAGGCAGGCGAATGACAGGGCGGTCCCTGCACACTGTGCAGGGACCGCCCTGTCAGATCTCCGCTCTCCCTTATGGGGATCGAATGAACATGGACCGTCCGTCCATGTTCATCCGCTCTGCAGACGGATAGAAAAATAGGATTTTCCTCCGTCTTCAGAATCAGACCATAGTGGGGACAGATGATATGAACATCCGCTGACACCCGCTATCCCATAGGGATGCATGTATGTTCGTATTTCATCCCAAAATGGATGGATGAAATACGGACATACAGTTCGCACCTGTGAAAGGGGCCTAACAGTTGCTGCTGCTGGACGGTGCACCTAGTGGTACTAACATTTAAAGCAGTGTGCACCCAGGTACAAATGCCAACATGTAAGAAATCTGTATTACCATCATTTGTTCCTGGGCACAAGCTGCCATAAACGTTATTACAGATGCACCATTCAGCCAAAGCAGCCGTCAACCTCTCAGAGGCTGGGTTCACCCTATCGCCTCATGCATCTCAAAGTAGGGGTCTGGTGCGTCACCCATTCACCATTTAAGGTACGATTTCAGCACAAATTTTTGGGCTGAATTCGGACCTGAAACTCACCAAGAGACACACAGGACCCCCTGTGCAAATTTACACCAGAGCCGCAGCGGAGATATGTGAACCGGCTCCATAGAGAGCCAGTCAAAATCTCCTGCTATTGTGAATTGGATGCGGGGAACCTGTATCCAATTCGCAGAAATGTGAACCCAGCCTTATTTTTGTCAAACACTTTGGACTCTAATAGGGCCAACTCAGCTATATCTGATATTTCAGTATGGATCAGATCCCACACCATACATTCCCACTGAATCTTTCTTTCCAAAAATGGAAAGCCCAACAGGGTAGCAACACATCAACCTGCTCTATAAAAATCTTTAAAGCTGGACAGTAAACATTTTTGTTCAACCAGCGGGATGAACAATCAATAATAGTAATAAATAGGAAATAAAAAGATTCCTGCACCTTTTTTGTGCAAATCCAATGCAAGTTGAACCATACAACTGCATGGCTGAATTGGAGTTGCACAGAAATTGCATGTGATCGGCACAGCAATGCGGGTGCGAATCACATGCAATGTCTGTGTTTGCACATGTGTGAACCCAGGCTAAAGGAGGAATTGGTAGGTGTTAAGACTGGGCGCATCCTCTGTATTGCAGGTCTTCTATATGAATATCTATGTAAACTTTATCACCAAAATCTCATACAGTAACTCACAAGTGAGTACACCCCTCACATTTTTGTAAATATTTTATTCTATCTTTTCATGTGACAACACTGAAGAAATGACACTTTGTTACAATGTAAAGAAGTGAGTGTACAGCTTGTATAACAGAGTAAATTTGCTGTCCCCTCAAAATAACTCAACACACAGCCATTAATGTCTAAATCACTGGCAACAAAATGAGTACACCCCTAAGTGAAAATGTCCAAATTAGGCCCAAAGTGTCAATATTTTGTATGGCCACCATTATTTTCCAGCACTGCCTTAATGCTCTTGGACATGGAGTTCACCAGAGCTTCACAGGTTGCCACTGGAGTCCTCTTCCACACCTCCATGATGACATCACAGAGCTGGTGAATGTTGGAGACCTTGAGCTCTTCCATGTTCCCTTTGAGGATGCCCCACAGATGCTCAATAGGGTTTAGGTCTGGAGACATGCTTGGCCAGTCCATCACCTTTACCCTAAGCTTCTTTAGCAAGGCAGTGGTCATCTTGGAATTGTGTTTGGGGTCATTATGTTGGAATACTGCTCTGCGGCCCAGTCTCCGAAGGGAGGGGATCATGCTCTGCTTCAGTATGTCACAGTACATGTTGGCATTCATGGTTCCCTCAATGAACTGTAGCTCCCCAGTGTCGGCAGCATTCATGCAGGCCCAGACCATGACACTCCCACCACCATGCTTGACTGTAGGCAAGACACACTTGTCTTTGTACTCCTCACCTAGTTGCAGCCACACACGCTTGACACCATCTGAACCAAATAATTTCATCTTGGTCTCATCAGACTACAGGACATGGTTCCAGTAATCCATGTCCTTAGTCTGCTTGTCTTCAGCAAACAGTTTGCGGGCTTTCTTGTGCATCATCTTTAGAAGAGGCTTCCTTATGGGAAGACAGCCATGCACACCAATTTGATGCAGTGTGCGGCGTATGGTCTGAGCACTGACAGGCTGACCCCCACCCTTTCAACCTCTGCAGCAATGCTGGCAGCACTCATATGTCTATTTCCCAAAGACAACCTCTGGATATGACGCGGAGCATGCGCACTCAACTTCTTTGGTCGACCATGGTGGGGCCTGTTCTGAGTGGAACCTGTCCTGTTAAACCGCTGTATGGTCTTGGCCACCATTCTGCAGCTCACCTTCAGGGTCTTGGCAATCTTCTTATAACCCAGGTCATCTTTTTGTAAAGCAACAATTCTTTTTTTCAGATCCTCAGAGAGTTCTTTGCCATGAGGTGCCATGTTGAACTTCCAGTGACCAGTATGAGAGAGTGAGAGCGATAACCCCAAATTTAACACACCTGCTCCTCATTCACACCTGAGATCTTGTAACACTAACGAGTCACATGACACTGGGGAGGGAAAATGGCTAATTGGGCCCAATTGGGATGTTTTCACTCAGGGGTGTACTCACTTTTGTTGCCAGCGGTTTAGACATTAATGGCTGTGTGTTGAGTTATTTTGAGGGGACAGAAAATTTACACTGTTATACAAGCTGTACACTCACTACTTTACATTGCAGCAAAGTGTAATTTCTTCAGTGTTGTCACATGAAAAGATATAATAAAATATTTACAAAAATGTGAGGGTGTACTAACTTTTATGAGATACTGTATATGCTTTAACATGCTAAATTGTGACACGGGTCATATTGTCATATTGTAATTGAAGGTTAATAAAAAAATTGCCTTTCCTTTTCAATCTTCAGCTCTGTAAATTATTGAAAATGCAATATGGCTACCTGGGAGGTGTGGTGTACAGAATGCCCCCCTGCCGCCCCCCCCCCCCCCCAAGAAACATAATTTTCTTCTTGTGTGATTGGCTCACCGATTTTCTCAGAAGTCTGCACTAATTGTCATTTTTTGGTGAGATACATCCAATAGGAATTCATGTCTAAAGGGATGCAGGCCCAGCAGCTTTCCTCACCCTGCATGGGGTAACAATTCTCTGTCCTCGTCATAATGGTTCACCTGACTTGCCATCCTATCACATGCCGTCCCAATTGAGGTTGCAAGCGGTCGTGCCAATGCACATTGCACAGGTATGTTCAACTGTTGTCACCATTAGGAAACTGCCCTGAGATAACCCCTCGTAACCATTACTAGAGCAAGTGATTGTAGACAAGATGTGGCTGTAAAGAGGAATCAGCAGGGTTGATGTGCAGCAAAGGGTGAAATAACCGTAATGCATTCTAAAAATGGCAACCGTTTATGATATACAGTGCTTTAGTAACCTAAATGTCCTTCATTTCACTTTTGCATCTACTTTAATAAGAACCCGATGGAGGTTAAGAGACAGTTGATTAGAGTTGCTCACTTTTCAACTGCTGCAGATTAGCAATAGATGGAGAAGACAAACATTGGTATAAATGGACTGCAGTTTGACTGCTATAGTGTGTGCTCCTTATATCAGAACAAGCCATCAGCTGTATCTGATAACAATGCCAAAGAAAGTGTAACTAAATGCTACAGAAATAAAAAATCTAGGATTCTTCCGTTTAAGCTACATTTCAAAAAGAGTAGAGAGCCAAGAGACGGCAACTATGCGAGCTGCAGGGAAGAACAGCAGACACAACAATGGGCTAGACTGAATGTGATCGGCTAGATCACTGTCAGGAAGTCTTGCCCCGAGGACACAAGTCAAAGGTTAAAGTGTTTCCAGAAAATGCCACAATACGATTAGCAAACAACCTCTGAGGGGTCTGCCTTTGCTGTCAGGTTAATCTTCTCCATCCATTTCAAACAATCAACCAGTTACCACCACCTCGCTGCATTTCCCTACAGGGGGGAAAAAATTATTACGAAGCATGTCTCTGTAGTTCAGTTCATTGCCTGTACTTATGAGGCTAACTCGGCTAACTCGGCTAGGCAACAAGGTGTCCAAAAGATAGCACTGTGGCTTTGAAGCACTATGGTCCTTGAGTTGAGCCATTTGTGGTCAGAACAGATGAAGATCTTACTACTACACAAGGCACAAGAACCTGAACTCTACTGTTTCCCGTGTCATAAGTGGCGTTAGGACCACATGCCGGTGATGCTTTTTATTTCCACCAAAGCAAATGTTCATTCTTTTTAACGGTGGAGTCAGGAAAAGGAAAAGGACCAAGGACCCACCCCCCTTCCCAATGATTACCGATCGGTCACCTCCCCGTCAGTCCCCTCCCCCCTCAGTTAGAATAAATCCCTAGGTAACACAGTTAACCCCTTGATCGCCCCCTAGCGTTAACCCTTTCCCTTCCAGTGATATTTATACAGTAATCAGTGCATATTTATAGCAAAATTTCATATGGGTACAGTGTTGCATGGCCGCGCAATTGTCATTCAAAATGTTAGTGCTGAAAGCTGAAAATTGGCCTGGGCAGGAAGGGGAGGGTGAAAAAATGCCCTGTATTGAAGTGGTTAAAGAGCACCTGTCATTTCAGATCCATCATGACAGCGCCTGTTAGCGGGCATCCACTCACCTGCTGCCGCCATGTCCCTCACCTTGTGCCGCATCACCAGCCATCTCATTAAAGTGAATGGGAATGTTGGTGAGTCACCAGCGGGTCAGAGATGACAGTTGCTCTTTAAAAATTCTGATTTAAATCGAGTCCCTTTAAATTACGGTAAGCCATTTTACTAGTGATTTGAATCGACTTGTTTTAAATCAAATCCACCCTGAAAAATAGTCAATGTTAATTCCTATGGACAGTGCTCAGGTCTAGTGATTAGCTGCTAGGTCGAAGAACCATTATAGGAGAGGAAGGAACCTGCTCCTTCATACCCATAAACACAGATTCGTTTTACTGGCTGTGATGGAGAAAGGTGCAGCGGGAGAAGGAGCAAAACTGTACATTAGAAATAGAAATATAAAAAAACTTTACCCGGGTGAGTTTTAAAAAACTCACTAAGGCCAAAAGTTCCGTATACCATGTGACACAAATACATATATGTATACAGGAACTGATCCACCTGTATTCACATGAAAACAATAAAAACATTTCTTTAGAAACTCCAGAACATGTAGAGCGTGGAGAAGAAAAAAAAAAAAGTGTTTAGATAGGACAACAGGTTTATTGAACTACAGAACAATTCACAAATGACAAACCATGGAAATATTTATAACAGCACAAATAACACTATTCACCAACAATACGTACGGCAGTACAGCGTCTGATTCAAGGTCACGGAATAAAAGAAACATGTCATTTACAGAAAACCCTGATAAGGAAAGATGCCTCCATGGAGATCTAATGCTAGACATACAGTACCTTGCAAAAGTATTCATAAAAAGTATTCATACCCCTTGAAATTTTCCACATTTTGTCATGTTACAACCAAAAATTTATATGTATTTTATTGGGAGTTTATGTGATAGACCAACACAAAGTGGCACATAATTGTGAAGTGGAAGGAAAATGATAAATGATTTTCAATTTTTTTTTTCAAATAAATATCTGAAAAGTGTGGCGTGCATTTGTATTCAGCCCCCCTGAGTCAATACTTTGTAGAACCACCTTTACTGCAATTACAGCTGCAAGTTTTTTTGGGGAGGTCACTAACAGCTTTGCACATCTACAGAGTGACATTTGTGCCCATTCTTCTTTGCAAAATAGCCCAAGCTCTGTCAGATTGGATGGAGAGCATCTGAACAGTAATTTTCAAGTCTTGCCACACATTCTCAATTGGATTTAGGTCTGGACTTTGACTGGACAATTCTAACACATGAATATGCCTTGATTTAAACCATTCCATTGTAGTTCTGGTTGTGTGTTTAGGGTTGTTGTCCTGCTGGAAGGTGAACCTTCGCCTCAGTCTCAAGTCTTTTGCAGACTAACAGGTTTTCTTCTAAAATTGCCCTGTATTTGGCTTCATCCATCTTCCCATCAACTGTGACCAGCTTCCCTACCCCTGCTGAAGAAAAGCATCCCCACAACATGATGCTGCCACTACCATGTTTCACGGTGGGGATGGTGTGTTCAGGGTAATATGCAGTGTTAGTTTTATGCCAAACATAGCGTTTTGTTTTTAGGCCAAAAAGTCCAATTTTGGTCTCATCGGACCAGAGCATCTTCTTACACGTTCGCCGTGTCCCCCACATGTCTTCTTGCAAACTGGACTTCTTATGGCTTTCTTCTTGCCACTCTTCCAAAAAAGCCAGATTTGTGGAGTGCACGACTAATAGTGGACAGATTCTCCCACCTGAGCTGTGGATCTCTGCAGCTCATTCAGAGTTACCATGGGCCTCTTGGTTGCTTCATTGATTAATGCTCTCATTGCCCGGCCTGTCAGTTTAGGTGGATGGCCATGTCTTGGTAGGTTTGTCATGTGACTCGTTAGTGTTACAAGGTCTCAGGTGTGAATGGGGAGCAGGTGTGTTAAATTTGGTGTTATCGCTCTCACTCTCTCATATTGGTCACTGGAAGTTCAACATGGCACCTCATGGCAAAAAATTCTGAGGATCTTAAAAAAAAAAAAAAAGAATTGTTGCTCTACATAAAGATGGCCTAGACTATATTAAGATTGCCAAGACCCTGAAACTGAGCTGCAGCACAGTGGCCAAGACCATACAGCGGTTTAACAGGACAGGTTCCTCTCAGGACAGGCCTCACCATGGTCGACCAAAGAAGTTGAGTGCATGTGGTCAGTGTCATATCCAGAGGTTGTCTTTGGGAAATAGACGTATGAGTGCTGCCAGCACTGCTGTAGAGGTTGAAGGGGTGGGGGGGGTCAGCCTGTCAGTGCTTAGACCATACACCACACACTGCATCAAATTGGCCTGCATGGCTGCCATCCCAGAAGGAAGCCTCTTCTAACGATGATGCACAAGAAAGCCCACAAACAGTTTGCTGAAGACAAGCAGACTAATGAGATGGATTACTGGAACCATGTCCTGTGGTCTGATGAGACCAAGATAAACTTATCTGGTTCAGATGGTGTCAAGCGTGTGTGGCTGCAACTAGGTGAGGAGTACAAAGACAAGTGTGTCTTGCCTACAGTCAAGCATGGTGGTTGTAGTGTCATGGTCTGGGGCTGCATAAGTGCTGCTCGCACTAGGGAGCTACAGTTCATTGAGGAAACCATGAATGCCAACATGTACTGTGACATATGATCCCCTCAGTTCGGAGACTGGGTTCAATATAATAACGACCACAAACACCCCTCCAAGACGACCACTGCCTTGCTAAAGAAGCCGAGGATAAAAAGGTGATGGACTGGCCAAGAATGTCTTCAGATCTAAAATCTATTGAGCATCTGTGGGGCATCCTCAAATGGAAGGTGGAGGAGCGCAAGGTCTCTAACATCCACCATCTCCGTGATGTCGTCATGGAGGAGTGGAAGAGGACTCCAGCGCCAGTGGTGAACTCGATGCCCAAGAGGGTTAAGGCAGTTCTGGAAAATAATGGTGGCCACACAAAATACTCACAAGGGGCGTGTCGGATGTGAGCAGCGGCGGACGTGTCTGAGAGGAGCTCCGGGTATCCTGAACTCAATCCTTCGCCATCCACGCATCTAACGGCCTAAAAAAAGACCAGCCAACCTGCCTACCTGTTCCTCTCTGTCCCCTAATGAGTCCTGAGCAGATCTTGAGCAGAGGTTCTGCCATGGTCGTCCAGGAAGCAGTGCATTGCTCAGGCCTGCAGCCGCCATCTTGCTGACCTGTACCCAACCAGAGCGAGCTGATCCCAGCCTGGCCGTGCAGTAAGGGACTGTCATCCTTTCTCGAGGCTGTTATCCATCCTCCTGCCTGCCCGGCGTGGTCCGATAGCCTGCTGGTCCACTGGGAGCGCTCGCGGCCTAGTGAAGCTTGCCCGACACCGCTGTTTCCTGAGAAGCTACCCCGCGGGAGTGCGTCGCGGCTGTCCCGGCCTCCAATCAAGATCGCGGATCTTGCTGCCCCCACCTACCTCATCTATCCACCTCCTTGCAGTGGCCTGGTGTGCTGACCAGCGGAGACTGCCTGTGTGGGCCAGTGGAGGTGCCCAGGGGCCTGGTGTCTGCCATCCTTCTGCCTGGATCCCCCTGCTTTGGGCCTTCCCTAATCACATTCCCAGCCTACCAACCTTACTGGACTGCCTCTGCTTGGTAGGTTGCTGTAAAGTGGGGGGCTATGGGTGATTGCTGTCTGCCTGCCTGGACTGTGCTCTCCCTGGCTCAATACCCAATGCTCCTTTGGGCCACCCCCAGCTGCCTCCTGGACATTGATCTGGGCACGAGTTGCTCCTCCTTTGGGGTCCCCCTTTAGAGCCTCATCAGATGTCCCCCCCTTCCAAAAAGGGAAGAACTCCAGGGCCGCTGAGATCGGCTCATTGCCCCCGAAGCCACAACTCTCTTCACCGCAGTCTGACCCCACACTCATTGGATGACTCCGGGCCTTATTAGCTGAATTGGAGATGGGTCCCGGGGAGGTTCCAGCGACGGAGGAGTCAGCCCTGCTATCGCAAGATAGTACAGCCACGATCCTCGCTGTGATCAAACGGAGTAAGACCTCACCGCTTGTGCGCATTGACCATCTTGCTGAGGAGTGCAATCTTATCAGAAATGACCTCGACAAAATAAGGGGGAGAATGACTAAAACCGAGACCAGAGTATCCGCCACCGAAGATCTTACTGCCACGTATGTCTCCTCCATTGCCGAGTTGCAGCGCACGGTACAGTACAGTTGCAAAATCTGATGACGCTGAAAACCGACTCAGGTGCAACAATGCCAGAGTCCTAGGGTTATCTGAGAAAGAGGAAGGGGATCACTCGGCTGAATTCGCGGAGGAGTTCTTTAAAAGTCTCCTGGGCCTCGCAGATGTCCCTCCTACCTACGTGGTTGAAAGGGCCCATCGGGTGCTCACTGGCCACGCCATCCCGGAGAACCTCCCCAGGATTTTTGGTCCACTTCCTTAATTATCAGGACAGGGACAAGATTCTCTCTGAAGCCCGCAAACACCCCACTCTCAAATATGGTAACACCTCTGTTCATCTTTTCCCCGACTTTTCGGCCGATTTGCAGCGGAAGAGGAAAACCTTTAACGATGTTCGTAGATGACTCAGAGATAAGAACACAAAATATAGCATGTTTTACCCCAGCCGCCTGCGGGTCCAACATGATTGAGCAATCCGGTTCTTTGACAACCCAGCGGATGCTGACGACTGGCTGACCACCTTGCATTGAAGACCTATTCCTATAAAGTTATCAGATGCACGGATTTCCCACATCCTTGCCTGTTATATCCTACTAAAACTTCCTGTAAGTACCGGAGCCACCTCAAAAGTACCTCGACAAGTGATCCACATTGAACCCCCATGGTTGGGTTGGTTCACAAGAAGCGGGAGACCTGGTGCTCTCCATCTATCTAGAGGAATTATCACCAGGTCCCTTTTGCCGTGAGAAGATACACGTCCCCCCAATCTCGCCTCCTAGGAACTCGATATAGCACGGAGGGTTGTTACAAACTTGCACCTGCTTGCCCCCCGGAGAACTTCCACAAGTTCTTATACACAGCATTGAACTGTTGCCGAGAAAAGTTTAAGGGGTTAAATTATTTTTTTTCTGGGTATAGGCCCAATATGATCGCTCCTAAGTATCCAGGGATGCCATCAGATAAGGGCAGGGTTGACACCTTGCGGTCAACAAGAGTACTTTTGTTTTTTGTTATTGTATGTGTGCTCTCTGGATCTATGCAGCTCTTGTCACATGCTATTAACGTTAATATGCGTCTCCTTGGTATAATGGAACCATCTAATGGCCACACGTGACATGTTCACTTTTAATACCTTATCCTGGAATGTCCGGGGGCTCAATTCCAAATTTAAAAGAGCAGTACTATTTAAGTATCTCAAATTACACTCCCCCACATGATACTGCTTCAGGAGACGCACCTTATGGGCAGCAAACTATTGGCACTAAAGAATCCGTGGATCCAGGGTGCCTTTCATGCCTCCTACTTCACCTATGCCAGGGGGGTCTCGGTGCTGGTCAGCAAATCCTTTCCATGTGTAGTGGAGTCAGATTCACACCATCCCTCATGGCAAATACATAATAGTGGTCTTCACAGTTTGGGGCATGAGACATATTGTGGTAAATATATACATCCCTCCTCCCTTCTCAACATCCACCTTATATACAATTCTAGAACGGGTTACCCCATACTGCCCCGTCAGGTTGTTACTTATGGGCGATTTTAACACCATCCTAGCTCCGGACCTAGACAGACCAGTCCCCCCTAAACAACTTAACCACTTGGGCAAAAGCAATGGGAGTGACCGAGGTCTGGAGGTGGACACACCCCTCGACTAGGGCCTACTCCTGCTTTTCCGCCACCTACAAAACGTCCTCACGCATTGACTTAGCTTTTGCCAATCTGGCCATGATGTCGGACGTGCTAGACGCCACATACCTACCTAGTGGGCTGTCAGACCACTGCCCCCTCCTTCTTAACATCCGCTCCCCCGCCTCCCGAATCTCCGCCCTTTGGCGCCTGGGAACCCATTGGCTCTCCCATGCCGACTTGATCAACACCATCCCACCTCGCCTTAATGAATACTGGGAACTTAATGCAGGATCCTCCTCCCCAAAGGTCACTTGGGTCGCCTTCAAGGCCTTCACTAGGGGTCAGTACATCTCCTCAATAGCTGGGATCCATAGAAGACAAGCGCTACCACAACTGAGCTACAGAACAAGGTAGATACCCAGACTGAGGCCTACACGGCCAACCCCACTGACTCTGGCTTTGATGTCCTTAACGCAGAGATACGGGAACTTTACCTCCATCTAACAGAACTTACCAGACTAAATCTCTACCGTAACAAGCAAAGATTTTTCGAACAGTGAATCGGTCTCCCCTCTCCCGGACATATTAGACGTATTTCGGCAATACTACAGCTCCCTTTACACCTCTGTGTTGCCCTCGGATTTCAGACCACGGGACCTGGCGCCTTGGCTGGACCCCCTGGCACTCGGCTGGCTTTCGGATTCTAAGAGAGAAAATTTGGTGAGACCCATTACCCCAGAGGAGGTTTTGAAGGCCATCCCCAGGCGCAGATGGTCTCCCCATAGAGTTCTACAAAACCCACGAGGTTCTGCTTGCCCCCAAACTGGCCCAACTCTATTCTCAGTGTCTGATGGAGGGCACCCTTCCCACCTCAATGAGCCATGCACATATAATACTAATCCACAAAGACCCTAAGGACCCCACATCTTGCTCCTCATATAGGCCTATCACCCTACTTAACACAGACTACAAAATTCTTACCAAATTGCTCACTATGAGACTACAACCCCTACTGCCGTCTGTGATAGAGACTGACCAAACTGGTTTTATGGCTAACAGAGCTACTGATGTCAGCCTACGACGCTTATTTACCAACATACATGCACAACACCTCAATGAGGGTTCCCGGGTGGTGGCCTCCTTAGACATAGAGAAGGCCTTCGACACTGTGGAATGGCCTTTTCTGTGGGAAGTCCTCTATAGAATGGGGTTCCCCTTGATATTTATTACATGGTTACAGGCACTCCATGTCAGCTATTAAGTTAAGGGGGGGGGGGGTCTGTCACAGCCCTTCCCTCTGTACAGAGGCACGCGACACGGCTGCCCTCTCTCTCCGGCCCTTTTTCGCCATCACGATGGAACCGCTGGTGGAGGCCCTCTGCACCTCCCTGCACATTAGGGGCCTGCGTGTTGGCTGGCTGGAGGAGAGAGTCGCCCTGTATGTGGACGACCTCCTTTTCCTCAACGATGCAGACTCCTCGCTCAAAGGGGCACCGCAGGTCCTGAACTCATTCTCCACTGTCACAGGCCTCAAGATTAACTGGTCAAAGTCTCTTTTGTTCCCTATAGACCCTGCAGCACATACCACTGCCCCCTCTGATATACCCCTACAATAGGTTGAGATCTTCAAGTACCTTGGGGTGGTAGTCTCAAGGCAGGCTTCAGATTTCTTGCCCCTGAATCTCTACCCAGTGGTTCAGGAGACACAGCTGAGACTGAAGGCATGGGAGTCACTACCCTCATCATTGCTAGGTCGGATAAATCTGATAAAAATTAAAATCCTACCCAAATTTACCTACCTACTTCACCAATCTCCGCAATGGATTCCCAAATCCTTTTTTACCCGGCTACATAGCCGGAGAACTGGTGTGCCCTGACCTATATAAATATTTCCTGGCCACCCAGCTAGTCACAGCGGCTTGGTGGTTCACTCCCGATACGACAAACCCCACCACCTTGGTTGAGGTGGCAGTGGTGAAATGGTTGGAAGCACTGAAATTTTTACTTTTCCGTGTCCCAACAGCCCCATAACCGCTGACCCCCTCCATGCGCACCACGCTGCGTGCATGGGGGGGCAGAACTTAAAATTGAAAGATACCCCAAAAATGCATTTTTTTCCAGCTGCCCCCTTGTGGCTGAACCCCACCCTGGAGCATATTTACAAATTGCCCGAACCCCACGCTTGGACTAAATTCAACACTAAAACAGTGGACCAAGCAATCTTCAATCTCTGGCCCAACTCCCCAAATTGATCTCTGATTTCAACATCCCGCAGAGCTATTTTTTTTAGATATCTACAACTCCCCCATGCCTTCAGTCACCAATTCTCCAGTTCTGCCCTCCAGATCATCCAAATCCACATTAGAGGACCTCCTCAGGTCCAGATGTGCAAATAAGCCCACCTTGCGATTTTACTTTCATTTGATAATGACCTCCCTCCATACTCTGGAAAAACTCAAATGGCTACACGACATTCCCGACTTTGACAATGACGATTGGGTTGATATATGGGACTTCTCTTTCAGATCTCTGGTCTCCCTGAGAGACCGCCTAATACAGTTCGAGATGGTCCATCGCGCATATTTTACCACACGCAGGTTACACAAAATGAACAGAGGATGCTGGTGTTGTGGAACAATACCGGGTGACTTTACTCATTTTCTGGACCTGCCCAGCCATTGTCGACTACTGGAAGGAGATATTAAAGATCATAACACAGGTCACCACCATATCGCTCCAACCCTCCATAGCAATATGTATATTGGGCCTGATGGAACAAATAATTCCCACTGTGGCAAGGCCACACCCTGGTCGGGCTACTTATCTTTTACGCCCGCAAAGCCATAGCCCTTAGCTGGCGCAAGCCTACTCCTCCTCCTCTCTCCCTGTGGTAACAATTGGTCAACAACAGCCTGCCTTGTTATGCTAATAGGGGTTGCCCTCAAAAATATCACAAATGGCTGGCGGATTCCTACACAGCCTCAGACTCACACCCTACTTAACCCATTATCTTCTGCTAATAATAAGGGCTCTGCAATTGTGAATGTAACATATGTTTCTGAGATGCATGTTTTAGCTCCGCACTGTCCTCCTACCCATGGAGCCAGCTTGCTCAGTCCATTGTGATGCCTTGAGTTCCCTGCCTTGTTTCATGTAACTGTTTGCCTTATATAATAATACTGTACTACCAAAGTTAACACTCGTCATGACCAGTGCATGATGTTTTTCTGTTAAATGTTTTAAAAACCTCAATAAACAGATTTGCAAAAAAAAAAAAAGTAAACTCACTTTTGATGCCAGCGGTTTAGACATTAATGGCTGCGTGTTGAGTTATTTTGAGGGGACAGCAAACTTACACTATTATACAAGCTGTAAACTCACTACTTTACATTGTAGCAAAGTGTCATTTCTTCAGTGTTGTCACATGAAAAGATATAATAAAATATTTACAAAAATGTGAGTGGTGTACTCACTTTTGTGAGATACTGTAGATGGGGGTTTTTCATTAAAATAAGGGTTACCATCCATATACAGAATAGAAGGGGCAATGTAAATTAAACAGTGTATGTTTAGTATCACTTTACTCTTGAAAAGTGTCTGCTTCAGTGACCCGCACCCACACAGATAAAACCTGCGCATTTGTGCAGACAAAACCAGATTCTTTACACCAGGTATACGCTTAAGTACACCTGAGTGGATGAGGCCTACCAAATGGTCTTAGGTATTTAGTAGTCAGATCCCCCATCGGATACATTCGAACACTGCCCAGCTGTGAAGCCACAGCCGGGCGCCCACAGTCACAATGCTGGGTCACAATGTCACCCGCGCCCACAGTCACAATGCAAGGAGAGGAGCGGGAATCCGTACGCCCGCATAACTGGACCGTGGGACAGGCAAGTGTCCGATTATTAAAAGTCAGCAGCTACACTTTCTGTAGCTGCTGACCTTTATATGGGTGGAACTAGATTTAGCAGGGGAAAACTAAAAGCATGAAAAATTCAAGTTAATTAGCAACGTATGCATTCAGCTTTAAATGGAAATAAAATCAGAAAAATCTGTGCTAAGATTAAGAGTGAAAGCTATTTGTAAAAACATAGCTGGATAACCGCTAGACTTTCCGAAGAAAAGAATCTAATTTTATAAGCATCTATTTTTAAGCCACAACAACTGGAACTGACTCAACATTCTTTGGGTAAATTTCTGGGCCTGGCAAATACAAAGAAATGCAGTGAAGGACAAAAGAAATTCCTTCGGAATTCGTTAAGATTCCACCTACTGCGTATGCAGAATAGTTTGGGTACTTGTCTTCAACACAGCGAACGTACAGCAATCTTACAAACCTTCACAATACTTCCGTGTTAACGGCCCACTAAATATAAATGACAAGCTGGTTTATGTAAAACATGGTTTCATTTTATTTATGGATAAACATGTTGTTTCAGCTTAGCCGAACAGAAGATATTTAAAATGAACGTGGTTTAGTGGATAGTAGTATTTTTAATCACACAGTTCATTTCCCCTGTTCTAATCCCTACAAGCAAACAATCAGTTGTATTTGATATATCTGCTTTTGTCTAATATGAGAAACGGTAAGACAGGCTTTATAGGCAAACTGACATATAAGGTAAATATCTCCCTATGGGTGCTTTTACAACCTTATTGGAGAGTGTCAGGGCCATGTCACACAAGCGATTTTATTGCAACAATCTAGCAGTAACAAAATTGTTCTCCATAACGGGTTCTAGCAAAAATTTGGATTTTATGCTTACCGGAAAATCTGTTTCTTGGAATCCTTTGAGGGACCTAAAATGTTGGGTACTCCTGCTGCCTACAAGAGGTTTAAAAGGCACAAAAGTTGTAAGCTAGCCCCATTTATCCCATCCTCTAACCAGCACACCTCTGTTATGTGAAACAGCAGTACTAAGGCATGGAAAATTCACAGAGGGTTGGGATCTGTCCTTCATTGGATTCCAAGAAAGATTTTACCTTAAGTATACAAAAATCTTTTTTTTTTTTTTTCTACTTTTGGGAGGTACACAGGAATTCAGAAAGTCAGGCTGCCCAAAAGCAGTTCAACTGAGGGGCAAGGGAAAGCCACCAACATATCCAAGAATGGACCGAGAACTGTCTGCAAATGGGGACTACCAGAAGACCCAATGTCCGAATCGGAACCTGATGAGAAGCCATTGCATGACAGGAGTAAGCTGCCAACAAAGGATCAACATGACGCTCAAGACCAAGACAGAAAGGATCAGAGATATCTAAAACAAATGAGATCACAGTGTAATATTCCATAGGGATAGCTGAGTGACCACTGAGATTGTCAGGAACTAGCTGAAGAGAAGGGGAAAGGATACATGAGAGGTTCCCCTACATAGAGAAACAGGGGTGAAGGTACACCACAAATGCAGACTGGTGCATGTGAACACCATCAAAATGACAGAATGAGCAAAACACATCCCCATTAAACACCCAGATCTGTCTTTGGGCCCTGAAAGAGAAACTCTTCAGGACCGGCCTTAGCTTGATCCAGAAAATAGTTCTAGGAACCAAATAACCTTCCGCATTCCAGCAAAGCATCCACAGCCATGAAGCAAGGGGCAGGAATCTTAGCCACATGGTTAAGAACGTTTACCTGGTTAAAAACGAAACTGAGAAAGGAATCTGGAGAAACTTCCCCAAAAAGTAACAGGTCAGTCACTGAAAGAGGACTTCTATCTAAATGATCAGGTTCCACAAAGGCCTCTAGATGTAGATGTACTCTTTTCCCAACAGGGGGTACCTGCAATAGAGTCTTAACATGTTCTGCCTGCTGACAATCCAGGGGAGCACATGGCTCCAACAATGGTTTCTTCCTACCATACTAGATATGTGGTGCATCCCAGGCACGGCAAACCTCTTCCACTGGTGTGGAGGCTACCGGCTGAGGGGATGACAAAGCATTCTCTCCAAGGAAGACTCCAAAAATGCATCCCGCTGCATCTGGTATGAATTGGCCTTTAGAGGATCATTTCAAAAGCAGCAGTATAGCACCACTGAGGCAATACGCCACACATTCATAAAGTACATTAATGTGCTTTACAAATGTACTCTGTGCTCCGCCGGGACAGTGAAACCAGTTGTGCACAATAAAGTTGTATGGATGGACAGAGTGCCAGTCATGTGACTGCAGAAAGAACTACATGAGTCTATGCCATCTACTCACCACAGCCCATATTTTTTTTATGAATGGGGTATGCTGCAGTATGTGCAGCACAACAGTGCATAACATAGCAGTTGGCAAAACCTGCTCTTTGATTAGAGTATTATTATTACTATACTGGATTTATAAAGTGCCAACAGTTTTTGCACAGTGCTTTAGAAAATAAAAGGGAGTACAATTACAATACAATTGAAGACAAGGGGGGACCCTGCTTGTGAGTACTTACAGTCTAAAAGGGAAATGCATATTCTGTTCCTTGTGTTACTATGTATTTCATGTAGCCAAAGAACTTTTAAAACAAACTCACTTTTAAAAAAAAATTAAAAAAAAAAAAAAAAAGTTCCCCTTTCTGGTGTTTCACTTTGTGAATCAAGTCCATTTTAGCAGTAAAAAAAAAATGGAAACACACAGGGTTAAATATACTTTTCCTTGTATTGTCATTCACGCAGTTTTAATCCTCTTACCTCTGCTGCACAAATGTATACGTTTTCATACTATAAGGCGACATGTTTTAAGCCGGCCAAAGATGGGTCGAATCTCGGCAGGTTCAGCAGGGACTGGTTGGGATTTTAACCATCTATGAGCAGGCTGAATGCACCCAAGTCGTTCCATCGATTGACTTGAGTACAACCACCAACTTTCAGGTTGCATGTGGTAGCTCAATAGAAGGAAAGATTTTAGGAAACTGCCCAGAATTGATAAATGAAGAACTCTACAATAGTCAAAACATTTTTTTCCCCCATTTTGGATAGAGTAAAGGAAGGTTAATAACACCTGCCAGATTTTTTTGGCGATCTGTGTCCCATTGGAGAGATTTACCTTTACTTCCTGTCCCATAGCCAAAACAGGAAGTGAGAGGAAATTCCAGAACATTAAGGGAATTCCTTGGGGCCCCCCCAGGTCACCAAAACTAGTGTCCCCATACGAAGATTTTCCCACTATTACTTTTCTGGGGACAACCCAAGATTTAAGATTTTTCTTTTACTTTTGATGAGAACAGTAAAGAGGATGAATAAAGAGGGTGAATATCCCTAACAGGGGTACAGAGTGCATTAAAAACGAAATAGTTGTTCTAATCCCTCTCCATCCTATCCAAAACTAAAAAAAGAAAAAAAAAAAAGAAGAAGTTTTGCCTTTAGTTATACTTTAAGACAGTATTGCAGCCGTCTACAAAATTGCTAATTCTTTACCGAAAACAAAAAAAAGCTCTTGCACTTGGCATAGGAACAAATAGCTTCTCTCTGGCATGTGCTCTTGCCAATACTGGATTCTTTAATAATAAAGGTAGTTTTCAGGAGTAATGCTGATCCTGCTGTAAATCAGCTGTGTTTATGGCTCTGTAATAGACTGCCATTATAACATTTGGCTGTGTAATACAGCAGTGCTGCATTTTCCTTCCCCTAGTGTCATACCCAATTAGCAATATACAAGGGCAACCATTCACATTGCTAACTGCTGGAGAGAGAATTTTGCTGAGTCTAGTCACCGATGGATGACAAAACACTGCAAGCGGGCAAGCTCAGACCAAACAATGATGAGATGGTAAATATGGCAAGCACACAAAAACAACTGAACTCTCAGTCTTTAGTGACGGCATAAATCTCATGCAATTAGTCTCAGGACACAGCTGCGGTGCACTGATGTTAAATGGACCTACAACACTGCTTGGAAGAAAGCATAGGTTTTAATCTGAGACACCCCCCTGCTGCCCCCTCGGAGAACTGCACCACAGACCGAATATATTATTAATATTATTATTATTATTATTATACAGAATTTATATAGCGCCAACAGTTTGCGCAGCGCTTTACAACATGGGGGCAGACAGTACACTTATAATACAAATCAATACAGGAGGGATCAGAGGGCCCTGCTCGTTAGAGCTTACAATCTAGAATAAGCATTTATGAAGTACTGACAATTTACACAGCACTTTATATAATGTATATTCACATCAGTCCCTTCCCTCAAGCATCTTACAATCTAAGGTCCTTATCACACATGCATACATACACTAAACACACACATTAGGGCCTATTTACACAGGAGCCAATTATCCTACCAGCATGTCTTTGTAGTGCGGGATGAAACTGGAGTACCTGGAGGGGACCCACGGAGGCACAGGGAGAACATGCAAACTCCATGCAGATAATGTCCTGACCCACAAGACCACAGTGCAGCTACCACTCACCGGCCACCTTGCCAGTAGCGGGTTGGACCCCCTTTTGCCTTCATTCTTCTTAGCATAGATTTAACAAGGTGTTGGTAACATTCCTCTGAGATTTTGGTCCATATTGACATGATAACATCACACAGTTGCTGCAGATTTGTCGGCTGCACATCCATGATGCGAATCCGTTCCACCACATCCCAAAGGTGCTCTATTGGATGAGATCTGGTGACTGTGGAGGCCATTGGAGTACAGTGACCTCATTGTCATGTTCAAGACACCAGTGGTGAGATGATTTGATCTTTGTGACATGGTGCATTATCCTGCTGGAAGGAGCCATCAGAAGATGGGGACACTGTAGTCATAAAGGGATGGACATGGTCAGCGACAATACTCAGGTAGGCCGTGGTGTTTAAATCAGTGGTCATCAACCCTGTCCTCAGGGCCCACTAACAGGCCAGGTTTGCAAGATAACTGAAATACATCACAGGTGATAGCATTTGCTGCTCAGTGATTGCAGTATTCTAGTCTACATCTCCCCAAGGTAATACTTAAAACCTGGCCTGTTAGTGGGTCCTGAGGACAGGGTTAATGACCACTGGTTTAAATGATGCTTAACTGGTACTAAGGCAGGGCTTGACAAATTTGCTTGGAATCTAGGAGCCAGCTAAAAAAGTTAGGAGCCAGGTTTTTTTTTTTTTTTTTAAACAACCGACAAAGCTTTATTTTCAATATAAAAATTAACCAATCTTAAATTTACACAGAGACGACTAGAACGAATCTGACTGCTTTTATTTCCTGCCATGCAGGGACACAAGACCACCATATTCTCGCTAAGGATCCAATCAGGTTCGGCTGAAAAACTGACAGGCGAACCTGATCAGACAGCCCGTGTGAAAGGGGCCAAGCAGGGAGATGACAAATAATAAATTCATTTTAATTAACCACTTTCTTCCCGCAGGACGACTATATACGTCCTGTCTTTGAAGAGAAATACCGTTGTTATGGTAGCAGCTAGCTACCATAACCCCGTATTCTCTTCAAGAGCCGGCGGTTCTCTTTCAGATAAAAGTGGTCTCTGCAGCAGATTAGCAGCGAGATCACTTTTATCGGCGGCAGGAGAGGGCCCCCCCCCTACCGCCGCTCTCCGGTGCCCTTCACCGCTTACTGTGGCCGTCGGTAATGTCGGAGGCGATCCGGATCTGTCCCTGGCCTGACATGGAGACGAGTGAGGGGAAGATGGCCCCCCCCGCCCATCTCCAAGTCATTGCAGGGCGGAAGCGACGTCAAATCGTCACTTCCACCCATAGCTCTTGAAGGGACATTTTATATAATTTTTTTTTTCAAATGACAATTTTTTTTTAATGCATTTTAGTGTAAATATGAGATCTGAGGTCTTTTTGACCCCAGATGTCATATTTAAGAGGACCTGTCATGCTTTTTTTCTATTACAAGGGATTTTTACATTCCTTGTAATAGAAATAAAAGTGACGTTTTTTTTTGTTTTTTTTTTTTAAAAGAACAGTGAAAAAATAAAAGTTAAAATAAATAAGAAAAAAAAAAAATTAAATGTGCCCCATCCCTTGTAATAGAAATAAAAGTGACACAATTTTTATTTTTTTTTTAAAAACAGTGTAAAAATAAAAAGTAAAATATATAATAAAAAAATAATAATATTTTTTAATGCGCCCCGTCCCGCCGAGCTCGCTTGCAGAAGCGAACGCATATGTGAGTAGCGCCCGCATATGAAAGCAGTGTTCAAACCACACGTGAGGTATCGCCACGATCGTTAGAGCGAGAGCAATAATTCTAGCCTTAGACCTCCTCTGTAACTCCAAACATGCAACCTGTAGAATTTTTTAAACGACGCCTATGGAGATTTTAAAGGGTAAAAGTTTGTCGCCATTCCACGAGCGGATGAAATTTTGAAGCGTGACATGTTGGGAATCAATTTACTCGGCGTAACATTATCTTTCACAATATAAAAAAAATTGGGCTAACTTTACTGTTTTCTTATTTTTTAATTAAAAAAAGTATTTTTTCCCAAAAAAGTGCGCTTGTAAGTCTGCTGCGCAAATACGGTGTGACAGAAAGTATTGCAATGACCGCCATTTTATTCTCTAGGGTGTTAGAATAAAAAATATATATAATGTTTGGGGGTTCTAAGTAAAGGGAAGGAGATAAGGCAGTAAAAACAGGTAGGGAAAGCTCCATTAGCATTGGTGGATGTCTTGTCATACCAACGGCCACCACCAGAGGGCGCCCGATTGCAGAAGGAACCATAGGACTGCAGTAGGCCGCAAAGCCGGGGCCTCAATTACCGGCGCAGCCCAGCGCGATCGCGGCGGGAGGGGGGGGTGTCGAACGGACACAGGATACCCCAGCTGTGCCGCCCCAGGCGCCAGGTCGCTAATTCTAGTCGCAAATGCGACCTGGCGCCCGGGGTTTGTCGAGCCCTGTACTAAGGGGCCCAAAGTGTGCCAAGAAAATATACTCCACACCATTACACCACCACCAGCCTGAACCATTGATACAAGGCAGGATGGATCCATGCTTTCATGTTGCCAAGTTATGACCCGACCATCTGAATGTCAGAGCTGAAATCGAGACTCATCAGAACAGGCAACGTTTTTCCAATCTTCTTTTGTCCAATTTTGTTGAGCCTGTGCGAATTGTAGTCTCAGTTTCCTGTTCTTAGCTGACAGGAGTGGCACCCGGTGTGGTCTTCTGCTGCTGTAGCCCATCTGCTTCAAGGTTTGATGTGTTTTGCATTCAGAGATAGTATTCTGCATACCTTGGTTGTAACAAGTGGTTATTTGAGTTACTGTTGCCTTTCTATCATCCCAAACCAGTCTGCCCATCCTTCTCTGACCACAACAAGACATTTTCCCCCACACAACTGCAACTCCCTGGATACTTTATCTTTTTCAGACCATTCTCTGTAAATCCTAGAGATGGTCGTGTGTGAAAATCCAGGAGATCAGCAGTTTTTGAAATACTCAGACCAGCCCATCTGGCACCAACAACCATTCCACTTTCAAAGTCCCTTAAATCTCCATTCTGAGGCTCGGTTTGAACTTCAGCAAGTTGTCCTCAACACGTCTAGATGCTTGAATGCATTGAGTTGCTGCAATGTGATTGGCCGATTAGCAATTTGTGTTACCAAGCAATTGAACAAGTGTACCTAATAAAGTGGCTGGTGAGTGTATAGGAAGGGGAAATTTAAAAGACAAACAGCAGAGCGAGTCCAGCACAAATCTAACTTTGACTTTAAAGCCGTTCTAAAGATAAAAGGTTTGTTACCTTAATGCATTCTATGTATTAAGGTAGAAAAACCTGAGTGCAGCCCCCCCCCCCCAAATCACTCGACAAAGCTGTGCACGAGAGCCGTGGATCACTCTGCTCTCTCCCCCCCTCCACACTGGACAGAGGCGGCATTGGGAGCCACTGACTCCTGCTGCTGTCAACAACAGACACTGGGGAGAAGGTGGGGGAACAGAGCAAATTTCGTTTGGGTGCAGCATTGCATGACCGCGCAATTACCAGTTAAAGCAGCACAGTGGCTAATTGTAAAAAGTGCTCAGGTCATTAAGGGGTCAAATCCTGAAGTGGTTAAAGCTGTAGTAAACCGCTGAAAAAAAAAAAACCTGTGAGACAACAGCATAATGTGCTAGTATGCATCGCATACTAACATTATGAAATACTTACCTTAGAATTAAGCTCCCGCAGCAGGCCCGGTCACCGCTGAAGGTGCTGAAATGTTCCCTCTGCGTTTTTTCAGAGTTCGTGGGCTCCAGCGCTGAGTGGCCAGGAGACGCGATGACGTCACTTTGTTCAGGCAAGGAGCTTTGACATTCTGGCACTTACCACCAGACCTTCAGAGCGCACGCGCCGCTGACGGCAGCATGCAGGGTGAATGTCTCCTAAACCATGCAGGTTTAGGAGATATTAACTTTACCCACAGGTAAGCCTTGTTATAGGCTTACCTGTAGGTAAAAATGACCAGGTGGGGTATACAACCGCTTTAAATCACTGCCAACTGGTTTCCAATACTGAAGACTATTTGATTCCTAGAAATGAGAGGAAAAAAACAAACACTGCAGCGTTTCACATCCTGGAAGATTAACACATATGATCGACGTACCATTTTGAAGTGTCTGGGCACGAGACTCCTTTCCCAAATTTGTATGAAATCCGGTACCAAGTGAAGGAGTTTTACCAATACCTGCAAGAACAAAGGAAAATGGTTTCAGCTGGCTTTTTTATATTATAAACACAAATACCAACTATATAGTCGACTTGTACTGATGAAGGAATTTGTTGTTCCCAAAGTATGAATCCAGAAATCACTATTCATTTCTATGTAGAGTAAAGCAGTCAAGAGACACAAGGAAAAAAGCAAGCACCTACTGGTCTCCAGAGGGTACCATGAGCTTCTAAACATGAGGCCTTCCACATGTAATGTCCACTTTCATCTCTGCCACCACCCACAACCATTAGAACGCTCCAATAAAGAGGCAAACATTGCAGATGGAGTTAGCATTCGTACACTGAACGCTCCAAGGGTGCCCTGAAATCTTAAGATACCCATTGGTGAATTGAAATTTGTTTGGTTCAGGAGGGACCGGCCGAATTTCAATCCATGTATGGGCACTGGGGTTGTATAGAAGTCAGATTGACTTCTGTATAACTACCGTATATACTCGAGTATAAGTCGAATTTTTCAGCACATTTTTTTGTGCTGAAAGTGCCCCCCTCGACTTATACTTGAGTCAAGCACTTTTCTGCAGCAAAAAATTTCATTTTCCGAACCGACTTTGGGGCCCCGTATCTCAGGGCCACTTGGTGCTAGGAACCCCAAATTTGGTGTGCAAACCCAGTGGAACTGGTACCATAACATATCCAAAGATGAAGTTCCTAGCACTAAGTGGCCCCGAGATACGGGGCCCCAAAATCGGTTCGGAAAATGGCATTCTCTGCTGAAGAAAAGTGCTTGACATTTTCTGAACCGAATTTGGGGCCCCATATCTCAGGACCACTTGGTGCTAGGAACCCCAAATTTGGTGTGCAAACCCAGTGGAACTGGTACTACAACATATCCAAAGATGAAGTTCCTAGCACTAAGTGGCCCCGAGATACAGGGACCCCAAATCGGTTCGGAAAATGTCATTCTCTGCTGAAGAAAAGTGCTTGACATTTTCTGAACCGATTTTGAGGCCCCATATCTCAGGACCACTTGGTGCTAGGAACCCCAAGTTTGGTGTGCAAACCCAGTGGAACTGGTACCACAACATATCCAAAGATGAAGATCCTAGCACTAAGTGGCCCCGAGATACGGGGCCCCAAATTCGGTTCGGAAAATGTCATTCTCTGCTGCAGAAAAGTGCTTGACATTTTCTAAACTGATTTTTGGGGCCCTGTATCTCGGGGCCACTTGGTTCTAGAAACCCCAGCTTTGGAAATCTTATGGTGCTAATTCCACTGGGTTTGCACACCAAATTTGGGGTTCCTAGCACTAAGTGGCCCCAAGATACGGGGCCCCAAATTCGGTCAACTGTGTCCATCTGCAGCAATGTCATTTCAGGACCCTTTGGGTTCAGGGACCCCAAATTTTGGCTGCAGCTAGGGGGCATCTAGGAACCCTTAACTACCGAGTTTGAAGTTCAGGGGACCTATGGCTGCAAATGGGCACAGTGAGGCATGCAAATGGGCATTGTTGACCCTCTTTTCCACATACAGTAGCTGTACATTTCTCACCCTCGTCTTATACTCGGGTCAATAAGTTTTTCCCATTTTTTTGTAGTAAATTAGGGCCTCGACTTATACTCGGAACGACTTATACTCGAGTATATACGGTATATTTATAAATAGAGCTGCGCTACTTTCAGACAAATATTGTGACAAAGCAAATAAATAAAACTCAAAGTGACTAAAGCAATCAATAAAACAAATATAAATAGTGAGACATAGTCCAAGTTAATTAAATTGTCCCTCCAAAATTCTTAGAATAGCCTTCCAAGATATTAGTTTGCACCACCACGGAAATAAAGGTGCAACTTCCACTTCAAGAAATGTTCACTTACCAGCTGATGGGGACCTCCTATTACGGAAGGTCACAAATGTTTGCGGCTAATACCCAGCCAGGGCCTTTGTCCAGTGAAGGGGATATCCAAATGGCTCCTCTCACCAACCTTTGATCCAAAGACCAGGGCATGGCCGATTTAAACTACCAAAGTAGTTTAAAGAAGCATGTATAACAAGTCGGCGGGCTAAAACACGAACACCCGCCCTTCCAGGACCACATGTAGCGCGGTGACGTCAGCACGTCGCTCCTCCCAACACGTTTCTTTACAAGATGAAGTTGTCCTGGTTCCCCAGGAGGACGTCACAAGATGACGTCCTCCTGGAACACCAGGGTAACTACCCTGCTGGAAAATTCCTTCTCAATCAGCACTGCAAGCTACAGTCTCCCCACTATCAAAACACAATGACACAGCAGGAAGATTCCCCCAGCTATCTCAAATGTATGAATAGGGGAATCGGGTCAGAGCCAGCAGGTTGAGTGAAAAAAACTGACCCATCTATGGCCAGCTTAAGGCTAGCCACAGACATATAGATTTCTCCATCCACGCTAAACAGAATGAAGGAATCACCCTTACTACATTTATGTATACTCATGTACTAGATGGCTTTTTCACTACCTACCTGTACCTGTTTCTCTGTTTTCTGTTAAAACCAAAAAAACCTCTTTGACAAGAATGAAGGAATCCCCACTGCCTGCTATAGTATTCAAGTAGCTGTGAAATCTGCTTGAATACCTGAAGAGTGACTGCATCTGACTGAACACAATAACTGTTTCCACAATTTCCACCCTGCTCCTTCAATTTTTCAATTGAAATATAAATTGAGCCCGGTAGTACGGACATGGACACCCACAGTTTGAATTTTGGCTAAATGTATTTATCAAAAATGCATTCGCTATACTATGTAACTGTAATAGTGTGAATCCTGTTATACTTTTCTTAATGTCTTTATTTGTTATTTTATGTTCCGATAACTAAATAAAAAATTGAATGTTAAAAAGAAATAAATAAATTGGTTTTGTGTTGCAGTTTGGGCACTCGGGCTCAAAAAGGTTCACCATCACTGGTCCCATAGTTATAAATAAAGCATATCTTGCAATCCATCCATGCTTAAATTTGGGCTACAGCACTCCTGGGATCTCATCAAAATCTGCCATCACTCTTTGCAGGTGCAATATTGAAGTTTTTTATTTTTTTATTGTGCTATCACAGTTTAAAACAGCACAGCCATGTGGGCCTCCTCCCACCCAGCCATGAAATTCATTCACAGAGTCCTGTGAATGAATGAACTACAACTATTGTCAACCATTGCGGCTGATGGCTTGTAGTTCTCAATGGACTATGAGGAGTCTTGTAGTTCATTGGTTGTTCCTGCAATTCAGTAACTGCCTGCCCATATTGGAGGTACAGGCAGAACGCTACACTGACAGGGTGCTGGAGCCTGACACTGCACCTGCGATCTGCAGGTGCAATGCTTTACAGTCTCCTAATCAAAAAAAAATATTATAAATGCACATTCTTTTTACCTGCAAAAATATGTGCATTTATTATTCCTTCTAAAAGATAAACCCATCAAGACAAAACCCCAAAAATGAGCGAGAGGAGGGTCTAGCCACAACGTCACCTCACAGGAAGTTGATGGCGTTTCATGCTAGAGAGAAGCTGAAAAATAATTAAACTTGCTGCCGAGGATATGCAGATTTGGCTGCAATGGGTGACAGCCTGCAGAACCAGTGATGCTCTGAGATGTGAAGAGATGTGATGGGTGTATGGACTGAGTATTATGGGTGTCCCCTTCATACGCTGTGCTATACATGACATACTCAAGACTGTCCCATTCTGTACACTGCAAGTTTTATTACATAGTGCAACAGTGAACACTTTAGGTTATATACTAAATGCTGAAAATGATGACAGTACGACAGTATTATTAGACAGTATTAATACAGTATTAATAGATTAATAGACAGTATTAATATGACAAAAGTTATTACTCTGTCTGAAACTTCAAAATTCCACCCAGTTTCATGAATGGGAACATTTTTGCTGGTATATTATAAGGAATTACATTACAAGATCCTCATTATGGTTCTACTGGAGTCAGTAGCTAGGCAAATTTGGGATATCAGTTTGGCTAGAAGCTGCCACGATGAATCACTAACCAGCTACTTTTATTTCATAGAGACCTCTGAGAACGGACTGACTGAGCAGCTGGATAAAAGGCTTTCTTCTGTAAAAAGGTACCCCTTTATGTTTACATATTGGCAGCAAATCTGCAAGTACACTTATCCCTTAATGAAAAGATAAAAGGTTTTTGGTCCTCAAATAAAAACACCAAGACTACTTTGTTCGGGAGGGTTATTTATTTACCTTGCTTAATCAACTGTAGGGATTGACAGATTCTCATAAAGATTGTGCTTTTAAGCCTGTTGATCATGCTGTTAAGTAGTCCACAAAGCAAAGCAAACTCTGCAAATAGGAGAGCTAAAGAAACACTGCCATCTAGGGGACAAGAAACTAACTGCAAGAAATCGTGAGAGGTTTGCTCAAAAATGGAACACAATACTTGACAAACTAATTGTTGCAATACATTATGACTGCAATCTTAACTCTGACTGTGATAAGACATTACTGGGTAACCAAATTATAGCATATTTCTTGCTAAACTGATATTTTAATCCAGGATAGCAGGATAATTGGCTTTGAAAATAATATTTATCTACTTCATTCCACTGTGCATGGACAAGGTCTTGAAGTTGCCACTGAGTGGTTAAATTCTACTTCATGGTATGTGGAAACTTAGTTTTGGTGCAGATAAACCCCCCATGACATTGTGAAAGAAATTATACTTCTAACCCACATTTAATACAGTATATTGCTGCCTATTGTTCCTGTAGGCTTCATGCACACAGCCATTCAGCATAAAGAGCCTGCCACATAATCACTCTCCTGGGGCCATTGAGAGCAATTAGAAGATGCCACTAGAAGTGGTTATGCGCCAGAGGATCTGTAAAGCACATGCACAGATGTATGCTCTGAACCCACACTATCTGCACACAGAGCAAAGTTCATTTGGTTGAGGAAGATATGTTCGTCATGGTTTTCGTCAGCTGCAGGTTTTCAGTGACGGAAATAAAAATGAAAATAAAATTAGAATGAAATCAAATGATGAAAACTGGCGAAAATCTATTACAATTTTCATTTAGTCAACTAAAATTGAATGGGTTTATTTGATTGTACTGCATATTTCTCTAGAATTGCCAAACTCCTTATATATTCCTAGAGTAAAAAAAAAAAATCTAACAACCCGTTATTTATGGTATTAGGTTTGAACAAACTACAGACACAGGCATAGGCCCCTTTCACACGGTCACCTCCGCATGCTCAGCGGGTGGATCGCTCTACTGATCCCCGCTGAGCAGGTGGATGACAGGTCCGTCTCGGCTCACTGTGCAGAGTGGAGACAGACCCAGTCCTGTCTGTTTTCATCATATCGATCTGCCAGACGGATGGAAGATAGGACCACCATTCATCCGCATTTTGCGGACCAGATAGTGGCGGATGTCAGCGGACGTGTCACCGCCTAAAAAACGGACAGGCGGACCTGATCGGACAGCCCATGTGAAAGGGTCTAAGCCGTTGTGATACATGACGTCTTTATAAATAAAGACAAGATTCATAAACTTGGGGAGGTGACCTGCAAGTGGGGATGGGGGAAGTAAATGGGAGTGAGGGGGTGCACAGGACAGGGTGCATTATACTTTGGGGATCAGAATGTGACCTGCAAGTGGAGATGGGAGTTAAAGAGCGCACAGGCTGTTGAGTCTGTTATTTTACACATTACTACCTTGCTGAGAGGGGAAACACTCACCATCCAGACAGACACAAATCAGACGGAAGAGTTCCTCTTCTGTGGTTTGCAGGGCATTGTTCCAGAACTAACAGGCAGCAGGCAGACAGAGGAAGCCTGTGTCTCTCAGCCATTACAGCTTTCCAATAGAGCCAGGGGGCTGGGGCTTTGACAGGCGGAGCTCTGAGGAAAGCAGTCAGGTGGGTACTGGAGATTTTAGTCAACTAAAATTTACTGGAGATTTTAGCTGACTAAACTACTACTAAAAAACAATTCAGCTGACTAAAATACAGCCAAAACTAAAATGGCATTTTAGTAAAAAAAAAAAAAATACAGTGATACAGGGCATACATCCATGCAGGTGCTTTACAGATCTAACTAATCTCAATGGGAAGTTACACGTGGCAGCTATGGTCCCAGGAGAGTGATTACACAGGGTCTACGCTGTACGGCCCCTGTTTGGTCGTGTGCATAAAGCCTTAGTGAAGCAGAGCAAGACCATTGCATCCTCCTACCATAATAAATATTACCTGGTTATCCTACCAGTAAGTAGCACATACTAGGAATTCTAATGGCGTGACAATACTATTACTGACTACCAGAGTAGCAGCAGGGTTGTCTAGACCAGTGTTTCTCAACTCCAGTCCTCAAGGCGCCCCAACAGGTCATGTTTTCAGGATTTCCCTCAGATGAAACAGCTGTGGTAATTACTAAGGCAGTGAAACTGATCAAATCACCTGTGCAAAATAATGGAAATCCTGAAAACATGACCTGTTGGGGCGCCTTGAGGACTGGAGTTGAGAAACCCTGGTCTAGACCAGTGTTTCTCAACTTCAGTCCTCAAGGCACCCCAACAGGTCATGTTTTCAGGCCTTCCATTATTTTTCACAGGTGATTTGATCAGTTTCACTGCCTTAGTAATTACCACAGCTGTTTCATCTGAGGCAAATCCTGAAAACATGACCTGTTGGGGCGCCTTGAGGACTGGGAGTTAAGAAACACTGGTCTAGACCAGGGGTCTCAAACTGGCGGCCCTCGTGCTGTTGCAAAACTACAAGTCCCATCATGCCTCTACTTGAGGGAGTCATGCTTGTAACTATCGGCTTTGCAATGCCTCATGGGAGTTGTGGTTTCACAACAGCTGAAGGGTTGCCAGTTTGAGACCCCTGGTCTTGACCAATGTTTCTAAACTCCAGTCCTCAAGTACCCTCAACAGGTCATGTTTTCAGGATTTCCCTCAGATGAAACAGCTGTGGTAATTAATAAGGCAGTGAAACTGATCAAATCACCTGTGCAAAATAATGGAGAGCCTGAAAACATGACCTGTTGGGGCGCCTTAAGGACTGGATTTGAGAAACATTGGTCTAGACCGGGGGTCTCCAAACTGCAGCCCGAGGGCCAAATATGGCCCTTTGCTAGCCCTTATCTAGCCCTTGGGGCACTATTCCTCCCAATGATATGAGGAACTATTCCTCCCACTGACACCACCACATGGGGTACAATGTCTTCCACTGATACCAATGATAGAATACTACTCCCCCTCCTACCAATAATGGGGCACTACTCCTCCTAATACTAATAAAAAGGGGACTACTCCTCCTACTAATACCAATAATGAGGCACTACCCCCCTCCTGCTGACCACAAACCCTAAGGCCATATTTATTCTCATCAATGCTAGGCCTGGGACATTTTCTACCCCCCACTGGCCACAATCCGGTACTGTCGGAAGGAATTACCCAAACAAATATCCCAGCCCAAACAACAGCTCTCTTCATTTGGATGAAGCAACAGACACAGAAACCTTGCTAGAAAGGCAATACCAATAAAGTACTTTCAGTATTGAGTGATTCCGCTTATTGGATCTAATTACCTACAAATTCACCATGAAGTATGAATTGTAAACAATATCTTAAAACACTAGCAAACGCAAAATGTTCTTCCTTTCAGAAAAAGTACCCTTTTACTAACTCATTCACTTTTTTTTGGTCAGGATTGCACTCCAGAAAGGAGAAAGTGAATGAATTGGTAAAAGGATACTTTTCCTTTCCCGAGAGATGTTGTCACACTTCGCTGTGCAGTGCCGTTTAGGAGTACAGAGAGCTGTGGCCAGGCAGAGCGTTCATTATTGTGCTGCCATATTAATTGCATTCCGACTCCATTCTGATGTCACGAATACTGATGCTCAACTTGTAGCTTCTCACCACCCACAGCCCCTTCCATGCTGGAGCAAAGAGATGAAAGCGGACAGCTCAGCAAAAAGCATCTTCAAAAGATACTTTGAAGCAATTATTTAATAAACTAGAAACACAATGTTAAAGTGGTTGTAAAAACTTCAGGTTTTTATCTTAATGTATTATCTGCATTAAGGCGATTTTAAACACAGGTACATAGGATGAAAAAAAAAAAAGCACAAGTCCATCTAGTTAAAAAAAAAAAAAAAAATCATACAATCCCATACCCAGAGTTGATGCAGAGTTGAGCAGGGATATGCAATTAGCAGACCTCCAGCTGTTTCAAAACTACAAGTCCCATCATGCCTCTGCCTCTGGGTGTCATGCTTGTAGCTGTGAGAATCTTGCTATGCCTCATGGGACTTTTATTTCTGCAACAGCTGGAGGTCCGCTAATTGCACATCTCTGATCTAGAGGAAGACCCCAGCAAAGCATGATCCAATTTGCTCCAGCAGGGGAAAAAATTCCTTCCTAATCCACCAAGAGGCAATCGGATTTTCCCTAGATCAACTTTACCTATAAATGTTAGTATCCAGTTATATTATGTACATTTAGGAAAGAATCTAGGTCTTTTTTAAAGCAGTCGACTATTAATTATTTTTTTTGTGCAGAAGCCGTGATCCTCCTCTTCTGGGGTCCTTCACCGATGCTGCTGGCGCCTCCTACCTTCCGAGTATCCCCCCAGTACTCATGCACGCTCGCTCTGGAGCCCCGATGCCTGCGTCCATAGACACAAACAGTGGGGCTTTGCCCCGCCCCATGCTTCCTCATCATAGGATTTGATTGACAGCAGCAGGAAAACAATGGCTCCCGTTGCTATCAGTCTGCCCTCTGATGAGGGAGAAAGACGCTGCTCTAAAACACACTGCTGCATCGAGATCAGACTCAAGCAAGTATAAAGGAGGGACCGGGGGGGTCGATTGGAGGGAGTTTTAGTTTTGAGGAAGAGGGCCTGAACTTCGAAACCTGTTAGCCATCTATAGATGTTTAGAGGTCTTCCCTTGCCATCAGCTGAGAATGGTGCATTGGAGGCGGTCTTATCGGTATCTATAGACATGCTTGTGTCAAACACTTTTGTGAGTACCCACTTCTTGTTTTACTTTCCTAATATATATTTAGTTACAATAATGCATTAGGTCGGTGTGCCCTCTTTATTGTTGTTTTGTAGTTTGTTCAAGCATACCGACAGTCCTACGAAGGCAGCAAGATGTGTGCTTAGTACTTGCAAGATCAAGCCGAGAGGAGAGTCCATTTTACTCCTAAGCACCACACCTGAGCGCAGGAGGTTATGTTTCAAGTTGGGCTATAACAAGGATTGGGGGGGGGGATCATGGACACAGAAGGTTTTCTTACCCTAATGCACAGAGAAAATTGAGTACTGTCCGTGATACTTTTCTCTGTCACAATTGCACTAATACGGCTACAATCAAATCAAGTACCCTAATGCACAAAATAAAAACTTAAAAGGGGTTGTAAAGGTTAATTTTGTTTTGTTTTTTCTCTTTTTTTAAATAACAAACATGTCATACTTACCTCCTCTGTGCAAGGGTTTTGCACAGAGCGGCCCTGATCCTGCCTTTCCGGGGTCCCTCAGCGGTGCTCCTTGCGCCTTCTCTTCTCGAGTTCCCCACAGAGAGCTGCATTCCACGGGGACACTCATGCGGGTGCGCTCCCGAGTCCATTGACACAGACAGCAGGACTTGGCCCCGCCCCAGACCCTGTATCATTGGATTTGATTGTCAGCAGCGGAACCCAATGGCTCCTGCTGCTATCAATCTATCCAATGAGGACCCAAGACAGCGGCTGGAGCTGCTGTGCTCATCCGTCGCTGGAACGATCGGGTTCAGGGGGGGGGGGGGGGCTGAAGAAGGTTTTTCACTTTAAAAGAGGAGTATGGTTTTCTTTCTTTTTTTTTTTTAGATTTATACTTGTCTAGGTGGATGCAGCATTGTTCCGATGCTGCATCTGTCCCCCAGTGTCTCTGCACTGAATACCGAGCGATGGAATACTACCGATAACTCGATTTTCAGAGCTCCATGAGCAGAGAGCTGTAGACTGTCAGTCACAGCGCTCTGCTCTGCCCCCTCCTCTCTCACTCGAACACTGAGCTGTGGAGGGGCAGAGCGGGCCGTCTCAGACTCTCAGCAGCTCGCTGAGACGGGTATCAGTCCAGGCACCTGCCAGATCCGGACTTTATTGTCGTCATGACACGGTGCCTGGACTGATTCTAGTGACGTCAGCAGAGAGCGAACTTCAGACCACTCTCTGCTGAAAATGGGTCACAGGAGTGCAAAACGAATTGCACTCCATAGGAGACGTAAAGCCAAACAAGCTTTGGTTGGACTTCTTTAATGCATAGAATGCATTAAGGTGAAAAACCTCAAGAGTTTACAACCCCTTTAAAGGCTCTAGAACCACTTTATGGTGTAAAAAAAAAAAAAAAAAGAAAACCACTTTAAATTAGCTTCACCCCCCCCCCCCCCCCCCACTAAAAAATAAAAAAATGAAATACTTAACCAAGACCGATCTTTATCCAGAGTTGTGCCCAAGAGCTGCTCCCTCTCTCTCCTTACTGGCCATGGTCAATGGTGTTAATCAAATCCTGTAGCGGAGGTAGCGGGAGACAGGATCAAGCTACGCTGTGTGCGTAAATAGACGCACACAGTACAGCTTGGGATTGAGCCCACGTGAGTGACTCCATAGCAAGCGGCTTGCTATGAGGTCACTCGGAAGGGAGGAGGAGTAGACCGCGCTGGTGGGGGACCCCAAAAGAGAAGGAAAGGGACCAGTCTGTGCAAAGCCATTGTGGAGAGCAGATAAAACGTGTTTATTATTTTAAAAAAAATACCGTTACAATCGCTAAGTTCTAAGCCTGCACTTTCTGTATTTGTTTCCTTCAACATCTCTAAAAGGCTATAAGGAACAAACCTGAAAATCCCCCAAACAATAAATAATGTAACAATTTACAAAGCAAACTTCAGCACTGCATGAAGCTAAATCCCACAAATGGTTTGTTTATAGATGTACCCAGTGCTGCTATTAATGTTCATGTTCAACACACCTTGACAGAGGGAGAGGAAGACCTACTCCGAGCACATGGATTATTAGAGTTCTTTTTTAATCCTCACTAGTTTTTATAAATCCAGTTTGAAATGTTCTTTTTTGCATGCTGGTCTCTATATCAAAAATAACAAAGTTAGTAAAATATGAAAGCTCTCATACGACAGAATAAAAATTCGGAAGTCATGTAACATATTGTGATAAAAAGGTACCGATTAAATGAAACTCATACGATCTGGTATCATACGGGAACATTTTCGTGTTTTTCCCTTCAGATTATCGTAGAATCACTTCTAAAGCGGTATTTTTTGTATGATTTTCTGATCGTGTGTACGGGGCTTTACATGGCAGCCAGAAGGGGGGCGAGTTTACAATGCTACAGCTGAAAATGTCGCAATTTTTACTTGGCATGCTAAGTTTGACAGGCGACATTGCATGGTTATGAAGGTTGCAGCATGATAGTTCAATGTGAAATCCCCATTGGGACAGAAAATACAAGCGTGCAGGAGACAGCATCACCTCCTAAAAGCCTGGAAATCGTCTTGTCAATCGCGAACTGGAAATCAGTCCACCGCATGTTACTTTTTAGCGGGCAGCAAATTTTGCTTCCTACGCTAAAGAGGGCCAAAGCCTGATACACACTATGGTTTTTTTTTGTTCAACCCAGCGGGCTGAAAAAAAAAAAAAAAAACCTGACAGAGCGCTGTAATAACACAATCGATGTTGGTACAGCGATCTCTCCCGCTGTGTTATTGTATTCCGACAGGGGATCGCCCACTGCCCCCCACTAGAACACACAGGTCAGTGCTCACATCCTTTGGCTGCCAGCACTGAGCGGGTGCCAATTGGATGCTGGTTCTCCAGCATGCCCGGTTGGCATAAGCTAGCTGTGACAGTAAGACAAGAAAATTGTGTAGCGCTAAAAGTTCAACATGAAAACAATGTAGTCCAACCAATGATAAAAGATATCTGGGAAAAACTTAGAAGAAAGTCCTCCATGTATATAAGACTCATGAAAATAAATAGTCTAAATAGATTCAGTGACTTCGTGTGAAGAACAAATCAAATGCGTGACATCTGGAGTGAACACAGAAGAGACACACCACCACCGACAATAGGGAGGCTTACCAGATCACGTAGACCCAAGAGGACATACGCCCAACTGGGTCAAATCAGGCTTGGGTGGTGGGTGATGGTAGATGTTCCGGAGGGGTGGTGAGGATGGGAATCCAAGAGTAAACCAAGTACTGGTAGGTCCCTCAAGATGATGTTGGGAAGCGGATAGCAATGTTGTATAGCAGGAAGGAAAAAGGCCACATAGTGTAATTCCATAAAACAAGTACCAAATGTATTAAAATAAGAGATACACTCACATGAAAATCTTTAAAAATCAGTGCTGTAAAAGTATGGCAGCCGTGGGGTCCTACCCAACGCGTTTTGTCCTCTTAGACATCGTCTGGGGGGTCCCCCCACTGCAGCCAGCAAGATATATATAGGTAGAGTGATCATAAAGATGGAAGGCCACTCCGCATGGTGTGCAATTGCTACTTCCGGTTTTCGGACAAGATGGCCGCTCGGCGTGAGTTCCACGCCTCACCATGAAGCCAAATGCCGATACCGGAAGTGAAACCAATGGGGTTAATAGGATACCGAATAAAACAACACAAAAATGTCCCATTTTAACTTGTATCTAATTCTTATTATATATAAAAACCAGATGTGTATGTGGCTCTAAGGAATGTAGTGACCATAGATGAAAAATGCGCCTTATCGCGACAGTCAGTGATGTGCACGCGCACTGTGATGAACAATGGCATGCGTGCGGCGTAATCAGACCACTGGTAATGTGCGCGCGCACTGTGCTCATGCGCACAAACTAAACATGACTGGAATATCCACTTATTCAGATGACGGTCCGCCCTCTGTGTTGGGATGGCCCCGCCTGAGAATACGCACTGCGTGCATCTAGAATACCCCATTGGTTTCACTTCCGGTATCGGCATTTGGCTTCATGGTGAGGCGTGGAACGTACGCCGAGCGGCCATCTTGTCCGCAAACCGGAAGTAGCAATTGCACACAATGCGGAGTGGCCTCCCATCATTATGATCACATATACATACATACATACATACATACATATATATATATATATATATCTTGCTGGCTGCAGTGGGGGGGACCCCCCAGACGATGTCTAAGAGGACGAAACGCGTCAGGTAGGACCCCACTGCCGCCATACTTTTACAGCGCTGATTTTTAAAGATTTTCATGTGAGTATCTCTTATTTTAATAAATTTGGTACTTGTTTTATGGAATTACAATATGTGGCCTTTTTCCTTCCTGCTATACAACATTGCTATCCGCTTCCCAACATCATCTCGAGGGACCTACTAGTACTTGGTTTACTCTTGGATTCCCATCCTCACCACTCCTCCGGAACATCTACCATCACCCACCACCCAAGCCTGATTTGACCCAGTTGGGCGTATGTCCTCTTGGGTCTACGTGATCTGGTAAGCCTCCCTATTGTCGGTGGTGGTGTGTCTCTTCTGTGTTCACTCCAGATGTCACGCATTTGATTTGTTCTTCACACGAAGTCACTGAATCTATATAGACTATTAATTTTCATGAGTCTTATATACATGGAGGACTTTCTTCTAAGTTTTTCTCAGATATCTTTCATCATTGGTTGGACTACATTGTTTTCATGTTGAACTTTTAGCGCTACACAATTTTCTTGTCTGTCATATGCTTATATCCTATTGGCCGTGTTAGCTGCTTATCCCCCTTTTTTTTTTGGCAACGCAGAATTACTTGTTATCTTTCTATAAGCTAGTTGTGAGACTGGCTTCTGTAGGACCAGGAGCTGGACACATGGGCCGAAAGTCATCTGGTTCCTGCTAAACCGACTGTTTTCCACCCAGGTGCACCCGTCATAAGTGTTTCCTTACCTTCAACCGTAAAATCTTACTGAGTCTCTAATAATGGGTGCTCAACCTGAGGCTCTCCAGGTGTTGCGGAACTACAAGTCCCATGAGGCATTGCAAGGTGATGACAGTTGAAAGCATGACTTCCAAAGGCAGAGGTGATGGGACTTGTAGTTCTGCAACAGCTGGTTGAGCACCCATGCAATATCCTTTTCCCAATCTAGCCAAAACAAAATAAAAGGCTTCAGGGAACTGGGCAAACCCAAGCTGTAACCACTTGCCAACCAGCCGCCATCATTATACTGCGACAGGTTGGCTCTATTACGCGAATCACCGTAGCTGTACGTTGGCTCGTGTAATAGATACAGTGGTCGCCCATGGAGCGCATGACTGATGGCCGTGATGTTCGCCGGCCACCCGCGATTGCTCCACAAAGAGCCAGAACAGGGATCTGTCAAAGTAAACAAACAGATCCCTGTTCTGACAGGGGAGTAGAGCGAGATCGTCTGTTCCTAGTGATTAGGAACAGCAATCTCTCTTTACTCCCAGTCAGTACATTCCCCCCCCACAGTTAGAAACACCTCCCAGGGAACACATTTAACCCCTTGATCACTAGTGTTAATTTCTTCCCAGTCAGTGACATATACACAGTAATTAGTGCATTTTTAGAACACTGATCGCTGTACAAAAGTCACTGGTCCCAAAAAAGTGTCAAAAGTGTCCGATCGGTCTGTTACAATCCCGAAAAAAAAAAAATCGCTGATCGCCATTACTAATAAAATAATAAATGAAAATGCCATAAATCTATAACGTTTGTGCAAACCAATCAATATACGCTTATTGCAATTTTTTTTACCAAAAATATGTAGAAGAATATATTGGCCTAAACTGAGGATTCTTTTTTTTTTTTTTTTTTTTTATATATAATCTATTTTGGGGTATTTATTATAGCAAAAAGTTAAAAAAAAAAATATTATATATATATTATATATATATATATATATATATATATATATATATATATATATATATATATTTATATATTTCCCAAAATTTTCAAATTTTTTTGTTTATAGCGTAAACAATAAAAAACCGCAGAGGTGAATCAAATACCACCACAAGAAAGCTCAATTTTGGGGAAGGACAAAGTTTGTTTGGGTACAACGTCGCACAACCGTCAGTTAAAGTGATGCAGTGCTGTATCGCAAAAAATGGCCTGGTCATTAAGGAGGTAAATCATTTCGGCCCCTAAATGGTTAAATAGAAAAAAATGCTGTCTTCACAGAGGGCTGAATGAAAGAATGGAAGCATGTACAAAGCTACACTGCCCGGCCAAGGGAGATTCATTTCAGGCTTACAAATCCTCAAGGCCAATAAAGGGTTAAGTCACCTTATACGGTTTTATTTTACTGACAAATTGCTGACAAAGCCAACTGTAATGAAATCATCGAATCTGGCTGCTGTTTACAGGGTAAAAAGGGTTAACATAAAGCCCTCGTTTCCAAAGCTGGAAGGAAAATCTGAATAAACATTCATTTTTGCAAAATTAGAAATTCTTCAATACCTTGAACAGATTTGTTTTTGTCCTTGAAACCACTGATTAGCGTTTTCCTTTTGTACCACTTCCTGTGCCGCCACTACATAAAAATAACGAGCTTATAAAAGAAATTTGTTTTCCAGCTGTTTGTTCAGAATTCATGGTCATTTATCTCATTAAATATTTATTAAAGCACAGCCAGAATAGAAGACTCTTCGGTGTTTAGATTTCAAGCAATGACAGTATTTAGTATTAGACAAGTTATAGGTATATATGCCAGTTACTGCATGTAGATAAGGGAGACTATAGAAGTATAAGACAGAGGGACCAAAGCACTTGACCTCGGCTGCCACACCACTACGTAACGCTTAAAGCGGAGTTCCACACAAAAATGGAACTTCCGCTTTTCGGAAACCTCGCCCCCTCCGGTGTCACATTTGGCACCTTTCAGGGGGGAGGGGGGTGCAGATACCTGTCTAAGACCGAGCGGGTTCTTGGCATCCCCTGCCGACATCGCTGGCCCCTGGGACAGGTAAGTGGCCATGTATTAAAAGTCAGCAGCTGCAGTATTTTTAGCTGCTGGCTTTTAATATTTTTTATTTTTTTTTGGGCGGTTTAGGTGGACCCCCGCTTTAACGCTGAATTCCAGGCACACATCTAAATACAAAAGACAAAATAATATAAGCATTGTTTTCACTAAAAAAGCATCTGTACTTCTGTCCATCCAGTTTTGCAGTTTTGAGATATACACAGCTCTGCAATACAGCAGTGTCATGTCTAGCAAGCCAGAACCACCTGAGCTTTCTCTGCTGAAAATTAAAGCGATAGTAAACCGCTGCAATTGGGAAAAAAAAAAAACAACACACAACTTTCCACTGCAAAATAATAGAATAATGTGCAGATTATGAAATACTTGCCTTAAAACGAAGCCCTATAGTGGTGCACTGTCACCTCAGAGAGCTTCCATCTTCCCCCGGTCTTCCTTCTGGGTTCGCAGACTCCGCCTGTGTAAGTGGCCGGAGCCGCGATGACGTCACTCCCACGCATGCGTGCCGGGAGCCCTCGGTTACAGCACGGTGCTCCGAAGATCTGGCACTGTATGCCAGACCTTCAAATCGCATGCGGCAGTGACGTCACCAGCTTCATCCAGGTTAAATATCTCCTAAACAATGTACGTTTAGGAGACATTCATTTTTATTTACAGGTAAGCCTTATTATAGGCTCACCTGTAGGAGAAAATCTCAAAGCTACGTTTACTACCGCTTTAAATTTACAGGTTTCTGTCCCAGTTGTGACTGGACAGCAAAATGTGAAGCAGAAGACTGATGAGCTCCCTTCTCTGTCACATTGCTCTTTCTCCTATTAGCATAATTCTTGCACAATTGGCTCCTTGTGCTGCTTTTCCTTCTCCCTGTCTGAGCTCTGCTGAACAGTGACCTGCTATAGGTCAATACCAAGTCATATTCAGGGAAGAAGATGGGAGGGCTCCCAGATTTGTGATAAGGTGGCTTCCCTACACATCTTCTAACCCGTTCTTTGACGAGTCCTTGGTTCCACCCCATACCCACCTCCCAGCACTGCCCCTTAGAGAATACAGAACCAAGTAAAATTTGTGGTACTAAGCAAGTTGTATGGAATTTGTTATTGATAATAAGAAAAGCAGTAAAATAGACCAACCCACAGCCAACAACAATAGATCCCCCCCCCCCCCTGCAAACAATAGACCAGCTACAACAAAATACCGCCCAGCAACAATAGAGCCTCTAGCAGCCAGCTATGATAGACTGCTCCCTCAACAGTAGATCCCTCCCAGCGACAACTGACCCTCCAGCAACATAAGACCCACCCCAGCAACAATAGTCCTCCCCAGCAGCAATCAACCCTTCTGCAGAAATAGATCCCCTGCAGCAACAATAGATCCACCAGCAGCCAGCATCAATAGACACTGTAGCACAACCCAGCACTCCTTGCCATTACATACATTCAGTGGTGGAGGTGCCGGAACTGCGTTGCTGCTGAAAAAAAGCCCTCTGTATATATGTATGTACGTATGTATGTATGTATATATCTATAGAGATCTACCGTATATACTCGAGTATAAGTCGTTCCGAGTATAAGTCGAGGCCCTAATTTACCACAAAAAAAAAAAAATGGGAAAAACTTATTGACCCGAGTATAAGACGAGGGTGAGAAATGCACAGCAACTGTAAGTGGAAAAGAGGGTCAACAATGCCCATTTGCAGCATCACTGTGCCCATTTGCATGCCTCACTGTGCCCATTTGCAGCCATAGGTCCCCTGAACTTCAAACTCGGTAGTTAAGGGTTCCTAGATGCCCCCTAGCTGCAGCCAAAATTTGGGGTCTCTGAACCCAAAGGGTCCCGAAATGACATTGCTGCAGATGGACACAGTTGACCAAATTTGGGGCCCCATATCTCGGGGCCACTTAGTGCTAGGAACCCCATATTTGGTGTGCAAACCAAGTGGAACTAGCACCATAAAATTTCCAAAGCTGGGGTTTCTAGCACCAAGTGGCCCTGAGATACAGGGCCCCAAAAATCAGTTCAGAAAATGTCAAGCACTTTTCTGCAGCAGAGAATGACATTTTCTGAACCGGTTTTGGGGCCCCGTATCTCAGGGCCACTTGGTGCTAGGAATACCAGCTTTGGATATGTTATGGTACCAGTTCCACTGGGTTTGCACACCAAATTTGGGGTTCCTAGCACCAAGTGGCCCTGAGATATGGGGCCCCAAAGTCGGTTTGGAAAATGAAATTTTTTGCTGCAGAAAAGTGCTTGACTCGAGTATAAGTCGAGGGGGGCACTTTCAGCACAAAAAAATGTGCTGAAAAATTCGACTTATACTCGAATATATATACGGTATATCTCGATAGAGAGAGAGAGAGAGAGAGAGATATCACACACACTTAAAGGAGTTCCAGGCTTACCCAAAATAAATAAATAAAGAAATAATAAAATAAAAAATATAAAATAAAATACTGAAGCTGATGACTTTTTATATTAGGACACTTACCTGTCCTGGAATCCAGCGATGTCCTCATCTAAACAGATTCTTCAATCGGCTTTGGGTGCAGGCGCCAGCATCATAAGCGAGGGAAACAACCAGTAAAGCCTTGTGGCTTCACAGTCAGTTTCCTACTGTGCATGCACGAGCAGTGCTGTGCTTTGTGAATGGCCCCACAGTCTTCTAGGACCCGAAGTGTGCGGGGGAAGGCGCTGGGGGGGAGGGTAGGGGCCAAATTGCCAGCTCAGATCGTCGTGGCGCAACTGACCAAAAGTGGGAGCAGGTGCATGTCAAAAACTAGGTACCCTCTCCCCCCCCCCCCCCCCCCCCCCCAAAAAAAAGTGCCAAATGTGGCAGTGGAGGCGGGGGGGGGATTGTTGGGCCCTGATGGAGATGCAAACAAGCGGAACTTCCCCCTAAAAGTGTTAGTTCACCTTTATTGAAAAAATGTAAAGTTGATCTAACGCTGGACACCCTCTACCCGCCCCCTCCCCAGTTCTCCCAAATCCACTTACCTCTTGGGATCCTAAACTATCAGTGCCCATGCATTCTCTGCTCCTCTTCCTCTTCTCTATGCAGCACTTCCGGGACAGAGCACACCGAATCTGATTGGTCAGTGCCATTACACATCATTGCTCTGATGTGGAACAGGGAAAGGAACAGGGATTTCAAATCTCCGTACCGTTGGACCACCTCAGTGGGCACTGACAGCTCAGCATCCCCAGAGTGGGTGTGGAGAGTTGACCGTTCACCTTTACATTATTTCTATAAAAAGATGAACACTTTAAAGTGGTTGTAAAGCCTCAAAGTTCTTCACCTTTATAGAAGAACCCCAAAGATGGGATTTTTAAGGCAATTTAACAAAAAAATATATATATAAAAAAAAAATTGAAAAGTATATAAAAGTATATAATTTATTAATACACAAAAATTCATAAAAATTCTTATGGAAGGAACCATAAGAAAACCATATATACATATATTACAATAATATTATACAATGATGGACAGAAGTGACAAAAATCCTACTACAATCATAAAACTATCCAGACAGATGACAAGAGATGACAAGTAGTGGAAAAGTCCAACGCATTTCGAAAAGTGCACTTAAATTGCCTTAAAAATCCCATCTTTCAGGTTCTTCTTCTATAAACTTGTAAGAGATGATGGCAATTCACACACCAAACCATGAGTCGATCAATTTTCTAAGGTTCTTCACCTTAATGCATTAAGTTGAAAAACCTTCTGCGCTGCAGCTCCCTCCAAAACCCCCTTTTTCTTACCTGAGCCCGATCCAATCCAGCGAAGTACATGAGCGAAGCGGGTCCAGCTGCAGTCTCTCTCCTCATTGGACAGATTGATAGCAGCAGGAGCTATCGACTCCTGCTGTTGTCAAAATGCAGTGACATGGGAGCAGAGGGCGGGGCCAAGTACCACCGTATGTCAATCGATGCAGCAGCGAGACTTGGGAGCCAGCCCGCATGGGTGCCCCCAGCAAAAGCAGCTTTCCATTGGGGCACCCGATGAAGAGGAGGGACATGGAGCATCAGCGGGGGCACTCCATAAGAAGAGGATTGGGGCTGCTCTGTGCAAAACTATTGCACAGAGCAGGTAAGTATAGGCATGTTTTTTTTGCTTTGTTTTTTAAATAACAAACACGAGGGTTGTTCAACCCCTTTAACTTCGAAAACATCAACTATACATGGATATTCTTTCTTGTACACAAACTAAAAACAACTGCTAAACAGCAGATTTGTATGCTCAACCTAACTGGTGACTAACGCAGCTAAAAATTTTAAAGAAGTAAACTATTAAAATTGTATTCCTCCAAACGGCGTCAATCATTCAAAGTACAGGTACTCAGACAACTGATCAAGCAAGTTAACGCACTTCAATACACAAAACTCAAATCAGTAACGGCTTTGTTTGGTTTCCTTAGCACCAAGAGTGAACAATTGTAAACTCGGAATCAGCTACAAGAACTAATAAAGATTACAGCCAGAAACTATCAAGAAGCAGCTCTGAGAAGTAATGTAGCATTTGTTTATATTCCTGGTGACAATGGCCAGCAGAATAAATGGTGAGGACGAACCTTCTTGGCAGGGACATACAGTCATGGCCAAAAATATTGGCACTCCTGCATCAGATAATGCACCACTTCGCCCAGAAAATTGTTGCAATTACAAATGTTCAGGCATTCTCGTGTTCATTTCTTTTGTTTGTATTGGCACGACACAAAAAAGTGGAGAAACAAAAAGCTAAATCTGACACATTCCACACAAAACGCCAAAGAAGGACTGGAGAAAATTGGCAACCTTAATGTAATATTTGGTAGCACACTCTTTGGAGAAAAAAAAAAAACTGAAATCAATTGCTTCCTGTAACAATCAATGCGTTTCTTACACCTCTCTCCTGGAGTTTTGGACCACTCTTCTTTCACCAACTGCTCCAGGTCTCTCAGATTGGAAGGGTTCCTTTTCCCAACTGCTGTTTTGAGATCTCTCCACAGGACCTCCATGGGATTTAGATCTGGACTCATTGCTGTTCAGTTCAGTACTCTCCAGCGCTTTGTCTTAAACCATTTCTGGGTGTTTTTTGACATGCGCTTTGAGTCATTTTCCTGCTGCAAGACCTATGGCCTCTGAAAAAGACCCAACTTTCTGACACTGGGCCCCACATTGCACCCCAGAATTCTTTGGTAGTCTTCAGATTTCAGAATACCATGTACACAGTCAAGACATCCAGTGCCTGAAGCAGCCCCAAAACATCAGTGAATCTCCATGTTTGACTGTATTCTTTTCTTTAAAGGCCTCATATATTTTTCTGAAAACAGTAGAATGATGGACTTCACCAAAAAGCTGTAATTGTGTTTTGTCTGTCCACAGTACATTCTCCCAAAAGGATTTTGGCTTCCTCAGGTCTCTTTCGTCCACATACAGGGAGATTAGCTACAGTGCCATGGGCTGTAAACTTCGACAATGTTGCGCACAGTGGACACAGGAACATTAAGATCTCTGGAGATGGACTTGTAACCTTGAGAATGTCCATGCTTGTCCACAATTTTTGCTCTCAAATCATCAGACAATTCTTTGCTGCTCGCATACTCTTCTCCATGTGGCACAGAGACACACAACTGAAAGGCTGAGTCAATTTTTTACCATTTTAACTAGTTGCCGGTGTGATTTCTATATTGTCAGAACCTGTTAATGGATACAGGCAAGTTTAAATTACAAAATTACAGGTGCATTACAAACTTGGAATGCAATTATTTCCTACAATTTTGAGAAGGTCCAAATAATTTTGTCCAGTCCATTTTTGGAGTTTTGCAGGGAGTGTGTCTCATTTGGCTTTTTGTTTCTCCACTTTTTTTTGTGTCATACCAATACAAACAAAAGAAATAAAACATGCAAATGCCTAAACGTTTGTAATTGCAACAATTTTCTGGGCGAAGTGGTCTATTATCTGGACAGAAATGCAGGGGTGCCAATATTTTTGGCCATGACTGTAGAAATACAAAAACTTGATGGAAACAGTCCTGGCCCCTGACAGCTTCACAGGACCCTGTGCAACTCATTTTACGCCATGATACGTTTAACTCAATAACACCTGTGTCTGGGTCTGGGATTCTCTCATAGACATCTAGATCATCTCTTCTTATGCAAGACCACTGACCCCAACAGTGGGCAACCCAGAACTCCCTCCTGGCCTCTCAACCACAGCTATCCCCAGCCATTCTCTACCTCGTAGAAACCTGCTCCTGTAGGCCTTTAACAACTGACAGACTTACAGTAGAACTATAGGGAAAACTTTTTTCCTCATTTTGAATAGAGTAAGGAAGGGTTATAACCTGTCAGTTTCTTTTTCGCAATCTGCTTCCCATTGAGGAGATTTCCCCTCACTTCCTGTCCCATAGCCAAACAGGAAATAAGAGGGAGTCCCTGCAAATAAAAGGGAATCCCATGGGGATCCCCAGGTCACCAGAAGTAGTGTCCACATTGGAAGATTTCTCCTCTACTACTTTTCTGGGGGAACCCAAAAATGGGGGGATTCTTTTAAATTCAATGATAATAATGATAAAACAAGACAAATATTGAGGGTGAATCTCCTTAACGGGCGCACAGACAGCAATGAAAAAATGACAGGAATTCTAATCCCTCTCCACTCTAACCAAAAAAAAAAAATGTTGCCTAAAGCTATACTTTAACCTCCAAGCAGGCTCAATCACTTCCAATTATGGAACTTTTACAATGGGTACTTACAGACAGAGGTCTCCACTGAGACTACGTGGAGAAAATAAAAGCCTGCACCATTCTTCTAAATTGAGAAAGTGGAGCAGATTGCTCCTAACAAAAGGGACTTGTGCCCAGACACTGAATTGAGAGCTGCTTGCACTGGCACCCTATTTGCACCCATCCCTTTTCTCAGCGGAGAGCAAGTGGGAGAAGAATGACTGTTAGCCCTGCATTTGCCAAGGTGAACTGGGCATATGGGGAAATGCGCTATGCAGGCTCTGCTTATGGAGTGTGTTTACTACATGGGTAGAGAGAGGCATGTGAGCTGCCTGCCAGGCTAGAAGACCATTTACTTCCTATATGGCAATCCAATCTGGCTGCCACGGGTGGTGCAGATAGGTCAGAAACAGGTCTGTTTGTTAATTTGGCACATGCCACTTGCACAAGATAGCCTTCTCCAGCTTTCCTCCCTCATTTTTTCACCCAACTTCTAGCAGAATTACAAAATATTGACGTGTTTTTACCATTGTCCTCCTTTCTTACACAAAATGTTCCTAGTTCTACCCAACCGCTACCAATAGAGGTTCCATGGCAAATCCAAAACTGCCCTCCTTTGCATGATACCTGGCCCTATTTCCATAGCTCCCAACTGTCCCCGATTTGGAACAATATCCCTCATTCCTCCTCATGTGTCCCTCATTTTGGTCTGATCTATATAGCTGTATATAAAATGCACTATTATCTCTATCAAAGTGTTTTCCAGAGCTAAACCTTTTATTTGATTTCTAAATTGCTGCATTTGTAAATTCCAAAAGCCAATATAAAGGAATAGTATTGGTAAAAAAAAAAAAAAAAAAAAAAAGCACTTGTGGTTTTAACCAATCTTGTTTTTTTGTACAATTCTCCTTTAGTGCCGGTTCACACAGGGGCGACTTGTCAGGCGACCTAGCCGCCTGACAAGTCGCCTCCCGTTCTGTACAATGGAACCGTTCTAATCGGAGCGACGCAAGTCGCTCCGACTTAGAAAAAGGTTCCTGTAGTATTTTTTGGGGCGACTTCAGGCGACTTGCATTGACTTCTATACAGTCTATAAAGTCATTTTGCAAGTCGCCGCTGAAGTCGTGTGCAGGTCACCTCAGTGAGGCGACCTGCAAGTCGTGCCGCCCCTGTGTGAACGGACACTTAAGGGGGCATGTCAAGGGGTGTGTCCTATGCCTGCATACTTTTGCCAATAGGTGTCCCTCATTCCCATCTCAAAAAATTGGGAGGTATGCTATTTCCAATCTCTGACCTGTGTAGCTCAACTAATGTTGAGTGACCAAGGCCTAACACATGGGGGTTGATTTACAAAAACTGGAGAGTGCAAAATCTGTTGCAGCTCTGCATGGTAGCCACTAGCCAATCAGCTTCTAACTTCAGCTTGTTCTATTACAGAGGTGTTCCGGCCCCCTCATGAAAAATGACTGTAGCTGCCGACTTAAAATTTCGGAAACTTACCTGTTTCAGATCGGTACCCATTTCCCCCGCCCCCATGAAAGGTGCCAAATGTGGCACCGGAGGGGGGAGGGGTAGAGACAGATAAGAACAAGTTCCACTTTTGAGTGGAACTCCGCTTTAAGCGTTGACATACAGAAAAAAAAAATGTAAGTGGGTTAGTTTCTATGCACAGTTGCACCAATGTTGCACTCTCTAGTTTTAGTAAATCAACCACATAGTGCGTTCCAGTTCATGTGCACAGAGAGTTGCAGCGCGCTGCGATATATCATACCACAACACACAGAATGATTTTCTCTGTGGAGGGGGAAGTGCCGCATTTTCATGTGCTAAACTGTGTTAGCAGTCCATTCAAAATGAATAAGCCACTTAAAACAGTGCACCAGAATGGGCCAACTTAAAGAATATGTAAACCCAACAGTACCATGTACTTTTGTTAAAAAGTATCCGGTTTTCTTTGCATTGCTTCCTTTGTGTGAAGTCCCTGGTGTTCATGCCAGTCCCTCTGCTTTCCTATTAAAAACTGACCACACCAAGCACGAGAGCACAGCGTGGTCAGTTCCCTAGCTGTGCTGGGAACTCAGAGAGAAGCCTATCCTGCCCACACCTAACAACTATACTTTTAATTTTCTCCATCAGCTGACCCCCCCACAGTTATTACCTTTTGTATCACTTGACCCTCCCTCCTAGATTATAAGCTCTAATGAGCAGGGCCTTCCGATCCCTCCTGTATTGGATTGCATTGTAACTGTATGGCTACTCATGTTGTAAACGCTGCGCAAACCTGTTGGCAGTTTATAAATCCTGTAAAAATAATAATAATACTCTCCCCCATTGATCAGACTTCTCCCGACACCCCCCTTGCACAGCCATTCATGAGAAGTTTAGTGTGCTGCGGTTTCTCCTCCCCCAGCTCTTATGCAGCTGAGTACAGAGGATGTGTACATGTGATCACTTATTAAAAAAAAAAAAAATTATAATTTTTATTTTAGATCTATACACAAACGGAATGGGTTATTTTACAGGGTGATCGAATACAAATCACTTTAATTGTGTTGTGTATAGGAATGTATGCATGGTCTAAACTGCCCTAAAAGGAATACAGTTCCTTCCTGGTCCCCAAAGCCAACCATATATCTTCTTGGATCAGCAATGTTGTGTCTTACACAGCAGCATCTGTTCAGATTTTATGCTTTTGAAAACACATGAAGTTGTTATCTGTTCACTGCACATCTTCATTTATTGCCTTATGTGCTGGGAGCCTTGGATCCAGAAGGGAAAAACACATTTGATCTCCAGTTCAAGGGAGGCAATTCTCTGTTAACCCTGGGGGTCCCTAAAAAAGTCTAAGCAAAGTGTTAATGGATGAGCGTACCACAGATTAGTGCAAACCCAGTAAAAATGTCTTCAGTCCCCCCCCCCCCCCCCTAAAAAAAAAAAATAAAAAATGAAATGAAATGTCAAATACTGTAGCTACTGGCGTTTATTATAGTATAACTAAAAAGGTAAAACTTTTTTTTGTACAGAGTGGAGAGGGATTAGAACGCCTGTCAGGTTTTATTGCTGTCTGTGCCTCAGTTAGGGAGATTCACCCTTTCTTTGTACTGTTTACCGTTATTATTGAAAGTAAAGGAAAATCACACATTTTGGGGTTTTCCCATAAAATAAATTGAGGAGAAATCTTCCAATGGTGACCTGGGGGGCCCCAAGGAATTCCCTTAATTTGCAGGGATATCCTCTCCTTTCTTGGCTATGGGACAGGAAGTGAAGGAAAATCTCCACAAATGGGATAAAAATTGCAAAAAAAAAAAAATTTCTGGCAGGGGTTATAACCCTCCATTGCTCTATTAAAAAAAAAAAAAAAAAAAAAAAAAAAAAAAAAAATAAAAAAGGAAAAAAAGCTCTACTTTAACCACTTGCCTACCAGGCCAATTCTGGCATTTCTCTCCTACATGTAAAAATCATCATTTTTTTTTTGCTAGAAAATTACATAGAACCCCCAAACATTATATATGTTTTTTTTTTTAGCAAAGACCCTAGAGAATACAATGGTGGTCATTGCAACTTTTTATCTTGCACGGTATTTGCAGCAATTTTTTGGAATTTGGAAAAAACACAGTAAAGTTAGCCCAATGTTTTTGCATAATGTGAAAGATGAAGTTACGCCAAGTAAATAGATACCTAACATGTCACGCTTCAAAACTGCACACGCTCGTGGAATGGTGCCAAACTTCGCTACTTAAAAATACCCTTAGGCAACGCTTTAAAAATTTTTACTGGTTACATGTTTTGAGTTACAAAGGAGGTCTAGGACCAAAATTATTGCTCTCGCTCTAACGTTTGCGGCGATACCTCACGTGTGGTTTGAACACCGTCTTCCTATGTGGGCGGGACTTACGTATGCGTTTGCTTCTGCATGCGAGCTCACGGGGATAGGGGCGCTTTAAAAATTTTTTTTTTTTATTGTTAATTTTACTTTATTTATTTTAGCTTGACACTTTTTTTCCCCCAAAAAAATTTTTGATCACTTTTATTTCTATTACAAGGAATGTAAACATCCCCTGTAATAGGAATATGGCATGACAGGTGCTCTTTACCCCACATTTCACCTCTGCGGCGCCATTTTCTTGAAGGCCAGGTGTGACGTCATAACATCGTGCCCGGCCTCCGAACGATCATAGAGACTCCGGCGACCATCTGGTCCGCTGGAAATCTCTATTCTGAACATCCGAGGCCGGCGGATCCTGTGTCCGACTCACTGATCGTAGCGGTGAGTCGGCAGAAGCGCCGGAGGGCGTCGAGAGGGGGGGGGGGGATGTCCCCTCTCGCCTCCCGTAAGAACAATTAAGCAGCAGAACAGCTGCTATGATCATTCTTATGGTGCACAGATTCGCTGGGTCTAAAAGACGATATCTGAATGATGCCTGTAGCTACAGGCATCATTCAGATATCCCTGCTCAAAGCCGAGGACGTCATTTGGCGTACGGGAAGCGGTTAAAAAGACGCTTACTTGTCCAGGGATCCATCGCTGTCTCCACCCGGGTCAGTTCTTTGCTGGTCTTCAGGTCCCCGGCTCCACCATGCGAACTGTGGGAACCCAGCAGCGACTCCATGCACCTTCACAGCTGGCTTCCCACTGCACATGTGCGACCCTTTACGTGTCCCAAAAGGCTGCAGGCAGGAGATGGGGGGGGGGGGGCTGAGCAGAAGTAGGAGCGGGTACCTTTCAAAACCAGGTACCCGCTGCCCCCCCAGAAGAAGAAGAAGTAGAGATGTGGAACGTCCCCTTTTTTGGTGAACTTCTGCTTTAAAGTGATTGTAAACGATCACCTTGTAAAACAACCCATTCAGTTTAAAATTAAAAAAAAAAAAAAATTATAAATACCCTTTACACTTTTTTTTTTTTTAGAAGTGATCACATTCCCTCTGATCTCAGCTGCATAAGAGCTAGGGGTGGGGGTTGAGAAGCAGCAACACACTGAGCTTCCCAGTGAATGGCTGTGAAGTGGGGGCATGTCAGGACAAGTCTGATCATTGGAGGACAGTACACAGAGTTCCAAGTACAGCTAGAGAACTGACCATGCTATGCTCTCCTGCTTAGAGTGGTCAGTTTTTAGTAGGCAAGCAAAGGAACTGGCAGGAACACCAGGGATTTCACATAAAGGAAGCAATACTTAGGGCCCTTTCGCACGGGGGCGGGGGCGGCGTCGGCGGTAAAACGCCGCTATTATTAGCGGCGTTTTACCGTCGGTATTCGACCGCTAGCGGGGCGGTTTTACCCCCCGCTAGCGGCCGAGAAAGGGTTAGATGCCACTGCAAAGCGCCTCTGCAGAGGCGCTTTGCCGGCGGTATAGCCACGCTGTCCCATTGATTTCAATGGGCAGGAGCGGTGGAGGAGCGGTATACACTGCGCTCCTTCACCGCTCCGAAGATGCTGCTAGCAGGACTTTTTTTTCCCGTCCTGCTAGCGTACCGCTCCAGTGTGAAAGCCCTCGGGGCTTTCACACTGGAATTAAGGCAGCGGCACGTTCGGGTCGGTTTGCAGGCGCTATTTTTAGCGCAATAGCGCCTGCAAACCGCCCCAGTGTGAAAGAGGCCAAAGAGAACAAGAGACTTTCTCATACAAGTACACGGCACAGCAGGCACAGGAATATGAAGTGTTGAGGTAAAAAACATTTTAATCTTGCTTAAAGCAGAGTTCTAGGCTTTTTTGTTGTTTATTAAAAGTCAGCAGCTACAAAAAGGGGCAATTGCCTGTCCCACGGTCCAGCAATGCGGACGCAAGGAGCCTCGCGCCTCTCCTCCTCCATTGAAACTGTGGGCACCCGGCTGTGACAGCTTGCGGCTCCAGGACCAGGCATGCACTGCGCTCTCCTAGTGGACAGGCAATCTTCTGGGACCTGTGACGTGTCCCAGAAGATTGCAGAGAGGGAGGAGCCGCCTAAGGGGAGAGGAGGAGTTGCCTAGACGGCCCGTAGTCGGAAGGAGGACGTAGGATACAAAGTCCAACTCTAAACTAAAGCACCCACTCCCCCCCAAAAGAAAATGACATGCTAAATGTGGCATGTAAGGGGGCGAGATGTGCTTAAAGCACAAGTTCCACTTTTGGGTGGAACTCTGCTTTAAAAAGGTCAGAAGACAAAGCCAATACTTTTTGGGGATTCAGGGCTCCCCCTTCTGGAAGCAATAGAGACTTATACTGGACACACAATTGTATGGCAAGGCAAGTTATACTGACTGCAGTGAACTCTCCAACGGACCATCTGTTGCCTAGAATAGTTTTAAAGGCTCTCCTAGTTGATAATTGTATTGACAGAGGGGCTCATTCACTAGTACGTTCAGTCAGTCCCTTAACAGATATACAGGGGAGTACAGCACTGCTCTACTACTTAAATCTAATGGTTCAATATCAGCTGCATTGTAATGGCACAATGGCTGCCAGCCAGGGCATGCGATTGATTTCCCGTCCTGCTGTAATAGGTCTGGAGGAGATTCAGATATAAAGAGCTTTTCAAACTCTGCTGACGGGAAGCATACAGCAGCTGATATTTGCTCTGCACAATAATGCTGCTATCAAGGGACCTGAGACTTCAGCATCTGAAAGCCAGACACATACACAAACACGGGGAGAATGATCCATTTTCTGACATTTGTTGATTTTCCGCTTATGTCAAGTTGCTGAGCGCTAATCTAATTAGAAAATGCAGGAACGGTTCTGCAGGCGCTGGCCGCGGGAAATTAGTTGTAAATAAAAGCACTACACGCTGCAATAAAAGGTGGAAGAAATGACTGAACATTTATTCTGTTTATGGAAGTAACTGCTGTAATGAGAGGTAATGACGGCTTATAGCGATTATTCGAAGGAAAATGTCGCAATAAGAATAATTTGCAGATTATCAAACTGCTGAAGAAATAAAAAGGAATAAATGTCAGCGGAGTGAATTACAAAAGCTGGAATAGCTGCTCGTGCCAACCAAATGTTTTATTTCATTTCAAAGAGTTAATTGAATGGACAAGGAAGGATGCCCCTCTCTATTTGCCCCGATGACCACTCTCCACAAAGCCATTGGGGAATCCAAAATGTTATAGGTGTCACCAGAATGGGAAGGGAGATCGTCCAGGGGGGGACGTGTTCGAAAAGTAGAATTCCTCTCACTATGGAGATATTTTCTCTTACTTCCTGTGTTGTCTCCAGGACAGGAAGTGTAGAAAAATCTCTCCAACAGGAAAGAAAGACAGTTATAAAAAATAATAGGGTTTGACTGTTCCCTACCCTATTCAAAACTAAAAAGAAAAAAGTGTTGGCTGTACATGCAAAGATTCAGTCGTTACCCATAGCAACCAGACTCCTCCTTTCTTGCTTACCCATGACAACAGAAGATACAATGTAAATGACTGCTGGGAAATCAGCTTCTCCTCATCTATAAATCAGACAAAGGCCTTTGACCACTTGCCTACCACTACCGTTTATAAAACACCTGGTAGGAAGGGCTTCCAAACATGCTGTGGGGACTTTACCAAGACTGGAGGGGACAGAATTTGGAGCAGCTTTGCATGGCATCCAGTCAGCTTCTAGCTTCAGCTTATTGAGGCACCGCTTTGCTGTCCACATTACATGCGATGTTGGTGCGATGTGAATTAAGCCATACAGTTTGTATGGCCGAAATTGAATTGCGTTTGCAACAAAATGGTGCAGTATCCTTTTTTTCTGGTTTGCACTGGAATAGGATTGCATGGGTGGTGTTCAGACCCATACGATCCGATTTCCGTCCGATTTCACAGTTCGCACTGTGTTCTGTGAAGCAATTTGGAGGTGTCATTAACTTTACAATGACACGTGCAGAGGTTCGCGGAGAGCAGTGTGAACTGCCTGCAAGTCAGATGTGATGCGGGAACCCGCACAGGAATTTCTATGGTTCCTGTATCTCATAAGTGTGAACCCAGCCTGAGTTTAAGCGGAACTTCACCCTAAGGCCTAATGTACACGGGACGCTAAGGCAACCTCTTCTGAACAATTTTTTTTACAGCTTGACACCGGCGTTTAAAAACGCCAGTTTAGCCGTGTTTGCATGCCGCGTTTAGTCGCGTTCGCGTCTAGGAGTGTTTATTTAAGATACCATCATAAGACCATAAAAGCACAAAAAAAAAAAAAAGTATTTTTTATCTATTTCAGCCATTCCGTGAGACCAGAGCGAGTAGCAGCAGCTGAGAGAGCAGCAGTGTACTTGTATCTACCTCAATTTCCGTGCTTTTACCATGGATCCCATAATGAGCATATGCAAGGAAATTAAAAAAGCCAGATATTAAATTTCATGCAACTATGTCTGATCAAGTCGGTGGTCAAGCTCAATGGTGGGGTCATCTGATTCAAATCTAACATATAGCTCAAATTCCAATTCTACTTTGGCTAACAGCAGAAAACTACAGGACCATTCACAAAGTGCAGAGCGACTCGTGCATGCGCAGTAGGAATCCGGCTGTGAAGCCACAAGTCTTCACTACCGGTTTCCCCAACCTATGCTGGCATCCTCACCCGAGCTGATTCTTTAAATCGTCTTCAAGTGCAGACATCACTGGATTCCTGGACAAGGTAAGTGTCCTTATACTAAAAGTGCAGAGCCTGGAGCTCCTCTTTAAGCTCTGAAAATAATGAAAGAAAGAAGCCGATTGGCTGAGATGCACAGCTGCACCAGTTTTGATAAATACCCGTCACTGTGTTTAAAGGATAAGTTCACCTTTCATAACACGTACCATCCATCTGAGGGGTGTACTCACTTTTGTGAGATACTGTACATATGTAAATATATGCACAAAGTATCTCACAAAAGTGAGTACACCCCTCACATTTTCGTAAATATTTTATTCTATCTTTTCATGTGACAACACTGAAGAAATGACACTTTGCTACAATGTAAAGTAGTGAGTGTACAGCTTGTATAACAGTGTACATTTGCTGTCCCCTCAAAACACACAGCTATTAATGTCTAAACCGCTGGCAACAAAACTGAGTACACCCCTAAGTGAAAATGTCCAAATTGGGCCCAATTTAGCCATTTTCCCTCCCCGATGTCATGTGACTTGTTAGGGTTACAAGGTCTCAGGTGTGAATGGGGAGTAAAATACTCTATCATTAAATTCAATTATACACAGTTATATTTCTATAGGATACTCATGTACAAATGTTAGTATGATTATACAAATGTTATCTTTAAACATCAATAAAAGCTTATTGTTTCAAATGGGGAGTAGGTGTGTTAAATTTTGTGTTATCGCTCTCACGATCTCATACTGGTCACTGGAAGTTTAACATGGCAAAGAACTCTCTGAGGATCTGAAAAAAAGAATTGGTGCTCAGTGTTCTTCAGTGTTGTCACATGAAAAGATAAAGAAATATTTACAAAAATGTGACATACTGTGTGCATGTGAGATACTGTGTGTATGTATGTATAATAAAAATATACACATTATATCTCTCTCTCTTATGCTGCTGCTACTAAACATCTTAGGCTTGATACACACCTATGCGTTTTTTGGTGCTTTTTCCAAAATTGCACTACAGTTCATTCAACATGGTTTCCTATGGGACATATTCACATCTATGCTTTTTTCAGCTGCTGCGTATTTGGAAGGGTCAAGGACTTTTTTCAACGCAAAATGGGGTTTATTTTTTAGTTCAATAGACTTCAATGGAGGAGCATGTAGTGCATTTTGCCTTGATTTGCGTTTTTTAATCTGTCCAACAAATTGGCCAAAAATAAAGCATAAAAAAAATAAATAGATAAAAACGCAAATCGCAGCAAAATCACATGTGCAAACACACAAAACGCACAGCAAAAAGCACTGCAGAAACAGATCAAAAGAAAAAAGGTGTGAATTGAGCCTTATGCTGGCCATACACATATCGATTTTCGAAAGAGAAAATAAACGAATGTCGTTTGAATATTTAACTTGCTTTTAACATTTAGTTTTAAAAACGAATGTCATTTCTGAACGAAAACCACATACACTGTCTAAAAATTCCTTTGACCAAGAAGTTTTCTATTTTGTTACTTCAAATTTTCCAGTCACTGTGGTCAAAAACGAACATCGATTTGACCCCACTAAGGATTAGAAAATTGAACGAACGTTCTTAAAATTACATTTTTTTTTGGAAGGAAGACATTGTTTTTGTATGGCCAGCATAAGTGACAGCAGGTGCAGGTAGCTTTCATCAAGCCACCTGCCTATGACAAGAGAGTCTGTCATACATAATATTTTACAATTCTGTCTGAAAAACGTCAAAACAGTCTTTACATTTTTTTTCTTTGAATAAAAAATTTGATCTTTGAGTCTGATGATATTTAGAGATTCAACCTCTAATAGTATATACAGTATATCTCTTCTGTCTGTTATTCTCAGAGTGGATTAGAGATTTTGCTCTCTCACCATATAGTTGGTCATTTCTATTTACCACTGTATATAGATTTTTAGGAATAAATTGCCTTTTTTTTAATAGACTTATTACCCAAATTATACACCACACTTTAGGGTCATTATTCGATTAAACAAAACCATAATTGGCCAACTAATCAATTATGAAAATAATAGTTTGTTGCAGCCCTAATTAAAATGTATTTTTTCTCAAAAAATTGCGTTTGCAAAACCGCTGCGCAAATAACACAAGACATAAAAAATTGCAACGATTGCCATTTTATTCCCTAGGGTCTCTGCTAAGAAAAAATGTATAATTGTAGCCCCCTGGTCCTAAACTGGGGCTATTATGTAAATGTAGTTTTTGGCTAAGCTGTAAACAGCTCTGACTGATTGTACAGTTCATCTGGTCTTTCCCTAATCTCAATTGGGTTGTGCATTTCTCACTATCACCAGTAGGTATTATAATTTGCTGGAGGTTGGATAAAATGGCAAAAGCCACCACATCCCTATATATAAATATGATAGAGAAAGAGAAATGAGACTTTTAAAAAGGTGCCACAAAAAATTGCAAATAGATATATAAAAATATCAAATGTATTTAATACAAAAATATATAAAACCCAACAGGATATCACCATACAATAACCATATATTGAGTAAACAGCAGTAACTTCTTCCTCTACATGTTTCGACATACAATGGCTTCCTCAGGAGACTTCAGGTAAGTACTGCATGTGTGATAACTACAAAAGTTAAAACGATATATTAGAAAAGTCAAAGTTGATATACAAGGTCACATTATAAGCGCAAATGTATACAAAAATCACTTTTCTCAGATGTGCATTGGCTGTGGGCCTAGACCCCAAATCATCCCAACCTGAACTGTGATGCGCGTCCCATATAAACACCATGCGACTCAGACGTTAAAGGACATCGATATTGCGGAGATATCTGGTGTACCACAGAGAAGGACATAAAAATCTCCAAAACTGACCTGTCTAGAAAAAGGCCTTGGCTGCGGAAATTTCCCCTGCCCTGAACCGGGGCTAGTTTTGCGCATTTTCCCTTCCTTCCCCCTTTTTTTGGGGGGGCAATTTGGTATACATGGGCTCCTATGTCAGTGTAAATATATTTTGTTTTATATTGAAAATGCTATCCCAATTTTTACCAATGGGTGTTTTTTTCAGACTTTGTGTTTATATTGAGGTTCACTGAATGGAGATAGGCGACCATACGGACGCCCGGGGCGTCGCCTCATTTTCAGCTAAGGAGATTTCGCCTGATACCGTTTGTGGGGTTGGTACCACGGTCCACTTGCACTGCACGCCCCTTAATTTGGTTCCCATTCATCTACCCTATTTTTGTGGAAACATGAGTGGAGGGAGCAAGCGTTGACTAACCAAGTCAATGGTCGCATCCAGTCAGGACAGTCTTTCCATATCTGGCACCTTCTATCACGCCTGCGTGCAACGTCATTTCCGGCGCAGCTTGCGCATGTGCGGTGAAGTTTCTCGGGCATCGGCGCCATTGGACACTGAGGAGGTGGAGGGGATGTAAAAGGGTCTCCTCACCTGCAGACATGGCAGGGGCCAGATTCTGGAGTGATGTGATATACGGTGTGTCAACTATGCAGAGGTAAGCGATTTGCTGGAGTATATTATACTCTAGATGGGATATTGTTCATGTGGCTTGAGCATGTCTTAATGGCTTTCCCTTTGTTGATTGATAATTAGGGTGTATGACTGCTTGGGAGTCTTTCCTTGAAATTTTCATTTTTCAACACTGTCAACTAAAGGGGATTTACTTATAGGAGTGGTTTCTCTCTTGCAATTGATAACAAACCCCAAATTCTGGATAGACTGGTAGGTAGATCTCTTCTCTGTATTTCAGTCGATGTTTTCCTTTTTCATTTGGAACAGAGATATAAAAGAATATATCCTTTTTCTAGACAGGCCGGTTTGGGAGTTTTTATGTCCTTCTTTGTGGTACACCAGATATCTCCGCAATATCAATGTCCTTCAACGTCTGAGCCGCATGGTGTTTATATGGGACGCGCATCACAGTTCAGGTGGGGATGTTTTGGGGTCTAGGTCCACAGCCAATGCACATCTGAGAAAATTTTGAATATTTATACATTTGTTGCTTATAAAGTGACCTTGTATATCAACTTTGAATTTTCGAATATATTGTTTTTTACTTTTATAGTAACCATACATGCAGTACTTACCTGAAGTCTCCTGAGGAAGCCATTGTATGTCGAAACATGTACAGCAAGAAGTTACTGCCGTTTACTCAATATATGGTTATTGTATGATGACATCCTGTTGGTTTTATATATTTTTGTATTAATAAATTTGATATTTTTATATATCTATTTGTAATTTTTTGTGGCACCTTATAAGTCCCATTTCTTTTTCTCTATCATATGCATCATCAGTAGGTGTCTCTGGTACCACAGGGCCAGGATGAGAAGTAGAACTAGGTTGATTCTATGAATATTTATTCTTCTTCCAGACAGCCCAGTAGGAGGTTCTTAGCTGCTGGTACATTCTGAGAAAGGATATTAATTTGGGCTGGGCCATGTGCTCGCTCTCTTGCCTGAGGACATGCTGCTGAAGTGAGCTCTGCAAGTAGGCCCAGAAGCCTGCCTGGGGCCTACTAATCCTGAGGTGGTCCCTAGGCTATCTTGTCTGAGTGGGAAAAAGCCAAGCTGAGAAGATCCTGGGGAGGACGCTTGCTAGAGAGAGCCAGGATGAAGGCCTAGTGACTCGTTTGGAGGACGCACCTACATCTAAAATGTGCTTACAGGTTCCGACACTGTGATGCTGAATCTTGTTCTACAATCTGAAACGTGTTTGCAGTATCGTCGGGTTGGCTTAAAGGTTTTGGTATGGTGAAGCTGGGACTTTTTTCTGGATCCAAGAAGTCTAAGTGATTTGCTGCTGGTATCCGAGACCCCTAACCTGCTTCTCCGACTACCTCCTTTCAAGTTCTGCATTAAAGCTTTGAAATATCAAAAGTGACTGGCGCCCAATTTCTGTTACAAACTCCCCATTATAGTCATGGACTCAGCCCTGGGGTAAATATGCTAGCTCACTTGATGCCTCTGGAGGTTACTCCCTGCCTCCAGAAAAGCCAGGGGGCGCTACATAATCAACCGATAGAAAACAGAAAATGACTCCTGCGCACAAGTGGTCGACCCAATAGATCAAAGGGATACACTGGCCTTGCTGCCCTCAAGGATGGGGAATCCTAGCAGACACAGAAATAAAAAGAGAGAGGGGCGCACCGGCCATGTGTATTATCTTTTGTAAAACATTTATTTAAGTAAATGATAAAGGAAATTACTCACAAGCAGTAGAGTATCATGTGCCATGAACCTTGGACATCAGCTTGCAACAAGTGGTTAAAATGATGAACAAAGCCTTCCAAAAGGTCTATCAGAGGAAAATTCATAAAACACTGCTCACTAACGCGTTCGAAGGGCTCGTCCCTTCTTCATCAGAGCTCAGCAGTCTTTGGAAGGCTTTGTTCATCATTTTAACCACTTGTTGCAAGCTGATGTCCAAGGTTCATGGCACATGATACTCTACTGCTTGTGAGTAATTTCCTTTATCATTTACTTAAATAAATGTTTTACAAAATATAATACACATGGCCGGTGCGCCCCCTCTCTCTTTTTATTTCTGTGGCGCTACATAATGTTTGAGGGTTCCAAGTAATGTTCTAGCAAAAAATACTGATTTATACTTGTAAACAAAAAGTGCCAGAAATAGCCTAGTCTTCAAGTGGTTAAACGGATTTAAACATGGCTTATCTATGGATCAGGATAGAATATACATCTCCTGGGATACACTTTGCTATTTAGTGAGAGACAGCCGAGGAACTAGCAACATATATACAGTGGGGAAAATAATTTGATCCCCCGGCAGATTTTGTAAGTTTGCCCACTTACAAAGAAATGAAAGGCAAAGTCGGCCCCTACCTTTAGCAGAGAAACAGCCCCAAAGCATAATGTTTCCACCTCCATGCTTGACTGTAGGGATGGTGTTCCTACGGTCATAGTCACCATTTTTCTTCGTACAAACACGGCGAGTCGAGTTAATGCCAAAGAGCTACATTTTGGTCTCATCTGACCACAACACTTTCTCCCAATCTTCCTCTGAATCATTTAGATGTTCATGACTGTACATGTGTCTTCTTGAGGAGGGGGGCTCGCTGTGTTTGGAGGAAGAAAAATGCTGACTATGACCCTAAGAACACCATACTACAGTCCCGCACTTGGAACATGATGCTTTGGAGCGGTTTCTCTGCTAAAGATACAGACTAACTTTGCCGCATTGAGGGGCCAATGGACGGGGCCCATGCGTTGTACATTCTTGGATGAGAACCTTCTTCCCTCAGCCAGAACACTGAAGATAGGTCACGGAAGGGTCTTTCAGAATGACAATGACCCAAAACATACCACCAAGGCAACAAAGCAGTGGCTCAAGAAGCACATTAAGGTCATGGAGTGGCCTAACCAGTCTCCAGACCTTAATCCTATAGAACATTTATGGAGGGAGCTGAAACTTCAAGTTGCGAAGCGACAGCCAAGAAGCCTTGAGGATTTAGAAAAGATCTGTGAAGAGTGGACCAAAATTACTCCCGAGATGTGTACAAACCTGGTCACCAACTACAAGAAATGTCTTACCTCTGTGCTTGTCAACAAGGGTTTCTCCACCAAGTACTAACTTTGCTTGGGAATCAAATACCTATTTTACTCACTGAACTGCAACTCAATTTATAACATTTATATATGTTTTTTCTGGATTTTTGGTTGATATTCTCTCTATCATTTATAAGATACCTATGATAAAAATTATAGACCCTTCATTTCTTTGTAAGTAGGCAAACTTACAAAATCTGCAGGTGATCAAATTATTTTCCCCACTGTAAAAATCAGCGATGGTCGCTGTGATATTTCTATTATAACAGACTTAAGTGGGTCAGTTAGAGAGGTCATGAAGAAACGCTGACAAACCACAGAAAGTCATGCAATACACCACTGAGACACGGAGCATCATGGATTGTGCATGAGGAACACAATCTTGAGTATACAGGCTCACACAGATAACACTGAAATAGCCAAAACCAGTATACAGTTGTGGTGTCTCTATACATGTAGCAGAGACATAAAACCATTAAGGGCCTGATCATACCAGGTACGTTGGGACTGTGTTGGGCACCTTGCCCAGAGCAATCCCGATGCAAGACGAGGCAAAATGACTATCATGTCCATTTCACACCATGGTGCTGGTGTGTGTTGAAGAGTACGGCATGGAGTATTTTTATTTATTTATTTTTTAAGTGCAGCTGGTGTAACGCAATCCACTGTATTGAGCCTCGCTGTGGCCAAATTAACTTAATAAAGTCCCTTGTGACATTCCAATGAAATTCTAACAAAAAAGGGTGAAAAAAAAAATGCAAACTATTTGATGCTTCGGAATCACTTCTCCCAGCGCACAGCAGCAGCTGTGTATTCAGTGCAGATTGCTAGTGTGAACAAGGCCTAAAGGAAAAAAAAGTGCTAGTCTGCCATCCTGTGGTAGATTTGAGAAACGAAGAAGATTAATCTGCTCATATTTTCTTACATAATCTCTAGTTCCTCACTCCTCCCGCCCACCCACATGATAATGAAATTTTTTAATAAAACATTTCAGATTTTAATACATAGATTATTTTAGACCCTGTGGCATCACTGGGTCCCTGTGCTTACTCTGAATAATACAGGCAGATCATGGCTGGTGGGAGGGGCTGGCAGGGTGCTCATCACAGCATTCTCCTGCCCAGGACTCCTATCAAGAGTCCTCATCCCTGATCAAGCAGTGACCCGGTTATTGAGAGGAGTTATGCAAAATCTCAATCCCTTGATGGGCGGTCTGGAGGAGTGGGCATAATAAGGCGGACATTATATAAAATTCTTACAGCTTCTAATGCACACTGAGAAATTCGTAGTGCAGTGAAGTCGGGATGATGCTTTGGCTGATTTATTTTCCAAATGTTAGCTCCCTGGCTGTCATATGGACCCTTTATTCTCAGTCCTTACCCACTTGAAGACCAAGCCTTTTCTGACACGCTTTGTTTACATGTAAAAAAAAATTTTGCTGGAAAGTTACTTAGAACCCCAAAACATTTTTTTTTTTTATTTTTTTTTTTTTTTTTAGCAGAGACCCTAGAACATAAAATGGTTGTAGTGGCATTTTTTTTCTGTCACACGATACCTGCACAGAGGTTTTTCTGGAAAAAATACACTTTAGCCACTTGCCGTATGCTATCAGGTGGCTCTACTGTACAGGACAGGTACGTGATCCTGCACTTCTGAGTCTGGTGGCGCACCACAGGCGACCCGTTCCTGCTGTGATTAGCCACAGCAGGAGCGCATCTGTGGGTACCGTAGACTCCAGGTCCGCTGGCACACGCCAATCATTCGTTACTGAGCCAGAATGGCAAATCTGCCTATGTAAACAAGACAGATTGTCATTCTGTCAGTAGGTAAGCCTTTGATCCTGTGTTCCTGCTTTGATCAATACCTTCCCATAGTAAAAGCACCTCCCCCACAGTGAAAAATCACTACCTAGGTCAGTGATGGCAAACCAAGGCACCCCAGATGTTTTGGAACTACATTTCCCATGATCTAGAGAGGGGGTTGTTTAGGACTTTGAATGAGACGTATAAAATACGCCTCCATCCCCAATTCTATAGAAAGAAAAAAAAAAGGAGGGTTGGGACTTTGAATGAGGCATGTGGGGGGGGGGGGGGGGGGGGCATGGCTGGCAAATAGTATAATTGTTGAAAAATATTGTGTTTATTCTCATAAAACCATGCACAACATAATACATACATACATGAAATGGAGACCCATAACAATAGCAGGTTACAAACCATAAATACATATAAGTATAAGTAACAGCATGGCATATTGCATCGTAAATGTGGGAGACCATCCTCCATTGTACCAGAATGCTTGAAAAATTAAATAGTAGAATATATGCTGAATGAAATTGAAAGGTATATAAAAGCGGTCTAATGGGCATTTATAGAGATGCAATATGTCTGAGAGTTTCTGTGGATACATTCCACTTCATCAGGGGCGGACACATCGATCATCTACAGAAGAAAACATAAATGTGTCAATGTAATCTATGGATGAAGACCCCCCATTGAGAAGGAATTATAGGTAAGAGAAACAATGTTACCCCTCCCTAATAATAAAAAAATGGGAGGGACTGGAGTGTGTGTGAACGGCAATTTGGTCTGCCCGACCCAATTTAAATCGAACAAAGAAAAAACCTGGTGCAAGTGGGCACGATTGAAACCCGTAGGCGTCTTTTGTAGACAGACCAAATGATTAAGGTATAAAAATATTAAATTTTTATTAAACATAAGTAAATAAGAATCAATATATAAAAGCAATATGTGGTACCCAGTTAAACAATTGTATGAAGAAACCACTGTCCTGTGGTATAACGGACTAGTGAAGATCCATACAGGCGTAGACAGCTGACACCTTACATGTTACGGACTAAGTCAGATGAGTACAAATTTTCTACAATAAAAAGAAAATATGCAAATGGTATAGATTTAGTATCCAATAAGTAACAAAAGGTAAATTTGACAATATCATAGAAACTACAAAAAGTTGCAATGAATACAAGAACAATCATATATATTTTTTAACCATGTGTAAAGACTACTTACAACAGTGGTTCTCAACTCCAGTCCTAGGGACCCACCAACAGGCCAGATTTTAAGTATTACCTTGGGGAGTTGCAGACTAGAATACTGCAATCACTGAGCAGCAACTTATATCACCTGTGATGTATTTCAGCTATCTTTCAAACCTGGCCTGTTGGTGGGTCCTGAGGACAGGAGTTGAGAACCACTGACTTACAAGGTAAAAATAATCCACACAGGACAAATCTGAGTGAAGATGGAACTTCTTGATCATTCCAAACCATGGAAAACATGAACGATCCCCTTCCTGACCGAACAGACCCCAGAACCAGGGGACAGACAATGCTTCACTGCAAGGACTGGGAATGGGAGGAGCAAATAGCTCCTACTTGGACTGGGCCAAAATGAGCCATGTTGGAAAAAATAAAATGTAATTAAAAATCACTACCGGTATATTAGGTGCAACAAATGGAGCACAGAAAAGGACTTTTGCAGCACTGATTAAGGCTGCATCAGACACAGGTGTAACCGAAGTTGAGTAGCTAAGATCAGCATACCTTTTTATATTAAGCATCCAGAATTGTGATGCTTTTCCTCCATGCACTCTCAGCATGAATTGTAAATGCTGAGAGTGCAGGTATAAAAAGGTGTGCATCAAGGCAATCAATGTTTGCGTCTAGACCCGTTTGGATCTTCACTAATCCGTTATTCCTCAGGACAGTGGTTTCTTCATACAATTGTTTACCTGGGTACCACATATTGCCTTTATACATTGATTCCTATTTATGTTACCTTTAATAAAATTTATATTTTTACACCTTAAATCATTTGGTCTGTCTATAATAGACCCCTAGGGGTTTCAACCGTGCCCTCTGGCACCACGTTTTTTTCCCCCCTTCCTAATAATACTCGTATGTATCAACTGTATATGAGACATGGAGAATCAGAGGCTGCTTGTGATGTCTATCAAGGGAGCTGAGGTAACGGAAATCCGCAGAGACGCCGGGAACATACATGTAATTCCCAAAAGTAATAGATATCCCAGTGGTAGAGAGTGTGGACTTAAAAATTAAACAGATTGTATAAAATCAGTGAGTCTGTGGGGTACTGATGTATTAAAAAGATAATTTTATACAATTTAATACATCAGTACCCCCGCAGACTCACTGATTTATACAATCAGTTTCATTTTTTGACAGCTGAAGTCCACACTCACTACCACTTGGATACCCATTTCTTTTGGGAAGTACATGTATGCTCCCGGCATTTCTGCAGACTTCCATAACCTCAGCTCCCGGGATAGACATCACAAGCAGCATCTGTTTCCCATGTCCCATATACAGTTGATACATGCGAGTATTATTAGGGAGGGGGTAACATCATTTCCCTTGCCTATAATTTCTTTTCAATGGGGGTCTACATCCATAGATTACATTGACACATTTAAGTTTTCTTCTGTAGATGATTGATGCATCCGCCCCTGATGAAGTGGAAGGTATCCACAGAAACGCGTCAACAATTTATAGCCATGCAATAGGTCCGTTAGACAGCTTTATATGCCCTTCAATTTCATTCAGCATATATTCTACTATTTAAATTTTCAAGCATTCTGGTACAATGGAGGATGGTCTCCCACATTTACGATGCAATATGCCATTCTATTACTTATATGTATTTATGGTTTGTAACCTGCTATTGTTATGGTTCTCCATTACATGTATGTATTATGTCGCGTCATGTTGTGCATGGTTTTATGAGAACACAATCTTTTTAAAAAATTGTCCTATTTGCTAGTCATGCCCACATGCGTCATTCAAAGTTCCAACCCTCTTTTTTATATCTACATTTCCCATGATACTCAACTACACTGCAGAGTGCATGAGCATCATGGGAAATGTAGTCCCAAAACATCTGGGGTGCCAAGGTTTGCCATCACTGACCTAGGTAGTGATTTTTCACTGTGGGGGAGGTGCTTTTACAATGGGAAGGCATTGATCCCTGTTCCTGCTTTGCAGGAACACAGGATCAAAGCCTTACCTACTGACAGAATGACAATCTGTCTTGTTTACATAGGCAGATTTGCCATTCTGGCTCAGTAATGAATGATTGGTGTGTGGGCACACAGTTAACCCTTTAAATGCCCCGTTTCCCAGCCAGTGTCAGTTGTACAGTAACAGCATCATTTTAGCACTGATCACTGTATTAGTGTCACTGCCCCCCCCCCCAAAAAAAGTGTCAAACGTGTCTGTTAGTGCCCTGACTGTCCACTGCAATATTTCAGTCCCACTATAAGTCCCTGATCATCATTATTAGTAAAAAATAAATAAAATTTCCATTAAAATATCCCATAGGTAGTAGACGCTAGCCTAAAACTTTTGTGCAAATCAATATGCGCTTATTGGATTTTTTTTTTTTTTACCAAAAGTATGTAGAACACATATTGGCCTAAATTAATGAAGAAATTCGATTTTTTCAATTTTTTTTTTTTATATTGCATATGTTTTATAGCAGAAAGTAAAAAAAAATATTCTCTTCAAAATTGTCACTTTTTTGTTTATAGTGCAAACCAGAGGTGGGGGACTCGAGTCACCTGTTTGAGGACTTGCTTGACAAAATTAAATAATTGACTTTGACTTGTCACTAATGACTTGCGACTTGACTTTGACTTGGGCTATTTGACTTGCAATTACTTGGCACCACCAGTGCTGTGTCTTGGCCTAGGCAAAAGCCGCCCGCCCCCCCCCCCCCCCCCCCACAAAAGAAAGCTCCCCCCGAGTCCCGGCTTAGGGGTAGATCAGTATTTTGACTTAAAGTGGGGTTCCACCCAAAAAAAACAAACATATCTAAAAAATTCTAAAAAAAAAAAACAAAAAAACATTTGGATATTTTTTTTTTTTTTACTTACCTCTAAATGCCTGTTGCTAGGTGGTCCCTCGTAGTCTGCCCCTTCGTCTGCCTGGGCTGGTGACATCACTTCCCCCTGGCACAGGAAGGGCTCGGCTCTTCTCCCTCCCTCCTGTCAATCATCTGGGACCCATTGCAGGTCCCAGGTGATTAAGCGGCCAATCACGGCGCTCGGCGCCGCTCGCGCATGCGCAGTGGGTGCCAGGCTGTGAAGCCACAGCCCGGCGCCCACAGTTGAAATGCCGGCGCCGACGAGCGGAGGGGGGGACGAGCGGGGCTTCGATCCCCCGCACCGCTGGACCCAGGGACAGGTGAGTGTCCAATTAAAAGTCAGCAGCTGCAGTATTTGTAGCTGCTGACTTTTAATTTTTTTTTTTTTTAATGGCCCCCCTGGGTGGAACTCCTCTTTAATTTGTGACTTGACCAAAATAAATGACTTGACTTGCTTGACTTCTAGCAGGGACTCGACTTGACTTGCTTGCTTTTCGCCACAGTAACTTGGGACTTGCTTGTGACTTGAAGGTTAAGACTTGAGACTTGCTTGTGACTTGCACATATGTGACTTACTCCCATCACTGGTTCAAACATTAAAAACTGCAGAGGTGAGGAAATGCCAAAAGAAAAAACTATTTGTGGGAAAAAAAAAGGACATACATTTTATTTGGGTACAGCGTCGCATGACCACGCAATAGTCGGTTAAAATAGCACAGTGCTGTATCGCAAAAAATGGCCTGGTCATGAAGGGGGGGGGGGTAAATCTTCCAGGGTTGAAGTGGTTATAGAATTCTAATGCAAAAAATATATACATTTTCATTAAAAATAGGGATTTACAGTGCCTTGAAAAAGTATTCATAGCCCTTGAACTGTTCCATATTTTGTGATGTTACAACCAAAAACAAATGTATTTCATTGGGATTTTATGTGATAGACCTACACATAATTGTGAAGTGGAGGGAAAATGATAAATGGTTTTCAAAATGTTTAACAAATAAATATCTGAAAAGTGTGGCGTGCAATTGTCATCAGCCCCCTTTACTCTGATACCGCTAACTAAAATCTAGTGGAACCAATTGCCTTCAGAAGTCACCTAACTAGTACCGTATTTATCAGCGTATAACACGCACTTTTTTTCCCCTTAAAATCAGGGGAAAATCGCGGGTGCGCGTTATACGCCGATCCCCTGCGATCCTGAGCTGACAGATCTAAAAATAAAAAAAAAAAAAAAAAAAACGCAGACCGCGATTTGAAAATGGCGCTGCCGGCGCCGAAATACACAGAGCCGGTCCTCGGCTCTTCTCGGCCACTTTCGGCTTCACAGTCACGCCCATCCCGGGCGGGACTATGAGTGGAGCCGAAAGTGAACGAGAGCCGCCGAGAAGAGCCGAAGACAGGCTCTGTGTATTTCGGCGCCGGCGGTGCCATTTTCAAATCACGGTCGGCGATTTTGAAGCTCAGGATCGCAGGCGATCAAACTGCGAGCTGCAAGGCTGCAATGGACACTGGGGAAGGCTGCACTGACAAGGCTGCACTGACAAGGCTGCACTGACAAGGCTGCACTGACAAGGCTGCACTGACAAGGCTGCACTGGGGCAAGGCTGCAATGATGGGCATTTAAATGTAAGTTTTTTTCCCTTCAACTTCCCTCCTAAAAGTTTTTTTTTCCTTAAAATTCCCTCCTAAATTAGGGTGCGTGTTATACGCCGATAAATACGGTAACTAGAGTCCACATGTGTAAAATTTAATCTCAGTATAAATACAGCTGTTCTGTGAAGCCCTCAGAGGTTTGTTAGAGAACCTTAGTGAGCAAACAGCATCATGAAGGCCAAGAAACACATCAGACAGGTCAGTCAAAGTTGTGGAGAAGTTTAAAGCAGGATTAGGATATAAAAAAATACCCCAAGCTTTGAACATCTCTCTGAGCACTGTTAAACCCATTATCCAAGAATGGAAAGAGTATGGCACAACTGGAAACCTACCAAGACATGGCCGTCCACCTAAACTGACAGGCCAGGCAAGAAGAGCATTAATCAGAGAAGCAGCCAAGAGGCCCACGGTAACTCCGGAGGAGCTGCAGAGATCCACAGCTCAGGTGGAAGAATCTGTCCATAGGACAACTATTAGTCATACATTTCACAAATGTGGTAAGAAGAAGAAAGCCATTGTTGAAGGAAAGCCATAAGAAGTCCCGTTTGCAGTTTGCAAAAAGCCATGTGGAGGACACAGCAAACATGTAGAAGAAGGTGCTCTGGTCAGATGAATCCAAAATTTAACTTTTTGGCCTTAAAGCAAAATGCCATGTGGGGGGGGGGGGGGGACGTGACTAACACTGCACATCACCCTGAATGCACCATCCCCACCATGGTGGTGACAGCATCATGTTGTGGGGATACTTTTCTTCAGCAGGGACAGGGAAGCTGGTCAGAGTTGATGGGAAGATGGATGGGGCCAAATACAGGACAATCTTAGAAGAAAACCTGTTGGCTGCAAAAGACTTGAGACCGGGGCAGAGGTTCACCTTCCAACAGGACAACGACCATAAACATACAGTCAGAGCTACAATAAAATGGTTTAGATCAAAGCACATTCATGTCTTAGAATGGCCCAGTCAAAGACCAGACCTAATTCCAATTGAGAACCTGTGGCAAGACTTGAAAATTGCTGTTCACAGACGCTCTCCATCCAATCTGACAGAGCTTGAGCTATTTTGCAAAGAAGAATGGGCAAAAATGTCACTCTCTAGATGTGTAAAGCTGGTAGAGACATCCCCAAAAAGACTTGCAGCTGTAATTGCAGCGAAAGGTGGATCTACAAAGTATTGTCTCAGGGGGGCTGAATACAAACTCATGCCACACTTTTCACATATTTATTTGTAAAACATGTTGAAAACCATTTATCATTTTCCTTCCACCTCACAATTATGTGCCACTTTGTGTTGGTCTATCACATAAAATCCCAATAAAATACATTTACGTATCTGGTTGTAACATGACAAAATGTGGGAAATTTCAAGGCACTGTAGATAGCACACATTTGCAAATGCATGCACAAGCTTCAGAGCCACTCCAGACACCCTATTACAATCTGTAGTCCTAACTCTTCTACATTTTTTGAGAGCCCCCACAGTGGAAGCACATGCATTCTAATGTACAGAGAGAGGGCAGGTTTGCCTGGAGGGAGCCTATCCTTCCTTAGGCTGCATTCACACCTGAGCGTTTCAAAGTCAGGCGTTTGTACGGTGATTTTACCGCAATTTTGTTCAGGCCACCAATGAAAAGGGCAGAAAAATGCCTGTAATCTGCCCCAGTAAGTTCCCTCACTATATTACATCAGTAACAAACAACTGGCCACTGCCCTCACCTATAACTGGCATACACCACAAGGAGCACATGGAAGGGCGATGCATGCAAAACAAAACCAAAGAAAATTCCCAGCTCAACTTACCAGCCAGTCCCCAACCAACCAAATTATCCTGTCTAAGGCCCCTTTCACACTGCCGTGACTTAAAAGTCATGCGTTTATAGGAAATGCCTGTCTAAACTTGAGGTCTATGGACTCAACTCGCATGAAAGTCATACCAAAGTAGTACAGGGACTACTTTGAAGTCAGTATGACTTGAAGACGCACATATATGAATTGTTATCGTTGGAAATCATGGGGAACGACTTGTCATGTGACTTTGCAGTCCCAAGTCTCAGGACAAGTCACACAAGTGTAAAAGGGGCCTAAGGCTGGGTTCACAGCACGGGTCCAATGCGTCCCTGTTCTCAGTTTCAGGGGCGAATCAGGCTCAAATTCGGACCTGAAAACGGAGCCAAAAGATGCACAGGACCCTTATGCAATCCGCTCTGTTGCCACCCCTGTGATGTGTGAACCATCTCCATTGAGAGCTGGTCAGTCTCCTGCCATGCGAATTGGATGCGGGGAACCTGAATCCAATTCACACTAGTGTGAACCCAGCCTAAAGCCTCGTACACACGATCGGATTTTCGGCAGGGAATTGTATGATGACAGACTGTTTGCCTAAAATCTGACCGTTCATACGCTTCATCAGACAATTGTTGTCCAACTTTTCCACCAACAAATGTTGGATGGCAGGCTAGTAAATTTTGGCAGACAACTGTCTGTTGTCAGGTTTTCTGATGGTCAGTACACAAGTCCGTCACACAAAAGTCCAAAAGTACAAATACGCATGCTAGGAATCAATGCTCACCAAACACGACATTAGCAGAAGGTGCCCAAAGGGTAGCTCTCAAGAGCTGAAATTCCACGTAGTACGTCACTACGATTGTGTTTTGTTGGCCAACAATTGTGTGCCGTTAGTACACAAGACAACATCATGGCACATACCCTTCGGACAAAAGTCTGACGCTTTGTGTGCCAAAAATCCGATCGTGTGTATGAGGCTTAACAGTTTGCTTTAAAAAAAAGTTTAGTTAGCATACATTTGTAAATACATGCTTAAGCTGCAGAGCCACTACAGCTTAAGCATATATTTGCCATGTGTGCTAGCTAAACTAGGGTTGAAACAACTGCATTATTTGTTTATATATCAGGAAATGCAGTGCAGCACATATATAGCTCAGTACACCATTCATACATGTCAGTAAGTGCCTGAGAACTTGTGAATTTGAATGTGTGAGCAGCATTGCCTCATGAGACATGTAGACTCGCATTCAAGACAGGAACGTTTTAACTGCCAGCTGCAAAACACGGAAAAAAAAAAAAAAAATCGCAGCACGATTTTGTCAGGCTTTGCGTTTTCCTACGGTCAGCATAGTCTGTGTGTGTGTGTGTGTATTTATGTATATATATATGTATGTATATATATATATATATATATATATATATATATATATATATATATATATATATATATATATATTATATACACATACATACATATATACTATTGCAATCACTAAGTGCTCGATGGAGGGAAGATCAACATCTGAACCCAGAGAAGCTGGAGGCTGATAGACTGGAGGTAACATAATGCATTAGAATTACATTTATTTAACCACTTCATTACCCAGCCATAGTCATATGACTGCCTGAGATGGGATCTCCCATCCTGGGTGGCCGTCATATGACGTCCTGGGCTTCCCCGCCGTCTCAGGGGCGGGCGCGCGCACGCCCGCCGCGTTGCTTGGGACCCGGTGCGTGTGCCCGGCGGCCGCGATGTCCGCCGGGCACCAGCGATTGCCCGTTAACTGGGCAGGACCGTGGATCTATGTGTGTAAACAAACAGATCCATGTCCTGTCAGTTGAGAGGAGACCGATCTGTGTTCCCAGTACAGAGGAACACCAATCGGTCTCCTCCCCTTGTGCGTCCCCTCCCCCTACAGTTAGAATCATTCCCTAGGAAACATGCATAATTAACCCCTTGTCTTCCCCTAGTGTTAACCCCTTCCCTGCCTGTCACATTTACACAGTAATCAATGCAATTTTATAGCATTGATCGCTGTATAAATGTGAATGGTCCCAAAAATGTGTCAAAAGTGTCCGATGTGTCCGCCATAATGTCGTAGTCACGAGAAAAAAAAAAAAAAAAAAAAAAAAAAAAAAAAAAAATCGCAGATAGCCGCCATTACTAGTAAAAATAAAAAAATAAATAAATACAATTTTTTAAAAAAATGCCATAAATCTATCCCGTATTTTGTAGAAGCTATAACTTTTGCGCAAACCAAACAATATACGCTTATTGCGATTTTTTTTACCAAACATTTGTAGAAGAATACGTATCGGCCGAAACTGAGGAAAAAATTTTTTTTTTTTTAAATTGGATATTTATTATAGCAAAAAGAATAAAATATTGTGTTTTTTTCAAAATTGTCGCTCTTCTTTTGTTTATAGCGCAAAAAATAAAAACCGCAGAGGTGATCAAATACCACCAAAAGAAAGCTCTATTTGTGGGGAAAAAGGGACGTCAATTTTGTTTGGGTACAGCGCCGCACGACCGCGCAATTGTTATTTAAAGTGCAACAGCACTGAAAACTAAAAATTGGTCTGGGAAGGAAGGGGGTGAAAATGCCCTGTATTGAACCGGTTAAATAGTCTTTTTTTTTTTTTTAAACTTTACATATTAACACCACATTTGAGGTTGTTATCCGATCAAAACCATAAATGGGCCAGCTAATCGATTATGAAAATAATCCTTTAGTTGCGGCCCTTGTCTAAACAGTTCGATCCATTTTTACATCCTCAATCCATTTTTAGATCCTCGATGTAAACAATTCAACTTTTAGATCCTTGATGTAAATAATTCAATCTATTTTTAGATCCTCAATGTAATCAATTACATTTTTAGATCCTCAATGTAAACAATTCAATCTCTCAATGTAAACAATTCAATCTATTTTTAGATTCTCAGTGTAAACAATTACATTTTTAGATCCTTGATGTAAACAACTCAATCTATTTTAAGATCCTCAATGTAAACAATCCAATCTATTTTTAGATCCTCAATCTATTTTTAGATCCTCAACGTAAACAATTCAATCTGAATTACATGTAGGATCTAAATGTAGATTGAACTGTTTACATTGAGGATCTAAAAATAGATTTACCACCTCAATACAGTGCACTTCACCCCCTTTCTACCCAGACCCATTTTCAGCTTTCAGTGCTCTCACCGTTTGAATGACAATTACTCAGTCATGCAACACTACCCATATGAAACTTGTGTCCTTTTTGTCACACAAATAAAGCTTTCTTGGTGGTATTTAATCACTAGTGGGTTTTTTATTTATGTGCTATAAAGACCGTAAATTTGTGAAAAAATGCCTTTTTCTTTGTTTCTATCATAAAATTTTGCTAATTAGTAAATTTTCTTCATAAAATTTTGGACAAAAATTATACTGCTACATATTCTTTTGGTAAAAATAACCCAAATTAGTGTATATTATTTGATCTTTGTGAAAGAGTCTATAAACTATGGTGCCAATCACTGAAAATGAATCACATCTGATCAGGCCTTCAGTACATCAGGTCAATCTCATTTCTTGACACTAACAAGTCAGGAAAGTACAAATACCGCCAAAACGACCCCTTTTTTAGAAAGTAAACATTCCAAGGTATTAAGTAGCATGGTGAGTTTTTTTTAAGTTGTATTTTTTTCCCACAATTCTTTGCAAAATGAAGATTTTTTTTTTTTTTTTTTTTACAAAATTGTCATATTATTAGGTTGTTTCTCACACACAGCATATGCATACAACAAATTATACCCCAAAATACATTCTGCTACTCTTCCCGAGTATGGCGATACCACATGTGTGAGACTTTTACACACCCTGGCCACATATAAAGGACCCACATTGAAGTAGCACCTTCAGGCGTTCTACAAGCATACATGACACATCTCATTTCTCAACCACCTATTACACTTTTGAAGGCCCTGGAGCACCAGGACAATGGAGTTGCCCACAAAATGACCCCATTTTGGAAAGCAAACACCCCAACGTATAATCTATGAGGCATACTGAGTCTTTTGAAAGGTTCATTTTTTTCCAGAAGTTTTTAGAAAATGTGGGGAAAAAAATGAAAACGCGTTTTTTTTTTTGTTTTTTTTTTTTTGTTTTTTTTTTTACACAAAGTTGTCAATTTATAAGATATTTCCAACACATAGCATGTATATAGCAAAAATTACACCCCAATACATTCTGCTACTCTTCCCGAATATGGCGATACCACATGTGAGACTTTTACACAGCCTGGCCACATACAGAGGCCCAATATTGAAGTAGTACTTTCAGGCATTCCAGGAGCATAAAATTACACATTTCATTCCTGCCCATCACACTTTTGAAGGTTCTTGAGCACCAGCCCAGTGGAATTACCCACAAAATGATCCCATTTTGGAAAGCAAACACCCCAACGTATATTCTATGAGGCATGGCCTGGCGACAGGTACTCTGATGGGCTGGTGACTGATATTCGGGTACTCATATGGACTGTGACAGGTACTCATATGGACTGTGACTGGTCCTCTTTATTGGGGGGGGGGCAATCAGTGTGATTGGTGTATCACTGCACCCAATCCCAATCTCTTCCCCATCACAAAAGCCGACGATTGCAGCTACAGTAAAGTTAGAGAACCAAACCATGTTTCCCATCTTTTACAATGTGCACAGTGCCCACCTCAGTGCAAGTGCGGCGTGGTGAACTGTGAAATTGTGATGCATTAGTGTCTCACTGACACTTCCCTGCGCTGCTCTGCTGATGGGGAGGGAGTTGATTGCCGGTGTTCTGCCGAGAAAGTTCCGCTCGGCGGATAAGTTCCCCCCTCTACTGCGCCTGCGCAGTACGAACTACTGTCAGCAGGCGCCGTGTACAGCTGATTGAAGCGTTTGAGCTTCGGCTATCTCCGGCAGCTGACAGTAGTTCGTACTGCGCAGGCACTGCGCCGTACAGGGGGACTTATCCGCCGAGGGAACTTTCTCGGCAAGACACCGGCAAAAGAGGCTTTGTGTACCGCTTGCGGCACCAGTGCGGGGGTTGCCTACCCCTGGACTATTAATTTTTGTGCAAACCAATTAATATACACTTTATTGGGACTTTTTCACCAAAAATATGTAGCAGAATACACATTGGCCTAAATTTATGAATAAATTACCCGTATATACTCAAATATCAGTCGTTCCGAGTATAAGTCGAGGCCCTAATTTACCCAAAAAAAAAAATGGGAAAAACTTATTGACCCGAGTATAAGACGAGGGTGAGAAATGTACAGCTACTGTAAGTGGAAAAGAGGGTCAACAATGCCCATTTGCAGCATCACTGTGCCCATTTGCATGCCTCACTGTGCCCATTTGCAGCCATAGGTCCCCTGAACTTCAAACTCGGTAGTTAAGGGTTCCTAGATGCCCCCTAGCTGCAGCCAAAATTTGGGGTCTCTGAACCCAAAGGGTCCCGAAATGACATTGTTGCAGATGGACACAGTTGACCGAATTTGGGGCCCCATATCTCGGGGCCAACTTAGTGCTAAGAACCCCAAATTTGGTGTGCAAACCCAGTGGAACTAGCACCATAAAATTTCTAAAGCTGGGGTTTCTAGCATCAAGTGGCCCCGAGATACAGGGCCCCAAAAATCAGTTCAGAAAATGTCAAGCACTTTTCTGCAGCAGAGAATGACATTTTCTGAACCGGTTTTGGGGCCCCGTATCTCAGGGCCACTTGGTGCTAGGAACCCCAGCTTTTGATATATTATGATACCAGTTCCACTGGGTTTGCACACCAAATTTGGGGTTCCTAGCACCAAGTGGCCCTGAGATATGGGGCCCCAAAGTCGGTTCAGAAAACGTCAAGCACTTTTCTGCAGCAGAGAATGACATTTTCCGAACCGATTTTGGGGCCCCATATCTCTGGGCCACTTAGTGCTAGGAACTTCAGCTTTGGATATGTTGTGGTACCAGTTCCACTTTTACACCAAATTTGGGGTTCCTAGCACCAAGGGGCCCTGAGATACGGAGCCCCAAAGTCGGTTCGGAAAATGAAATTTTTTGCTGCAGAAAAGTGCTTGACTCGAGTATAAGTCGAGGGGGGCACTTTCAGCACAAAAAAATGTGCTGAAAAATTTGACTTATACTCGAGTATATACGGTAGATTTTTTACATTCTTTTGGGATATTTTTTATAGCAGAAAAGTAAAAAAATATTCTTTTTAGTTTTTCAAAATTGTCAGTCTTTTTTTGTTTGTAGCGCAAAAAAACAACAACGCAGAGGTGATCAAGTACCACCAAAAGAAAGCTTTACTCTATTTGTGGGGAGAAAAGGACATCAATTTTTATTTGGGTACAGCGTCACATGACCGCGCAATTGTTAGTTAAAATAACCCAGTGCCGTATCAGAAAAAATGGCCTGGTCATGAAGGGGTGGGGGGTAAATCTTCCGGAGGCCAAGTGGTTAATACTGCTTTAAAGCACTCTCTATAGAACCACCCAAAATTCATCATGACACTGACAAAGACTGATAATCCCAGGAATGCATTCACAAGCATTGTATAAGGTTGTGTCTCCAGTAGAACGGAGAAGGATCTGCATGCAGCCATGAAAAGTCTTATTATTTCAGGTACTTATATAGCGCCGTCAATTTACGCAGCGCTTTACATATATATGATACATTTACATCAGTCCCTACCCTCAAGGAGCTTACAATCTATGGTCCCTAACTGACATTAATACATACACACACTAGGGCCAATTTAGACAGGATCCAATGAACCTACCAGCATGTCTTTGGAGTGTGGGAGGAGAAAAACTGAAGTACCTGGAGGAATCCCACGCAGGCACAGGGAGAACATGCAAACTCCATGCAGGTAGTGTCGTGGTTGAGATTCAAACCAGCGAACCTTTTTACTGCTAGGCGAAAGTGCTACCCACTACACCACTGTGCTGCCCATCAATAGGATCTTATCAAATCCTACAGAGACATCTGTGGGAACCATAAACAAATGATAAGGAAGAACGATTACAAATCTATACCCAACCATAACCAAGCCCCCGTGTGTTAAAGAAAAAAAAAAAAAAAATACGCAGTACATCTCTGCAACACATGCACATATCTCCACATTTTATCACTTTAAGGAATTCCAGAGATGGATATTTTATACATAGTTACGTTGGTCCAGCTTGGAGCACTGTAACTTTGAATATACCATACCTGGCTGATGCCCCTGGAAGCTGGAAATCACTGAAATAAACAGCACTACTCCAGTGCTCTTCCAGATCCCGCGCAGAGTGGCCGCTCTGATGCATTGTGAATAGAGGAGGGCAGCTGCTCAGCATAGGCGCCATTCAGAGAATGTCTTGCATTTTCTGAATGAATGCAAAGTGTTCTCTGATTGGATGAGGTGAAGAGGCAAAGTGGTGACATCACAACATGGGACCCGGAAACAAGTGGTGATCACCGGAGTAGCAGCGTCTATATCACCACCTTCCAGGGGCATTGGTCAGGTATGGTATATACATCAATTACATTGGTCCAAGCTACACCAATGTAATGTTGTATAAAATATCCATACCTGGAATTAAGAGTTGCACCCATACCGATCTTGGTGCTGCTTTCACACTGGGGCGGGGGCGTTAGCGGTAAAGCGTTGCTAATTGTAGCAACCCTTTAACGCTGTTATAGCAGCGCTTTTTGCCCGCTAGCGGGCGCGCTTTTAACACACGCTAGTGGCCGGAGGAAAGGGTTCAATCCTGCTGGCTGCCAACAACACGTGTGCTGGAGAGAGGACCGGCACCTCTACAGAAGCCAGCAGCCGGCTCCGATCCGGGCCTACACAAGGCGGCGCTGCGGGCCACTTCCAGCTCCAGGTCTCGCGAGATTTCATCACTCAATTCAGAAAGTTCTCACGCATCATTTTTTTCCCACAAATAGAGCTTTCTTTTGGTGGTATTTAAACACAGCTGGGATTTTTATTTTTTGCTAAACAAACAAAAAAAGATGGAAAATTTTGAAAAAAAAAAACCCCCGTTAGACTTACCGGTAACGGTATTTCCAGGAACCTTCAAGGACAGCTACTTGAGAGATCATCGGCTCCCCGGGCACCCTACCCAGTCACCGGTCCCTGCACCCCAGGCTCCCTCCCCCGTCACCGGTCCCTGCACTCCGGGCACCCTTCCCCGTCCCTGCACCCCAGGCACCCTTCCCCGGTCCCTGCCTCCCGGGCACTCTCCCGTCACCCTTCCCCGTCACCAGTCCCCGCACCCCGGGCACTCTCCCCTGTCACTGGTCCCTGCCCCCGGGGCACTCTCCCCTGTCACCCTTCCCCGTCACCGGTCCCTGCACCCCGGGCACTCTCCAATGTCACCGGTCCCTGCCCCCTGGGCACTCCCTCCTGTCACCCTCCTCCGTCACTGGTCCCTGCACCCCGGGCACTATCCCCTGTCACCAGTCCCTGTACCCCGGGCACCCTTCACCGTCCCTGCACCTCGAGCACCCTTCCCTGCACCCCGGGCATCCTTCCCTGCACCCCGGGCATCCTTCCCCAGTCCCTTCCCCCCGGGCACTTTACCGTCACCCTTCCCCGTCACCGGTCCCTGCCCCCGGGGCACCTCTGCCCTGTCACCGGTACCTGCCCACGGGGCACTCTGCCCTGTCACCGGTACCTGCCCACGGGGCACTCTCCCCTGTCACCGGTACCTGCCCCCGGTCCCTGCCCCCGGGGCACTCTCCCTGCCCCCGGTCCCTGCCCTCGGGGCACTCTCCCCTGCCCCCGGTCCCTGCCCCCGGGGCACTCTCCCCTGCCCCCGGTCCCTGCCCCCGGGGCACTCTCCCCTGTCACCGGTCCCTGCCCCCGGGGCACTCTCCCCTGTCACCGGTCCCTGCACCCCAGGCACCCTACCCCGTCACCGGGTCCCTGCACCCCAGGCACCCTCCCCCGTCACCGGTCCCTGCACTCCGGGCACCCTTCCCCGTCCCTGCACCCCAGGCACCCTTCCCCGGTCCCTGCCTCCCGGGCACTCTCCCCTGTCACCGGTCCCTGCCCCCCGGGCACTCTCCCGTCACCCTTCCCCGTCACCAGTCCCTGCACCCCGGGCACTCTCCCCTGTCACCGGTCCCTGCCCCCCGGGGCACTTTCCCTTGTCACCCTTCCCCGTCACCGGTCCCTGCACCCCGGGCACTCTCCCCTGTCACCGGTCCCTGCCCCCCGGGGCACTCTCCCCTGTCACCCTTCCCCGTCACCGGTCCCTGCACCCCGGGCACTCTCCACTGTCACCGGTCCCTGCCCCTGGGCACTCCCTCCTGTCGCCCTCCTCCGTCACTGGTCCCTGCACCCCGGGGCACTCTCCCCTGTCACCCTTCCCCGTCACCGGTCCCTGCACCCCGGGCACTCTCCACTGTCACCGGTCCCTGCCCCCTGGGCACTCCCTCCTGTCGCCCTCCTCCGTCACCGGTCCCTGCACCCCGGGGCACTCTCCCCTGTCACCGGTCCCTGCACCCCGGGGCACTCTCCCCTGTCACCGGTCCCTGCACCCCGGGGCACTCTCCCCTGTCACCGGTCCCTGCACCCCGGGGCACTCTCCCCTGTCACCGGTCCCTGCACCCCGGGGCACTCTCCCCTGTCACCGGTCCCTGCACCCCGGGGCACTCTCCCCTGTCACCGGTCCCTGCACCCCGGGGCACTCTCCCCTGTCACCGGTCCCTGCACCCCGGGGCACTCTCCCCTGTCACGGTCCCTGCCCCCGGGGCACTCTCCCCTGTCACCGGTCCCTGCCCCGGGGCACTCTCCCCTGTCACCGGTCCCTGCCCCCGGGGCACTCTCCCCTGTCACCGGTCCCTGCCCCCGGGGCACTCTCCCCTGTCACCGGTCCCTGCCCCCGGGGCACTCTCCCCTGTCACCGGTCCCTGCCCCCGGGGCACTCTCCCCTGTCACCGGTCCCTGCCCCCGGGGCACTCTCCCCTGTCACCGGTCCCTGCCATCGGTCCCTGCCCCCGGGGCACTCTCCCCTGTCACCCTTCCCCGTCACCAGTCCCTGCACCCCGGGCACTCTCCCCTGTCACCGGTCCCTGCCCCCGGGGCACTCTCCCCTGTCACCCTTCCCCGTCACCGGTCCCTGCACCCCGGGCACTCTCCACTGTCACCGGTCCCTGCACCCCAGGCACCCTACCCCGTCACCGGTCCCTGCACCCCAGGCACCCTCCCCCGTCACCGGTCCCTGCACCCCAGGCACCCTCCCCCGTCCCTGCACCCCAGGCACCCTTCCCCGGTCCCTGCCTCCCGGGCACTCTCCCCTGTCACCGGTCCCTGCCCCCCGGGCACTCTCCCGTCACCCTTCCCCGTCACCGGTCCCTGCCCCCCGGGCACTCTCCCGTCACCCTTCCCCGTCACCAGTCCCTGCACCCCGGGCACTCTCCCCTGTCACCGGTCCCTGCCCCCGGGGCACTCTCCCCTGTCACCCTTCGCCGTCACCGGTCCCTGCACCCCGGGCACTCTCCACTGTCACCGGTCCCTGCCCCCTGGGCACTCCCTCCTGTCGCCCTCCTCCGTCACCGGTCCCTGCACCCCGGGGCACTCTCCCCTGTCACCGGTCCCTGCACCCCGGGGCACTCTCCCCTGTCACCGGTCCCTGCACCCCGGGGCACTCTCCCCTGTCACCGGTCCCTGCACCCCGGGGCACTCTCCCCTGTCACCGGTCCCTGCACCCCGGGGCACTCTCCCCTGTCACCGGTCCCTGCACCCCGGGGCACTCTCCCCTGTCACCGGTCCCTGCACCCCGGGGCACTCTCCCCTGTCACCGGTCCCTGCCCCCCGGGGCACTCTCCCCTGTCACCGGTCCCTGCCCCCCGGGGCACTCTCCCCTGTCACCGGTCCCTGCCCCCCGGGGCACTCTCCCCTGTCACCGGTCCCTGCCCCCCGGGGCACTCTCCCCTGTCACCGGTCCCTGCCCCCCGGGGCACTCTCCCCTGTCACCGGTCCCTGCCCCCCGGGGCACTCTCCCCTGTCACCGGTCCCTGCCCCCGGGGCACTCTCCCCTGTCACCGGTCCCTGCCCCCGGGGCACTCTCCCCTGTCACCGGTCCCTGCCCCCGGGGCACTCTCCCCTGTCACCGGTCCCTGCCCCCGGGGCACTCTCCCCTGTCACCGGTCCCTGCCCCCGGGGCACTCTCCCCTGTCACCGGTCCCTGCCCCTGGGGCACTCTCCCCTGTCACCGGTCCCTGCCCCCGGGGCACTCTCCCCTGTCATCGGTCCCTGCCCCCGGGGCACTCTCCCCTGTCACCCTTCCCCGTCACCAGTCCCTGCACTCTCCCCTGTCACCGGTCCCTGCCCCCGGGGCACTCTCCCGTCACCCTTCCCCGTCACCGGTCCCTGCACCCCGGGCACTCTCCACTGTCACCGGTCCCTGCCCCCTGGGCACTCCCTCCTGTCACCCTCCTCCGTCACTGGTCCCTGCACCCCGGGCACTCTCCCCTGTCACCAGTCCCTGCACCCCGGGCACCCTTCCCTGCCCCCCGGGCACTCTCCCCTGTCACCGGTCCCTGCCCCCCGGGCACTCTACCGTCACTCTTCCCCGTCACCGGTCCCTGCCCCCGGGGCACTCTCCCCTGTCACCGGTCCCTGCCCCCGGGGCACTCTCCCCTGTCACCGGTCCCTGCCCCCGGGGCACTCTCCCCTGTCACCGGTCCCTGCCCCCGGGGCACTCTCCCCTGTCACCGGTCCCTGCCCCCGGGGCACTCTCCCCTGTCACCGGTCCCTGCCCCCGGGGCACTCTCCCCTGTCACCGGTCCCTGCCCCCGGGGCACTCTCCCCTGTCACCGGTCCCTGCCCCCGGGGCACTCTCCCCTGTCACCGGTCCCTGCCCCCGGGGCACTCTCCCCTGTCACCGGTCCCTGCTTCCGGGGCACTCTCCACTGTCACCCTTCCCCGTCACCGGTCCCTGCCCCCTGGGCACTCTCTCCTGTCACCCTCCCCCATCACTGCTCCCTGCACCCCGGGCACTCTCCCCCGTCACCGGTCCCTGCACCCCGGGCACCCTTCCCCGTCCCTGCAGCCCGGGCACCCTTCCCCGTCCCTGCAGCCCGGGCACCCTTCCCCGTCCCTGCAGCCCGGGCACTCCCCCATCACCGGTCCCTGCACTCCCCCGTCACCGGTCCCTGCACCCCGGGCACTCTCCCCTATCACTCATCCCTGTCACCGCTCCCTGCACTCTCCCCTGTCATCCGGGCACCGGTCCCTGCACCCCTGTATACAATGCAGAGCCCCCCTGTATACAATGCAGAGCACCCCTGTATACAATGCAGAGCACCCCCTGTATACAATGCAGAGCACCCCCTGTATACAATGCAGAGCACCCCCTGTATACAATGCAGAGCCCCCCTTGTATACAATGCAGAGCCCCCCCTGTATACAATGCAGAGCCCCCCCTGTATACAATGCAGAGCCCCCCCTGTATACAATGCAGAGCCCCCCCTGTATACAATGCAGAGCCCCCCCTGTATACAATGCAGAGCCCCCCCTGTATACAATGCAGAGCCCCCCTGTATACAATGTAGCGCCCCCCTGTATACAATGCAGAGCCCCCCCTGTATACAATGCAGAGCCCCCCCTGTATACAATGCAGAGCCCCCCTGTATACAATGTAGAGCCCCCCTGTATACAATGCAGAGCCCCCCTGTATACAATGCAGAGCCCCCCTGTATACAATGTACCTGTATACAATGTAGAGCCCCCCTGTATACAATGCAGAGCCCCCCTGTATACAATGCAGAGCCCCCCTGTATACAATGCAGAGCCCCCCTGTATACAATGCAGAGCCCCCCTGTATACAATGTATCTCCCCCTCTCCGGTCACTCACACTCGGAGGACACGAACTGTCCCACAGCAGACGATCCTCCTCCGGCGCTCTCCACAAACTGCACCTCGGATACGATGATATTGTCCTCCAGCACCGACCCGCACCCCGTACACACCGCATCCCCCCGGGCCGCGTCCACATCAATGTCCGTACAGCCGCAGTTCTTACACACCCGGCTACTCATCCTGCCGGCTGCCAACAACACGTGTGCTGGAGAGAGGACCGGCACCTCTACAGAAGCCAGCAGCCGGCTCCGATCCGGGCCTACACAAGGCGGCGCTGCAGGCCACTTCCAGCTCCAGGTCTCGCGAGATTTCACCGCTCAATTCAGAAAGTTCTCACGCATTAAAATTGGCCACTAGATGTCCCCACAGCACCACCATGTTTTCTCTCGCTCGCCATCTAGTGTTCATATATCAGTACTACTAGTCATGTAATGAGGTGATAATTGTTTTTTGAGGTGACCAAGGCGTTTTGAGGCGTTATAAACAAAAAAAGACCGACAATTTAAAAAGAAAAAGAGAAAATTTTTTACTTTCTGCTATAAAACATACCCAATAAAAAAAATTGAAAAAAAATCTAATTTCTTCATAAATTTAGGCCAATGTGTATTATGATACATATTTTTGGTAAAAAAAAAAATCCCAATAAGTGTATATTGATTGGTATGCACAAAAGTTATAGTGTCTACAAACTATGGGAAAGATTTATGGCATTTTTATTGATTTTTTACTAGTGATGGTGGCAATCAGAGACTTATAGCGGGACTGCGATATTGCGGCGGACAAATCGGATACTAACTGAGACTTTTGCTACTTTGTGGGAACCAGTGACACTAATACAGTGATCAGTGCTAAAAAATATGCACTGTCACTGTACTAATGACACTGGCTGGGAAGAGTTTAACATCAGGGGCTAACTTTGATCCTAACAATGTGTTTTCTCACTGTGGGGAAGGTGCTTTTACTATGGGAAGGCATTGATCCATGTTCCCGCTTTGCAGAGACACAGGATCAGTACCTTCCCTTCTGACAAAACGACAATCTGCCTTGCTTACATACACAGATCGCTGTTCTGGCTCTCTGCCTAACAATCATCAGGTACCAGCGGACATTAAGTCCACTGTACCCTCTTATACCTCCCAATATTTTGAGATGGGAATGAGGGACACCTATCAGCAAAAGTATTCAGGCATAGGACACACCCCTTGTCACGCCCCCTTAAAGAAGAATTGTACAAAAAAAAACAAGATTGATTAAACCCACAAGTATTTTTTTACAACTACTATTCCTTTATATTGGCTTTTGGAATTTACAAATGCAGCAATTTAGAAATCAGATGAAAGGTTTAGGGCTGGAAAACACTTTTTGATAAATAATAAAAAGTGCATTTTATTATCAAATCTATAGATCAGACCAAAATGAGGGACAAATGAGGAGGAATGAGGGACAGAGGGACATTGCTCCAAATCAGGGACAGTCCCTCGAAATCAGGGACAGTTGGGAGCTATGCCCTCAGATCAGCTCCCTTTGTGTCTAATCACAGCAGTAGAAGGTCGCCATCGGCACGCATGCGCACCCCAGACCCGGAAGTGCAGGATCACCTACTAGGTACAGGATGATCCTGCGCAGGAGAGCCATCTTGCCGCTGTATATGTACAGTATACGGTCGGCGAGTGGTTAACAAATAATGGCACTGTAAGCGCGACTAGCCATTTGCTTGCATTTTTCTCATGTTCCCGGAACATGTGTGGAAACACGTATTTTTATCTGGTGCTCCTGCCAGTAAGTCTGTTGCTTTTCAACGGAACAAACTGTCCTGCAGATATAGCAGTTAGAAGGTTTGGGACAAACCATATACCACTGACAGGGGATGCTTACAATAGTCATATTTTATTTAATTATTTATTTATATAAACCCTTTATCCCAAAAGGAAAAAAAAAAAAAAAACATTTAGCTGTAACTGCTTAGAAAGTATTATCTGGAGTTTGGCTTCAATTTGTTAGTGTGCCTAAATCTGCTAATACATCTAACACTCCCCTCCCCGTAGACGGAGGATGTTGCTGTCTGTCATGCCCCCTGTACTCCTTCATCCAGAGTGGGGCACTCTAATACAAGAGGTGTGTTACCGGCCAGATCACCAGGTGAAAACAGAGGGGAAAAAAAAAAGAAAAAAAAACAAATGCAGCTACTACATCTAACGATTGGGAAGCTGCAAAATATGACATTTTTGGTTTGAGGCTGAATACCATTTCACTACCAAACTTTGGGAAACGTAAAAGTCCCCTCTTGCAGTGGGGCTGCATTGACACTGCATGGGTTCAATTTTCGCTCCCATCCAGGAGCTGTAAAAAGCAGTTTTAGTTACCTGATCCACCCCCCCAGCAGACAACGCTCCCCTATGCAATACCAGTGGAAGGTTCCTTAGCGTCCTCACGTTTCATGCAGCAATATTGTCCCTGCATCAGTCTTGATGATGTCAGAGGACCTTAGACTGGCAGAGTGCAATGGAGAAGAGGCTGCAGGGACCAGTCTAACAGCAGGGGGGAGCCGGCGGGAGCAGAGGATCAGGTAAGTAAACTTTCTGTACCCAATTGTGTAAGAGGGGCTTTGTGGTTGGCTAGATTTGGCACTACGCACAAATCCCTATACCCACTCCCGTCCTGCTAGAACACTGCTCCTCCTGCTGAGGCCAAACCCATATCGTGCCCCACTCTGTGCCAGAGGCCTCTACACAACATTCTTGGCCGTTGACCTTTATATCCCAGGGATGTTATGTCCACACATATGAGTAGAATTGCTGCACTTTACTGAATTCAGGGAATGGCATAACAGTCACATCACGTTGACATACATTTCGGAATCACTTGACAATACATAGTCAATCACATTTAGTGGACAGTCCGCAGTAGTCACATTAAAAGCATATGCAGCACTCGAGCAGCCATCCCCTTGAAGAGTCTCTCCTTCCACCTGGGGTATTTAGTAATCATAGGACTGTGCTCTCTGTCGTCACCTCTTCTAGGACCCTCCAGGAGAATACCCTCAATCAGGAAACTCTTTGCCTAGCCTAAAAGTTCTTTTGCAATCTGCCCAAGCCCCCTCCTCCATAAGGGTCAGAAAGCCAACAGCCGACTCTCCTGGGTGCAGGAATACTCCTCCCTAACCTCCTTCCCTGGACAGGGCATCCACATGCTGGTTATATCTGTGCTAGTGTGGGGTACTTGGCTTCCATGCCCCAAGTGCACTAGGGCTCCTCCCAATCCGGCTTATACTTTGGCACTGACTCACCCATGACATCATTGTTGAAGGGACGTTAAAAGGGACCTAGCACCTGATGACACTGTCTGCGGTAATCAGACGCTATTGTGGCACAGAGCCATCCAGTGGCAAACTAGCTAACTGCACCTGCCTACAGTCTCCTATACAGAATCAAGTAGATAACCCTAGTAGCGCAGGTGACACTAACTGATATCCTTGTTCTCCAAAAATAATCCATACACATCCATTACTTAATGACCTTGTAATCTATTTTTCATGAAATTGTTTCTTACTGTATTTATCTGAATCTTTGCAATGTTCTCTCAGGCGAGCGAGAGAAGTTGGCTACATTCCTACTTCCAGTGGGACCATGCAGAATGAAATAGCCTCCCTCTAATGCCGTGCACACACCATCGGTTTTCTCGTCGGAAAAAGATATGATGGCTTTTCCAATGGGATTTGGCTCAAGTTTGCCTTGCATACACACGGTCACACAAAAGTTCTCTGAACTTACGACCATCAAGAACGCGGTGACATACAACACTACGACGAGTTGAGAAAATGACGTTCAATGCTTCCAAGCATGCGTTGAATTGTTTCCGAGCATGCGTAGGGATTTTGCGCGGCGGAATTGCGACAGATGATCGCATTTTCGGATAGGAACTTTTCCCGACCAAAAAATCGAGAGCATGCTCTCAATCTTTTGCTGGCTGGAATTCTGCCAACAAAAGACCCATGGAGCATACACACGGTCGCATTTTCTGACGAAAAAATCTCATCGGCCGATCGGTTTTGCGGGCTGAAATTCCGACCGTGTGTACGCGGCATAACAGTAATTTGGATCACAGCATTTGGAGGAGGGGTTGCCAATGCATACTTGGACAGGATTTCTTTTAAACCAGAGGTTCGTGTCACTTTAAGGAGCATATTTATAAAACAGTGAATGTAACTTTCAGTCAATCCCTTTCATTTAAAACACATGCACCTGCAAGATTCGCCTGCAGTGAATTTCCCATTCACTGCTTTTTAAATTTGCCCCAAAGCCTTCAAAATAGAATTCAACCAATTTTTTTTTAAACTGCTGACAGGTAGGGTTTTTTCTTAGTTTTTTTGACAGAAAAGACCACATTTGGGCTCTTCTGTTATAAATGCCTCCCTTTGCCTGTCAGCTGTAATGTACAGTAAGCTGCTCATGCGCAGGTCAGAGTACATTTATGGCACTGCTCTGTGCCATGATGAAGTTATTTCCATGTGCATGTGCAGGACTGACATCGCTGAGGCCTGGAAATTCAAGTGGCCGAACAGAGCGGACCCAGAACAGGGAATTTCCTGGGACCAGCTGGAGTGCTGACAGCTCAGTGCTGGAGGGCTTCGTTTGATAGGTGGTTCTGCCATAATGTGCTAATATGCTGTACATACTGCTATAATGTGCTAATATGCTGTACATACTGCTATAATGTGCTAATATGCTGTACATACTAGCAAATTATGGCATAATTCTCTTGGGGGCCCATTAAAAAAAAAAGAAGCTGAGCGTAATTCTGCTTTAAATTATTGGTTGCAGATTTGAATTTGTTATTTTGAAAAGCCAGTATAAGGGAAAAAAGTAATGAAAACTTGTGGGTTTATCAAAGCAATTTTAGGATTGTTGTCACGTTCAGGGGCCAGGCTCCGAGACCAGTAGCTATAGCAGTAGAGGGACTCCCACTGACCAGCAGGATAGGTATACAAGCAGCTCACCCTGGCTGATGACGTGGGTTCACCCGTGCGTGGCGTCCAAGCACTAACCGGTAGCTCCTGATGGAGGAGATGGGTTTTGCTATGTGTTAGTAGCTGGTTAAGGTCTTCGGGATTGCCCCACCAGGAGTTGAGCAAGCCAAGGTCCAGTAGCAGATATAGCAGGTAGAGATAAAGCAGAAGCATAGTTAGTAAACAAGCCAAAGGGCAGTAATGAATGGTTGCAGGATGGGATTGAGCGGAAGCGTAGTCGAGAAATTAGCCAAAGGTCAGTAACAAATGGTAGTGAAAATACAGACAACAGCAGGCGTGACAAGAGTGAGATACTGGAGCGAGCGCAATAACAGGACATGCAAGGGCATGGCTTAAACAGGAAGTTCATGGGAGGAGCAAGGAGTTCAAGGTTCACCAGAAACAGGGCACAAGACAGGATTGTCTAAAGAATCAGACAGGGAGCTGTCCAACATCTCAGGTGGCTCAGCAAGAAGAGCTACCGCTGGACGCAAGAGAGGTCATGGGTTCAAATCCTGACAGTTACCTATCCTTCGTGTCTCTCTTTCTCATTATGGAAACTTGGGAGGTATGTAAGATATAAAATAGCACTCGATTCCAGGATAGCTGTATTGGGCACAGAGTAAAAGCTACATGAATGCTTATGCTTTTGAGCTCAAACAGGGCCTAAATCGTAGTTGGGAGGTATGTACATACCTGTATGATCTGATGTTTTATCAGCTATCTCAAGTGTCTTTTCCACAGTTCAGGTTATTTCTGAGTTCTACCTGCTGCTAGGTCATGAGTTGCGAGCTGGCTTCACCTATATATATATATATATATATATATATATATATATATATATATATATATATATATATATATATATATACATATATAATACTCTTGTGAGCTCTGATCTCTCTGTTCTTCTTACCTCCATAAATATCCGTCTTTTAAATGTATAGAGTTGAATAAGTAATTGTATGGTTTGAAGTGACTCTAGAATGGATAGTTTGGGAGTGAAGCACTCTATAAAAGTAGATACATGTGTAACCTGTATGGCAGGCTGAGAGTTCAGTCTTCTCTTGTTTTTTCAGAACTAACAGCGCCACCATTTCACTATTGGTGACAACCATTTCCAGGTGTGTCCCCGGCAGTGATGTAAAGGCCACAGATGGAAGCTCATACGGGGAAGACACCTGGTTCCAAGTGTATCAGAAAAGCTTTAGCTTCACCGCCTTCCAAGCCACACACCTCTAATGCGTTTTACCCGCTCATGAGCTTAGTTGTAGGTGTCGTACCCCTACGATTTAACCCAAGAGCAGGTGAAATGCATTAGAGGGGAATAGCTTTGAAGGAGGAGAAGCTAAAGCCTTTCTGATGCACTTGGAACCAGGCGCCTTCTCGGTGTGTTTCTATTTTTTTTTCATAGTTGGCTATCGGGCAAGACAGGCCCTTGTGAAGTCAGCACCCGACAGTGTTGGAATCATCGGGTTGAACATGGTGTGGCTTTGAGCGGTGCTCTTTACCTGATTGGGAGTATAGCAGGGTGCACACTATCTGACACACGTGGAAACGTCGTCTAACGGCAGCTCCAGTAGTAGAGCACCCCTTTACTTTTATGCACAGGTGCAAGATCCTTTAACTTTTATTCCCACAATCCACTGGGCTCCCATAGGCCCCTGAGATTATGCTACTCGCGGCCTACCACGCTGTTTACCACATTCCAACCCGGATGAGAGGGGCCTAGCACTGCTTGCTGTCTGTCAAACATCCATCCAACACCACTTCGGTCACCTGCCAACCTGTGTTCTGAGCGTTGCATCGGGAGATTGATACGGCGGGTCCGCTGCACACGTGTCGCTACAGGAACTGCTGTCCAGAGGGCATTAAATCGGCCTGGTCGTTGGTGAGAGGGCAAACGCCCACCTTTATAATACCTTTTCTCACGGTTTCAATGAGACACTTTGCACAGACATCTTTACCTCGGGAATACTTTACTGAATCTATCTTGAACATCTAGACACCTTTAGCTTCTACCATTTCAAGAAACCTTAATGCTTGCCATTACACCTTATTGGATACAATTAATGAGCTCCTACTCCCGGTGAAGACCATCAGATCTGCAACAGGGACATTGCTGGCAATATTGCTACAATTTTGCTACAAGGGTCCTTATATCATTGCCATTAAGTCTGACCTCTCATTAGGGTTAAGGGTTTATAGGTTTCCCCTTTAGAAACTTGTCAGTATAACCATTTAACTTTGTTTATCCTATTAGGTGCAAGCAGAAACTCCACTGTACATGTATATATAATAGAGTGTTTTACCTGCAAACATCTTGGCTTGTGTTATTTGGAGGAATTACTTTGTTGAGTTGGCGCTGTTGCCTAAAACTCAGCAGATCTATTACCTCCTCTTTGTGACAAAATTTTCTTTAAACTGTCCTAGTAAACATTATCAGAACATAAATGCACAGAGTTGTCTGACTTATTGCTTTAAAGTGGTGCAAAGATGTCTGAACCCAGAGTGTCAGGTGGGTTGGAATGTCCCTCAGGTCATGGCAGTGCAGATGAGCAGGTAAATCCAAGCAGTCCCTTAGGGGGCCCTGCTACATTATTAAAAAAGCAACTCTTACATGTAAAAAACGCTTTGTACTGTGTTAATACAGTCACTTCCTAGTCTCTTGCATTACTTCGGGTCCAGGATGTCCTACGTGTTACATCACAGTACGTGACTCTAACAACGATCTTCTTTTATTTGCCCCCTTTTTGTCTGTTACCTATTCCATTGAAAGCATTCTGTTATTCGTGTTTAATAAGTGCAGAAATATACCTATTGACTTTGGACTACAGCTCAATCAGCCTTTATGTTTTGTAGAATAGACTAGGGGTGGGTCTGAGTAGTATAGTGTAGCACCCCTTAGTATGTGCTACTAGTGTGAGTGTAGGAAAAACATATTCTGGCCAGGAATAACCTACAGGGAAGTCACTAAATTGGTCAGGGTTACTAAAGGCCAGCTCTCTGGTGCCTGCCCCTTGTGTCTGGAAGGTTGGAGAACCTTCTAGAATTAGAGGGCGAGGTTAGGAGGAGCTGTAATAAATATTTATGGATCCCCAGCCAATCCCCAGCGGTAGGCTGGCAGGGCACTGGGACAACCCCATAAATAGACATGGGCCATGCCAGCAGAGAGAGTCGGGTGGAAGATGGAGTGCTGAGGAGAGGCTGTTGGCGGTCCTTGAGGAAACCCCTGCCAGGGATGGATGATATTTTGCTCAGGAAGGCTGGCCTGGAAGGATCCTGACACAGGAGGTGGTGGAAGGATTCATGCCGGGGAGGCAGCAGGTAGGAGAAAGGAGAGACAGTGAGTAGCTCAGCACAGAGCAGGGACAGACAAGGGAAGAGGCTGCCATCTGCAGCAGGCCTCAATTGAAGACCCCACAGTGCCAAGTCTTCATCTAACCTTGCCCTGGGAGGTCTCCATGTGTGTGTGCCAGTTGGGCAGGACTGGGAGGAAGATCAGCCAGGCGTGGCTGGTGGCAGCCAGGTGGGTTAGCATTTTTCTGCAAGATAGTGGAGCTGGAGTGGCCACAAGGAAGCAAAAGGAGAAATGTCATGCTGTTTGCTCATTGCACTACTTTGTCAAGGGCCTGAGAGTCCCTGCCTGTAATGGCCTTTGCTGAACTAACTGTAGAGACAGTTAGTTTAAATGGCGGAATTACCAGGATCGCAACAGATGCACTTGTGACTGGGCCCTGGCATTCCGCCAGTATGGGGGGCAGTGTTGCCAACCTACCAGATTGAAATGTACTGGCACGACACCCCAAATTTCCTGGCACAGCCAAGTTTTTACTGGCATTTCCACGTTACAAAATTACAGTTTTACGTGCAAATTTTAGTATTTAGGCTACAAACAAGTACAATATGAAATTAGCAATGTGATTTAGGTAGATATTAGGGCAAAAAACATATTTCTTATTTTATTTTCAATATAGTAAGTAAGTAGTACAGGGACAGGACTCAGGAGGGCAGGAAATTAGAATAGGAAGGCACACACACATGAAGTTGATTCTCACATTGACACTGACAGAAGTGTGCAGCGGCACAGATGATGCTGACTTCTCACTGGCACGACATGCCCCCTCCTGAGTCACAGTGACAGTCTCTCTCCAAGCCAGGTGGTCCCTTCAGGCCACTCCAGTCTAAACAGCACTGACAGTCCCGCTCCCAACCTGCCTTACTTCTGTACTGCAGACCTACACAGGAGGCTCTGGCCGCTCTACTTGTATCCCTTGCACCATGACATCACACGCCACACTCGGGCACTGCCTCCACCAGAGCTACCCAAACGCCTTGTAGCAGGCACTTGGATGGTCTCAGCCAGCTCTGGACCTTGCCGAACATCACAGCCATATTTTTTACTGGCAACTTTTTCCTTTTACTGGCATTTACTGGCAGGAGAAAATTGACAGTTTTTTTACTGGCTGCCAGTAAAAATACTGACGGTTTGCAACACTGGCGGGGGGACCCCAAGACCCCGCACCTTCCCCTGTACCTCCGGCTGGCATCTAACTACAGGGAAGGGGGCAGGAGGGGGCGATCGGCAGCTCTGTGATGTCCGCGGGATGTCCCTCTAGCCAGCACAGTTCCCTTCCCGAGTGTCAGTGTATACAATAGAGAGGGGACGGGCCTCTGACCCGAGCAGGCATCAGATTCAGTGCACAAGTTTGTCCCTCTGCTTGTACACTCTGAGTCTTGCCGATAGATGCTCGAGTCAGAGGCCCCTCCCCTCTCTATTGTATACACTGACACTCGGGAAGTGAACTGTGCTGGCTGAAGGGACATCCCGCGGACATCACAAGGAAGCATGCTACTGCTTGCATTTGGGCTTCTCATGTAAGGTAAGCACGACACTGGCCCCCACCTGTAACAATGGCCCCCACCTGTCTCCTGTGACACTGGCCCCCACCTGTAACACTGGCCCCCCACCTGTCCCCTGTGACACTGGTCCCCCACCTGTCTCCTGTGACAGTGGCCCCCCACCTGTGACACTGACCCCCCACCTGTCTCCTGTGTCACTGGCCCCCCACCTGTCACCTGTGACACTGGCCCCCCACTTGTGACACTGGCCCCCCACCTGTTTCCTGGGACACTGGCCCCCCACCTGTCACACTGGTCCCCACCTGTGACACTGGCCCCCCACCTGTCTCCTGTGACACTGGCCCCCACCTGTCTCCTGTGACACTGGCCCCCCACCTGTCACACTGGCCCCCCACCTGTCTCCTGTGACACTGGCCCCCCACCTGTCACACTGGCCCCCCCACCTGTCTCCTGTGACACTGGCCCCCCACCTGTCACACTGGCCCCCCACCTGTCTTCTGTGACACTGGCCCCCCACCTGTCACACTGGCCCCCCACCTGTCTCCTGTGACACTGGCCCCCCACCTGTCACACTGGCCCCCCACCTGTCTCCTGTGACACTGCCCCCCCACCTGCCACCTGTGACACTGGCCCCCCACCTGTCACACTGGCCCCCACCTGTCACACTGGCATACCTCCCAACATATTGAGATCGGAATGAGGGACACCTACTTGAAAACGTATGTAGGAATAGGACACGCCCCTTGCCACACCCCCTTAAAAGAGAATTAACAAAAATGAGGTTAATTAAATCCACAAGGGCTTTTTTCTACCACTACTATTCCTTTATATTGGCTTTTAAAGTTTACAAATGCAGCAATTTAGAAATTGGAAGAAAGCTTTAGTACTGGGAAACACTTTTTGAAAGATAAAAAGTGCATTTTAATATACAACTATATGGATCAGACCAAAATGAGGGACAAATGAGGAGGAAAGAGGGACATTGCTTCAAATCAGGGACAGTCCCTCGAAATCATGGACAGTTGGGAGCTATGCACTGGCCCCCCACCTGTCACCTGTGACACTGCCTCCCCACCTGTCACACTGCCCCCCCCACCTGTCACACTGCCCCCCACCTATCACCTGTCACACTGCCCCCCCCCCCCCCATCTGCCACATAGCCCCTCTTTTATCACACTGCCCACGTCATACTATTTCCCCATCATACTGCCCCCACCTGTCTCACTGTCCCCTGTCACACTGCCCCCTTGGCACAATACCCTCCTGTCATAATGCCCCCCTCCTGTAACACTTCCCCTCCATTATTCTGCCTCCTTGTCACACTGCCGCCTTCTGTCATATTTACCCCCCTCCTGTCACACTACCCCCCTCTTGTTACAAAGCCCTCCTCCTTTCACAGTGCTCCCTCATTACACTGCCCCCCTCTTGTCATACTTCCCAGGTATCCTTTTCCTGTCACATTGCCCCACACTTGTTACAATATCCCCCTGTCATACTGCCCCCTCCTGTCACACTGCCCCCATCGTACTGCCCCTTCTTGTCGCACTGCCCCCCTTCTTTCACAGTGCCCCCTCTCATCACACTCCCCCCTCCGGTCACACTTTCCAGATACCCTTCTTTGGTCACACTGCCCCCCTCCTGTCAAAATACCCCGTCATACTGCCCACGTCACACTGCCCTCATCCTTTCACAATACCCCCCCATCATACTACAGGTCAGGGGCCCTTAATGCTTTCTTGCACTGGGGCCCTGAATGTTATAGTTACGCCTCTGGTTAGTTTCCTGAAGAGTGAGCAGCTGGTGCTGTACTGGAAAACCAAGTTTGTGCAGGTGGAAGGAAAAATGGACTTTTTGTAAACAGGGAGAAACTGCGCCTTTGTGAATAGTTTTGAACATTTTTTTCAAGTTGGACATCCAATTATTCCCTATCCCATCCAGGTTATCAACCCCTAATAAAACATCAAAAACAAGCCAAGGGCTGATTTCTGTGTCTTTGTGAATGAAGGAAGTGCTAAGTGATTGGCTGTGCAGCAGTGGGGACCCGGGACATTAGTGACTCCTATGGGGGTAGTGCTACAATAGCAAAAGACAACTGGGTGGGCTGACAACTTTCTATTTATGAAAATGCTGCTTTGTCAGTCCAGGAGAGAACTTCAGCCCAGGCACATCAACAGGTATGTGTATGGTCTTTAAAATAACTAAAGTCAAAATGTTTCTTTAGCTTTGGCTATAATATAGGGCAGGGGTCTCCAAACTTTTTCAACAAGGGTCAGTTTACTGTCCATCAGGCTTTAGGGGGGCCGGACTGTGGTCAGTGTGAGTAGAAAATGTCCTAGTATCACTGGGAGTAAACACTGCCCCATCATTGGTTTTAACATTTGGAATAGTGCCCCATTGTTGGTTTTAGCAGAAGGAACAGTGCCCCATGGTTGGTATCATAGGGAGGAATAGTGCCCCATGGTTGGTATCAATGGAAGGAATAGTGCCCCATGGTTGGTATCAATGGGAGTGTAGCAAGGTCCCAGGCCTCCTTCGATCTAATGAGAACCTCCAGGGCCAGAGGCAGCCGCCATCCTTCTGTGTATAGTGGGTTGTGAGGCATGGTGGGTGCAAGATGATTAAAGTCATTGGGCGACAGACACTTCTTGAATGCAAAAGAGAGTTTATTTCTCTTAACAAACTTTTGGGTGAAAGAGGGTTAGGGCATGCAGGGAAAGGCATCATATAAGCCGCCACATCTGCATGCGCAGGAATGCTGTCTCCTATGGCAACAGTCTTTAACAGTTCCTAACACAAAGCTTAACAGTTCATTTTTATTCCACTACAATCACTCCTTGTAGTTCTTCAGCCCACTGAGCTCCCGGTTTCTCACTAGACCCGCTGATTCACTGTCACTGAATCCCTTGAGCTCCTCCAATCTTCACGGTAGTATCTTCCTCAAGCATCACCCCCGCTTCTCTGCTGGGTTCCTAGCTTGGCACTCAAGATACCGATTCTTCACCGTCCCTGGTTGGTGAGAATACTGCTTCGGGACTTGCTTCAGTTACTCACTGTGGTCCCTGGAAACAAGGTGGTTGGTCCCTTAGTGGCGACAGCTTCCCTTCGACCTCCGACCATGACAGGTTCTCCGGCTGGCAGAACCGTCACTTTTGGTTGGACTCCAAGCCGCAGTCCCAACCCTGAGCTGCTCTCTTGCTTCTGGATAGGCCCTCAGACAGCCTAGCAGCCAGATATGCCGTCCGAGCAGCCTGGGCAATACAACACACATCCACCCAGACAGCCGTCCAGGTGGCACAGAACATACATCACTTGACTCCACTCAAATATATAGGCTCTCCCAGCAGGCCAAGGGATTCAAGAAAACCCCTGCCCATTGGCTGAGATACCCATAACCTGACCTTGCGTTGACCTCCTCATATCTAGTACCACCAAGTACCCAGCCACCTAGTGGTAGAAGAGAAAAGTGCAACAAGGTCAAACTTAGGGAGAAATCAATAGATCTCTAGCAATCAACCAGGATAATTATTCCTGGCAGGTAAATTTGCAAGGAGCAACCCTGCCTAAACTCAAGGAGTGCTACAAGAGAAATAGTGCCTCAACGACAGTGTCAGTGGGAGGAAGAGTGCCCCATTAATGGCAGCGGGAAGAATAGTGCCCCATCATTAGTCTTAGCAGGAGGGATAGTGCCCCATCTATGGGGTCAGTGGGAGGAAGGGTGCCCGATTAATGGTGTCAGTGGGAGGAATGGTGCCTCATCATTGGTGTCAGTTGGAGGAATAGTGTCCAAAGGGCCTTATGGTGGCAAGCAAAGGGCTGTTAGGGAGATTTACCCTGTTACCATTATCTTCCAAAGTGAAAGAAAAAGAAAATCCCACATTTTTGGGTTGTTCCCAGAACAAGAATTAAGGGGGGATCTTCCAATGGGGACACTAGTTCTGATGATCCTAGTGACAACCGGGGATTCCCTTACTTTGGAAGAATTTCATCTCACTTCCTAATTTGGCTATGGGACAGGAGGTAAAGCGAAATCTCCTCAATGGCAAAAAAATAAAATAAAAAATCTGACAGGGGTTATAGCCCTCTCTTACTCTATCCAATATTAAAAAAAAAAAAGTGTTGCCTTTAGTTCTACTTCTTATGGATAACACATAGGGAAATGTACATGTATTGGAGATATTTATTGCATATGGGTTTTTTTTTGGGGGGGGGGGGGGGGGTCCTTACATACACTTTAAGCACTGGTAGAATGGTCTAATGCAGCCTTTTTTAACCAGGGTATCCCCCGGTCCCCAGGGGTGCCTTGGCAAAATGCCTAAAAATTTATCAAAAATTGTATACAAGCCAGCAGGTGGATGAAGCCTGCCTTTAGTTACATAAAGCCACAGGTTTTCATTATGCACCATTACGAGTTTCTAGACACTGGCATCCTAACAACCAATGACATCATCAGTTAATAAGGAGGATGTCTGTCGCTTCCACAGCATCCTTGTTTGACCCTCTTGTGCCCCTCTCCCTCGGCACTGGGGTCACATTAGCTGACTGATGGAGAGAAATTGAGGGAGAAGAGAAACATTGGAATACTAGTCAGTACCAGTGTGCAAAAGTGTATTTGCTTTGGAAGAATAAATCACCTCTAGCGTTGGGTGTCCTACATGTGGATGTTGCTGCATTATGTAAAGCTATTAGAATTGTTTTTTACATTTTAGAATGGGGTGTCTCAAGACTGTCCATAATTTTAAAGGATGCCTTTACTGAAAAAAGGTTGAGAAACACTGGTCTATTGTATGACAGGATGTGGTCTGGTGCACAAACTTCTTAATTACACAGGCCACTAAATATGAAAAAGGGAAGAGGGTTTCCTGGTTTCATGTTTCCTGAATGATAAAACCCTACTTATTGCCCTGCGCGCCATCATAACTGCAAATCTCTTGCCGAATTTAGCTATAAATGACCAGAGTTAGACAGAAGAGGGCACAAAATAGGAAAAATGTATCACAATTTGCAAATATTGAGTCTTAGTACCAGGGGCGGACTGATAACTCATGGGGCCCCCCGGGCAATATGAGATTATGGGGCCCCCAGGCAATCAGAGATTATGGGGCCACACAGTATACACACACACAGTATACAATCACACAGTATACACATACATGTACTCACAGTATACACAGACAAATGTAAAAAAACACAGATTTATACATACTGTCCCTGGTTTTACTGAGGCTGGCAACCCTGATGGGGCCCCCTAGTGGCCCAGGGCCCTCGGGCAGTGCCCGAGTGGCTCAATGGTCAGTCCGCCCCTGCTTAGTACTGCCTTTTCTAACCAGGACTGCATTTAGACCCCATGTGGCATTAGGCAAACCTTCTGCTTTTGTTTTATACAAGATCTGCCACTTGTGTTGTGGAATTACTTAGGCAAAAATACAGCTTGAATGTACTATTGGAGGGGGGCAAAGAGTTTTGCTTTATCTCATTCGTACAGACCACCAAACAAGAGAAAGGAGAGAGGGTTTCAATTTTTTTGAACTGTAGTGAGTCTTCTGACTCCTCTTAAAAGAGAAGTATGGGATCTGTAATTTTTCTTGAATCATACAGTACTTACCTAGGTGGGTGCAGCATAGGTCCCCTGCCAGCTCTAAAACTGAGAACCGAGCGATCAAACACCGCAGATCGCTCGGTTCTCACAGCTCCGTGAGCAGAGAGCTGGTGACTGTCAGTCACCAGTTAGTTAGGGATTAGCTTTCAATGACTGTTTTGGCTACTAGACAAGAAGTGGGACACAGATGACAAGAGACTGACAGGGGGCTATACTGTATCCAAAATGGAAGAAAAAATTCCTTTAATTCTACTTTACTTTACCCACTTCGGCCCTGGAAGGATTTACCCCCTTCCTGACCAGGCCCTTTTTTTGCGATAGGGCACGGTGTTGCTTTAACTGACAATTACGCGCTCATGCGATGTTGTACCCAAATAAAATTGATGCCCTTTTTTTCCACAAATAGAGCTTTCTTTTGGTGGTATTTGATCACCTCTGCAGTTTTTATTTTTTGAGCTATAAACAAAAAAAGAGCGACAATTTTGAAAAAAAAAGCAACATTTTTTACTTTTTGCTATAATAAATATCCAAAAAAAATATAAAAAAAAACTAATTTCTTTCTCAGTTTAGGCCAATATGTATTCTTCTACATATTTTTGGTAAAAAAAAAAATCGCAATAAGTGTATATTGATTGGTTTGCGCAAAAGTTATCGCGTCTACAAAATAGGGGATAGATTTATGGCATTTTTATTAAAAAATGTTTTATTAGTAATGGCGGCGATCTGCGATTTTTATCATGACGGTGACATTGCTGCAGACAGATCAGACATTTTTGACACTATTTTGGGACCATTGACATTTATACATAAATATTATACATTCTGTGCTGGGACCAATCCTGTTTAATTTGTTCATAAACGATCTGGAGGATGGGGTAAACGGTTCAATCTCTGTATTTGCAGACAATACTAAGCTAAGCAGGGCAATAACTTCTCCACAGGATGTGGAAGCCTTTCAAAAAGATCTGAACAAATTAATGGGGTGGGCAACTACATGGCAAATGAGGTAAAATGTAGAAAAATGTAAAATAATGCATTTGGGTGGCAAAAATATAAATGCAATCTATACACTGGGGGGAGAACCTCTGGGGGAATCTAGGATGGAAAAGTACCCGGGGGTTCTAGTAGATGATAGGCTCAGCAATGGCATGCAATGCCAACAAAGCAAATAGAATATTGGCATGCATTAAAAAGGGGGTTCATTCCAGAGATAAAACGGTAATTCTCCCGCTCTACAAGACTCTGGTCTGGCCGCACCTAGAGTATGCTGTCCAGTTCTGGGCACCAGTCCTCAGGAAGGATGTACTGGAAATGGAGCGAGTACAGAGAAGGGCAACAAAGCTAATAAAGGGTCTGGAGGATCTTAGTTATGAGGAAAGGTTGTGAGCTCTGAACTTATTCTCTCTGGAGAAGAGACGCTTGAGAGGGGATATGATTTCAATTTACAAATACTGTACTGGTGACCCCACAATAGGGATAAAACTTTTTTTGCAGAAGGGAGCTTAATAAGACTCGTGGCCACTCATTAAAATTAGAAGAAAAGAGGTTTAACCTTAAACTACGTAGAGGGTTCTGTACTGTAATGCCCCGTACACACGGTCGGACTTTGTTCAGACATTCCGACAACAAAATCCTAGGATTTTTTCCGATGGATGCTGGCTCAAACTTGTTTTGCATACACACGGTCACACAAAGTTGTCGGAAAATCCGATCATTCTGAACGCGGTGACGTAAAACACGTACGTCAGGACTATAAACGGGGCAGTGGCCAATAGCTTTCATCTCTTTATTTATTCTGAGCATGCGTGGCACTTTGTCTGTCGGATTTGTGTACACACGATCGGAATTTCCGACAACGGATTTTGTTGTCGGAAAATTTTATAGCCTGCTCTCAATCTTTGTGTGTCGGAAAATCCGATGGAAAATGTGTGATGGAGCCTACACACGGTCGGAATTTCCGACAACAAGGTCCTATCACACATTTTCCGTCGGAAAATCCGACCGTGTGTACGGGGCATAAGAGCGGCAAGGATGTGGAATTCCCTTCCACAGGCGGTGGTTTCAGCGGGAGCATCGATAGTTTCAAGAAACTATTAGATAAGCACCTGCACAACCGCAATATACAGGGATATACAATGTAATACTGACATAAAATCACACACATGGGTTGGACTTGATGGACTTGTGTCTTTTTTCAACCTCACCTACTATGTAACATTGATCAATGGTATAAAAATGCACTGATTACTGTGTAAATGTCACTGGCAGGGAAGGGGTTAAACACTAGAGGGCGATCAAGGGGTTAACTGTGTTCCCTAAGCGTGTTCTAACTGTAGGGGGGATGTTCACTGGGAGCAGTAGATCCCTGTCTTGTTGCTAGGCAGAATAGGGAAATACCTTGTTAACATAGGTCCTTTCCGCCTCTCCGTGCCATGATCACAGGCCACTGGCAAACATCGAGTCTGTGGAACCCGCGGACACGCTCCCGCTGTGCACCCGCTAGGCGCCGATGACGGAGTGACATACGAGTACATGGTTTTGCACACCCGTGCCACTTTGCCGACGTATATCGGCGTGAGCCGGTCAGCAAGTGGTTAATCCGCTGATCGTCGCCATTACTAGTATAAAAAAAAAAATCCCGTAGTTTGTAGACGCGATAACTTTTGTGCAAACCAATCAATATACGTTATTTTTTTTTTTTTTTTTTCCTCCTCGTCCTATTTCGTCAATTGTTTTTCCTGTGTTTACACTATCAGCCCAGCGTGCTCCTCCGAGTAGAAAAATTCACGCCAATAGTACCATTTCTTAAGAAATTTTTCACTGTTTCCTTTGTCTGTTGCTATCAGGTCTTCCATTTCGTAAATGTCGGCAATTTTCTTTAGCCACATCGCGACTGTCGGGGGTTCCGTTTGCTTCCAGAGCAATGGGATACAACTTTTTGCTGCAGTGCTCAACAGGGGCAAAATCGACTTCCTGTAAGCTTTGCTCGGGATGTCATGGTGATGCAGTAAAAAGAATTCTGGGCTCCTGGGTAGCTCCCTGTCCGTGAACTTTTGAACAATTCTATGTACCTCGGACCAAAAGGATGATAAGTGTTTGCAAGACCAGAAAATGTGGAGAAGGGTGCCCACCTCCTCTCCGCACCTCCAGCAGAGATCCGAGCTCTGGGGGAACATCCGGTGCAGCCCAACTGGTGTGTGATACCATTGAGACAGTATTTTAAATCCCGCTTCTTGCTGGTTCGAGCAAATTGAGGTTTTAAAAGTGAAAAGAAGCACTCTCTCCACTTGCTTCTCGGTAAGCTGTATGCCCAGGTCCCGTTCCCATCTGATTATGTAAGGGGGCTTATAGCCTGTGGGAGTTGCGATCAAGAGTTGGTATGTGAGCGAGATGGTGTGTCGCATTGGTTCTTGGTCTAGACTTATCTGCTCGAATGGTGTCAGGGGTCTCAGATACGGTCTCGGTGGAATTTGTGCTTTAATAAAGTGAGCTAATTGTATTTTTTGCCAGAAGGAAAGGCAGGCTAAAAGCGGGTCTTCCATAATAGCTTTCCTGGTCAACCACTGTCCATTCAGTATGAAGTGTCGGAGTTGGCTCCTGTCACTGCCTTTCAGCTCCTGAAAACTGTCGTCTTGACACCCCGGCCTAAAGTCCGGGTTCCCTATTACCGGGGTAAGTGGGGAGGGGGCCGGTGCAATCAGGTATTCTCGATTAGTCTTCTGAGTAATACGCCAAGTCTCTCCTATCGTAGGATGATTAGCTACTTGAGCTGGTATGCTTTTCTGACACCAGGGTAACCCCTTTAACTCTAACCCCGAGAGAATTTGCTCTATTTGAATCCATTGTTTAAGTTTTTCGTGTTTGCACCAATCCAGAATTCTCGACCAGTGGCACGCGGCGTGGTACAAACTCACATCCGGTAGGCCAATGCCTCCTGATGTTTTAGGTAGTCTTAGAATGGCCTGTGCCAACCTTGGACGTTTCTGGGCCCAAATGAACCTACCTATAGTACGGTTTACAGTACGTAAGAAGGCATTTGGAACCTTGATGGGAAGGGTCTGGAGGTGATATAATAAACGTGGCATGATGTTCATTTTTATTATGCTACACCTACCAAACCAGGAGAACATGCCTGATTGCCATTTCAGAAGATCCTTTTTAATGTCTGATAGTAGTGGGGGAAAATTAATTGCGAACGTGTCTTCCACCTTACTCGGTAGGCGGATGCCTAAATATGTAATGTATGACCCCGCCCACTTAAAGGGGAAGTTTAGTTTTAGAAGGTTAAACAAGGAGTCTGACAAGGAAATATTTAATGCTTCCGACTTTTGGATGTTAACTTTGAAAGCCGATAAGGTGCCATAGGTCCGTAACTCTGACATTAAGTTAGGTATAGAGACCAAGGGGTTCGTTATGAAGAAAAGTAAGTCATCGGCAAAAGCTGCCGTTTTAGGGGCTAGGGATTCACTTAGACGAACTCCCGATATATTAGGATTATCTCTAACTGTACGGAGGAAGGGTTCTAGGGATAATATAAAAATTAGTGGGGACAGGGGGCACCCCTGTCTTGTCCCATTGGAGATAGCAAAGGGGGCAGAAAGCTGGCCATTAACTTTCACTTTTGCTGTGGGCTTGGAGAAGATGGCGTGTATCCAATTCATCATCCGAGTCCCCAAACCTATCTGGCGTAGTGTCTCAAATATAAAGGGCCAATTCACTCTATCGAACGCCTTTTCAGCGTCGGTAGAGAGAAGTAGCAACGGGATTTTCCGTATTCTAGCTGCGTGAATCAGATTGATCGCCTTTGTGGTGTTATCCCTCACCTCTCTAGAGGGTACGAAACCTACCTGGTCCAAATGGACCAGCGAAGGGATTAAGTCTGACATCCTAATGGAGAGTACTTTAGTGAAAATCTTTAGATCGATGTTAAGGAGTGAAATTGGTCTATAGTTTTGACATAATAAAGGGTCCTTGCCCTCCTTGGGGATTACTGAGATGAAGGCCCGTAGGGTATCCTCCGGGGGAAGTGCCCCCTCCCCGGCGTCATTGTAAACCGCTAGAAAGTGCGGTGTCAGAATGTTGCTAAAAGTCTTAAAATACGTTAGCGTGTATCCATCAGGGCCTGGGGCCTTACCCGTTTGCATACGTGCTATGGCCTTCAATACCTCTTCTCCCGTCAACGGCTCCTCCAAGGTCTGTAAGACCTCATCAGGTAACCGAGAAAGGCCGGATTTCTGAATATAAGCCCTTATTGCCTCCCGTTCACGGGATTTCTCGAATCCCGAGGAGGGGCGTGCAATATTGTATAATGCGGTGTAGTAGTTACGAAACTGTTCCAATATTCCCTCTGTGGTGTGTACTTTGGAACCATCATCTGCCTTCAGTTCTGGGATAAAAGCTTGTACCCGCTGGGTTTTCAGGGCCCTCGCTAACAGCCTGCCACACTTGTTACTGTGTTCATAAAAAGTGCGTTTACACTTTGCTAAGACTGCCTTAGCCCTATCTAATGCCAGGGATCTCAATTGACCCCTAAGGGACGTCTGCGTAGCTCGTGATTGTTTGTGAGTAGATTCCACACTCCTGATTTTCCCCAATAGGTCGAGAGTTTGCTGAGCTCTCGCCTTTTTGAGACGGGTACCTATTTTTATCAAGATCCCTCTAATGGTGCATTTGTGGGCTTCCCACACCAGCAAGGGGGCGCATTCCCCTTCTGAATTTGTTGAGAAAAAATTCCTCATTTCTTTCGCCACTTCCTCTATCACCTCCGGTGACTGGATCAGTGTGTCATTGAGCTTCCACTGCCATTGCTTGGGTCTAAGGGGTAGTAAATCTATGTCTACAAACACCGGGGCGTGATCCGAAAAGGTGATTGAACCTATGGATGCGGATCGCACTTTGGATAGAAGAGATTGGGGTAACAGGAACATGTCGATTCTGGTATATGAATCGTGAGGATTTGAGTAAAAGGTAAAGTCCTTCTGGGTCGGATGCAGTATCCTCCAGACATCTACCAGGTGAAAAGCATAGAAGTTCTTTTTCAGGCGTTTGAGTGCTGCATATGAGAGTTGGGAAGATTGCCTAGAGGTGTCTAATAAAGGGTCCATGGCAAAATTAAGGTCTCCCCCCAAGATCACCTCACCTTCAGCGAAGTCAAATAATTTGGTCAAAATGGGTTCCAAGAATTCTACCTGGCCCGTGTTGGGGAGATACAGGTTCACCAGGGTTACCAGGGAGCCACCCAAAACCCCTTTCACAAACAGAGCCCGGCCCTCCTCATCATTCCAAGCATCGTGGAACGTCCACGGCACTGTGGAACGTATCAACATGCTGACTCCCCTGGACTTGGAGTCAACGGAACACCCGTGATAGACAATCGGGAAATAACGGTCATTTAATTTCGGGATACTATTGGCACGAAAATGAGTTTCTTGGAGGAAGCATATGTGGGCTTTCGCATGACGTATGTTAGATAACACCACGGATCTTTTCTCGGGGGTGTTAAGCCCCTTTGTGTTTATGGACATCAACTTAATGGACTCCATTATACTTATTCAACCGACTAGGTCAGGGCGAGGACCAGGGCGGACCGGAAGGGCAAGTAGGGAGGGAGAGAGAGAAAAAAAAAAAAAAAGGGGGGGGGGGTTGGGGCAGGCGGGATAGACAAGGGAGGAAGTAGGGAAGAAGAGAAAGTGTTAGTGGAAGATGAAGGAAGAAAAAGCAGAAAGAAAAATGGACGAGTTACTTAGTTGTCAGTGAACTCGGGTAACTAATGCGCTCTAAGCGCAGAAGAGACTTAGTCTCAAATACACCCGTGGAACTACCTAACAGGGCTCCAGAGGGGTGTCAACCTATGTGGGGTTGTGGCTGCACTAGACGGGACCGAGAGCTCCCTCCCCAGACCCACCACCAAGATATCATATTGTAAGAACACACTAGAAATATCAAACAAGCATTAAGGCAGCAAATACGATGAACAATTTAACTTATATAACAGGGCTAACTGTGTCCAAGAAGTGCCCGCTCCTGACGGGATCCACCCCCCCCGACCCTCCTCCCCTCCACTGCACGGATACATAGCACCCTGTTGTTCTCTAAAAACGTCCCTAGTAGCTATCTCGAGGGCGCGTGTGCAACATCATACGCCTTACTTACATATAACTACTCATGCTAGGACATACATTTAAACAATTGGCTTAGCTCAAAGTATGATTTAACCTCAGGGGCTCAGAATCCTAACCAACAAAGCCCGCTTAACCAGCAAGGACCGAGACCCCCGCTCCGAAGGCGGAGTGTCCTCTCCCTGTGCGTCAGTGGGGGTCACGATCCTGACCCAGTCATTTTTGGGCTCCACGTGACCCTCCCCCGTTGCCCAGGAGGCAATAAGCCGAGATAGACCATCGTTCTTCGGGTCCCTTATTGCCACTCCCCCGTAGCTGGTCAGCCTCCTCCATGACTCCCTCCCACCCCCTCCCCGCCACCACTCACAACCACGCTTTAAATCCAATCATGTACTGCAACCTATATCCTGTAACATATACCGAGCTGCATCTACATAAATACCTGGGAGAAAAGAAAACCTTGGCGCCTGAAATAAAACACAGAGGGGTTGTGCTTAGTTAAATAAAGGTCCTGAAAAGTATACCCGCAGTGTGCAATGTTGATGACCAATTATTTCTCTGTATGCTTTCGGTCAAAGTGACTCATATCTTAGCAAGCGTCAGGTTGATCTTCTCTGGCCTCGTTTTCACCATGCCTGGCAGTGTTTTCACCTGCATGACCTCTCGCAAAGTCTCGCATAGTCTCCAGCCTCAAACGTTACGGGACGCGAGAAGCCATACACACAATCCGCAAAACATGGACATGCCGCTGGGAGGGGGGCCAAGAGGGCATAGCAAACCGGTAGAGGGAGTCACTCGGAGAGCATCAAACAGATCTCAGCAACGAGAGAAAAAACAAAAGTATAAAAAAACAGTAAAAGAAAAAAAGAGGGGGGGGAGCGGGAGAGACGCCTCATCGAACAAAACCATACACTTCAGGCTTGTTAATAAAGACTCAGATCCATGCAGCCAAGAGGGTCGACATCCTGTCACTTACTTGAGGATAGTAAGGGGTCTCAGGGTTCCAGGTCACCCCTTCCCAGGGGAGTGGGTTCCCTCTGACGACGTCTTGCAGAACGGCGTGGAAGCCCCCCCTGGACACTCTGGGAAGCAGGCCGAGGATCGTTTTTTGGCAGAGGCCCCAGCCAATTCCTCAGCGGGATCGGCTCCATATTGAGGAAAGTAAAGAGCTCGGGAAGCTCTGAATGGCGCCGGAGGGTGAAATAATCTGCGCCTTTTCGGATGGTCAGTTGCACCGGGAAACCCCACCGATATGTTAGCTCTGCTCTGTTTAATCTCTCCAGCAGGGGTTTGAGCATAGATCTTCTCCACAGTGTGGCTCTGGAGATATCCGGGAAAATAGCTATTTGCGCTCCATCAAAGTCCACCGATCCTTTGAGGCGTGCCGCCCGCATAATCTGCTCCTTGTGGCTATAACGATGTAGGCGGCACAACACGTCGCGTGGTCTGTCCGCATCCGCCAGTCTAGGACCGAGCGCCCTGTGAACTCTATCGAATTCCAGGGACGCTGGTAAGTCTCCATCAAGTATGGTGTGTATGATAGCTCTCACGGTTGCTAACAGGTCCTCCTGACCGGTGGCTTCTGGGATCCCTCGGAACCTTAGATTCTGCCTGCGGCTACGGTTCTCCAAGTCTTCGGCGTGCAATTGTACTTCTGCCAGTTGTTCTTGGTGTCTCTGCTGGGCTTTCTCCAGCTGTGTCACACGTAGCTCTAGCGAGCCCACCGAAGCCTCTTCTCTTGTTAGTCTGTCATCAATCACTTGTACCTCCGTACGGATCTCCTGTAGATCTCTGCGGTGCTGCTCCTCCATTCTCATCACCAGCACCTCCATGTCCGCCTTGGTGGGGAGGGCCTCCATGTCTGCTTTGGTCGGGAGTGCCTTCAGCAGGGCTCGTATGTCCGAGTCGTCTCCGGAGCTCCGTGCAGAGGGGCTGATTCCCATCTGACTGCCCATGGACGGGTTTAATAAGGCTGGGATCCCTGTCAGGGGCTGCGGGCTTGCCTGCTGAGGGGAAGCCATTCCGCCTGTGGAGGAAGATGGACGGGTCCCGCCACGCGTTGAAACCGTGTAGGCCTCCGGGCTTTCTTTAAGCTTTTCTCTGAGAAAACGGTCTATCTGTGAAGCCGGATTTGTTCTGGAAGATCCCCTGTGCTTGCCTTTCTTCCGAAAGCTCATGGCCGAAAAATACGGTGTTGAAAAGATAGCATAACTGCCGTTGTAGTGGGTCTGGAGTCAGGAGCTCAAGCACTAAGCGTCCTCACTCCGCCATGTCCAGGCCTCGCCCCAATATACGTTATTTTTAAAATATCTAGCAGAATACATACTGGCCTAAATTGCTGAATACATTTGATTTTTTTACATTTTTTTATTGGATATGTTTTATAGCAGAAAGTAAAAAATATTGGGTTTTTTTCCTAAAATTGTCGCTTTTTTTGTTTATAGCGCAAAAAATAAAAACCGCAGAGGTGATAAAATACCACCAAAAGAAAGCTTTATTTGTGGGGAAAAAAAGGACATCAATTTTGTTTTGGTACAGCATTGCATGACCGCACAATTGTCAGCTAAAGGAACGTAGTGCCGTATCGCAAAAAAAATGACCTGGTCATTAAGGGGGTAAAACCTTCCGGGGCTGAAGTGGTATATAAATGTGTTTAAATACATTTTATATACATTTACATTTAAATACATTGTGTATATAAATAAGTGAATATAAATGTACTATATATATATATATATATATATATATATATATATATATATATATATATATATATATTCTACTATTATTCTATCTATATTCATATCTATACTAAATATAATAAAAAAAAATCTGCCACTAGCAGCATCATTACCATACTCATTGTTTACCACTAGATGTCCTCACAACACAACAAGAAGTACTTTGCGTCCATGCTTGTATTTAATGCTTGTGTTTGATGCTCCCTCTAGTGTTCTATGTGCAATATTACTGCTATTTGTTGAAAAAATGATGGCTTGTGTATGCCAATGTTAGTGTTAAAAGAATTTCATCAGAACAACCATTTTTAGAGCAGGATTTTTTCTGCTGCACTGGGTGTTTTAGCAGCAGGAGGGGAAAGGGGGAGGGTCTGCAACCTATACTGCTGAAGTATTTCAGAGCTAACCGGGGGGCGCACCTTTTTTCGCTTTGAGTGCTAAAGGAATTTGTCCCAGCACTCAGGGTAGGTAAACTCTAATATTGTACATCTCTTGCTTGGGCCTGTTAACCCATTCAGGACAAAGGTAAAACAAATCCTAGTACACGAAGTTAGTTTTGCAACTTTGACACGTATTAGTAAAACTGTACATATGATCGCAACTACGAGTGAGTGAGGGGTGGGGCTGAGCCGTGCCATGTGTGTCTAATGCACTGAGCAGGCAAGTATAACATGTTTATTATTTTAGGAAAAAAATTCAAAACCTTCAATCACTTTAAGTGCTGGAAGAGCCCAATTCATTCCAATTCCGATCTTTTTGTCCATTACCATTTTTGTGGTAAATGGTCATGGATATATACAAATTGTTACTTTTAGAAAAAAAAATCTGCCCCAAAATAATAAAAATAAAAAAATCATTTTTGGAAATTTATGCCGCGTACACACGATCGTAAATTCAGACAGCAAAATACCGATGAGAGCTTTTGGTTGGAAAATGAGACCGTATGTATTCTCCATCGGACTTTTGCTGGTGGAGTTCCCGCCAGCAAAAGATTGAGAGCAGGTTCTAAATTTTTTGATCTGAAAAAGTTCCTATCCGAAAATGCGATCGTCCATACAAATTCCGACGCGCAAAATTCCTACGCATGCTCGGAAACAATTCGACGCATGCTTGGAAGCATTGAACTTAATTTTCTCGGCTCGTCGTAGTGTTGTACGTCACTGCGTTCTTGACGGTCGAAAGTTCTGAGAACTTTTGTGTGACCGTGTGTATGCAAGGCAAGCTTGAGCGGAATTCCGTCGGAAAAACCATCCAAGTTTTTTCCGATGGAAGATCCGCTCGTGTGTACGCGGCATAAGCCATACACCAATCACAGCGATACCACATCCGTAGTTTGTACCCATAGCAGGGTCAGAAACATAAGTGCATATTTTGCTTTTTTTATCCTACCTAAAACACACTGACACTAATGGACACTGATACCAAGTAAAAAAAAAAGCTTTTTTTATTTTTTTTAATCCTACCTAAAACACACTGTCCCTGACCTTTGACCCTGACCTTGACCCTAACCATGACCCAAATCTAACCCTGGCTATTTTATCTTAATTTTATTCACATGCTTTTTTGTTTATAAACTGCTCCTCTAGCAAGGATTCTACAATGTATCTTTTTCTCCATTCAAGAGGAGAAGGAGTACAGGGGCGGGCTGCACAGTGATTGATCACTGTGATAGCTAATCACAGGATATCACAGCAATAATGTGATTGAGAGCCGGTCTGCCCGGCTCCTGATCATTAGTATAAGACCCGGAGCTGTCTGTGACAGCACAAACATAATGGATGAAGACCCACTTAAGTGAATCTACAGATATGCATATGCATGAAAGTGATAAGTATGTCAATGAAAACTTGTCATTTTATCCATTCAATATAAAAGACATAAATGTGTGTTCAATAATACATCTTTATGTTTTTTTTTTAATGCAAGCAGTGTGAATATCTGAATTAAAACCTAGTGACAACCTTCTGCAATCCCTTGTATGGCAGAGTTCAGATTGGGAAAGAGAGAAGCAGCACATACCCTGTTTCCCCAAAAATAAGACCTAGTGTGATTGTCGGTGATGGCTGCAATATAAGCCCTACCCCCCAAATAAGCCCTACCCTGTTTCCCTCGAAAATAATCCCTACCCTGAAAATAAGACCTACAAGGACTTTAACTAGGGCTTATTTTGGGGGTAGGGCTTATATTGCAGCCATCACCGACAATCATGCTAGGTCTTACTTTCGGGGAAACAGGGTAGATGCAGTTGTACTGCAGCGTTCTTGTATAATAAGGACCGTGCTGATAGAAGGAGAGAGCAGAATGACAGACAGATGAGCCCATCACTTTGCTGCTTCTCCTTTCAATGTTGGCCATTAAACAAGCTCCTTGATATATAACTGACCTGTGTATTTAGTTGTTTGCCTGCAGATCAGCCTAAAGATCATTGCAAAAGACTAGGGGGGCTCTTTGTGCCTGGTGGAAAAGAGGTTTATCCTCCATATACAGAAAGAGTTCTTTACAGTAGGAGTTGTGAGAATGTAGAATAGACTTGCACAGGAGCTCATTCTCGCCAACGTAATAGCATGCTTCGAAAAAAGGGGTGGATGTGTTTTTAAATGCATAGAATGCTTGTCGGTTCATTTCAGGATCGGTGTGGGAGTGAGGAGTGGGAAAGAGCCTCCATCCTTGATTATAGGGACTTTGGCCCCAAAATGGTTAACCCATCTGCAGGAGAGTCCTAAAAAGGAACAGGAAACAGCCATCAGGTGTCTGTGAGGAAGAGTTTATTTGTGCACAGCTATTATTATTACTATTATTATACAGGATTTATATAGCGCCAACAATATGCGCAGCGCTTTACAACATGAGCGCAGACAGTACGGTTACAATACAGGAGGAATCAGAGGGCCCTGCTCGTTAGCGCTTACAATCTATAAGTAAGTGGGTACTGTCTGGCAACTGACATGCTGTTTGCTGAACTCTTGCAGCCTTTGCGGCAGACAGGAACCCTAAACCCTGATGTGGGATTGGTGTACTGGAGGTGAGCCAACGTGTAATTTCCATTATACCACAATTATGGACTGTTTTCTTTGGTTTTGCTGAAGGAAGCTATTTTAATTGTTTTTGAGTGGACAATAAAGACTGTTTGCTTTTACAAACGGCGGCTGGCTGGTGATCCCTAGTTCCCATATTACTACATATACTGTATATATTGTCATTTTACATTTTTTTGGTTAACAGATAGCATTCCAACACTAGGTTAACCCAGCTGTCCAGTGAACATCGCTGATGTAAATAATCACTTGTCCTTAGTTGATGAATACATGGGTCGCTATGACAGTTGTTATTCGGTGTCAGAGTAGGCGGCCTCAGTCGTAGCTCTAGAGACCAGGCTGTGACGTCCAGTGGCAGGGCGGATGGGAGAGTGAGGACCAGAATGAAAGGACACCGTGTTATTCATCTCCTGCTCTTCGTCACCGATCGGCAGTAGACTGTGATGGTTAAACTGTTTCATCGGTTCTCCCAGTATCCCGATCCTGTTTGAAGAGACACAGAAGCAGAGTCAGCTTAGATGGGCTGTTATCTTGTCATATCATGTTCTAACATTGCTGACACGCTCACAAACCATTCCTCAGACCTGACTTCCAGCACATATTCCAACACGTTTTTGCCTTGTCGGCATCAAATATTTCCTTTCTTGTTTTATAAAGGCTGTCAAAAGGCCAGCATAAAAATTAAGGGGGTTATAGAAAAAGCACAATTCTAAACAAGTAAAAATTATTTGTTATTGATCCTGAACAGAAAATACTGCAATTATGCTAAAGCTAAAACTTTCTTTCAAATGACTTAAAGTGTTACTAAACCCAAGACCCTGCATTCACTATATCTGGTCTCCCACAGTACACAGAACATGGAAATGCAATTATCTTAGTAAATATAAACTGCTCAGTACTTTTTCTCATCAGCAGTATATAGCAGTCTTGTGACTTCTATCAGTGTCTGGTTAAAGCTTGTAGGAGGAGTTTTCATTCTCCTCTGACTGTCCTATGAGGCTGCATGACTTTTGACTTTCTGTGTGGCAGTGGTCATTGGCCCTGTGCTGATCACATACACCCTCCCAAGAAAAAAAAAACTCTCTAGCAATACACACCAAACTAAGCATGTGCAGCTTTCCCCCAGGGCTCTGTTATATCAGGAGATGGATTGGAGACAGTGGAAAAAGGGGAGGATCAGAAAAGACAGGATCAAACAGACTTTTTACACAATGCAGAGGATTAACTCCTTGGGTTCCACAGTGAGTATAACAAGCAGAGGCGGCTCTCTAATTAGGCAAATTAGGCGGTCGCCTAAGGCCTCGCACTCACAGGGGCCTCGTGGCCGCCTAATTTGCCTGTTCTCAATCACTGAAGTTGACGCCGGCGGCTCCGCCTACCTCCACTGGGACTCTGTGGCTTAGGAGCTGACGGACAAATCAGATACTGCCCGCAGCCTGAGGAATAGCGGCCTCATCACGGAGCGTCCCAGTCCATGGGGCCTCATGTGTAAGTTTTGCTTAAGGCCTCACAAAGCCTAGAGCCGCCTCTGATAACAAGCATGCATTACTGCATATACAGACTGATTTTACTGTTGTGGGTTTAATAACACGTTAAAGTATAACTAAAGGCAAAACTTTTATTTTAGCTTTGGATAGAGTGGAGAGTGGTTAGAACACCTGTCAGGTTTTTACTACTGTCTGTGTCCCCAATAGGATGATTCACCCTCTCTATTTTTTCTCAGAGAGCGAAAATGGAAAAAAAATTTGGGTTGTCAACCGAATAGTAATAGAGGGGAAATCTTCTAATGGGGACACTAGTTCTGTGGCGATCCAGGGATTCCCCCACTTTTGAGGATTTTCCTTTCACCTCCTGTTTTGGCAATGGGACAGGAACTGAAGGGAAAAAACAATGTCCCCCGATGTAGATCCATCAACGACGACGCCCACCACACGAAAAAAGCGTCTGCCTGCTCCAGCATCTGACATTTCTTAAATAACTAAGGGGTGAGGCCACCCAGCGACATCACCTGGTGGCACCGCCCCTTGCGACGTCGGCGGCCCAGCATGCCTATTGGCGGGCGTCGTGATTGACGATGAATCTGCATCGGGGGACATCGTTTTTTTAATTTTTTAACCACTTCCCACCCAAGTGTACGTCCTAAGGTTTCAGTGGTTATACTGGGATGATTCCTGCACCTACATCATCCCAGTATCATTCTTTTCTGTCTCTCTGCTCAGAGTGGAGGGGGAGAACTGAGCGATCAGTGGTCTTTGATCGCTCAGTTCTCACTACAGAGCCAGCAGGGGACAGGTGCAGCATCAGATCAATGCTGCATCCACCTAGGTGAGTATAATTGTTATTTTTTTATTTAAATCCTAAACCTCTCCTTTTAGACTTCCGAGTCTTGGAATGTGTTCTTTAGATCCACTTTAGAAACACAATTAGAATCAAGAGGCTGGTTACATTTGTGCAGCTAAGTATAGTGTAATGCTTTTTTGTTTCCATATTGGTTTATATCTGTACTTTGATAATGTTTTAATGTCAAAGGTGGTTTAAGTAATTACAGTGTTGAACATTAGGAATCTTAAATATTTAAGATTGTATTTTAACTCTGTATAGAAGGAGTGCTCTGTATATTGGAAAAGTGAATGTAACGAAACGTCCCACACTCCGCTTGAGTGCTTTCTTCATATACTGCTTCCTCCCAGTCTGAATATAGATATCAGATATTCCTACCGCTAACAAACACAACAAGACAATACTCGTTTGTTTGCCGAACATGGACTGTTTTATTTGAGATGACACAGAAATATATAGAGAAGGCTGACAATACAAACTGTAACCAGAAACCTAATTAACATGAGCTAGTTAATCATTTACCCAGACTTGGTGACTCAGAGATATGACCTTTCAGGGTAGACTTGCCGTCTTCTAGCTCACTGACTATACAATACACATTATCATAAATATCAACACAGAACGCCTTTATACAATAGCAGGGTTAATTAGCACAAACAACAATGGGTGAAAGACTCTTAGAAGCCATACTAGACTTATTTACATTATAACAGACAACAGACAGACAGGTGGCCGGAGTTGATGACATCAGCATCTTCTAACAGTATGTGTCCCAACAGTATGAATCAGTCACTATTTTTAATATGGCATATACAGGGTTCCCAGAGTCTGTGTGTCTTGGGGGGACATGGACCTGAATCCAAAGTAACACCACCTCAAGGGTCCCCAGGCATACAGCTCACAAAGAGTGCTGTTCACCCAAAATCCAGGGCCCATAATCAGGAAGCAAGAGGCCAGCATTCAGTCCCCTCCAAAAGCCTCTGTCCCGGCCGAGTCCATCACATTGAATAAATAATTTACAGAAATAGCATAATTTAGATTTATTTCTTTTTTTTGGGTCTAGCTATAACCTTTTCTATCTGAAATACCTTAGAAAGTAAGACCTTGTTCACATTGCTTTCTGTACGTACACACTGCTCAAATGTTGATGCCATGTGAACAAGGCCTAACTTGAATAAACTGCAGGCACCCTAAGGCTAGGTTTATACTTGCAGCAGCCTTTGCACCTGACAGGTGGTGCGGAGGCGTTGATTCGTCGCTATCTGTTTTAACCTTGTAAAGACCATACCACCAAGCTGTAACTGTGTGCATGGCACACAGAATGTAACAGGGAGTATGGCTTTACAGCTTAAGGTGGGTGGCCAGGGGGTGGTAAAAATGTGTCTCAACCATCTATTTTTAACACGCCCCATAGCAAGCGTAATTGAGCCCTTAGGTACCTAAATTTACCGTCCAACATCTCCCCAGGGTTTCTCACCCATGCAATTAAAGAACTATTGCCACTATACAAAACAAGGCTTTTCTAGTAATATTTGCCATGTAAAGTTTTTCTTTGAGTTTTTAAGATATACATGTAAAAGAAATCAGCTTGAATCATTAAATCATTCTTTTGTGTGGTCATTAAAGTCTTTTTTGTATAGTATGCAGCTCATAGGTGTCCGCAGCCTATTGCATTAGGGTGTGCACCCCAAAGCTCAAACACATTAACCTGTGTGTGCACATGTATATACTATATACTGACAGTGTCAGTAGAGCAACGGACATTGTCAGTAGGGCAGAGATTGGTTTCAGTGGGGCAGTGGATGGTGTCAGTAATTTTTATTTTTATTATTTTATTATTATTTCCAATTTCGTTTTTTACATTTGTTTTATGAGCCCTGTTAGGCATTGGTGAAATATCAGGGGAATCTGCGCCATACGGGGTGATTAGGGTGTGCCCAGGCACATCTGGCACACCCTGTGCACATGCCTATGATGCAGCTATATAGTAGATGCACTTGGTAGCTGTCATAATCATTGCATACACTGCTTTCTTCCTTGCAGTACTACACAATGGCTGTGCTTTACCGCTCCTTCTTTCAAGTCTAAGTGCCATCTGAATTATTGAAAACAATGCAATCCGTTAGTTGCTGATATTTTAACTCAATAACTGTTAGTGGTATTAAACCAAAAAATGTATTATATTGCAGCTTACAAATCATTAGGATGTGGCTGCGTCAGTTTTCTTTTCTTTAGCTTTTCTCCCTAAGTTTTCACCTGGTGATCTGCCCAGTAACACACTTCTTGTATTAATGAGACACAGCTCTGCACTAATGAGCACAGGAGTCACAGCAGACAGCAGCATTGTCAGTCTGGGGGGAGAGTAGGGCTGGGGAAAAAATCGATTTAAATCTTGAATCGAGTTCAGAGGTCAAATTGATTCAAAATTTCAGCAAATCGATTTTTTTAAAAATTTTACTAGGACCGGCGCTGACATCGCGCAAGTCCTGAGGAGCTGCGGGCATAGGTTTTTAGGTGAGGCCATGGCTTCAGCCTAGTCTGCGAGGCCGGCTGCCGTGGACTAGGCCGAAGCCGTGGCCTCGCCTAAAAACTCCTGCCCACAGCTCCTCAGGACCGGCGCGTTGTCCAAAAAAAAAAAACTCGATTTGAATCGTGAATCGAGTTTTTTTTTTAAAAATCGCAGATTTTCTTTTTTGAGAAAAGCTCCCAGCCCTAGGGGAGGGTAGTGTTAAATGTATTGTCAGATTTCAATACACTGACAAACGGAAGCCAAACTTCAGCTCACACTTTATAATCATTTACAGCTAGGACTGCTACCTGTTCAGGATTCACCCGGACAGTTCAGGTTTGGAATCATGTGTCCGGGTTTTAGACTGCCTGAAACCCGGACACGTTATTCAGACTGGAATATGGCTTCCCAGCAGGGTTGCTGGCTGCAGTTGTCTGAGCTGAGAGTGTCTGTTACACTCTCTCTCATGCTGCCCAAAGCCAACACTAACAATCCCCCCCCCCCAAACACACACAGACGGGAGAGGAGAGAGGGCTCAATCTGCACCTCTTCCTCCCACCCCTACCCCTCTGTGTCTGCCCACACTCCAATCCCCAGGGCTGTGCCTCAGAAAAGAAAAGCGGGGGCTGGAAATTTAAGGTCCAACAGTCTCAGATACATCTGGATGAGAGGTGCTGACTGCCAAGGGGTGAGTGAGCTCATCATCCATCCCTGTCTGTGACTGAAGTCTCCCCCCTTCTCTCTCCTGCCTCTGAGTGAGTATACTAAGGTAAATCAGGGTTTTCAGAGCACCCCTTACATCAGAGTTCCTCTTTACACCAGAGGCCGCAGTGCTCCCCCTTACATCAGAGTTCTCAGAGCATCCCTTATGTTGGGGTCCCCAGAGTTCCCCCTTACATCAGAGTCTTACAGTGAAAGGGAACTCTGCAAGTTCAGATGTAAAAGGGGAACTCTGTGGACTCTGATGTAAAGGGGGACTCTTGTTATTAACTTCATATGATTAGAAATGTTATTTATTAGCAAAATATATGTATAGTTTATACAAAAAAATAAAATTATTGCTGTGCGCCACTAAAGTGTTCGGGTTTGACTTGAAGAAAAGGTGGCAACCCTATTTACAGCAAACATTTTTTTTCCTTTTTGGGATAAAGATTTTACATGAATAAATAAAAGCTGATAATTTTAATAACTCCTTTTAACTTGTGTACAAATGTGGGTGCCACTCGTGCTCCTAAAGGATCCCAATCAATTGCCAACTGCTGGGAGTGCCAGCCGGGAACGGAGCTCGTCTCGGGTCCAAACATCAGCATGTAGTGAAGGATAGGTCCCTCAAGCCGCACATCACTGCAATTCCACTAATAGGGAAGTATGTGGTAGTCTCAGCCTGGGCTCTGGCCAGGCCACGCCCCAACATGTTTCGCTCTGCCCCTGGAGCTTAATCATGGCGAACCAGTGTCAATTGGTTTGTCTTATCCCTGTAAACTGATACATTCTGCTGGAAAGCTTGTGCTTTTGAAAAACAACAGAGGTACTGGACAGATCACCAAGTAAAAATTGAAGAAAGAAACTCTAAAAAAATAAAACTAATGCAGCCATCATATATACGAATTGGTAAGCTGCAATATATTAAATGTTTGCTTTTGGGTTCAATACCGCTATAAGGCCCCCTTCACACCTTAGCGATTTTCTTCTTGAAGCTTGTAGCTGTAAAACGATCAACATGCCAAATCCCATTTATTTCAATGGCCCCTGTTCACATCTGAGCGTTCTGTCACCTGAAGCAAAACGCCTGTCGCTCAGAAAAGTACATGAGCTTCTTTTTGGCAGATTACAAGCGTTTCTGGCCTCATAGACTTCATTAGAAATGCCTGACTTGAGCGTTTTGCGAGCGTTTTGTCGCTCATTTTCTGCTCAAACAGCAGCTCTCCACCCCTAATTTCCTCTCCTCCCTCTAGTGCGTTCTATTGGTCAAACAAAAATGCCTGAAGCTGTAAACGCTTGCAATACGCTTCTAAAACGCTTTAAAAACACTTGTTATGCCGGGTTCACATATGTGCGTCTGCGGGCTCATGCCTGGGGTCCGGTGCGTGTCTGTTTACCAGTTCAGTTGTGATCCCTGAATTCGCACCTGAACCGGACCCAAATACGCACAGGACCCCTTTTGCAATCCGCTCTGCGGCCACCCTGGACCTGTGTGAACCGGCTCCATTGAGAGCCGGTCACATTCGCCTGTCATGCGACTTGGATGCAGAGAAACCTGCGTAAGTGAACCCAGCCTAAAAAATTGCTAAAAAGGTTAAAAAAAAAACAATAAAATTGCTACGCTCAGGTCTGATTGGAACCTAAAGGGTATCTAGCGTCATAATACATCTTGCTGTTATAACATCATCACTGTACAACCTACAATTCCATTAGTAAAATTTGACCTAAAAATACTGCCTTACCTAAACAAATCACTTCTCATGATGTGATCTCTGCCTGTCATCCAACTGTCACTTTCCCTACTTCCTGTCTTCTGTGTGTGTGCATTTGCAGCTCCTTCCCATCCACTTCAAGTGAATTACATTCATTCTCAGGACTACATATCCCAAAATTTACTCACTGATGACATCACATAAAGAGGATTTCCTATAATGTCTGTCCTTGCTGAGCGCCCTCCTTTTCAGCACTACAGCATCATGGACAGCAGCCATGTCCTGTCCTAATGGTGGGATTTCAGTCGACTTCACTGATGAACGTCTGGGGGCTTAGAACGTTCAGATGTACAGCTGTAGTTCCAGCTGCGAGCTCTCTACAATGGGTGACACAGGCTGTTGACATTCAAAAGGCATGGAGGTTTTGTGTCACTGCATTCAAGGGTTGTTTTTTTTTTTTAATCAACAAAATAGATTTTTATTGAATAAAACACAAGGCATTGAAGTTGCATAGGCATACAATCCATGAAAGACAGGGGTTTCAATTCTCATAGCATTACATAAATGATAGTAACTGTATAGTCAACTAATCTAGCAAGTGACTGAGAGGCATTGCATAACGCCCTAAATTCCAAGCTCTCTTGGAAAGGAAAGTGCAACCAATCAAACAGAACAACAAGCAGAAAAGAAGAAAAATAAAATAACAATAAAAAGAAAAGGTCAGTCCAACTGGTAGTATACAGCCATGACATTGTGTTATAAAGAAAAGGCAAATCACTTCTGACAGGTCACCCATAGCCTCATATGGTCACCTGAAGTCAGTGCAGGAAACCACCTATCCCATCAGTGACCTGTCTAGTGCCATCTGAGGGGGTGCCACCTCTGGGGAGTTCAGCCAACTCTGCCAGATGCTCATAAAGCCCGACAACTGCCCAAACTGATCGATTAGGCGCATCACTGCCCTGAAGGAGTCCCCAGTATCTCCCAGGTACAGCAGAGTGTTGTCTGTGTACAGGAAGATTTTGTCCTCTCTCTGTCCCCTATGAAAACCCTCCATGTTGGGGGGAGGCTCGCACCATAGCTGCCAGGGATTCCCATGCAAGGGCAAACAGCAGGGGTGACAATGGGCACCCCTGCCGTGTCCCACGAAACAGAGGAAAAGTCTCAGACAAGGTATCGTTAATCCTTATCCTCGTGGTTGGGACAGCCAAGATATGAATCTGTCATCTAGACCGAATCGATGCAGAACATGCCACAAATAGTTCCACTCCACACTGTCAAAAGCTTTGGCAGTGTCAAGGGCAAATATAGCCCTGTTGCCCAAGTTATTTACGGGAGTTGAGTGTTTAGGAACAACCTGCGGATGTTTAACGCAGTAGATCATGTAGGAATGAAGCCAGACTGGTCGTGATGAACCAAGTCTGCCACAATCCCCGACAATCTAGTGGCCAACGCCCGTGCTAGTAATTTGATGTCCGCGTTGAGCAGTGGGATAGGGTTATAAGAATCAGGCTGTAGTGGGTCCTTGCCAGTCTTTGGGATAACTACTATGATAGCCTCATTCATAGAGGCGGGTAAGCCACCATCCTGAAGGGCATCATTCGGGGTTTCTAGCAGGGCGGGCAGAAGAGTTTCCCCGTATTTCCCGTATGTTTCTGTGGGCAGGCCGTCAGCACCCGGTGATTTATTATTGTCCATCTGTGCCACTGCTAAAGAAAGTTCCTCAAGTGTGAATGGGTCATTAAGAGCAGCAAGGCCCTGCCTTGATATACGTGGAAGGGAGCACTGGTCTAAAAAATGACCCAGCTTCTCCTGTGTGGAATGCACTTTAGACGTGTACAAATCCTGGAAGTAATGTGAGAATACTTCGGGAATTCGGGTCTGGTCAACAACTGTTTCCCCCCTCTACATTTTGGATGGCCTCTATATGGATCATTCCCTGCTGGGCTTTAGCTATCATTGTTAGCAAGTGTCCTGTGTTTTCCCCCTCGTTAAAGTATTTTTGCTTCAGGAAGAATCTCGTTCTCCGCAGCAGTAGTGGAGACCTGTTGATACAGAGCCTGCGCTTCATGCCATCTATGCTCAGATGTTGAGGTGGGGTCAGCAACACATGACTCTTCTGCCTTGGTGGCCTCACTTATTGCCAGGTTCTCCCACTTTTTGGTTTTAGTTTTAATAGTGGTAATCTGCCTGATAATTAAGCCCCTTAGATGAGCCTACAGGGCATCCCAAAAGACCGTAAATTTAGTCATACCCTGATTAAAGTGCAGGAATTCTGTGAGAGCTTTGGGAAAGAGATCAGATTCTGGAAAAATTGTAAACCAGAAGGGGTTGACCTTTTTCATCATATGCTGTTGGCTAGCAGAAACAGCTATGCAAGCACATAGGAGAGAGTGGTCTGAGATGTTGCGTGGAGCATACATCACGGAGTCAGTCAGCTGATGTGCCAAATTGTTACCCAGACATAGGTCTATGCAAGAGAGGCATTTGTAGGACGCTGAGTAGCATGAGAAGCAGCGCACATTAGGATTCTGGTCCCCCCCACACATCTCGCAGGCCTATTTCTGCAAGGAATCGAGCAAAGGGGGTGGGGCCCCCGGCTGGGGATTGCCACTAGCTCTGGGTGAAAATGTATCCATCTGCTTATCCATAACATTGTTAAAATCACCCAACACCCAAATAGGGATGTTGGAGTTAGAGGCTATAAATTGTGCTAGACATTTCAGGCTGTCAAAGGAGGAGGGTGGAGGGACATAGATATTTTCAACAATACATGTCAACCCTGCTAGTTTGCATAGTAAAAAAATGTGCCGTCCCTGATCATCTATTAGGGAGTGCAGTAACTGAAAGCAGACAGCATGAGATATGAGTATGCTGACACCCCTCGAGTAAGCTGTGTGGGTGGAGTGGAATTGGGTTGGATAGCTGTGGCTTTTAAGTGTGGATATAGAATTAGCTTGTAAGTGTGTTTCCTGTAAGCACACCACAGCAGGTTTGTGGGCCTTCAGCGTAGAGAAAAATGCCACCCGTTTCACTCCATCACCCAGCCCTCTCATGTTCCATGAAATCAAACCCTGCAACCAGCAGGGGTCAGTGGTGTTAAAAAAAAAAGAAAAACATTAGGTAACGAAAATGGGAAAAGAAAAAAAAGGTCTTTGCATCCCTTAAGCAATTAAGGAGCCCGGTAACATATAGCATGTCCACACAGGATGATGTTATGGGGGGGCCCCAACGTCCCAGTTCAACTCTGATTCAAAGGGACTTGCGAATCCAAGTGATTGGTGTGATGTAGTGCAAACCACTTATGTCTTCCTCTCCGCCTGAAAGGAAGGATTGAGAAAAGAAAAAAAAACAAAAAAAAGGGGAAATGTGCTCAAATCTACTCCTAGGGTATCCCCATTCAGCAGTAGCAGGTAGTAAAAGGGAAAACACAATTAAGCCATGGGTGCTGGTGCTTTTTTAAAGGTGTGTTTCACACTATCCAGTCAATTGGACGCATTAGCAGGGGTATCAAAAAATTGCGTCTCGCCGTTTGCTGCGATTCTAAGCTTGGCAGGATACAGCATAGCATATGCAACATCATATTTGCGGAGACGCTTCTTATCTTCAGGAAATTTGGCCCTGTAGCGCTGTAGTTCAGCGGAGAAATCAGGGTAGAATGATATGCGAATGCTATCCATCTTCATAAGGGCTCCTCTGGTTCTGGCCTGATACAATATGGCATCCCGGTCCTTGAAATTAACCACCTACAGACTGCCGCACGCTGATTACCGTATATGCTCGAGTATAAGTCGATCCGAGTATAAGTCGAGGCCCTAATTTACCACAAAAAAATGGGTAAAACTTATTGACCCGAGTACAAGACGAGGGTGAGAAATGCACAGCTACTGTAAGTGGAAAAGAGGGTCAACAATGCCCATTTGCAGCCTCACTGTGCCCATTTGCATGCCTCAATGTGCCTATTTGCAGCCATAGGTCCCCGAACTTCAAACTCGGTAGTTAAGGGTTCCTAGATGCCCCCTAGCTGCAGCCAAAATTTGGGGTCTCTGAACCCAAAGGGTCCCCAAATGACATTGCTGCAGATGGACACAGTTGACCGAATTTGGGGCCCCGTATCTCTGGGCCACTTAGTGCTAGGAACCCCGAATTTGGTGTGCAAACCCAGTGGAACAAGTACCATAAAATATCCAAAGCTGGGGTTTCTAGCACCAAGTGGCCCCGAGATACAGGGCCCCAAAAATCGGTTCAGAAAATGTCAAGAACTTTTCTGCAGCAGAAAATGACATTTTCCGAACCTACTTTGGGGCCCCGTATCTCAGGGCCACATGGGGTTAGGAACCCCAGCTTTGGATATGTTATGGTACCAGATCCACTGGCTTTGCACACCAAATTTGGGGTTCCTAGCACCAAGTGGCCCTGAGATATGGGGCCCCAAATTCGGTTCGGAAAATGAAATTTTTTGCTGCAGAAAAGTGCTTGACTCGAGTATAAGTCGAGGGGGGCACTTTCAGCACAAAAAAATGTGCTGAAAAACTCGACTTATACTCGAGTATATACGGTATGCGTCCTAAATTTGAAGAGGAATATCGTTGTTATGGCCATAACCCCGGTATGCTCTTCTTCGGCCAGCAGTCTGCTTTCCGATAATAGTGGTCTCTGCGGCGAATTCGCCGCAAGATCACTTTTATCGGCGGCGAGAGAGGGCCCCCCCTCCCGCCGCGCTCTGGTGCCCTCTGCCACTTACCAGAGCCATCGCCAGTGGCGGAGGCAATCCGATCCTTTTACGTCAGTGGCATGGAGACGAGTGAGGGGAAGATGGCCCCCACCCGTCCCCATACCATTGCAGGGCTGAGGCGACGTCCATAGCTCTTAAAGGTCTTTTTTTTTTCTTTGTAAATGCCAAAATGTTTTTTTTTTTTTTTTAATTGCATTTTAGTGTAAATATGAGATCTGAGGTCTTTTTGACCACAGATCTCATATTTAAGAGGTCCTGTCATGCTTTTTTTCTATTACAAGGGATGTTTACATTCCTTGTAATAGAATAAAAGTGACACAATTTTTTTTTTAAAAGAACAGTGTAAATGTAAAAAATAAAAGGTAAAATAAATAAGAAACTCAATATGTAACTCAAAACATGCAATCTGTAGAATTTTTTAAACATCGCCTATGGAGATTTTTAAGGGTAAAAGTTTGTTGCCATTCCACGAGCAGGCGCATTTTTGAAGCGTGACATGTTGGGTATCAATTTACTCGGCGTAACATTATCTTTCACAATATGAAAAAAAATTGTGCTAACTTTACCGTTGTCTTATTTTTTTAATTAAAAAAACTGTATTTTTTCCAAAAAAAGTGCGCTTGTAAGACCGCTGCGCAAATATGGTGTGACAGAAAGTATTGCAACGACTCCCATTTTATTCTCTAGGGTATTAGAAAAAAAATGTATAATTTTTGGGGGTTTTAAGTAATTTTCTAGCAAAAAAAAATGTTTTTTACTTGTAAACAACAAATCTGAAAAAGAGGCTTGGTCCTTAAAACGGAGGTTCGCTGAAAAAATTTTTTGTAAAAGCCAGCAGCTACAAATACTGCAGCTGCTGACTTTTAATATATGGACACTTACCTGTCCAGGGAGCCCGCGATGTTGGCAGCCGAAGCCGATCTGTCCTTCGGCTCTCGGCTGCTGCCGCCACCATCCTCGGTAAGGGAATAAGGAAGTGAAGCCGTGCGGCTTCACTTCCTGGTTCTCTACTGCGCATCCGCGAGTCGCGCTGCGCGTCCCCTATGGTCCCTGCTGTGTTCTGTGTCTCACAGAACACAGCGGTGGAGGAGAGCGTAGGCGCCGGAAGTGGCGTAGGTCACCGCAAGCTCCGCGGTGATCTATGCCAGGAAGTGGGAGCAAATACCTGTATTAGACAGGTATCTGCTCCCTCCTCCCCCCTGAAAGGTGCCAAATGTGACACCGGAGGGGGGGAGGAATCCAAAAAGTGGAAGTTCCATTTTTGGGTGGAACTCCACTTTAAGTGGTTAAGCAATTTAAACAGGAACGGTCTAGGAGGCTCTCCAGGTTTAGGCGGCCTTGGTGGGACTCTGTAAGCCCTTTCCACAGCAAACATGGGGGAGAAGGAGTCTTTGTCATACGTGTTAAGGAGCCAGTTTTCCATAAATGCCACAGGATCTTTCCCCTCTGCCTTCTCCGGTATGCCCGTCGCATGGACATTATTGCGTCTCTGCCTGTTCTCCATGTCTTCTAAGCGGACTGAGTGGCCTGTGATAATCGATTGCATATGGCGGACTTCTCTCTGCAATGGCACAACATCATCCTCCACATTGCTCACCCTGTCCTCCAGGGCTGCTGTGCAGTCATGAAGTTTCTGCATATCCTGCCTAACTAGATTCAGCTCTAGTTTCACCCCTTGAAGCTCAGTTGTCAGGGTAGTGATAGACATGTTACAGGAGGTGACTGCTGCAAAAATGTCTCTAAGGGGTGGTTCAGGGGCATGCAGCTCCTGGTCTGCCAGAGCCCTGGCTGTGTTATCTGGGGCTGGTGTACTCACTGCGTCCCATGATGAGGCAGGCTCTGAGTCCTCTGGCCATGCACTCTCCGGTTCTTCTGGAAGGGGTTCCTGGTCAGGGAGTTCCAGGAGAAGGGAAGGTGTTTTGGGCAGGTTACCCTTTCCCAGAGAGCTGCCGAACATCTTCATGGCCACCTTCTTAGCTGAGCGCTGGGACCAGGCGCCATCTTGCACGCCATGTTCTGGTGCAGACAGAGAGTCTTTGCCTCCTTTGGGGGATATGTTCGCAGCTGGATTGCATGTAATACAGTACCGCTGGATCAGGGGTGATAAAAAGATCCCTCCAGAGCACGGTAGGGGTAGATCGGGTGTATCAGGATAGCTGTATCAGGAGAATAGCTCGGATTCTCAGCGGAGCTAACACACCACGCTGCCTACTCAATCAGCTGCGAGCCATGCCCCCCGTTCTTGGATTGTTCTGAAGGTATGTTTGGATATTTGCAGAGCATTTAATTTACAACTAGTAGGCTAGACTACATGGCACACAGGCACTGCATATATGAATTTTATTTTTGACCATAGATATGCTTTAAGCAGTTAGGTCACTGCAGTGGCAAATCGACCCTGCTTTTAGTGGCTAAACCACTAAATATAATGTAGTTTGCATTAAATAAACACACATTTAAAATTGGTGTCAGATGACCTTTTTTCTGCATTTCTCTATTCCGTATCAGCTATTGGCAGTGACGTGTCAAAAGTTTGGCACATGCCAAAATGTGCCCATAGAGATGGTGCAAAAGTTTGCGGGACTGTTTGCCTGCCCATGGGTCTGCATGGAAACTTTAGAGACATGGGAGAGCGATGCTGTGCCGCTCACTGTAATGTAACAGTAAAGCAACCTGCACCGCCACACACTGCAGAGATGGATTAAACCTAGTACACACAATGAGATTATCAGACAATTATCATCTGTTTTTTTTTTTTTGCATGCTAGTCTCCATATCGAAAATTAATAGGTTATTAAAGTACGAAAATTCTCGTACGAGAGAATAAAATTTCAGAAGTGATGTAATATATTTGTATTGTATTTTCGGACAAAAACTGTACCAATTAAAAGAAAATCTTACGATCTGGTATTGTACGAGAAAAATTTTCACGACCCTTCACAAAATTTCAGACGAAAGTTGTGTACTAACGTCCAGATTATTGTACGATCGTTTTGAAAGCGGTATCTTTTGTACAATATTCTGATCATGTGTACGGGGCTTTAGATTGAACTTACAGTATAGTGATGCGGGTGATGTGGCAGAGCTGCTCTAGGCTTTGAAGGGATCCCGTCCATATTGTTGGGATCCACCCAGCTGTCTGATTGACAGCTGGCTCTGGCTCCCAGCATGAGCAGATGGACACAGGGGCAAAAGCGCCCTGAGGCGATTCAGTTCGCATGCTGCCAATGCTGCAGCATAGCGCTCAGTATGTATGTTTGTTTTTTAATATACCCCATACATCTCTTTATGACAAACACCTTCATAATATCTCAAAATATGAGCTTTAACTAGCAAACTGAAGCATTAGTACAGTACAAGCTTGAAGAATATTATAAAGCACGTTTTGGAAAGGTTTGCCTTTAAGTATTATTTAGTAGGATTTGGAAAAACATGAAATGCAAAGAAAACAGGTCTGTTGAAACCAAAAAATAATGTGTAGAAAGAAGTAAAAAGAAGCTGGGTGTGGCATAATAAATAGTCCTGTGTTCGGACTGATTGTGCTTTGTGTGAGTTGGTTTGGAGCTGGTCCAGTTTTTTCAGGGAGAGGCTGCGGTACATTTACACTCACCGTGGTGTGCTGATCGCACTGGAGGGTTCCAGCCAGGTGTTCACATCGATGGTGCCAGCACTGCCCTTTGGGTGAAGCTCGTGTTGCTGGAATAAATATCGAGCTTTCTCTTTGGGAGATGGGATCAGGGAAGTGAGTGCTGGAGAACGCTGTGTGACAATGTCATGAATAGCAGGCCGCTTGGTTAGAATCTTCCTGTTGCATAATAAATAATATAGTTAGTAAAATATTGTATGAATGAGTGTTGTTTTATGAGAACAGTAGAGGGATATACTAAAACTGGTGCACACAGAATCCAATCAGCTTCTAATTCAGCTTGTTCAGTTATGCCCCTTTCAGACTGGCGGAGTCCTGCTCAGCAGAGGATCTCTCCGCTGATCCCCACTGAGCAGGTGGATGACAGGTCCGTGTCCACTCCTCTGATGCAGAGCAGACATGGACACAGCCCGCTTTCCTCTATGGTCTGTTGGATGGAAACGGACCACCTGTCCGTTTTCACCCGACTGTCATCAGATCTGATCCAAGAACAGATCCTCATCCGTCTGTTTTTAGCGGACAGGATCGGATCGGATGGTCAGTGGGACCCATGTCCGCTAACATTCACCGCTCCATAGAGAGCAGCAATAGATGGTCCAATTGGGTCCGCCTGAAAAACTGACAGGCAGACCCAATCGGTCCGTCAGTGTGAAAGGGTCCTAGAGCTTTCACAATAAAACCTAGAAGCTGATTGGTTACTATGCACAGCTGCACCAGATTCTATGTGCACCAGTTTTAGTTAATCTCCCCCCAGTGTTTCCCAATCTTTGTTCAGTAATGGATCACTGCCACCACCTTTTTAGTATCCGAACATTACCCATAACACTATTATAATTTCCCACATTAACCAATTATCTACACTGCTACAAGACTGTTTTCTTGGTACTGGCTGTTTCTATACAATCTTGCCCAAGAACTAACCAAAAACTTGCCTTCCCCTAAGCTTTAAGGCAGTGGTATGCACCAAGCAGAACTCTAGCCAAAAAATAATAATAGATGTAGCACCCTGGAGTTTAGGCAGGGATGCTCCTCACAAATTTACTTGCCAGGAGTAGTAACCCTGGTTGATTGCTAGAGATTCCTTGATTTCTCTAAGTTTGGCCTTGTTGTACCTTTCTCTCCTACCACTAGGTGGCCGGGGACTTGGTGGTACTAGATATGAGAAGAGCAACCCAAGGTCAAGTTATGGGTATATGGGGTATCTCAGCCTGCTGGGAGAACCTATATATTCGGGTGGAGTCAGGTGATCTATGTTCTGTGCCACCTGGACGACTGTCTGGGTGGACGTGTGTTGTGTTAACCCGGGCTGCTAGGCCGGAGATTGGGCCTATCCTGGGGGCATCTGGCTGCTAGGCTGTCTGAGGGCCTATCAAGAAGCAAGAGAGAGCAGCGCAGGGTTGGAATTGTGTCTTGCAGATCAACCAGAAGTGACGGTTCTGCCAGCCGGAGAACCTGTCAGCAGTCAGAAGTAAAGGGGAAGCTGTTGCCGCAAAGGGACTATCCGCCTTATTACCAGGAACCACAGTGAGTAACTGAAGCAAGTACCTGCGTCACATTCTCACTGAATGGGCACGGTGGAGAATAGGGAATTTTCAGACGGTGATCAAGTCAGGGACCCAGCTAGCGGAGGTGACGCTTGCAGACAGCCTTGTGTGCCAAGTTACGGACGAGCAGATCAGCGGGGTTAAACTTGAGAAGTATCGGGAGTGCCAAGCTAGGGACCCAGCAGAGAAGCGGGGTTGACGCTTGAGGAAGATACCACCGTAAAGATTGGAGAAGCTCAAGGGATTCAGTTGCAGTGAATCATAGGGTCTAGTTAGAGACCGGGAGCTCAGTGGGCTGAAGAACTACAAGGAGAAGTTGTAGTGAAAATGAAGGAACTGTTACGTTTGGTGTTCGGAACTGTTAAAGACTGTTGCCATAAGAGACAGCATTCCTGCACGTGCAGATGTGGCTTCTTGCTGGAGGCTTTTCCCTTCATAGTTGTCCTCTTATTGAAATCTCTGAGTCTGCTAATTGAACTTGCAACTACTCAAGAGTGTCCTGGCCCTAACCTTCTTTCCCCTAAAAAAGTTTGCAAGATAAGTGTCTGGCACCCACTAACTTCCACCTTGCACCCACTATGCCTCACACCCCACCACATACTGCAGGATGTCAGCTATCTCTGGCCCTGGAGGTTCTCATTAGACTGAAGGAGGCTGGAGACTTAGCTACATATAAAAATTAATAGCCCACTAAAAAATAATTTAAAAAAAACAGCTTTTGCCGCAGCAATTCGCTTCAATCTAGAGATTTACGCCACATTACTTTTTTTCTGCAGCTAGATGTCCTCAGTCTGAGGACCAGCATTTGTCACTTCTCTTCCTCTGAGAACAGGTTGTCCTGGACCTGTCCAAGCCTGTTACTAGTTAGTGAAAGAAGAAGCAGTGATGAGCTCACTTTGCTCTCTTCTCTTGTTAGCATGCATGAACTGATGGGCTCCTTGTAGACATGTGCAATTTGTTTCGGTCCGAATCTATATTCGGACAAATTTTTGGTTATTTTGAGATTTGGATGTATCTGAATCTCCAAATGATATTAGTAATGAATGTTGTTGTTGAAGTTCACTTAGTTTCATTTTGTTTATTCGTTTTCTAACGAATTCCAAATTTTTGGAAAGATTCCAACGCTTCCAAATTTTTGAAACTAATTCTGTGTGAAGAATAGCTGGTTGTTAAAGAGCGGCTGACAGCTGAATGTAAACAGAATTGCTGGCATGCAGTGTGGGGGTCCTCACCCAATCCACACCAGGCTCTTTGGCTCTGGTATGGATTTTAAAGGGAACCCCACGCCAACATTTTTTTAAAAAAATCGTGTGGGGTAACCCTCAAAATCCATTTTAAGGGAAACTCCATTCCACAATATAAAAAAAAAAGATCCAAGCATACAGCCTGGCAGCTCAAGAAAATGGGGGGGGGGGGGGGATGTACGGGCACGAGCCCCCCCCCCCCAAAACACCTTGTCCCTATGTTGATGGGGACAAGGGCCTTCTCGCCACGACCCTTGCACAGTGGTTGTGGGGGGCTGTGGGTGGGGGGAATTTAGAATTCGCTAGTAAATTATTAAAACTAAACTAAACAAATTCTGAAATGAATCAACAAAACAAAATTAGTAACATAACAAATCTATCTGAAACTAAACAAACTTTTCCGTTCTGCACATGTCTAGCTCCTTGTACTGCTTCTTCCTCTCAGATTCCAGCTCTGCGATGCAGGGACTGCAAAAGGCTACTACTGGGTCAAATGCAGGTACTTACACTGCTTGCATTTAAAAAATACGTTTAATAGTGTATTAATGATTACATTATATATGTTGTCCATAGCGGCCTAGTAGGTCAGCTTTAAAGGGGTTGTAAAGGTTCGTGTTTTTTCACCTTAATGCATTCTATGCATTAAGGTGAAAAAACACCTGGCAGTGATCGGCCCCCAGCCCCCAGGTTTTACTTACCTGAACCCTCGAACTTGTTCTACGGGGACGCGCTGTCTCTCGGCTAGGCGGTTCTCGCCTGTTGATTGGATAGATTGAAAGCAGCGCAGCCATTGGCTCCCGCTGCTGTCAATCAAATCCAATGACGTGGCCGCCGGGGGGCAGGGTCGAGTCCTGCATTCGGCGTCAATGGACAGCGAACGCTGGACTCGGGAGTGTGCTTGCAAGGTAACCCCCGGGAGAGCGCTTCTCCCAGGGGGTTATCTAATGCAGGGAGGAGCCGAGAGAGACGCAGAGGGTCCCCTGAACAGCAGGTTCGGGGATCACTTTGTGCAAAACGAGCTGTACAGTGGAGGTAAGTATGACATGTTTGTTATTTAAAAAAAAAAAAAGGAACCTTTAGTATCACTTTAATTCTTTCCTATCCTAAGATGGCCAAGACACTGCTATTGAAGAGAACCTGCCCCCAATCAAAATACTGTCTTGTCCAAAACAGCCACTGGAATGCATGGAAATAGACCCTTTCGGTTCATTAAAATTAATGTCTATGTTCAACCCTACAATGCACCTCTCCTATCTGATCCCTCTTGGTCTGTTAAATATACCATTGAAAGTGTTTTGTATTATCTGTTCAATAAGCGCATACAATACCTATTGATGCTGTCAGAAGTTTAGTGATTTCATAACTCCTGTAGAGAACTGACAATGCTGTCCTAAAATCTCAAACAATATTACCAGGCCTAAGTGTTCTCTGTGAACTACAGAACACCTCCCCCTGGGGATAAAGCTGACATTGATAGGTTGGGGTTTTTATTCCAAACATGTAGCAGTGCAGTATATTGTATACAGGAGAGTATAATTGTACATTCTACCCCTCTTCTGCATACATAGCTGTTTTTTTGGATGTCCTCTTCCCAGACTGTTTTTTGCTTGGCTCCGATGGGGCATCTTGCTTCCTCAGGGCAGGATTAAATGTGTTGGAACGCAGAAGCCTGCCAACCTCTTCCTGTATTAAATTCAGCTCTCTGCGACAGAATACTACCCAAGCAACCTTGATTGAGTAATTGTACAGACTCTGGGAAAAAAAAATGATTGTGAGATTTACTGTAGTATTTATTCTGCCATAGTAAGATTCAACTAATAATCAAGAATGTACTTGTTTGCTTCCCAAGGCCCAGAAGCAATGTTTTTACAGGTAACATTGTGCTCCACCCAGTACATTCTCCTTTATTGACATAAACTTGGGAAATGTACTCTATTCCCGCTCTCAGGAAAGTTTCCAGTTACCTCTGCTCACAGAGCAGGCAGCCAATAGTTTCTGCATTTATTGTAGATTCTATAGACTGGTTACCATCAAGCCTCGTGGGTCAATTAAACTAGTACAGCTGTGCTTTTTTCACCTCTAACAATGAGCTCTGCCACAGTAAAGGTATAGTAAAATAATAGCTGACCATACTAGAGTACATCTATCTTAATTATCCATACCTAGTTTTGTCTGCATTTAACAGTGACGTCATAGACTGGGTCCCATTGAGCCTTGGGAGAGGAACAACTGCATGTCTGGTACTTTCACCATTGCTAATGAGCTCTACCACTGTAAATTTATAATTGACCATACAAGAGTACATCTATGTTAAGGTTGATCCATAACCAGGATTGTCTACACTTGACAGGGATCTTGTAGACTCAGTCCATTGAGCCATAGGAGTGACACAACTACATTTCTGGTACTTCCACTATTGCTAATGAGCTCTAACACAGTAGGGTTATGTTTAGTCATACAAGAGTACATCTATGTTAAGATTGATTTATAACCAATATTTTCTGTATTCATCAGATATTCTGTAGACTGGGTCCCAATGAGCTTTGGGGCAGGCACAACTGCATCTCTGGTAATCTCTGCAACCAATGCTAATGAGCTCTGCCACAGTAAAGTTATAGTTGACCACACAAGAGTACATCTATCTAAGGTTGATCCATACCCAGTGTTGTCTGCATTTAACAGGGATTTTGTAGACTGGGTCCCATTGAGTTTTGGGTCGGGAACAACTGCATCACTGGTACTTTCACAGTTGCTATAAGCTCTACTACACTAAAGTCATGGTTGACCATACAAGAGTGGATCTATTTTGGACTGAACCCATAACCAAGCACCCAGCATTTTTCCTTCCTAGCTTGTTGTTAACACCAAGAGTACATAGGATTTAATGTGAGGACATGCAAGCATGATCAGAACATCATCTCTTCCCCAATACCATTGACATGACTATAGCTGCTTTAATCTCAAATAGTCCACCAATACCAACTCTGCTGCATGGACAATGTGTGTGTGAGTGTATATATACCAACTCTTTTCCCACCTGCCAGGAGAGATAAAGTTAATTTTCTGACATTAATGGCAGTGTTAAAGTAGTGTATATCTTAGGCATTGTACTGAAATGCTTTAATGTTGTAATAATGTTCCTTTAATCCTTTAACAACTGTTTAGGCATGGAGACATACAAAGCCTGACGTAAACAGAACAATAGAAGAGGAAGTAGAAGAGAACACAGAGAGAGCCAAAACGAATTCAAATTTTATTTATAACTAAATGATTATTTGGGGAATTGCCAGTGTGGGTGTAATACCATGTTTATGCCACGCATGGGAACAATTATTTTTCCCCTGCTAGAAGCTGATATGGGTAAAAAGTGATTTCTGGGATTTTGTAGCAAGTGGAATATTTTACTTTTTTTGCTCCAGTTCTATCACCTGAGCAGAATAGAGGTGCCTAGGTTGCAAGAGGTGGACACAAGGGGGTAACTGCTCTTTGGTCTAGGGCAGGGGTCTTCAAACGTTCTAAACAAAGGGCCAGTTTACTGTCCGCCAGACTTTATGGGGGCCGGACTGTGGCCATTGGGAGTAGAAATGATCCTGGTGTCAGTGGTATTAAACAATGCATGTTTGGTATTAGGGGGATGAATAGTGTCCTAATGCTGCTGTCAGTAGGATAAATAGTGCCCCATCATTGGTGTCAGTGGGAGAAATAGTGCCCCATCATTGATGTCAGTGGGAGAAATAGTGCCTCATCATTAGCGTCAGTGGAAGGAATAGTGCCCCATCATTGGTGTCAGTGGGAAAATTGGGCCCCATCATTGGTGTCAGTTTGAAGAATAGTGCCCCATCATTGGTGTCAGTGGGAGGAATATTGCCTCATTGTTGGTGTCAGTATGAGAATTAGTGCTTCATTGTTGATGTCAGTGGGAATAATAGTGCCCCATTGTTAGTGTCAGTTTGAGGAATAGTGCCCCATTGTTGGCATCAATGGGAGAAATAGTGCCACGTCATTGGCGTCAATGAGAGAAATAGTGCCCCATCATTGGCGTCAATGGGAGAAATGGTGCTTCATTGTTGATGTCAGTGGAAGGAATAATGTCTTGTATTAGTAGAAGGAAAAGTGCCCCAAGGGCCGGATAAAGGCAAGTAAAGGGCCGCATCTGGCCCCCAGGCCGCAGTTTGGAGACCCCTGGTCTAGGGGTTGGGGAGCCCAAATGTAACTGCTAGTCTCTTGTATAGATGACTATTTGTTTGTTTTTTTGTTTTTTGTTTTTACATTTTGGTCATTAGGCTTTTTGAAAATGTCAGCTTTTTCATGATCAAAATTTTGCTGCATGTCTTTATGGTTAGGCCCGAGGTCGGTCTGCAGGTGTAAAGCTGACCATACAATATACAGTCTGATTATATAATAAGGCAAATTCATCCAAAATGGAGCGCAAAGCAGCTGGGGCAACCAATCAGCTTCTATGTTTAACTTGTTCAGTTAAAGTGATTGTAAACTCTGTTACACCACCTGTACTTACAGGTAAGACTATAACTATGCTTACATGTAGGTATTGTAAATATCTCCTAAACTTGCACAGTTTACAAGATATTCACTATATGCGCTTCTGCCGACGTCATTGGCGCATGCACACTGAAGAAACAGCCCGCTCTTTCCGTTTCTTTAGTACCTGTGCCATGACTGGCGGCACCTGCGCGCATGCACGGTAGTGACGTCTTTGCGGCTCCGGCCAATCACAGCCCTGGAGCCCACAAACCCGAAATTAACTCCGATGAAAGATGTCGGCCATGAAAGCTGAGTGCGGGCGGCACTGCAGGGCATTGTTTTAAGGTAAGTATTTCATAATGAGCTAGTATGAAATGAAAGCTAGAAGTTAAAGTGGTTCTAAAGACTGAAGGTCTTTTACTTTCACACATTCTATGCGTGAAGGTAAAGAACCTTCTTTGTACAGCGCCCCCCCCCCCAATCCTTACCTGAGCCCCTCCAATCCAGCGATGTTCACGATAGCCTCAGTTGTATAGGGACTCTCCCTGATTGGCTGAAACAGCAGCAGGAGCCCATAGGCTCCCACTGCTATCAATCACAATCAGTAAGCCAATGAGAAGAGAGCTGGGGGCGGGGCCAACCCACCGCTCTATGTGTCTTATGGACGCATAAAGTGAGCATGCAGCGGTGCCCCCAGGGCAAGCTGCTTTCTCTGGGGGCACTGCTTGAGGGGGAGGAGCCCGGAGCGCCGGTGGGGGGACCCGAAAAGAAGAGGATCAGAGCTGCTCTGTGCAAATCTACTGCAAAGAGCAGGAAAGTATAACATGTTTTTTACAAAAAAAAAAATTAACCTTTAGCATCACTTTAATTGGTTGCCATGTACAGTTGCTCCCTGCAAGGGTAGATGTTTCCTAATTCCTTGAATTGGATTTAAATAATATTCTAATCATGTTCTGTTACCTCATAAAATATCCGCTCCTGCTTGCTGAATGATGCTCTGCTACTGTAATAAAATTGAAATTGAAAAATACGATGAGATTTCTTTTTTTTTTAATTTCAAACAGACAGGGACTAATAGAATAAGTAAAAAAATAAAAATAATAATAAACTACTAATAATAAAAAAAACCAATATATTTTTGTGGAAAAGTGATGGTGCAGCGCTAGTAACAATTTGAAATTTAAATGGGTGATCTAAAGTGCATAGATAACCTGATACACATCTAAATGTATCAAAGTTAGAATAATTGTGAAGATATCAAACTAACAGTATACATGTGCAATATTGAAATAATGATATCAGGTGATTAAACCAATATATACCATACATATAAATGCAGTGATATCAGCTGATTAAACCAATGTATACCATACACATAAAATGCAGTGAACAACTTATTAACTCAAAAGTAATAATAAAAAAAATGAATAAAGGAAAAAGTCCACTGAGTGAGAAAGAGTGTTTGATGAAATGGAAATGTCCAAAACATATGTATCTTGACATCCCAAATGGTAATTTTCAAGCCACCGCTGAACATGCATGAAAAGGGGAGACGGAGCACCGCCACCAATAACACTGAGGCTTAGCGGAAAGTATAGATTCAATAGGACATACGCCCTATGAATCAAACAGACTTGTCTGTGATTCTTCACCAAAAATAGTAAAGCCCGGATGGATATAGGCATTGATACAGTTGGATAAAATAATCTTCTGAGAAGGACCACCGGTCAACAAGAAAGGAAGCTCCAAGATATATAAAACAACATGTGGATTCAAACATATAGGGCCAAAAAGGAATAAAAAACGCACATAGCGTGAATCCGCATAACACAAAATTTATTATTAAAAATGAAAGATTTAAACTCACATTTCAGAAGAGGAAAAAAAAGCGTTTGTTATTCGATAAAATGGCGCAATGGGAACAGCAGGCTCGATCCAACGCGATTCATCCATGAAGACATCGTCTGGGGTGTTGCCTTTAGTGAATCAACCCCACTGCATCCAAATATAGTCAAATGTGCAGCCTAAGGGCTCGTTGACATGTGCTTCAGCCCTTGAGGTCCCTAAGAAAAGTAATCCATGATGGATCGCTTTTCAGAGGCATTTGACAGGTGGTAAGAAGGCAGACTTGCATGGGTCATGAGCAGTGGTAATGCATTACCGCTGCTGAATGGTGTTTTTTTTTCCGCACAGCTTCATGGCCGTGACATGTGTACAGGCCTCCCTGCTACATGTCTTTGTTTAGGTGGGAGGTTGGGGGGATGGGAAAACCACAGCCCCCCTGGCTGCACACATGGATGAATCCTAAAAAGACTTATGAACCTGATAACCCTTCCTAGTGGGTTCTGTAATTTAACAGACCTGGTCAGACATGCCCTCTCTCTTGTGTGTGATGAGAGTTATGCCATTACTTATCCATGCCACCACAGAGCCCTGAAGTATGAGGGTGGGAAGCACATTTCTACCAATAGATCAGTGGCAGCCTGTCCATACAGGGCGCCGCCAGCCTAGAAGCATGTGATTAGAGCCTGAGGCTCTAATTGGCCTCAAAAAAGGGTGGGCTCTGGGTGCAGAGCACTGTGCCCGAAGCCCACCCAGTTGTGTGACAATAGCAAATTAATAATTGCTATTGTCTTCCTGATTCTCCTCCTGGCCAATCAGGAAGCGGGTTCTGAGACCCATCACCCAATTGGCCTAGAGGAGAAGAGATCTTATTGGCCCGTGAGGAGGAGGAGGGAGGCGACACAGAGGAAGCCGCCGAAGCCGAGGAGGAAGAGGAGACGCAGGGTAAAGCTGCCGCCCGGAGGAAGCGCTGCCCGGGTCCTAAATGGGGCAAGTGCGGGTTGAGGTAAAGTGACTTTAGTTGGGTTTTAATAAAAGAAAACCTTTGAATATACTATAATTGGATGTGACTGGGAGGACTGTTTGGAGCAAGGCCCTAAACTTGTTGTCTCCTCTAAGGATAAATGAATTCAAGTTAAGTTCCTTCACTGGATATACTATACTCCCTCTAGGCTGCATAGAATGTTCCCAGATCGAGACCCCCCTCCCCATTGTAGACTCCCACCGGGGTCCTATTTACATATAGTATGTTTTGGGAGTGCCCCTCTATTGTGACATATTGGGTTGCTGTCTTCGAGGAAATAAACCTTAGATTACAATTGACCCTCTCGTCCTCTCCATCCCTATCATTACTGGGGATTCAGGATGACGAACAACGGTCTCACCATATTAAGCTATTAATAAATTATCTCCTTTACTACGCCAAAAAAGAGATTCTAATAAACTGGTCAGCCTTGACGCAACCTGGAGTGTCCTCATGGGAGGCTATGGTGAATGTGGCCCTCCTCTTTGTATAAGTTAACGTATATTAATAGGGGGTGCCCATGGAAATTTGAAAAGGTATGGTCCTCTTGGACCTTGACTTGAGGTGGTTCAACTGCAATATCCTTGTTTGGGTGAAGGGTCAGGTAGTAAGTTTGGAGTGCCCTTCCTACCGGCCCCTCATTTTCCTGATTGCTCCTTTTGCCCATCTGTTGCCCCCTTTCTTCCCCATCCCCTCTCTCCTTTGTCTTTTCACCCTTCCCCCTCCCCCTCCACCACACCATGCCCCTGGGTACACAATGGTTCTCCTTCCTATAAAGGAGGTTTTCTTTCCTGTTACTTACATGTGTAATTTGCTGTGTTTTACTTAGCTTAATCTGCTTACATTTACCTGTCCTTTAATGGTTTTGATTGCTCGCCATACACGTATTCTACATGTACATTCCTTTGTTGTGTACTAAACTAGACCATGTTTTTGTGCTCTGTTTATACTGTATTACTACAGACTCAAATAAAGCACCCCTGTTTTGTAAAAAAAAAAAAAAAAGAATTGGATGTATTAAGTTTAGGTGCCACAATGCCTAATGTGTGGTTTGCATTTTCTATTTCATAATCCGACATTTTGAATATCCTCCCTTGGGGGACGGTTGTATCTTGTTTCCATCAAAGATATCTAAATATTAAAATGCTAAGTAAGCAAACAGTGCTGCAGCTATGCAACGTAACATAATAAATACCGCACAAGTCTGTGAAATGTTCTGTTAGGGCCTGTCTGCCTAAACTGCTGAGTAAAATCTATTCACCAAAAGGTCCAACTTATCTTTAAAAAGTGAACCAACTGGAACCAGTTTTGGAAAAGGTTCTCACTGATGTTGGTACAATATAAATATATATCCTTTCAGCAGGGAACAAAGAAAGTAGCAGGCACTTGTCCTGAAATGCTCTGCGTTGGCCGCAGGACAAATATGTAAATAGTTAATAAGCGCTGCTGAGCGATGAGCATCTAACCAAAGCAAACATGCCATGAGCCATGCCGAAGCTGAAAATGGCATGTTGTGACTAAGTCAATGGATTATTTACTGGATGGGACGCGCAAAATGGAACACAGATGGCGGGCACTGCCTAAGGCAAACTTGTCATGAAAGGAATACAAGGAGCTGCTGTTGCCAACCTCCTTCTAAAAATGGTAGACACCTGGCTGTCATGCTGGCCCAATGGCTTCATAAGTTTGAGTCACTGGCCTGCAGATCAAGAAGGTTGGAGAAAAGTCAGATGTTCATATTGCATGCTTGCTGCAGATCAGTGACTCAAACTATTGAAGAACGCCCTTTGAGAGCCAGGAAACTAGCATTTAGAAGGAGTGGTCAGCATTGGCAGCATTTGTGTTTTGCTCATGCCTGATTTAAAGTGACCTCGCCAAAGGACCACGTACATCTATGTGCTTTTAAGGGGGGGTGGGTTCCTTCCAGGCATACCTGCCCTTAATATATCCATTCTTATATCATATAAGAAGCATCTGAGACCTCGTAGTAATTTCCTGCTTTTCAGGGGGACCCCTTATTAAACTGAGGGGATTGGGCACAATTGAAGGGAGGCTGGCTGCTGCACTCTGAAACTCTGCTTCTACTGTGCTGATGCTAAACAGCAGGGACACTGTCTGGGCATTTTGCTAGGATGCTCTGGGGGGTTTTGAACACCCCTGACCCCCCTTATTTACGCCCCTGCTTATATGTGCTCTTACTATGGAGGCTCTGGAAATTTAGAGTTAGGACCGCAGTATATACAGGAGGTCCCTCGGCGCTACACCTTACGCATATATTTACAAATGTGTGCAAACAAAACCCTCTGTTTTTAGCGTAAACTGATAGACAGGGCCAATTTGGTTGTTTTGCAGGCTCGCTGGTAAGTGTGCTGAGAAATCTTTTGTTTGTTTCTGATGTGCATTGTCCTTCCTTGTGCATCTTGCTGCAAAAGCTAGTTATAGGTTGTGGTAACTGCCACTTTTTTGTGCAGGATTAAAGTGAACCTATGTATTGTCCTGCAGGGAAAAGCAATAGGTTCACTCACTTCATTTTATAATAATGCATACTGCTCAGACCATATAGTAGAGCCGCGCGATTGTGGATAAAATGAGAATCACCATTTTTTTGATTAGAATAAACATCACAATTTTTCACGATTCTCGGTGTAACACCATCTGTAACATTATACAAAAAATTGGGCTAACTTTACTGTTTAGTTTTTTTAAGATTCATTAAAGTGTATTTTTGCCCAAAAAAATTGCGTTTAATAGACTGCTGCGCAAATACAGTATGACATAAAGTATTGCAACGACCACCATGTTATTCTCTAGGGTCTTTGCTAAAAATATATATATATATATAATGTTTGGGGTTCTAAGTAATTTTCTAGCAAAAAATACAGATTTTAACTTGTAAGCAACAAGTGTCAGAAAAAGGCTAATGCCGCGTACACACGATCGGATTTTCTGTCGGGAAATGTTTGATGTGAGCTTGTTGGCGGTAAGTCAGACCGTGTGTATGCTCCATCGGACATTTGTTGGCGGACTTTCCGCCAACAAATGTTGGCTAGCATGTTCTCAAATTTTCTGCCAACAAATGTGTGTTGTCGGACTTTCCGATCGTGTGTACACAAGTCCGTTGGACAAAAGTCCAAAGTACAAACACGCATGCTCGGAATCAAGGACGAGCCAGAAGCGCTTGGTCTTGTAAAACTAGCGTTCGTAATGGAGACATCATGTACGTCTTGTACGTCACTACGTTCGTAATTGTCGGCCAACATTTGTGTGACCGTGTGTATACAAGACAAGTTGGAGCCAACACCCTTAAAACAAAATTCCACGGTTTTGTTGTTGGAAAGCAAAATAATGGTCAGTGAGCATCAATGCAGCCTGATTAGTGCCCATCTGCAGCTTCAGTGCAGCCTGATCTGTGCCCATCTGCAGCTTCAGTGCAGCCTGATCTGTGCCCATCTGCAGCTTCAGTGCAGCCTCATCTGTGCCCATCTGCAGCATCAGTGCAGCCTGATCTGTGCCCATCTGCATCCTTCCATTTCAAGATTTTGTTCACACAACTTCTCCCATGTCATCAATTTATTTGCTGATAATGTTTTTCTGCTCTTAACTGACCCCAATAAATCCCTTATGAATGCCCATAAAGTGTTGCAAGCATTTAGGTGTGACTTGCCTCTCAGCCGCTCCACCTCTTCGCAATCCAGCAAGAAGCCGCCAGCTCCCACTGCCTCGTGCACAGATGCCATCTTGGTGCGATCTGAGTTAGAGCCAAGCGGAGAGCCGGGTGGAGAGGAGATGACAGCTCGGTGATTTCCAGCGGCACTCGTCCCCCTCCTTCCCCTCCGAGGTACGCTGTCAGCGTATAACAAGCACCCGCAATTTTCCCCCTATTTTCAGGGGAAAAAAGTGCGTGTTATACGCCGATAAATACGGTAGTTAAACCAGGGGTTGGCAACCTTTTGAGCACAGTGTGCCGTAAAATGTTTTCAAAGAAATTGAGCATGCCGATTTTATAACTAAAAAATGTCAACTTCACACTCTCAATCACGAAAAAGGATTGTTTATAAAGTAAATGCTGTAAACTACTTTAGTAGTGAGAAATTAACATCCTGCACTCTTACGCCTCAGATCAGCCACAATTCATGCACCTTCACACCTCAGATCACTGTCCCCCCTGCAAATCTGTTTCACCACTGTACCCCCCTGCTCATCTGCCCCACCACTGTAACCCCCAGCACATCTGCCCCACCACTGTAACCACCTACACATCTGCCCCACCACAGTAACACCCTGCACATCTGCCACACCACTGTACGACCCTGCACATCTGCCACACCACTGTACTACTCTGCACATCTGCCCCACCACTGTACTACCCTGCACATCTGCCCCACCACTGTACTACCCTGCACATCTGCCCCACCACTGTACCCCACTGCTAATCTGCCCCACCATTGTAACCCCCTGCACATCTGCCCCACCACTGTACCACCCTGCTCATCTGCCCCACCAATATGAGAATATTTCTCATCTGCCCACCAATGTACCCCCTTTCTCATCTGCCCCACCACTGTAATCCCCTGCACATCTGCCCCACCACTGTAACCCCCTGCAAATCTGCCCCACCACTGCAGTGGTCTCTTTACAGATATTGTCTTGATGAACCTTGGATGTATTTAGCTGATTTAAACTGAAAGATACATTTTTAACTATTTTCCAAAATAATAATAAGTAAATGGAAATAGTGAGCAGCAAAGATAAATATACTGGTGTATAAATGTATATACAACAGTGACTTACCTTCCATAGCCAAGCTGATGCTGATCACTAATTCCCTCTCCAAGAACAAGGATACAATACATGTGTGCAAAGTGCTTCAGAGCGATCTCTGTCCTCATTTTCAGGTCAGCCTCGTCCTTCTCAAGGATAATCATACTCCTGGAAAGAAGAGTGAACATCAATTTCATGCAAGTCTTTTGGATGCTGCTGTTCTGAGGTCTCATGAGACTAGAAGTAAAAAGATCAGGAGCTTGTGCCAAACACCTAGCCTAGGAAAAGTGTTTTTAGCTCTTTGGTCCTATATACACTAGAATTTAACCTGGCCTTACACTATGCAAATTTTGTCCAGTTTACCTCTCATCTGGATCAAAGGGGCTAGGCAGGAAATTGTCAGCTGAACAGTAGCTGCATCCAATCAGATGCAGCCCTGGTTTGGGTATTTTGATAGATTGCAAGGCTGGCTGTCAAAATACAATAGCCACAGCATAATCTTCCATCTATGCTGTGCAGTGTGGATGGTGGAATTGGTTAAATTTTTTTTGTTCAGCCCAAGGAAAAAATAAAAAATTACATCAGTTTATAGTCGGCATTAGAATTGGGTTTGCTTCTTCCCATGTGTTGTATTGTAGGGCCAGTCCATGCTGACAGTGCAGTCCGAGTTCTGAGTGAGCCCCGATACAGGATAGTGCTGAAGCATTGTAAGAAAAAGAGATCAAATATACACTATATTGTCAAAAGTATTGGGTCGCCTGCCTTTACACGCTATTGAGTTGGTCCACCATTTGCAGCTTTAACAGCTTCAACTCTTCTGGGAAGGCTGTCCTCAGGGTTTAGGAGTGTGTCTATGGGAATGTCTGACCATTCTTCCAGAAGCGCATTTGTGAGGTCAGGCACTGATGTGGATGAGAAGACCTGGCTCACTGTTTCTGGTCTAATTCACCCCAAAGGTGTTTTATCGGGTTGAGGTCAGAAGTCTGTGCAGGCCAGTCAAGTTCCTCGACTCCAAACTCGCTCACCCACATCTTTCTAGACCTTACTTTGCGTACTGCTGTAAATAATTTGGTGGAGGGGGAGTTATGGTGTGGGTTTGTTTTTCAGGGGTTGGGCTTGGCCTCTTAGTTCCAGTGAAGGGGACGCTTAAGGCATCAGCATACCAAGACATTTTGGACAGTTTCATGCTCCCACCTTTGTGTGAACAGTTTGAGGATGGCCCCTTCCTGTTCCAACATGACTGCACACCAGTGCACAAAGCAAAGTCCATAAAGACATTGATGAGCTCTCTTTCTTTCTCTCTCCACCCCTTTCTTCCTTCTCCCTCCATCCCTCTTTCTCTCTCCCTTCATCCTTCTTTCATCTGAGACTCTATTTAACCACACCCCCATTAAACCATGCCCAATAGTTAGCATAGTTTAAACCATGCCCATTTCCCTCCTGCTAGATGAAGCCTACAAATCAATGCCCCGCCCCTAATTAAACTAATGCTTAGCCTATAGACAAAAAAGTGTCTCTATTTTTTTTTAAATATTGGCAACTATGCATCACACATAATAGTGAACAAAAATGAGACCACCATATTATTGTGGGTAGTTTAGCATGGCTATGGTGATGCACCTGTAAAAATTTAGAGTTGCCTTTAAAAGAATACATTTTGGGTTGGCTACCCTGACTGCATTAGGGGGATGAAGAATGGGGCTCTAAGGTAACACAGAAGTTCAATGTAGGGGTTTGGTGCTACCACTGATAAATTCTGCACTAACTTTCCCATTAGACCCAAATCTAATTTATTCCCTTGTATAAAGAAAACAGAACTTACGGCATCAAAGATTTGGGGTTTTTGTCAGAATGTTTTTCCAAAAAGCAGGACAAGTAATTCAGCAGGGCCATGAGGAAATCATTCAGAAGGTGGTTTCTATATAAACAAAGAAAAACACATTCTTTAGTATTCTGCAGACATTACATTCATCCCATCATGTGAAAAATAAATTTATAGCAAAAAGTCTCTGTCACTAGAATAACTTGATGAAATTATTATCTGGCTGTAAAAAAAAATTCTAATAAAGGGAAACCATTTCCTGAGGAGTCTTCAGAATCTGACACTTCTGGGAGTGTCGGATTTGTGCCCCCCCCCCCCCCCCACCACTAGATTCCGTGGTGTCTCCTGCCACCCCCTTTGTCACCGCAGGACACAAAAGTAATGTTGGTAGACTAAAGCTGGGTACACACACGGTCCTGCTCAGTTAAAGTGATAATAATTATTTTTTTTTAAATAAAAAAGAGCTAATTGTTACCTTCTCTGTGCAACAATATTACACAGAAAACACCATCTTCTGCTATCCTGGCAGTCCCCAGCCGGGGCTGTCACCTTCTGCCTGCTCTAGGTGCCTCCTTAGAAAGCCAGGTGTTATGGAGGTGTTATTTGAGCCAGGCTGTGGGCATCCAGACACACAAAGAGCCATTAAGTATTAGAAGCCTATGACATTCACTGCCCTCAGTGCCTCCTGTGGGACCAGGAAATGTGGGGAGTGGGGCTTCAGCCAAGACAGTGCCGGAATGGTGACAGGAGCCAGTTAAGTGTTTAGGGACAGGAGAGGGTAGCAAAGATAGCTGGGTGTTCTTTACCATAAAAAAGAACACCCACACAAAAGCAGCAGTCTTGTGTGAATCCCAATATTATATATCAGCAGTAAATATAATATATACAAAAGCAGCGATCTTTTTACTATAATATATATATATATATATATATATATATATATATATATATATATGACTGCTGCTTTTTTTTTATAATAAAAGACTCCTGCTTTTGTATATATCCACTTCCAGACCACCTCACGCACAAATTGAACTGACAAAAAGAGAAATCCAATTTTTTTTTTTTGGAGGGGGGGGGTTAGGGGGCGCAAGTAGCAGGTCTTGCCTAGGGTGCAAAGTAGTCTAGCACTGGCCCTGGCTACATGTGTCATGTGGCCAGTTGGCACCGCTACATTGGTGATGTTTTCATGATTTAGACTGGTAGTGAGGTAGTTTATGCAGGAGCTGGGCCACAATAGGTTCCATTTAATATCACAATATTGATATATTTTTACAATCCAATGGGATGTTGGTCATGACTCTGTATAGGAAACCTACAGCTGGGAATTCATGTTTCAAGTGCTTACCCTGGGACTTTGGTCAAAAGTATATCGTATACACAGTACATCAGGTTACATAAAAATTGCTCTTCGGCCTTGGATTTCATGTTCCAAGGCAAACAACTCTTTGACCATTATAATAGGGGTATAGCAAGGTTATCCTTAAGAGGGCATTCCATAGAGTCCTCCAATACGATAGGACCTCGCTGCTATTCAATTCTAGGAAACGAGAGGACAGTAGTAAAACTAGACTGATTATCAAATATTCTAATGAACATGCCTAGGTACGGCAGATTGTCCAGGAATATGGTACTTCTTGATTGGAGATGAGGTGGTGTCTAAATATGTACAATCTACCCCACAGATAACCTATCAGTGCGTCTCATCCATACGTGATAGGTTGACTCATAGTCACTATGATCAGCATGAGACAAGGGTAACACAGTCCAGGAAGGGAACCTACCATTGTGGAGGGAGTTCCCAATGTCCCTGGATATATGAATGTGATATTGTTACATTAACTAATAATTTTAGACCCAATAAATATATATATTGTGGTAGATTGGGGGTAGTATAGTTGATGACATGCAAATGTGGGGCATACTATGTAGGCAAGATGATACAACATCTGCATCAGAGAATCAATTATCATATATACTACACCAGCAATGGAAAACTGGTCACACCTATAAATAAGCACATTTGATTTAAGCTTTGACACTTTGACATTTCAGTAATGCCTTTTATGGCCTTGGAATGGGTTCCAAAAGAGCCATGTGGAGGGGACTGGGATAATTCTAAAGTTAAAGAGGAAGTAAACCCTGATGGGTTTTACTTCTTCTTTTTTCCCCTGCAAAGTAAAAGCATAATGGGCTAGTATGCATCTTCCTTCCGAGGCCGCGGACTCCAGCTCTGTGACTGAAATACGCGTGGGAACCGCTGGTCACGGCACGGCCCTTTAGAAATGACACAATTGTGCCCTTTCTTCAGTGCGCATGCACCGATGACGTTGGCGCAGGTGTTTATGGTAAATATCTCCTAAGCCGTGAACTTTTAGGAGATATTTCCAGTACCTACAGGTAAGCCTTATTATAGGCTTACCTGTAGGTAAAAGTGGTGTAACTAGGTTTACAGCCACTTTAATGCAACCACACCTAGCCTAAAGGAAATGTTGAGCTACAAACCCTTTCTCTGATGATGCTATGCTGGTACCTGCACTATTCAGGCTTGGGGCCTGGTGACGTTACACACCAGAGATGGGAGACCAGTGTATAAAGTGCCTTGAAAAAGTATTCACACCCCCTGAAAATTTTCCACATTTTGTCATGTTACAACCAAAAACTTAAATGTATTTTATTGGGATTTTATGTGATAGACCAACACAAAGTGGCACATACAGTGCATTGAAAAAGTATTCATATCAGTTGAAATTTTCCATATTTTATCATTTTACAACCAAAAACATAAATGTATTTTTATATTGGTTTCCTCCCACACTCCAAAAGACATGCTGGTAGGTTAATTGGCTTCTGTCTAAATTGGCCCTAGTATATGAATGTGAGTTAGGGACCTTATTGTAAGCTTCTTGAGTGTAGGGACCGATGTGAATGTACAATGTATATGTAAAGCGCTGCGTAAATTGACGGCGCTATATAAGTACATTAAATAAAATAAAATAAATTGGGATTTTATGTGATAGACCAACACAAAGTGACACATAATTGTGAAGTAGAAGCAAAATCATAAATGGTTTTCAATTTCTGTTAGACTGTAAAAGACTTGAGACTGGGGCAGGGGTTCACCTTCCAGCAAGACAATGACCCTAAACATACAACCAAAGCTACAATGGAATGGTTTAAATCAAAGCATATTCATATGTTAGAATGGCCCAGTCAAAGCCCAGACCTAAATCCAATTGATAATCTGTGGCAAGACTTAAAAAATTACCGTTCACAGATGCTCTCCATCAAATCTGAGAGAGCTTGAGCTATTTTGCAAGGAAGAATGGGCAAAAGTTTCACTCTAGATATGCAGCTGGTAGAGATATACCCAAAAAGACTTGCAGATGTAGGGGGGGGGGCTGAATACAAATGCACACCACACTTTTCACATATTTATTTGTAAAAAAAATTGAAAACCATTTATCATTTTCAATCTACTTCACAATTATGTGCCATTTTGTGTTGGTCTATCATGTAAAATCCCAATAAAATACATTTACATTTTTGGTTGTAACATGACAAAATGTGGAAAATTTCAAGGGGTATGAATACTTTTTCAAGACACTGTATCTACCTCAGGGGGTGATTTAAACAGAGGGGCAAGCAGTAGGAGTTTGGAAGTTGCCCCTTTGCAAGGTAGATGTCTAAATTTATGCTGCATATGATCCTAACAGGTAAATATTCCCCAACTGCACATAAGCACAATTGAAGACTCCTTAAATACAGCCGTGAACTCTAATAAAAAGCTTACTCAACAATTATCCACACACAATTCTCGATTGGAAGATATGGAGAACCGTCTTTGCCGGAATAATATTAGAATAGTAGGCCACCCTGAACAGGTAGAGGGAAATACTCCATCTCAATTTATAGAGAAATGGTTCATATCCACAATGGGCTCAGACCATTTTTCCTTTTTTTTTCAGTGGAAAGAGCTCATAGAGTTCCCACCAGAAGATCACCTGGGGGGGGGGGGTGTACCTAGGACTCTGGTCTTGAAAATGATGAACTATAAAGATAGAGATGTTATTTTGAATAGAGCTAGACAACTCTCAGATATACGGAAGAGTGGATCAAAAATAAGCTTTTTCCCTGATTTTTCAGCAGTAGTGCAGCGCCAAAGAGCGGATTTAAGGAAGCGGGATCCATCTGGCGATTAAGGCAGATGGATCTATCCTACTCTAAACTTTTCCTTGCTAAACTCAAAGTGACAGGACAGGGTATACACATTTTTTTGTATCCCCGGAACTAGCTGCTCAGTGGCTGGACAATTATAATTGGTCAAATGAAATCCCCAAAAAGAGTTTTTGTTTTTTTCTTTTCTCTCCCTCTCTCCTATTTTTGGTAGTATGAATCGACATTCTGGGAAGGGGAGAAGGGCGGAGAGAGCACTATACTTTTTGTGGCCCTCTTGATCAGATAGCCCCCATGTTTGTGTTTTTGTTTTGTTATACTGATTATGTCTTTGTACATATCTGTTGTATATGTCTTTGTTCTATTTTGTTAAATATGTCTATGTTTGTGTTCATTTGTTTTGTATGTTGATAAATGTGCACCTCTCGGAATATACTTTTGTCTCTCTTTTTCTTCCCCCCACTGTCCCTGCCTTTTCCCTCACCTTTTTGGGGGGAACCCATGAGGGATTGGGTGATGGGGATGGCGAACTGGGGAGGGAGGGAAGTAAAGAGACATGGGTTGGAGTGAAAAATACTGGATTTGTTGTATTTGGTTTGATTATTTTGGTTCATTTATTTGAGAATAGCTTGATATGGCACCTTTGAATGACGTGCTAATTTCATGGAATGTGAGGGGTCTTGGTAGCCCTTCTAAGCGGCAAGCAGTGTTTACTTCACTAGGGAGATTTACACCCTCAATAATATGTCTTCAGGAAACCCACTTAAACTCTGAGTCGTTGCATCACTTAAAACAAAATCAGTTTATTATTCAGTATCATTCTACATATACATCATACTCTAGAGGAGTGTCTATACTTATATCTAATGGATTGGACTTCTTATGTAGACAAATTAAGAAGAATAGTAAAGGATGATTTATTTTTTTGTATTGTACAATATTAGGCTGACCATATGTGATTGGAAATATATATATATCCCGCTATACTCAACGGAAGTAGTTAAAGAATATATTCAGTTCATATCTGATAAAATAGATAGTGCATGCCTATTGGTTGGTGAGTTTAATAAACATATGGACTTCGCAATAGATAAATATAATATAACGGATAATCAAACCTCATCGGGGCCTATGGCCTTTGCCAGATATGTAGGGTAATTGGGATTGATAGATCTCTGGAGACAGCGTAATCCAACAGATTTTCATGCTTTTCTAGTAGTTATAAAACTTTCTCTAGAATAGATTTAGCGTTTGGAACATACTCTATGCTTCCATATTTTCGTGATATTAAATATAAGGCTAGGGTTATCTCAGATCATTCCCCTATAGTATTACATTTTTCCTTTAGGAGTAATCCAGGATGTACACTATGGAAGGTGACCCCATATTGGTTGTCACTTTTTTTCTCCAGCTGAAGGAACCATGTTTTTGAATTAATTACTTATCAGAATATAAATAGAAACTCGGTCTCACTTTTAATATACTGGGATGCAATGAAAGCATATCTCTGAGGTCTCTGAGGTTATTGTGCAGATATCAAAAATTAAGAAACAATCTAGGCAGTGGGAAAAACTCTAGCTGATAATATGATGAAGACAGAATTCCTATATATAACTAATCCAAATGATGATAAAAAAAAATGGCTTCATAGCTAACTACATTACGCAGCAGTGGCTAAGAAGGCAGAAAATAAAAGATTGTTCCTACAACAACCATATTTTGTAGAGGGAGAGGGGACAGGACATTTATTGGCAACTATTGTAAAAGCACAACAGCCAGCATCATTTATAACTGAATTACAATCATCTACAAATAGGGTTGATAATACTCCAGAGATATTGGAGGTATTCAGGGAACTTTATCAGGCACTATATAAGTGCAGGGTATCCTACTCGGAGGAGTCCCTGAATAGATTCTCTGACACTATTGATCTACCAAGTATTTCAAATGATGAACAGGTGGCTATGGAAGGCCCATTAAAATTGGACGAGCTAAGAAATGCAGTATCTAACCTACCTAATAATAAAGCACTAGGACCAGATGGTCTTCCAGGGGAAATATAAAAAAAAATATGGGGATGTATTGTTACCTGAACTGCTCGATCTCTTTAACTATGCCATGGAGGTGGGTTCATTACCCCCATCTATGAACGAAGCAGTAATTATTGTTTTATTGAAACCTGATAAGGACCCAAGTAACCCTGATTTATATCGTCCAATATCTTTGTTAACATTAGATATTAAGTTGTTGGCATAGGTATTGGTGACTAGACTATCAAGATGCATTTCAAAACGAATCCATTGTGATCAATCAGGCTTTATTCCTAATAGATCCACAGCAAATAATATCCGACGGCTATTCCTAAATTTACAACTCGAAACTGATAACATGGGAAATAGAGCTATAATGTCACTAGATGCGGCTAAAGCATTTGACAGTATAGAGTGGGTCTTTTTGTGGAAATGCTTAAACGTTATGGGTTTGGTCCCAGATTTATGAAATGGATACAACTTTTGTATGACTCTTCAAATGCAAGGGTACAGGTGAATGGATGTGTATCGGCCCCTTTTTCACTGTCCAGAGGGACGAGGCAGGGTTGTCCCTTATCCCTGCTTCTTTTCGCTCTGGCCATTGAACCACTAGCGGAGGCTATTCGCCCCTCTACAAATATTGTGGGATTTCGCAGATCTACAGGTGAAGATAAGATAGCACTCTATGCGGACGATACTCTAGTGTTTCTAGGGGATACGGGTCCATCCCTGTCTGCAGTTAAGTCTTTAATAGACCTGTATGGATCCTTCTCGGGATTCAATATCAACTGGGACAAATCCATAATGCTGTCTGTGGATCCTGTGCACATGGGACATCCACACTAGGAATATACTCCCTCTTATTGCTAAATGTAGACAACAAAGTAAAACATGGAGTCAATTTCCATTGTCTATGGTGGGGAGGGTGAATTTGGTGAAGATGGTGTGGATGCCCCCTTATGTGTTATATGTATTGCATAACTGCCCCATATGGCTGATGTTACGATTATTTAGGACTATTGATTTGGTTTTTAGGGATTTTGTGTGTAAAGGTGGAAAACCTAGAATTAGACTAGAAATATTACAACAGTCCATAGATAAGGGGGGAATCGTGATACCAAATGCAAGATTATACTTTATCGCATCACAACTACAACATTGGCATGGTTGGGAGGTAATGGACATGGAAGACCCTACACAGAAGATAACTTCTCAATTTAAAAAATATCCCTTAGTTCCACTAATAGTAGCTCACCATTTTTATAATAAAAAAAGGTTCCCTACTTTCTACTTGATTCATAGGGTATGGGAAGCAGTGCGAAATATCACTCAGCATGGGGGGCATACGAAACATATGCCCATATGGGATAACTTTTATCTTTAAGAATTGAATAGACTATCGGGATTTTCAGATTGGAAAAGGGCAGGCATAATATATTTTTGTACCAGATATATGAAGATGTTCTACTTCCTTTTAATATATTAAAATACCACTATCAGTTAACGAACAATAACTTCTACCAATGTCTTCAAATATGCATTACAAATTCAAAGCTCAAAAATCCAATTACAGTATGAACACTCTAAAATGCTAACAAAGGCAACCTTGGTCTTCTGTACGAAACGAGGAATAATAGGAGATCTTTACTAGCTTTTTATTATACATAGGGCTCATTATACCCCACAAAAACTCTACGCTTGGGGAAAATACATAACACCGTTATGCCCGCGATGCTCTCTATTTAATATTTCTCTTCTCCATATGCACTGGCCATGTCCAAAGCTTCATTGTTACTGGGAAAAAATATTTATAACCTTAAATTTATTATGCTCCACTGAGATAACAGGGATGCCCAAACTTGCATTACTGGGAATAATACCTGATGGAGCATTACCAGTAGAGATGCATACTATGCGGATAAGATCCCTATACTTAGCACGTAAAGTTATTCTACAAAAATGGTCATCCGTTGATCCTCCAACCCATAAACAAGGGTTGAGAAACTTAACTACATACTTAAAAGAGAAAAATTTAAATATAAGTATAGAGGTACACCCCAAAGGTTTGGTAAAATATGGTAACGGTGAATAGAACCTAGTGATGAATTTTATGATGGTTTATCTAGTAGATAGGAGTAAAGGTAGGGGATAGATGGGAGTAAAGGGCTGAGGTAGAGGGGTGGGGAGTATATGAGAGAAGAAATTAATACGTAAAAGAAAGATAATTAGCTACCATAGTCTGACGATTGACATTAAGGGAGCTCAATTTGATGAGTGAAATGTATTTATGCTCCTATTATGTTTTGTTTATTATATGTTAAATTACTTTAATCTGAGAGGTGCAAGGTTTGTTTGGTTTATGTGTTTTCTTATTTCTTGAAACTTAATTAATTAACTTGATATATTATTTGTTTGTATGCTTAATAATAAAAATAAAACAATTATTTGCTTAAAAAAAAAATATTCCCCAACTGCTCTTTATATAAAAATGATTATGGTATTGACTCTGTATGAGGCTCTCTGCTATTCAGAGGAAATTGTTCTGACAGAGGTAATGGGTAGATTTACAAGTCTATATACACAGTTTCTTCACTTATAACTGCGCCTACTATACTTATTAGTCTACTTATGGGATTCCATCTTCACAAGATATGGTTGTGATACGTTGTGAACATTCAATCTATGAGTCTATATTTTTATACATTGGGGCTGATTTACTAAAACTGGAGAGTGTAAAAAACAATATTTTTTAATTTATGCTATAAAACCTGTCCAGTGAAAAAAAAAATGAAAAAAATTCTAATTTCTTCATAAATGTGTGCCAATACATTATGTATTCTGCTACATGTTTTTGGTAAAGAAAATCCCAAAGCGTGTATATTGATTGGTTTCCAAGGAAAGAATGTAAATCTAATATTCTGAGGCTGAGGCCAGTTTACCACTGCTTCAAATTTGGATGGATCAGTGGCCATGCCTTCAGCAAAAAGCAATGTGAACCACATGGGTGACTGATGACCTGCAGAGCTTGTGCTTACCTGCTGACAACTTCAATCCCTCTTTTAGGTGATAAAAGACTTGCATGAGTTGTTTTTCATACTTTTCTACTGTAACACAATAATGTTATCGAGGTACACAATACCTGGGTACTAGATCACTCAAAACTTTTTCCATTAGCTTATAAAATGCTGCAGGTGCACTTCTCATGCCTTGTGGCATGCAAGTAAATTGATAGAAGCCCAAAGGACAAATAAAGGCTGTCTTCTCCTGATCTTCAGGTACCATGGGAATTTGGTAGTATCGAGACAGTGAACCAACAATTTCCATGTTAAGCCTCCAGAGCTTCTTCAATTCTGGACATTGTATACTGATCGGGTATTGTCCTCTGATTTAGAGTTCTGTACTCTACACACAGGCAGGTGGATGACAGAATGGGGAGAACACTTTTTCACAGTCACAATTGTAGATAATTCCACTCTGGCTCTCCAGTCCTTCCTCTCAGGAATCACCATACACCCTTCTTTGTTCATCATCTCTTCAGGAGTTTCCACAAGGATATAACTTCCCTCCTCAAGCAGCTCAGGGGCAGTACTGGAGGCTACTCTCAGCAATCTCTTTCCCCCGGTAATACACCACTCCATTCCAATAGGACATCACAGAGCTCTTGAAGTTCACATGGGATATCAACTTGCTCGAAAGAAACAGTCCATCCTCCTTCAAGAAACTTCTGGAAGGAATCAAGTATAATTAATGACCAGTATCACTGAAGGAGATGTGCTTGAATTACCTGTGTCAGCACAGACAAGAGCCATATTCTCCAAAGGAAGAACACCCTTGTTAAATCTGGAACTGTCACAGTTACTTGCAGGCTTCCATCAACAGGATATTGTTTAGTGTTCTCCAACTAGCCTGGAACACAGCTTTTTAGCAGCAGGAACCATAGTGTGGCACTGGAACTGAGAGTTGGCATATCTACTCTGCGTTTGTCCCTAGTAGAGTTGCATCTGTCATGAAACCAGACCCCTAACTACCAGAAGTGGCCTTCAGATGCCTAACCTGACTCTAGCATATGATGGTTTTTGAACCCTGAACTAAAACTAGCTATAGAATCCCAGAGCAGAAGGAGGAGGGTTAACTAGACCAACAGGAGCTGCATATAAACTCTGTTCTCCAACTAGCCTGGAACACAGCTTTTTAGCAGCAGGAACCATAGTGTGGCACTGGAACTAAAAGTTGGCATATCTACTCTGCGTTTGTCCCTAGTAGGGTTGCACCTGTCATGAAACTGGACCCCTAACTACCAGAAGTGGCCTTCAGATGCCTAATCTGACTCTAGCATATGATGGTTTTTGAACCCTGAGCTAAAACTAGCTATAGAATCCCAGAGCAGAAGGAGCAGGGTGAACTAGACCAACAGGAGCTGCATATAAACGCTTTTTTTTTCTTTTTTGTTTAAGTATATTTTTATTCATTTTCAAAAATATAGTTTTAATAGGCACTTTTCAATGTAACATTGAGTACATACTGAATTTGTAGAACATATGGCCGAACATGGCCAGCATAGTAATAAAACAATACCATAACCCACAGACCCCCAGATGGAGGAGAATGTCACAGAATAACATAGCAATATTTCCTTAGAAGGACCACACTGGGCCCCTAAGTATGTACATTTCAAACATAACAAGAAGAGCTGACATCCAAGCCTTACAAACACAAACACACACAAACACTTAACCACCACTCAAACCTTTCCACCCCCTCCATCACCATTAAACTTAAGAATTAGGAAGCCTACAATCATGGCATATTGCAAACCACAGTCACATTGATATGGGCTCATGTCAACCACCTACTACTGTTGAGAGAGCAGAGTGTCTTTCTAAAATGAGTCCGCAATATCAAGCCAGGGCTGCCAAATCTTAAAAAACTTTTTGGGGCAAGCCCTACCATTATAAACGAGCTTGAAAATAGGTAACACTTTATTCACCATGCTGTAAAAGGTTTTTATATCCGGAGCAGAGGCATTTTTCCATCGTAGCAGAATCGATTTCCTAGCAAAAAAAAATAATACATGCACAAGAGTTTGAGCATGAGTCGGGTGTATAAAGTAATTTAACACACCAAGCAGTCCGGCTTCAGGAGTATGAGGTACAAGTAAATGTAATGTGTTATCAAAGAAAGAAAATATGTCCTTACAATATGATGACAAGGCAGGGCAGGACCAAAACATTTGCATATAAGCTCTACTGCAATAAATAGGTTCACCCACTAACATATAGCAATGTGACAGCTAGACACACACACACAGTGTCACAGACCGAACTAACTGGTATAATACATGTGAGATAACAACAAGGGAACAGATATATTTCTGTCACAAGTTGTTAAATATATACAAATGTACACCCAGAAGTTATGGGCGACAATAGTATACTATTACCATAGGAACACTTTCCTAATAACCCCTGTTTCTGGTCTAGAATAGCAAAATTTCTTCCATGGAGACATGTGGTATCAGCATCTCTTTCTCTCTCTCCACTTCCTCATTCTGGGGTTTCCAAGCCAGTCCACCAGAGACAGGAAGTGCTGATACATAATTATACTTAACTCTGTAATAGCTAGGTTATTCACAAATACAAACAGTAGAGGACAGCAGATCCCTACACAAGCTAAAATATTGGACCAAGATGAGCTGATCCTTCACTAAGAATTTTTAGTATTGAGAGACCTGCCTGTCACTTGACTTACTGTAAACTGGGTCAACCCCAGTCTTCAATGGACAAGTACATATAGCATATGCGGGGTGTAAGAATCTGAAAAACCTCAAGACAAAAAGTGAACACCGAAAACAGCTGTACATTTTTTATACAGAGTTTTTTAAACATGCTGGAAATCTTTGCATATAATGATTGCGTATTGTGCCTGGCTACTTCTGTCCAGTTTCCCCTAGAGGGATGGAAATTAACATTTCATGATAAGACCACATCTGTTCATATATGAGTCAGGGAGAGAATGCAGCAACTAAAATGAGTATAAGCAAATTTCTCATACCACCATAAAGGGTAAATCTAGGCCCAATCGGGATGAGCGACATACTGTGGGCTTACCTTGCTCCCAAAGAAAATGAAGCTATGCAATTTCTTTCTTGCTCCTCCAGCATGTTCAGAGCCACCCCTGGAATGGGAGGAAATGATTTGCACCACTGAAAATCATGTAATACATATATATCAGCAAGCAAATGAAGGGATGGAGGGTAAGTTGGGAGGGGGGTGGAAGTTGGGGAAGGGGGAAAACAGAAAGAAAGTAGAAATTGCTGTGGAGACTAGCATTGATGAAGCACAAGTGCACTTGAACTGCAGAAATTATCTTTTTTTTAAACTTACATTGGTCCAGGCTTGTAACATATAATTCTTCATATCTCACAACCGGGGGACTTACTGGGGATGCAGAAATTGACAATGGTCTCTTCTGGGTTTTGACTGAATGACTTGCCTTCTGTATACTGAACACTGGGGGTGCTCCTTTAGTACCCCTACCAGTAACAGAATGCTTTGTATTTTTTCTAATGAATACAATGCATTTTCTGATCGGCTAACATGGAGATCATGACATCATTCACCCCTCCCATCTTTCTTATCCAATCAAATTTGCCTTGTAATTATTATAAAAAATACAAGATGTTCCCTGAATGGGGCAGATGCCATGCAAGCGACCATCTGTGTTCAGTATACAGAAAACTGGTCACTCCAGCAGCACCCGGGAAGAGACCATCACTGACTGAATGTATCAAAGGCTACTACAGTGAATTTTTGCATCCACAGCAGCCTTCTGGATGTGAGCTATGTAGGATAAGATATAACAAGCTAAATTAATGTAAGATCAAAAAAGAATTCCTGGAGCTCAGCATTAAAGTATGCATTTGTCAATGTGTGCTTCATAAAAAAATGTGTCTATGTCCAGTTTGTTATTCTTTACATACTGTACATTAAGAGAGTTGTATGTGTACAATACATACCGTATATACTCGAGTATAAGTCATTCCGAGTATAAGTCGAGGCCCTAATTTACCACAAAAAAAATGGGAAAAACTTATTGACCCGAGTATAAGAGGAGGGTGAGAAATGCACAGCTACTGTAAGTGGAAAAGAGGGTCAACAATGCCCATTTGCAGCATCACTGTGCCCATTTGCAGCCTCACTGCGCCTATTTGCAGCCATAGGTCCCCTGAACTTCAAACTTGGTAGTTAAGGGTTCCTAGATGCCCCCTAGCTGCAGCCAAAATTTGGGGTCTCTGAACCCAAAGGGTCCCGAAATGACATTGCTGCAGATAGACACAGTTGACGGAATTTGGGGCCCCGTATCTCGGGGCCACTTAGTGCTAAGAATCCCAAATTTGGTGTGCAAACCCAGTGGAACTAGCACCATAAAATTTCCAAAGCTGGGGTTTCTAGCACCAAGTGGCCACGAGATACAGAGCCCCAAAAATCAGTTCAGAAAATGTCAAGCACTTTTCTGCAGCAGAGAATGACATTTTCCGAACCAGTTTTGGGGCCCTGTATCTCAGGGCCACTTGGTGCTAGGAACCCAAGCTTTGGATATGTTATGGTACCAGTTCCATTGGGTTTGCACACCAAATTTGGGGTTTCTAGCACCAAGTGGCCCTGAGATATGGGGCCCCAAATTCGGTTCAGAAAATGTCAAACACTTCTGCAGCAGAGAATGACATTTTCCGAACTGACTTTGGGGCCCCGTATCTCGGGGCCACTTAGTGCTAGGAACTTCAGCTTTGGATATGTTGTGGTACTAGGTCCACTGGGGTTTCTAGCACCAAGTGGCCCTGAGATACGGGGCCCCAAAGTCGGTTCGGAAAATGAAATTTTTTCTGCAGAAAAGTGCTTGACTCGAGTATAAGTCGAGGGGGGCACTTTCAGCACAAAAAAATGAGCTGAAAAATTCGACTTATACTCGAGTATATACGGTATGTAAAAAAAATGTTGTCTATTCAGCAAAAATTTGCAGGCAGATATAGATAGCCATTTTAAATCAAAGCAGTTTCAGTGCTGAACAGTTTCCGATTACTTTTAGTAAAGGCAAGGCAAGTATAGTTTTTCAAAGGGCTGTCTTTTAGCAGGTTAGATTTCACGTGAAAAGCTCAGGTTAAGGGTTAAAGGTTAAGGAAATGATCACGTAAGTGTTACAGTCAGGTCAAGGGTTCATTTAAAGTTTAGGCTATATTTTAGGTCAGCCATTCTCAACCAGGGTTCTGTGGAACCCTAGGGTTCCTCCAGAGAATGCTAGGGGGTTACTTAAGCTTTGGATGATTGACCGCTCAATTGATGGTGACTGGATAGTTTTGGACCTAGCACCATATTGCAGAGCTAGCAGCATGAAACTAATGATCTTTTCACCTGTCTGTATTAGTGGCATTCTAACCACCACTGTAGTGAGGCATTCTTCCCACTAGCCACCAATATAGGGGTCATGTTCCTCCTGATCCCCAAAAGTTGGTTGCTGCAAGGGTTTCCAAATTATTTCAAAGGTTCCTCCTTGTTAAAGAAAGGTTAAGAAAGATTGTTTGAGGTTGGGTTCACACTGCTGCGAATTGGATGCGGCTTTCTCCGCATCTAATATACATGTCAGTAGATTGTGGCCAGCTCTCTATGGAGCCAGTTCAGACATCTCCGGAGTGGCTCCAGTGCAAATTACACAGGCATTCTGTGCGTCTTCTGGTCTATTTGAGGTCTGAATTCAGCCAAAAATTCGGACTGAAATCGGACCTGAAACAGTGAATGGGGATGCACCAGACCCCTGCTGTGAGTTGCTCCATGTTTCAGTGTGAACCCAGCCTTATGCCCTGTACACATGATAGGATTTTCCTTGTTGTCGGAAATTCTGACCGTGTGTAGGCTCCATCACACATTTTCCATAGGAATTTCCGACACACAAAGTTTGAGAGCTTGCTATAAAATTTTCCGACAACAAAATCCGTTGCCTGAAATTCTGATCGTGTGTACACAAATCCGACGCACAAAGTGCCACGCATGCTCAGAATAAATTAAAAGATGAAAGCTATTGGCTACTGCCCCGTTTATAGTCCCGACGTACGTGTTTTACGTCACCGCGTTCAGAACGATCGGATTTTCCGACAACTTTGTGCGACCATGTGTATGCAAGACAAGTTTGAGCCAACATCCGCCGGAAAAAATCCATGGATTTTGTTGTCGGAATGTCCGATCAATGTCAGACCGTGTGTACAGGGCATACAGCTTTAGGTGAAGGGATGGCTAAATGTGAGGGATAGGGGATAAGGGCCAGGGGGTATAGGGATTCAAGTTTCATTACAATAATTTCTGTCATTGAAGTCCTTGTGCGGGATTCTTGACCTGGAACAGCAGCATAAAGACCAAACAGCAAACTAGAAAAAAGTAAGTAACATAAAAATGACTTCCACATTTACTATAGAACAGCCTTTTATTCTCACCATTTTTAACATGGGGGAACCTTGGGGGGAACCTTTGAAATAACTTTTGGGCTCTAATAATTACTATATCTACAACTCACAGTACATTAGTGTGATGGTTACTTGGAAGCATACTTCTTACATTATGGTCATTGAGAAGAATCCCCCCTTACAGATAGCTAAAAATGTCAGTGTAGCCAATGGTTACTCATCTGAGAAGAAGTCATCAATTGCTTAAGGAACCCTAATGCAGCGTACACACGAGCGGACTTTTTGATCGGACTGGTCGCCGGACCGAGTCCAGCGGACAATCTGATCGTGTGTGGGCTTCATCGGACCTTCAGCGGACTTTTCCAGTGGAAAATCTGACAGATGCTTTAAATCTTTCCGACCGGTCGGTCCGGTCGAAAAATCCGCTCGTCTGTATGCTAGTCCGACGGACGAAAACCCACGCTAGGGCAGCTATTGGCTACTGGCTATCAACTTCCTTATTTTAGTCCGGACGTACGTCATCACGTACAAATCCGTTGGACTTTGGTGTGATCGTGTGTAGACAAGTCCGTTCATTCAAAAGTCAGTCGGAAGTCCGTCAAAAGTCCGATGAAAGTCCGCCGGAATGGCCGTCGGACTTTTGTTGCCAAAAAGTCCGCTCGTGTGTACGCGGCTTTAGGAACTCCCATAGAAACCCTAGGGTTGCATGGAAGCCTGGATGAAAAAGGCTGCTATAGAACAATAACCAGTAGGCCAGACATCATGGTTTGATACTAGCCTGCAAGATTAAATGCGGCAAGTTTATTAAAACATTATAATATATCAATATATTACACAATATCAAGTATTGTCACTATATATATAACTAAGTGAAATCACTAAGAACTTACCCTTGGCGTCATCCAATGTCACACATCTGTTGTCTGGAATCCTTCCAAGCCGGGGGGACTTGGTGACTTTATCAAGTTCTGTGCATTCTGGAATTCTCCGTAATGATGTATTTGATGCTCTTAAATAAAGAGTGCAAATGAGGTTACTTGAGATCTCAAAGTGAAGCTAACAATACTATATCACATGGGGTAAACAAGCTTCACCAACAACTCTTATCATTTTTGCCTGGTTGCTGGCACATTGAATCACATGCTGGCTTCCTATATCTCCTGGGTCCTACCTAGTGAGCTGTACTAAATAGAAATGCAAGTTGTAATCAGTTGTCACCATCGGTATAGAGCAGGGATCTCCAATCTTTCTAAACATAGGGTCAGTGTATTGTCCATCAGACTTTAGGGGGTCCGACACTGGCCAGTGGGGGTAGAAAATGATGCGGAGTGAGAGTAAACAATGCTGCATCATTGATATTAGTGGGAGGAATAGTGTTTCACCATTGAAGTCGGTGGGAGGAATAGTGCCTAATATCAGCGGGAGGAATACTGCCCCAAGGGCCGGATAAAGGCAAGCAAAGGGCCGCATCTGGCACTTTGGCCGCAGTAAGAGACCACTGTTAATGAGCCATGAAGATTCCCTATGATGCAAAATAAGCTGCAACACTTTTGCAAAGATCTTGATTGCGGAAAAGAAGACACAAACTACTACAACTACAACTATAAAATGTGGGCCATTTAACCCAGAGTGCTCCCCAGAGATATATAAACTATTTGGGGTGTATTTAATACAAATTTGCATAGCTATTCATCCCGTGACACTGCATGTACATTTGTTCAATGCGAATGGGTGCAAAAATCTAATGTTATTAGGCTGTTTTTTCTCCAGGTCGAATGTTAATAATTCATACAGAATAGAGTGAACCAGGAAAATACTGAATTATGGCCACTAGACTGAGCAGATCAAAGGAAATAAATACTTGTTTAGTACCATCAGCTCGATCTGGTGGCCATAATGCAGTATTTTTAACATTTGACCTGCAGAGAAAACAACCTAATAGTATTTGATTTTACCTCAATATGCAAAAGAACAAATGTACACGCTATGCCAATTTGTTTAATAAATATACCCATTTTTTATTTTTATTTTTTTAATAAATATACCCCTTCACCTTGTGGAAAGTGTTAAATATATAAAGTGAAAATATATATTGCCAATGGCAGCAGATTTAGCCAAACCTGAAAGTGAATCTAAAGTCCAAACCTTTTGGCTTTGGAAAGAATGGTTAGGAGTTAGAACTTTTGTCAGGTTTTTATTGCTGTCTGTGTCCCCGCTAGGGAGATTAATTCTCTCTATTTATCCTGGTGACCGTTATCACCGAAATTGAAAGAATCATCACCAGTACAGGAACAAAGTGCATACCTTCCAACAGGGAGACTTGATCTGATAACAGCTAATTTTTCTCTGTTTGGGGGGAGTTCATTGCACTTCCCATTGTGTGTACAGGACAGGAAGTGAAGAGAAATCTCCCCGATGGGACACAAATGGCAGATTGTTAACCATTCCCTAATCTATCCAAAATGAGATAAAAGTTTTGGCTTTACAGTAGGTATACTGAAACTTTTTTTATGGAAAAAAATCAATAGAAGGTAGCACGTGACCTATTGTATGTAGGAGTGTTTTAATATATAGCAGATTAGTAGAAACATAAGGACACATACACTGACACCGCTCCGTCCACCAGAAGCGAAGAATGTGCTGTGTGTATTAGTCATACCAAGTACCACTCTGCCAGCTTAATGTTATACAAGTTTCTGCAACTTGCCCGGAACAAATTAGTTACACATTGTTATGATCAGGCATATGAAAAAACAGCAGTGTTCTGAAATTCTTACTCTGATTTCACTGCACACTGTGAGCTTCTTGAAGTGTGCAGTAGAAGCTGAATCATGTCTGTTAGCCTCATTTCCTGACTGAAAGACGTCCAGCATCATCTAGTCCCCGTCCCCCCCCAGCCTGACTGTTCCTAGCTCACCCCTTTATATAATCCTATTTTATACTTTTACCCAGCACATAACCAACACTTCAATCTCTTCACTCTAAATAAAAGAACCCCTCTCCATTAATGCCAAAACTCTCAGCACATTATGGAAATAAATTGTATAAAATTTACAGTGTTATTTTAAGAACTCCACATTGGATTAAGGTGTTGCAGGAGGCATATTACTTGTCCAATGCTATTGCTCCATTTGGTAATATACTGTATAGTTATAGTACTCTAGGGCCCCCCTGTGCTTATAGCATACCTTCCAGCTTTTTGAGATGGGAACGAGGGACACCTATTAGCAAAAGTATGTATGCATAGGCCACGCCCCCTTAAAGGAGAATTATACCAAAAAAATGATTAGTTAAATCTACAAGAGATTTTTTTTTACCACTACTATTCCTTTATACTGGCTTTTGAAATTTACAAATGCAGCAATTTAGAAATTGCCTCCAAACTTCTTGAAAGACTGGTCTACAACCGACTAAGCGACCATCTGACCATGAATAAACTTCTTGATCCCCTTCAGTCCGGTTTTCGCCCTCAACACTCCACGGAAACTGCTCTCCTTAAACTCTCAAATGACCTACTAATGGCTAAAGCCAATGGACACTATTCTGTTCTACTTCTCCTGGATCTCTCTGCTGCCTTTGACACAGTGGACCACCCCCTCCTCCTCAAAAAACTCCACTCCTTTGGTCTCCGTGACTGTACTCTTCGCTGGTTCTCATCCTACCTATCCCACCGTTCCTTCAGTGTCACTTACAACTCTACTTCCTCCTCTCCTCTTCCTTTTTCTGTTGGGGTCCCCCAAGGTTCTGTTCTCGGACCTCTCCTTTTCTCAATCTACACCACCTCCTTGGGTCAGTTGATTGCCTCCCACGGCTTTAAATATCATCTCTACGCTGATGACACCCAAATCTATCTCTCCACCCCCCAGCTCTCTCCATCTGTCTCCTCACGCATTACCAACTTACTAGCAGACATATCAGCCTGGATGTCACATCACTTTCTCAAACTCAACCTATCCAAAACCGAGCTCATGATATTTCCTCCCTCAGGTGCCACTTCCCCTGATCTCCCTGTCAAGATCAACGGCTCAACTATCAACCCATCTCCCCACGCCAAGGTCCTAGGTGTAATCCTGGACTCTGAACTAACCTTTCGACCCCACATTCTATCACTATCCAAATCTTGCCGCCTCTGTCTTCGCAACATCTCCAAGATACGCCCCTTCCTAACCAATGACACCACAAAGCTTCTAATCCACTCCCTGGTCATCTCCCGCCTTGACTACTGCAACTCCCTCCTCATTGGTTTACCTCTAAATAGGCTATCCCCACTTCAGTCCATCATGAACGCTGCGGCCAGGCTCATCCACCACACAAACCGCTCAGCGTCTGCTACACCCCTCTGCCAATCCCTCCATTGGCTGCCACTCAGTCACCGAATTAAATTCAAGATACTAACTATAACTTACAAAGCCATCCACAACCTGGCTCCTAGCTACATCTCTAACCTAGTCACAAAATACCAACCTAATCGTTCTCTTCGCTCCTCCCAAGACCTCCTGCTCTCAAACTCCCTTGTCACCTCATCCCATGCTCGCCTTCAGGACTCCTACAGAGCCTCCCCCATCCTCTGGAATGCTCTACCCCAATCCGTCCGATTTTCTCCTACTTTATCCACTTTCAGACGATCCCTGAAAACTCATCTCTTCAGAGAAGCCTATCTGGCCCCCACCTAACAACTGTACATTTATCTTCTCAATCAGCACATCACCCACAGTTATTACCTCTTGTATCTCTTGACCTTCCCTCTTAGATTGTAAGCTCTAAGGAGCAGGGCCCTCTGATTCCTACTGTATCAAATTGTATTGTATTTGTACTGTCTACCCTCAAGTTGTAAAGGGCTACGTAAACTGTTGGCGCTATATAAATACTGTATAATAATAATAATAATAATGAAAGGTTTAGCACTGGGAAACACTCTTTGAAAGATAAAAAGTGCATTTTATATACTTAATAGGTCAGACCAAAATGAGGGGCAGATGAGGAGGAAAGAGGGACAGAGGGACTTTGTTCCAAATCAGGGACCGTTCCTCAAAATCATGGACAGTTGTTATAGGCCCCATAGTAGTCTCATGGACTATTGCAAACCAATACATTCTATATGGCATTATTATTTTTTGTCTCTAAGGCTATAGGATATGTAGCGCTGACAACTGTTGTTTCTAGCTCTATGTGTATTATTCAGTATGATAGTTGTGTCAGTGCCATCTTGTGGACAATTGATAAAGCACAATAAGTTTATGTCTCAGGATTAAGTGACACAGAAGTGATTCATTGTTTACTTTGGGACTGTAGCTCTGACCCACCCACAATGCTCCTGGACACAGTCAGAACTGAACTGCATCGTGGGGGGATATAAAAGGGTAAGCAGCGGCCATTTTAGGCCTCTTGTTCCTGGGACGCGTGGCCTGCCAGGGGGACTCTGTGGGTGTGTGTGTCCCACAGGGTTGCGGCCTACTTGGCGAAGGCGCGGAGCAGCTGCAGTATCCTGCCATCGTTTGGCAGCGAGCCGGACAAGAGACGTGCTTGTTCCGGAGGACCCGTGGGGAGTTAACCGAGGACTCCTGGTCGTTTGTGGACGGAACAGTGTGACAGCGTGGTGGTGCCTCTTTACGGAACTGAGAACTGCTGAATCGGAGACATCCACCTGCCTGGATTCCATGTGGTGAGAGGGTTGATGCCCAGAAGTTTAATTGAGTATTACACACACACACACCTTTAGAACTGTATAGAGAGATGCTGGGACTGATAGTCCCACGGAACACGTTAAGTCTGACAAATAGACTTCAGCGTTCAAGAGCGGATGTTAGATGTTTTGTTTCTTCATATAAAGACACCTAGTCACTCATTTGGATTACAATTGTTTTAGTGTGTTATACTACACCACATAGCACACAGGAGGAACCCCCTATACGGATTACAATTATAAAAGCTAGTGAAGACTGAAGACGTCTGGACTGCCTTTTTCATTGCAGGGCCCTGCACTTTGCTACTTGTTTTTTTTTTTTTTTTTTTTAAATATCTCTTTATTTGAAAAAGTTATCCGATACATCATGTACAACAGATCCATCAAGGGAAAAAAAAAGAAAAAAGGAAAAAGAAAAAAAAGAGAAAGACATACAAATAGTGACTGCCATTAAAATCGCCAGCTCAGTGGAGTCACCCATTACTCCCCTAGATTTCTCTGCATCCAGTATATACCAATATAGACATGTCCATAGGCTGTATCTTACAAAAAGGGAGATATAGGAACAATTTCTTCATTTTCCCCTATTTTTTCCTTACCCTCCCCTCCCCGTTTCCCCCCCCCCACCCGGCATACATCCTCACACATACTCTACATTCCTCTCATCCTATGTCAACCTCTCTTGCCTTTTATTCAACTCACTCCCAATCCAACCATGCTTTCCATATTTTCTTAAATTTCTTATAATTACCCCTTTTCTTGTAGATATATTTTTCCCTACATATCACTTCCCTTACTGCGTTTTCCCATTCTGTCAGTGTCGGGGCCTCCCTCCTCTGCCAATGCTGCGCGATAAGCTTTTTTCCCTGGAACAAGCATCTGTCCCTTGCCGTCTGCATGTCCTTTGAGATACCTCCTTCCCCCTTCAGACCCAGCAGGCACTCTCCCGCCTCCACCCTCAGCGATGTCCCAAACACTAAATTTATTTTCCCCACTATTCCTACCCAATATCTGTGCAACTTGGGGCAACGCCAGAACATGTGGATCAAGTCCCCATGCCCCCCTGCACATCTTTGACATTTCGCATCAGGTCTCTTGCCCCACTTAAATAATTTCAGGGGTGTATAGTATGCTCTATATAACAGATACAAATGAGACATCACTTGTGAAGGAGAGAGGGTGACCCTGGTACCCAGCGCCAAAACTTGATCCCATTGATCATCGGACATTGTTCCCACGTCCTTTTCCCATCTAGCCCTGTTTTTATTTTCAACCAGACCTTCTTGGACTGCTGCTTTCAAACAGCCATACATATCTGAGATCAGCCCCTTTGTGGATCCCGCATCAATCAGCTTTCTCAAAGAGGTCATTTCGCACCACACTGGTGCCTCCTTCCCAAATTGTGCCTCCAGGGCATGCCTGAGTTGCAGATATCTGTAAAATGACCTGTTGGAGATCGCATACTCCTCTACCAGTTCCCGAAAGGACTTTAATCTCCCTGCCCTATATACCTGTGCAAGGTAATGGATACCCAACCGGTCCCATTCCTCTACGCGCCCCATTTTTTTAAGCTCCTTGAGGCTATTGTTGTCCCAAAGTGGCGAAAATTCCGCAAAACCGGCATATCCCAGAGTTCTTTTAGCTTGCGCCCAAACTTTACACATCATCCGGGTAGTAGGACATTTGGTACAAAATGAGTCTGCCTCTAATCCCTCCGCCACTGTATCGTGTCTAGTGTCATTCAATAAGACGCTACCCCCTGCTCCTACTTCTCCTAGCCTATTACTGCCTCCAAGTTGTTGCAGTTGGGCTGCCAGGAAGTAGCCCCTTGGATCTGGTACCGCCAGGCCCCCCTTCCCCTCTGGTCGCCGTAACGTCTCCAACCCAATCCTGGCCACCCTTTCCTTCCAGATAAGTTCTCTGAATATGCTGTCCATTTTTTTGAACCAGTGCTTGGGAATCCAAACAGGAGAGTTTTGCAAGACATATAAGATTTGAGGTAGCCAGACCATTTTAATCAGATTACAGCGCCCGGCGACCGAGAGGGGTAGGCGTCTCCATACTTGACATTTCTGCTTCAACTTTTTCATCAATGGAACTAAATTTCCAGATATGTACTGGCCTGGGTTTATGGTGATATTAATCCCTAGGTATTTCATTTGCCTGACCACTTGGACTTGGGATGCCTGGTGTGGGAGAGGCTCACTCTGGGTATCGATAGGCAGAATCACTGACTTCTCCCAGTTGATCAGTAGCCCAGAGAAAATTCCGAACTCCCTCACTATCCTTATAGCTGTTTCCAGTGACTCCTGCGTATCCGCCAAAAATAATAAAATATCGTCGGCATACAGGGCCACTTTATCCACCCCTCTGCTTCTCTTAAATCCTTGTATGCCCTGTGCCATCCTTAGAGCCACCGCCAGGGGCTCAATTGCCAATGCAAAGAGCAGGGGGGACAGAGGACACCCCTGTCTTGTACCCCTGCTCAGCTGAAACCACTCCGAGCATTGCCCGTTGATTTTCACCTTGGCCCTTGGCTCACTATACAGCAACCTTAGCCACCGTACAAACCCGGGGCCAAGCTGATATTCCGCTAATATCTTCCATAGATAATGCCATTCCAGGGAATCGAAGGCCTTGGCCGCATCTAGCGACAGAATTGCTCTCCTACCGCTGTTTTCTATGGGGATTTGCATGTTAAGATATACCCGCCTTATGTTCGTGCTTGTGGATCTGTTTGGGATAAACCCAGACTGATCCGGGTGTATTAGTTTAGGGATTATTTTGTTAAGCCTTGCAGCTAATACTTTGGCAAGGATCTTCACATCCGAGCACAAAAGCGATATGGGCCTATATGAAGACATCTCTATTGGGCTCTTCCCCTCTTTTAACAAAAGTATTACTATAGCTTCTGCCATTGAGGGGGGTAGAGCCCCCTGCTCCCTGGCCCCATTAAAAACCTCCAGCAATAAGGGTAGCAGTACCTCCCCATATTTTTTATATAGTTCTATGGGCAGGCCGTCCGGGCCCGGGGATTTTTGGGCCGCCATATCTCCAACAGCCCACTGCAGTTCTTTAAGGGTCAATGGGGCATCCAGCATTTCCCGGTCTTCCTTTGATACCGGAGTTATCTCTAGTCCCTCAAAGAAACCCTGCATTTCCCCTTCTACATTTACCCTAGAGGAACTATATAGCTTCTCAAAGTATATTTTAAATTCGTTTACTATATCCTGAGTGTCTTTTCTTATTTCTCCTTCCCTCCCTTTAATTGCCGGTACTGCACTCGGGGGGCCATTTGCCTTAATTATCAGGGACAGGGCCTTTCCGATTCTCTCTCCCTCTCCAAAAAAGCCCAGTCTCTGAAAGGACCTAATCTTTTCTGCCTTCTCCCGAAGTACCCTACTATACTCTTCTTGCCTCCTCGCCCAGCGCTCGTGGTTCGCTTGGGATGGTATTGCTACAAAGTGCGCCTCTGCCAGTCTTGCATTTTCTTTAGCTTCCATTTCCTCAGCATGCGACTGTTTTTTGACATACGCTATTCTCTGGATTAAAGCTCCTCGGATATGTGCCTTTAAGGCGTCCCAGACCACCCCAAGTGGAGCCGATCCTAGATTTATACTAATAAATTCAGACAGCCCCTCCATCATTTTCTCCTCTTCTCCTATAAGTTCAAGCCAGAAGGGATTAATCTTCCAGCTCCCCCTGCCATACCGTCCCCCCACTCTCACGGAGGCCATAACTGGCGTGTGGTCTGAGACGCCCCTTGGCTCATATGTTATCTCCTCCACTACACTTAGTGCCTCTTCATTCCCCAGTACGAGATCGATTCTGGACAAGGTGGCATGGGTCCTGGAGTGACACGAATATTGCCTCACTCCAGGGTGTCTCCTCCTCCAAATATCTACCAATCCTAATTCATCACAGTACTGCAAAAGGGGGCTCCTGTTGGCCTCTCCAGCTCCGGGCCTCGACGGGAACCTATCTATGCTCCTGTCCATCGTCATATTAAAATCTCCCAGTGCTATTATCGGTGTCACCGGGAAGTCTGCCACAAATCTGGCTAAGTCCTCCATTACCTCTGTACAGAATGGGGGGGGAATATACACATTCGCTAATATATATCTTCTGTTTTCTATTAAACAAAAAAGAAAAATATACCTTCCCTTATCGTCCAACCTACTCTGCCCGCAGGAGAAGGCCAGATCTGTGCTTATCAGTATACTCACCCCTCTCGAATATGATGAGTGGGTAGAGTGATACTGCATCTGGAACTGTTTATTACTCAAAGTTTCAAGTGTGGCTTTAACCAGATGCGTCTCCTGTAGGCAGAGTATCTTGACGTTCCCCTTTTTGGCTATTGAAAAAATTATTTGTTTTTTAAGCTTATCCCTTACTCCTCTTACATTCCATGAGCATATATTGATCCTTTTACCCGTATCCGGGATTTTACCACTCCCTCCTTTAATACTAATGGGCCGTTCTATCTAGTACCGTTGCGATATTTTGATCTCCTGCCGAAGCTAACCAACTCCTATTACAGGTATCATAAGGGGATACATAGCATAACTCCCTATCTCTTACCCATCCCTCTAGTCCGGCAGCCTGGATCCAATCATGTCCACTCATACCACACCCTACCTTCCACCTCTGATTACACACGTGCCTTCTCCCCCCCACCCCCCACCCCCCAAACCCCCACACCCTCCCAACATCCCCCCTTCTCCACGCCCCCCCTCCCCCCCTCCCCCACCCCACCCCCAAGCCCACCTTAGGGCCTAACCCCCGGGCTTCTATTGTGACCTTCAGAAAACTTTTTTGAGGTTTGAAAACAGAAAAAAGGAAGAAACCGTGAACCAAGTCCAGTAGGGGGGGACTTTTTCCCCCTTTAAGAAAAAAAGAAAATATTTTGTGCTATTACCTTGTGCATTTTTTTCTATAAATTATTATATTAATATTTACTTAATCCCCCCTCCCCCCTTCCCCCGCTCCACTCTCCATTTATTGCATTAACAAAGAAAGATCCAGTGAAAAAACAACCAATAACATAATACAATAAAAAAGCTCAAAGGAAAAAAAAAAAAAAAAAAAATCCAGTGGAAGAAGAAGCACCAAAAAATATTACTGAAAAAAAATTCAGAAAAGAAACAGGATGGAGTTCCAAACGGCACCTAGCTCCCCTCTCCTCTCTTGATTCTTTCCTCAATACTCTCTAGCCAAGTTGACACTTCGTTGGGAGTGGAAAAAAACCTGACTTCTCCTAGAGCTGAGACCCGCAATCGCGCCGGGAACAAGAGCGCGTAGTTGATTCTGAGTTGTTGAAGCTTACGCTTACAGTCTCCAAATTTAGCTCTTTGCCTCTGCAGTTCAGGGGAGAAGTCTGGGTAAATTGAAATCCTGGTTCCATTATGCTGGATGTTCCTTAACTCTCTTGCCTTTTGTAAAATAGTGATTTTGTCTCTAAAACATAAAAGCTTAAAAATAAAGGGTCTGGGGCGCCCTCCTGGTGCCAAGATTTTGGGACCTATTCTATGTGCCCGCTCAACAGCGAATGTAGCAGTAAAAGAGTCCCTGCCGAACTTCTCCCTCAGCCAATCTTCCATGAATTGAATGGGGTTATTCCCCTCGCAGCCTTCTGGGAGCCCTAGTACCCTCAGGTTCTCTCTGCGTAGCCTGTTTTCCATACTGTCCATTTTCTGTAGACAATCCCTTAGTTGGATTTTCATAAGTGCCACCTCTTGCTTTAATGGGTATACATCATCCTCCATTTGGCTGAATCTCTCCTCAAGTGCTGTTGTGCGGGTGCAGACTGTACGCACTTCCCCTTTAACCACAAGCAGATCATCTCTAATGCTTTTAAATTGCTCAGACAGCTCAGTGATTGACTGCTTACAGGTATTGACAGCTGTAAGAATATCTTGCAGGGATGGCTCTCTCTCACCCAAGTTGCCCTGGTCTCCCCCTATTGCTCCTTCCAGGCCCAGGTTTTGCTGTTTATCCGAGGTCCCCCTTGAAGCTGAGCCTGCCAGTTGGATAGCTGATGATGGAATTACCAGAGTCCCATTTTCCTGGGCCTGACTTCTCCTCCCGGGGTGACCTATCTGCTGTTGGCCCCCTCCTAAATTGCTGGATTTGTTAGGGGTTTGATTTGGGGTGTGCGCAAAGCGCTCCAGTTTGGTAGCTACTTGGTTCACCTTCTCCTTAGCGCTGCGGGTTCCGAGACCCCCTGTCCCTTGCTGGGCTGACCCATCCTCCATCCCTTTCTTCTTAGACATTCCTGATAGTGTCCTGATAATATGCTACTTTACCAAGCACCGTGTTAGACCCCTGCCTTGCGACCTAAGCCTATACAGCCACAATCTCCTTGCCAGGATATCAGTATCAGTGTCTCTGCGTGGCTGGGCTTTTTATGCTGTGAATACACACACAGCCAGCAACTCACCCCTCCAGTGCTCCGGACGGAATTTTGTGCTGCTTAGTCCTCCCAGGGGTTTCCAATACTGCTCAGCTCTGCTCAATCCCAGGTGTCAGCGCCCCCCTCTCTCACAGGGACAGGCGCTGCCGGTGTGTTTCCCAGGAGAACGCTGTGCGGTTGGACTCCGGCTCCGTGCGGCGGTCACGTCCCCAGTCGCGTCCGCGGCAGCTGTGTCTAACTGCTCCGGGCAGCCTCCTAGGTCCCGCACTATCAAGCGCCGGGTATGGAGCGGGGGGAGAGGGCTGAACTCGGTCACGGCGTCCTCTCTCGCCTCTCACCTCAACATCCGGTCACGCCCCGGACCCATCTCTCCAATGTTGCTACTTGTTCGGGCCCTGCACTTTAGTATAGTGACTTTAAGGTTTAGATTAAGGGGAGCTCCCAGGTGTAGAGTCATATCAATATATATATTCCTGTGATTGTCATTGATTGTCATATCATTCCTTATACTATCGCACTACGTTGGTGTGATAGTATATTTATTGAAATAACTCTTTATATAAATATATTACTTATTCAAAGATAGAAGTTATTTTTGGTCATTATTGAAGTTTGTGTGCAGTGTTGTCATTTCTCCTACAGGTGGAGCTACCAGTATCCAGGGAGAGGTAATCCTAATTGTAAGTGTATATTGTGGGTTAAAGTTAATGCTCATATTATTTCAACACTGCACTACAGTTGTGTCAAGGGGAGTGAACAATTTAAGAAGGGTGTAGAGCAAAGAGGACAGGCCCGCTTAAACCAGAAGCTCCACCGTCAGTATTGCTACAGATATATAGCATGATAGAGCCTTCTTAAAAGGTATTCAAATGTTTCATTCCATCACATATCCCACAAAGAGGATCACTCCTCATTTAACTGATTGTCGACAGTATACTGCATATATACGGTGGCAAAGTGCCTCCCCTGGGCAGGATCACGTACCTGTACACGATCCTGCACTTTCCGTTCTGGGGGAGCAAACGCCTGCTGCCGGCAACCCGCTCGAGTTCGGCGGACGCGATGTCGGCCAGGACCCGCCGATCGTTCAGGACACAGTCAGAGCAGCGGCTGTCTGCCTATGTAAAAAAAGGCAGATCGCCGTTCTGTGAGAAGGAAAGTTTGTGATCCAGCATAGCAGGAACACAGATCTCTGCCTTCCCATAGTAAAAGCACCTCCCCCACAGTTAGCGAACACTTCCTAGGCACACGTTTAACCCTTTGATCACCCCTGATGTTAACCCCTTCCCTGCCAGTGTAATCAGTCCAGTGACGGTGCATATTTTTAGCACCGATCACTGTATTAGTATCACTGGTCTCCCAAAAAGTGTCACTTGGTGTCCGATTTGTCCACCGCAATGACGCTGAACGCCGCCATTACTAGTACAAAAATAAAATAAAGGAATAAAAATTCCATAAATCTATCCCATAGTTTGTAGATGCTATAACATTTGCGCAAACCAATCAATATACGCTTATTGGGATTTATTTTACCAAAAATATGTAGCAGAATACATATTGGCCTAAACTGATGAAGAAAACAGATTTTTTCAATTTTGTTATTGGATATGTTTTTTAGTAGAAAGTAAGAATTATTTTTTTCCAAAATTGTCTGTCTTTTATTGTTTATAGCGCAAAAAAAAAAAAACAGAAGTGATCAAATACCACCAAAAGAAAGCTCTATTTATGGGAAAAAAGGAACATACATTTTATTTGGGTACAGCGTCTCATGACCGCACAATTGTCAGTTAAATTAACGCAGTGCCGTATCGCAAAAAATGGCCTGGTCATAAAGGGCGGTAAACCTTCTGGAGCTGAAGCGGTTAAGGACAGTGGGCAGAGCCATGCTAATAATTTCTCACTTTTTGATTCCTTGAGTCTCTTCTCACCATACCCTGAATGGTTTACCGTCTTGTTGGGTGCCAAACCCTACTCCATAGGAGCTATGGTTTTCATACACTGCACTGATGGCCAAAAAACCTGAAACAGTTGTGGAATGCAGTGTGGAATAAATGGCTCTATAATATTAGGCTTTATTTGCACTATACACCAGTGGTTCTGTGCGTGCATCTGGCTGATGAGGCATAAAGGGTGATTTTCATGGCTCCTCTCAGTTTCCTGAAAAAAAGAATAATCCTCTTATTTTTGGGATATGTGATGAAATGAGACACGTTAATACCTACAGTTATATGAAGGCTTTACTGTGTTACACGCTGATTTGCTTGGAGGGCTTTTTGATTCCTTTAGTCCCTTCTCAGCATAACCTGTATAGTTATACTGTCACTAAAGGACATATGCTGAAGAAGGTCAATATTGAGGAAACTCGCCAAAAATGTGCACATCCAGATACAGCTTTATTACAAAATTAAATAAAAGGAATGGTCATCAAGCCAACGTATCTCAGGCCAAAGCCATTCTCCTTTCATCAGAGGGAATACACAGTGTAGAATCCTGATGTTTAGGCAGGGTTTCTATCAAATTTATTTGCCAAGTGATCGTTGCCTTAGCCAAATGATAGGAGGTCAATTGATTTCACCCTAATTCTGGAATTGCTGCACTTCTCTCTTCTGTCACTAGATAGCCGGGTATCTGGTGGCATTAGATAAGACAAGGGAATTGCAAGAACAGATTAGGAATGAATGGGGTGTCTTAGCCAATGAGCAGGGATTTTCTTGGGTCCCTTGGCCTGCTGGAAGAGCCTATCTATTTGGGTGGAGTCAGGTGATAGGCGTTCTGTGCCACCTGGACGGCCGTCTGGGTGGACATGTGTTGTATTGCCCCAGGCCACTAGGCCAGAAACCTAAGTTACCTATCCTGGGGACATCTGGCTGCTAAGCTATCTGAGAGCCTATCAAGAAGTAGTGCAGGGTTGGGACTGCGGGCTTTTAGTCCAACCAGAAGTAATGGTCCCGCCGGCAGTGGAATCTGTCGTGGTCGGAGGTTGAGGGGAAGCTGTTGCCACAAAGGGACCATCCACCTTGTTACCGGAGACCACAGTGAGTGAGCTGAGGCAAGTACAAGAGCAGACTTCTCGCCAACCAGGGAAGGTGAAGAAGTGGAAAAGCATCAGCAAGTGCCAAGTCAGCGACCCAGCGGGACAGCAGAGGTGATGCTTGTGGAGTGCCAAGCCAGGGACCTAATGTGTCAGCAGGGGTGAAGCTTGAAGAGTATCTGTGAGTGCCAAGCCAGGGACCCAGTAGTGAAGCGGGGGTGACGCTTGAGCAAGATACTGAGTGCTACAGTGAAAAGGCTCAGGGGATCTAGTTGCTAGTGGATCTGATGTCTGGTGAGAGAGACTGGGAACTCGTTGAGTGAAGACCCATAGTGAGTTAGTGTGGGATAAAGAGAACTGTTCGTGTTGCTGAAAGTTGAATACCTTAAGAGCCGGTTCACACAGGGGTGACTTGTCAGGCGACCTAGCCGCCTGAAAAGTCGCCTCCCCTTCTGTACAATGGAACCGTTCTAATAGGAGTGACGCAAGTTGCTCCGACTTAGAAAAAGGTTCCTGTACTACTTTGGGGGCGACTTTGGGCGACTTGCATAGACTTCTATACAGAAGTTGTTTTGCAAGTCGCCGCGGAAGTCGTTTGCAGGTCACCTCGCTGAGGCGACCTGCAAGTCGTGCCGCCCCTGTGTGAACCGGGGCTTACCGTTAGTAACAGCTACAAGATTGTTGCCATAGGAGACAGAAGTCCTAGCTATACAGAAGTGGTGTCTGGCTGGAGGCCTTCACCTGTATAGCTGTCTACCTATAGATGTCTCGGAGTCTGCCAATTAACATTGCATCTACCTAAGGGTGTCCTGGCCCTAATGCTCTCTCCCACAGTTCTGTTTAAGAGACAATAAATCTCTTTGCATACAAAAAGTGTCTGGCACCCACCTGTTCATCTTGTATTAAACCCACCATGCCTTGTAACCCACCCTACACTGAAGGATGTCAGCTGTCCTTAACTCAATAGGTCACCATTGGGCTTCAGCGGCCCCGGGACTTTGCTACAACAGTCTGCCAGCAGGTGGTTTGAACTGCTGTTAGAAGCTAGTTTGAGCTGCCCCAAAACATGTTGGCTTGGTGACCATTCCTGTATCTGGTTTAGGAATAAAGCTGTATCTGGATGTGCAATTTTTTGGTTTGGCACCTCAATTTTGATTTTCTTCAGTGGCAGGCTAGGGGGTCAGTGGAACTTCCCTGCTTATGAGGGGCAGCCTGCCTCCAAACCGGATACCTCAACAGAAGTTCCATTTTAATCTTTAAAAAAACAGTCCTGGGGCCCCAGCCCTCCTACTACATTTTTCCAAATTACTATTGGCTGTATGAACATTGATAAGGCTTCCTATCTTGTTGAAAGTATGTCTGTTATACTGTATATTTGTCATTAGTAAATACAAAATACTGACATGCTGACAGGTACTCTTTACATTGGGACCTTATGATATACAAACAATCATGTCATCCCACAAACAAAATACATCTGGATGTGTCTGTGCTTCATAGAGGACTGCAAGAATGTGTTTATCCATCTCTTTTAAGTCAGGGATGCTGTGCAAGGCACCCAACATGCTTCTTATAAGCCGATGATGTCATCGTTTATTAGGGTACCGGAGGCTGGCCAGCACGGTGTCCAAGGTTTTAATACTTGCTTTATGGAAATTGATCCTCTGATGGGACTTTAAAAGGGAACACCTACTCACAGGTCATAAAAAGTATAGAGGATGTAAGGATTGTATCATACAATCCTTACATCCTCTATACTTTTTATGACCTGTGAGTAGGTGTTCCCTTTTAAAGTCCCATCAGAGGATCAATTTCCATAAAGCAAGTTTAACTTGGGATGTGGGTTCACCTACCCCTAGACCAACCTAGCACCAACCCCTGCCTATTCCAAGGTTTTAATACTGCACAATAAAAACATGTGGCTTTGTGTAACAAAATCGTCAGGCTTAATCCACCTGCTGGCTTGTTGACAATTTTTGGGCAATTTTTAGGCATGTCACCCCTGAAGAACCTAGATAGTACCCCAGTTGAAAAGGCTGATATAGATGATGTGCATTCCATTAATGCTTTGTTATTGAGGTTATGGTGCAATGACATGGCAGACAGTACATGCACCTATAAATAACTATGTATGTACCCTTAACAATCCACAAACAGTCACGTTGATCTTGGCCTGTGTGCACAGAATGTCACTCTTGGACTCACCCTGGATATCCCCCAGCTTTCAGCAAGCTGCCTATTGTAACATCTCATGGGATGAGCATCTAAATATGGCTGTTTGTGGCCTGGTATGTCTCATCAAGGCAGGCTAAGCTCCTGGAAATACAACACATATAAAGCTGAGAAAGCCCAGCGCCAAGATAATATCATATTAAAAATTCTCCAATGTTCCCGTCACTGCAGCAAAATAGACCGTGGATAATACAAGACAGAGCAGCTCATGTGTTCCAGCAGATCTTCTAATAGGCAGAGTACAAAGTACAGTGCATACAATAATTTTGCTGTTCAATCTGCATAATGCCGAGCAGAATGTTTTACTACTTCATTTCCAGAACATGCCTGGGCTAAATTAGTGTTGGCACACAACCGCTTTTTGGACAGATTAAAGCATCTGGCTGAGTTCACCTTTGGCACATCTTTCCCCATAAAGTGACCACGCAGACAAGGAGTCCCGATAGGTTAAAACAAACTGATATTATAAATATTGATTACTGTAGATGCCAAACCTGTAGGCCATGTTCTGCTCCCCTGAAGATTGGCTGAAATACTCCCGTCTTTGTTTACATTCCCATCCTGGCTAGTTTTCTGAAATTATTCAATATGCAATCATTTCATTTTGAAGTTCCTGCTTCGACTTGCATGGGGTTGAGGCAGGGGTTTCAATATGAATATGATTCTATACACACATGTAGGGTACTTTTTATTATTTTTATTAATCATCAACAGTATTTCAATTACTATATTGCCTGTAGTACCTTAACCTCTTACTGCTGGCCTCACGCATACAGTATCTCACAAAAGTGAGTACACCCCTCACATTTTTGTAAACATTTCATTATATACAAAGCGCTGCGTAAACTGTTGGCGCTATATAAATGCTGAATAATAATAATAATAATTATATCTTTACAATCTTTACAATGTAAAGTAGTGAGTGTACAGCTTGTATAACAGTGTAAATTTGCTGTCCCCTCAAAATAACTCAACACACAGCCATTAAATGTCTAAACCCCTGGCAGCAAACGTGAGTACACCACTAAGTGAAAATGTCCAAATTGGGCCCAATTAGCCATTTTCCCTCCCCAGTGTCATGTGACTCATTAGTATTACAAGGTCTCAGGTGTGAATGGGGATCAGGTGTGTTAAAATTGGTGTTATCCCTCTCACTCTCTCATACTGGTCACTGGAAGTTCAACATGGCACCTCATGGCAAAGAACTCTCTGAGGATCTGAAAAAAAAACAATTGTAGCTCTACATAAAGATGGCCGAGGCTAAAAGAAGATTGGCAAGACCCTAAAACTGAGCTGTAGCACGGTGGCCAAGACCATACAGTGGTTTAACAGGACAGGTTCCACTCAGAACAGGCCTCGCCATGGTAGACCATAGAAGTTGAGTGCACGTGGTCAGCGTCATATCCAGAGGTTGTCTTTGGGAAATAGACTTATGAGTGCTGCCAGAATTGCAAAAAAAAAAAAACTGCCTATGCAGGTAAAGGGTGTTTTGTAAATTAAAACAAACCATGCAGCTCTAAAGTTGAAGAAAGCCCTTGCTATAGTTGTAGGCCATTTACATACCTCCCAAAGCCTGACTGGAATACTTCCAGGACATTGTTAGGCCATTGCTAAGAGAGGCCTAGTCTTTACTGTTCACCTTCACCATCACAGGAGCAAGATTTTTCTCTGATTCAAACCCGCTCACGTGTTCTTTCTCTCCCATAATGCAGTAGCTCTGAGCTCAGTGTTTGAGAGCTCACTCCTGTGATGGTGGAGGTGAGCAGTAATGACTAGGCCTCACTTAGCAACGTACTGGGGGTAGTCCAGTCAGGCTTCATGAGGTATGTGTATGGCCTACACCTATAGCAAGGGCGTTATACAACTAGAAAAGCTGCAAAATTTGCTTTTATCTACAGACATCCCTGCATAGGCAGTTTTTGGTAAAGGTGAACTAACCTATTAAACATTCTATTTAGTTTGTTTTTTTTCCTTTAGTGTTGTGATACACCCTAAAAGGGAAGACATTTGGTAATCGATATTTATGGTCTATGTGTCATAAGACTGCTTTACCCTACATACAGTGGTCATATTTTCTGAGCCTGTAGTTATTTGTCTGCCTCCAGTCTCCCCTACTGACACCTATCTAAACTATACTGACCCACATGTGCAAACAGAGTTGAAATTGAAGTGCCTCACCACTGCTAAATGGTCCAGATTCATCCTTATTTCATTAAGGTCAGGGGTACAATTCAAAAAGTAGCCAATACGTTTCGGGGGTCTAAGTGTCCCCTTCATCAGGGATTGACTGGCAACAAAGTGAACAAACCAGAAGTGAACTGGACTTACAATGGTATTTTTCCTGGTGGGAATTCAAAGCACAGGCCTAGTCAGCAGCTTGTTTGGCAGCAAAAAATGTCATTCTCTGACCTGTACAAGAAATATCATGCTATTGCAGCTGCTGAGATAAGTGATTGTAGATAGAGTTTTGTGTTAATTACTTCTGCTCCTGAAAACACCTGCTCTGAAATTTCAGCTAGTGTGCAAGGGATGAAAGAAAAGTCATAGAGAAGAAAAAAACATATCGAAGACAGGCTGTATGCTGCCCTGCAATCACTCTTACCCCCCCCGCACCACTGGCCAATAGGTGTTGGCTTCAAGCGGTTAATTACCCGCTATGTTATAATGATATTCCAACAAGAATGACAATCAGCTCTGTATCATAAACGCTTGGTATAAAAATGTTTTGTTACTTTCCGGTACAAAGGTTGTTCTGTCCGCTTCTCTGCCCTCTAACACGTTTCACTATGTCGACATTTAAACTTTTGACAAAGTGAAATGCGTTAGTGGACAGACAAACAGATGGAACAGTCCTTTGTACTGGTAAGTACCAGTACACTTTTATACCAGGCTTTTATGATGGAGAAAGGCTTCTCTTTCTTTGTTAGAATATCAAGAAAAAAACATCTTGCATAATGATGTTCAGTTAATACACGCAATGCCCTATTTGTCACGAACTCAGTAAGGATGCAACCAATTTCTGCAGCCAGTGCAGATACTCCCAGTGCCAGCCTGTAGTGAAATTTCAGCTAGAGCACAGGGTATAATGAAAAAAACACATACAGTAGAGATCACAGTGTTGACCAATATCTGCACTGCCTTGATTACCTGGAAATCATTTAAATGCAGTCTATTATTTCAGTATGTATGATAACATGCCGTTTGTTTTCCCGGTCACATAATTATTTTGTAATAATGTATACAACCTATAAACTGTAAAAAAAAAAATGTATTCGGTACTAAATATTAAATTGTATTTTTACCTTGAAAATTCAAGGGTCTTGGTGTCTTCTTTCCAGTACCAGTGTCCCGGTGTGGGTTTTGGGATCTGCAATGAAATATCACATACATGTCATATGTTTTTTAAAGAGATTCTCTGTCTTTGCCCTTTCAGAGCATACTATTCACGCCTTCCATATCTTTCTCTGCTGCACCCCTGCTCTGCAGTTCTAACCCCATATGTGCTCCATGCCAGATGACTGCATCGTGCTCCTCATGCGACAGTGTTCAGGCTTGTTGATTGGCTGCACAGAGTTCAGAGGTGTGCTGTACCACAGAGCACAGAGTTCAGGGGTACACTACACACAAAGCGCAGAGTTCAGAGGTTTGCTATACCACAGAGCACAGAGTTCAGGGGTACACTACACACAAAGCGCAGAGTTCAGAGGTGTGCTGTAGCACAGAGTGCAGAGTTCAGGGGTGCAATACACACAGAGTGCAGAGTTCAGAGGTGTGCTGTACCACAGAGCACAGAGTTCAGGGGTACACTACACACAAAGCGCAGAGTTCAGAGGTGTGCTGTAGCACAGAGTGCAGAGTTCAGGGGTGCACTACACACAAAGCGCAGAGTTCAGAGGTGTGCTGTACCACAGAGCACAGAGTTCAGGGGTACACTACACACAAAGCGCAGAGTTCAGAGGTGTGCTGTAGCACAGAGTGCAGAGTTCAGGGGTACACTACACACAAAGCGCAGAGTTCAGAGGTGTGCTGTGCCACAGAGCACAGAGTTCAGGGGTACACTACACAAAAAGTGCAGAGTTCAGAGGTGTGCTGTACCACAGAGCACAGAGTTCAGGAGTACACTACACACAAAGCGCAGAGTTCAGAGGTGTGCTGTAGCACAGAGTGCAGAGTTCAGGGGTACACTACACACAAAGCGCAGAGTTCAGAGGTGTGCTGTACCACAGAGCACAGAGTTCAGGAGTACACTACACACAAAGCGCAGAGTTCAGAGGTGTGCTGTAGCACAGAGTGCAGAGTTCAGGGGTACACTACACACAAAGCGCAGAGTTCAGAGGTGTGCTGTAGCACAGAGTGCAGAGTTCAGGGGTGTTTAGGGGTTCGCTACACACAGAGTTCAGGAACTCAACCATGCCCTCCACACACACACCCACCAAACGTCATCAAATAGTAGGTGTGGCTAAATTTCACTAACAGTGGGAGGTCTTAAAGTGGCTTTAAACATCAGGAGTGCATTACAGAGTGCAGAGTTCAAGGGTGCGCTACACACATAGAGCATAGATCAGGGGTGTGGTACACATAGAGCGCAGAGTTCAGGGGTGTGCTACACTCAGTGTTTAGGGGTGCGCTACACACAGAGTGCAGAGTTAGATATTATTTAGGTCATTGTATGGATAGGATAGGAGTTAGAGGAGCTGGAGGGTCTACTATTGGAGCACTTGGTCACAAGAATTATTGAAGCACCTGGTCACTTACCATTGATATAATCTTTATTTCGATGGATAATAACATTATTTTCTGAATAGAGCAGTGCTAAACTATTGTTTAGTTTACATGCCATCTTCCAACCCCACCCTCCCCTCACTTACTCACGTGGTCGAGTGCTCCCTGACACAGAGGAGCCACAGCTTTTTGATCACGCGGCCACACTGAAGTTAAGAATAAAACAGTATTTAGGCCCCTGGGCGTTTTATGTGCGGCGCAGGAAAAAAAGTCTTGAATGCTGCATCTTTGATTCACTTTTATCAAAACACACAATATATAGATTTCAAAGGTAACACGCCTAAGGGCTCATGCACACAGGACATTTTTTCAGATGCGTTTAGGGGCATCTGGCATTTTTTTTGACTGCTTCTGAACTCTCCTCCATGTTAGCCTATGTGTCCATGCACATATAAACTTTCAGAGGAGTTTGGAGACATAAGCGTTTAGGGGAAGTAAAAAGAAACGACTGCCCGTGCGTCCTGGAGCAAAGACTGTTTGGCTGTAAAAACGCAAAACGTCCAAAAACATGTCTAAAGATGGCAAAACGGTGTAACAAGCATTTAGCCACATTTGGTGTTTTTAGCTGTTAATACATTTTAGGGAGTGTTTTTATTGTAAAAACCCTAACGCTCAAAAGCGTGGAAGAAACGTTCAAAAATGCGGTTTTAACGCTGCCTTTTCCTGACAGAAGCATCTACATTAATTTAGATATGTCTAAAACATATCTTTGGTACAAATAACCCAAATTAGTGTATATTATTTAGTCTGTGTGAGCCTAGGTTCACATTGATGCGATTTGGCATGCGATTTGACTTGTCAAATCGCATGCCAAATCGGCGGCTATTGCCGGTAATGGCACAGTCAGAATTGGTGCGATTCTCAAAAGTAGGTTCTGTACTACTTTTGGCTGCTTCAGGTGCGATTTCAACAGACAGCTGTGTCTCTGAAAATTGTCTCGCCCTCCGGGGGATGTACACGAGCGACGTGAATGAGGACAACACATGTTACCGGCTGTGATTGGACACAGCCGGTCACATGGTAAAGAACCATTTTTATTGGTTCTTTACCCTAATTGGGGATGGGCTGTGTCCAAGGGATGGGCCTTATCCCCGATTGCCGCAATCCCTTTATGTAATAAAAATAGGTCAAAAAATCGCTCTGTATAATCCTTCTCAGGTAGGTCTGTCTCCACTGGCTGGCGATGTTCTGTCCCTTTAAGTCCCTTCTTCGGATGGATCAGTGTTCAAATATAAGGACAAAGATGTCTCCAATGGTGAAGTAATGACTATTTTATTTAAAGGTTAAAACAGTAAAAAAAAAGACTCACAAATAAAAAGGGCTAAAAATGTCCATTCGTAGCATATACAGAAAACTGGATGTACTTGGGTATACCAAAATGGAGACATCTGGCTGCACCTTGAATTGACGTCACTGTGCTTCCGTCCTAAACATTACTTCATGCCCCACTTAATCCCTGATAAAGTCATGTGGGCCGTGACGTAACACGTAAGACGGAAGCATGCTGATGTCACTCCTGGGTGTAGCTGAAAGTCTGCCATTTTGGTACACCCAAATACACTCAGTTACCTGTATATGCTGTGAATGGGCATTTTTAGCCCTTTTTTTTGTGAGTAGTTTTTTTTTACTGTTTTAACCTTTAACCACTTCAGCCCCGGAAGGATATGCCCCCTTAATGACTAGAGCATTTTTTGCGATATGGCACTGCGTCGCTTTAATTGACGATTGCGCGGTCGTGCGACGCTGTACTCAAACAAAATTGACGTCCCTTTTTTCCTACAAATACAGTTTTCTTTTGGTGATATTTGATGACCTCTGCGGTTTTTATTTTTTGCGCTAATTTTTTTTTTTACTTTCTGCTATAATACATATCCAAAAAATAATATAAAAAAACGAATGTATTCATCAGTTTAGGCCAATATATATTCTTCTACATATTTTTGGTTAAAAAAAAAATCGCAATAGGTGTATATTAATTGGTTTGCGCAAAAGTTATAGCGTATACAAACTATGAGATAGATTTAGGGGTTTTTTTTTTGTTTTGTTTTTACTGGTAATGGCGGCGATCTGTGATTTTTTTGGGGGACTGCGACATTGCGGAGGACAAATTTGACCCCAAATGACACTTTTTGGGGACCAGTGACATTATTACATTGATCAGCGCTATAAAAATGCACTGATCAATGTAAAATTGACACTGGCAGGGAAGGGGTTAACACTAGGGGGCGATTAAGGGGTTAGGTGTGCTCCCTCAGCGTGTTCTAACTGTAGGGGGGATGGGCTTACTGAAACATGACAGAGATCACTGTTCCCGATCACTGAGAGCAGTAGATCCCTGTCATGTCACTAGGCAGAACGGGGAAATGCCTTGTTTACATAGGAATTTCACAGTTCTGCCTCTCCTTATGTGCCCGCTATCCTCCTTGTACAGAGTGACATACAGGTACATTACTTTGTGCAGGAGAGCCAACCTGCCGCAGTATATCTGCGTGAGCAGGTCGGCAAGTGGTTTAATAAAAAAAGTCATTACTGCACCATGGGAGGCATCTTTGTTCTTATATTTGAGCACTGATCCATCTGCGGAAGGGACTTAAAGGGATAGTATGGCGGCCGCAGGAAATGTGGCGTATGGGGGAGGGGGGGCGGACCCAACCCTGCCTCGCTCGGGGGCTCGAGTCCTTCTGATCGAGGCCCAGCCTGCAGATGAGGCGCCAGGCCAGGATGGCCAGTGACCGCATCTGGAATCGCTAAGAGTCTTGCTCTTTTCATGGTTTTGTATCATGCCGGGAGGTCGCCCCTCTGACGCGGGTGGGTTTGGGTATTTTTGCAAGATTCACTGGTGTTTTGCATCACATTCTAAACGCAACAAGAGGGAACACGTCACGGAAGGATTTACATACATCTGTTGGGACTTATTATATGGTGGGACTAATTCTGCACATTATTATTATACACGATTTATATAGCGTCAACAGTTTACGCAGCAAACAACAATGTAGAGGGGGGACAGCACAATTACAGTACAGTTCAATACAGAAGGGACAGGAGGGCCCTACTCGTAGAGCTTACATTCTAAAGGGAGGGGGTGGTGGTACAAAAGGTATTAGATTTGCACATTAAATTTGTTATTATTTCATTTTTTTTCTGCTGGGTTAGAATCCCTGGAAGGTGTTTATTTTTTGTAAGATATAATAAGCATTCACTTTTTATTGATTTATATGAAGTGTGTCATTTATTCACATGTATTTTGAAAGTTTATTTAGGTCATTGTATGGATGGGAGTTAGAGAAGCTGGAGGGTTTAAAATTGGAGGACTTGGTCACAAGAATAATTGAATCACTTGGTCACTTACTATTGATAAAATCTTTATTTCGATGGATAATAAGATTATTTTCTGAGTAGAGCAGTGCCAAACTATTGCTTAGTTTACATGCCATTGCCCCCCACCCCTCTGTTGTCAGCACTCCCTCTAATCTGCTGCAAATGCTGCTCAGATGACCACACTAGGCCTCATGCACACGAGTCGCTGCTAAACGCGCGTTCAGAGGCAGTTGGACACGTTTTTCAACTGCCCCTGAACCCATTCAATGTTATCCTATGTGTCCATGTACACAGTCTCGTTTTTTGGTGTTTTTCGGCAGTTGCGTTTAACCTCGTTTTTCCAGAAGCAAAAAAATGGGTTCAGACGCAAAAGTTTTCCAGGTTTCAGACGCCAAACGCGGCTTAACGCGGGTACCGCGTTTAGCCGCGTTTGCGTTTATAAGTGTTTTTAAAGGAACCCTATTTTTTGGACCAGAAAACACATAAATATGATTGTAAACTGCAGCAGAGAATGACATTTTGGGACCCGAATTTGGGGCCCCGTATCTCAGGGCCACTTGGTGCTAGGAATTTGGTGTGCAAACACAATGGAACTAGCACTACAACATATCCAAAGTTGGGGTTCAAAGTCTCCAAGTGGCCCCCAGATATGGGCCCCAAAGTTGGGTCGCAAAATGTCATTCTCTGCTCTGCAATATGTTCAATATGGGATCCATTTCTAAAAAAAAAAAAAAACACAGAAAGAGAGGCAAATGCAAGTATACAACTGCTCTCTCTGCTGCTGCTCACTCTGATCAAAATGGCAGAAATAGTTAAAATTGATCATGCTTTCTGAGCTTGGGGAGGGTCTTTGTTATCTTAACTAAATGCTTCTAGATGCAAACGCGGCTAAACGCGCCATGCAAACGCGGCAAAACGGGCGTTTCTAAACGCCGGTTTCAGCTTTTAAAAAACATGTGTTCAGCAGAGTTTGCACCGGCGTCTCGTGTGCATGAAGCCTAAAGCTGATAAAAAAAAGGATATTTACACGCTGCATAGGTATAAGGAGGGGGGGGGGGGAGCAAGATTTTAACCAGACTTATATCAGCCTTTACTTCCACTTTAAATGACTTCCTGTCCCCGTACTGAGCTGCGTTGTCACCGTAGGACAGGGAGTGTGTTAGGACTACATAACACCTCCCTCTCTACTCCCTAATAGTGGAGGTATCTTGTCATTCATGGAGATAGCAGGGAACAATGTTAACTGATAACAGTGCGGAGTGTATAGGGAGTTCCCCTTTATTTCTAGCTGGATGGACAGCTATTTTCTTATTGCACTTATCACATATCATAAAGTGCGATCAATGCTGCAGTATATTTAGCAGACCAAAAGGGAGCAAATAAGGCCGCTTTCACATATCGCTTTCGCGGGAACGCAGGTTCCCTCTAGCAAATTGGGTAGCGCAATTCATTCATTTCCTTGAATGGGCTGCCTTATGCATGTTCCAAAGAAGCTCAAAGACCACATTTTTGACAGTGATGATTTTTCTGCGATTTTCACGCGTTTTGTAGCGTGACAATCGCAGCAAAATCACGCTGCATTTGGAGTGCCATTCAAGATGAATGCCACCCAAACGCGCGTCATTCCTTTGGCTGCGATTTGGAATTGCATTCCACATCGCCCATATGTGAGTGGGCGTAAGGGAAGCTTATTGTTGGAGCTCACATACACCAGAATGTCATTATTACTGATAGTACAGATATTTGGAATCAGGGTGGATTTTCACTGGAATGAAATCAACATTAAAAAAAATACCCCAGAATATACAGTACTGTGAAGTACACTGACTGATCCAGCAGAGCAATGGGAATAAAGCAACTTACCGGCTCCATAGCTGTTCATAAGGATGGCCATTTGCAATCACTGCATTGTTTACAGTGAGGAGTTGGTTGCTAGGCAGTCTGTAGTAGACGCCTCTGTTGGCTGTGATTGGCAGGGGGGTGTGGCTACAATTTGCAGCCTGAGATGAAGGTGAGAGCTGATCATTCTGCAAGAGTCAGTGATATTCAGTGAATGTTCCCTTTATCAGAGCACTATTGTTGTTGCTCAAGTTGAATAGAGACTACAATAATTTTCCTCTATAGTGATTCTTTAACTGCCTCAATACAGGGCACTTTTACCCCCTTCCTGCCCAGGCCAACCTTCAGCTTTCAGAGCTGTCACACTTTGAATGACAATTGCACGGTCATGCAGCGCTGTACCCATATTCATTTTTTTATCATTTTCTTCCCACAAATAGAGCTTTCTTCTGGTGGTATTTAATCACCGCTGGGTTTTTTGCTAAAAAAAACGAAGAAAGACCGAAAAGTTTGAAAAAAAAATGTTCTTATGCCCCGTACACACGATCGGAAATGCCACCAGCAAAAGACCGATGAGAGCTTTTGGTCATAAAATGCGACCGTGTGTATGCTTCATCAGGCTTTTGCTGGCGGAATTCCAGCCAGCAAAAGATTGAGAGCAGGTTCTCTATTTTTCGGTCGGAAAAAGTTCCTATCCGAAAATGCGATCGTCTGTATGCAATTCCGACGGGCAAAAAAAACACGCATGCTCGGAAACAATTCGACGCATGCTCGGAAGCATTGAACGTCATTTTCTCGGCTCGTCCTAGTGTTATACGTCACCGCGTTCTTGATGGTCGAAAGTTCAGAGAACTTTTGTGTGACCGTGTGTATGCAAGGCAAGCTTGAGCGGAATTCCATCGGAAAAACCGTCCAAGATTTTTCCGATGGAAATTCCGCTCGTGTGTACGGGCATTCGTTTCTGTCAGAAAAGTTTGTAAATAAGTAATTTTTCTCCTTCACTGATGTGCGCTGATGAGGAGGAACTGATATGCAGCACATATGAGCAATGATGGGTGACATAGATAGGCAGCACTGATTGGCATCACTGATGGGCACAGATTGGCCTCACTGATGGGCACAAATTGGTATCACTGATGGGCACTGACTGGTGTCACTGATGGGTACAGGTTGGCATCACAGATGGGCACAGAGTGACATCACTGATGGGCACTGTTGGAGCTGCACTGTAATCAGGGCACTGATGAATAGTGCCCTACCTGTCGATTGTGGGAAGCCGACAAGTTGCTCGCTAGCAGAGCTGTGCCAATGCTCCCCCCCCCCCCCAGCCTCCGCCGCTCTTCTTTTAATAGCAGAGCAGAGTGAGAGGCAAAACAGTGCAGAATGGATGGCGGGGGCGCAGGAGCTGCTTTAGTTAACTTTGCAAGTTAACCAGCAGATGATTGGTTGATAGGTGGTTTGAACCGTGTATGGCCTGCCTTAGAGTAGTATAACGCTTATGCCGCGTACACGCGATTGGACATTTCGACAACGAAATCCATGGGATCTTTTCCGACGGATGTTGGCTCAAACTTGTGTTGCATACACACGATCACACAAATCTTGTCGGAAATTCCGAACGCCAAGAACGCGGTGACGTACAACACGTACGAAGAGCCGAGAAAAATGAAGTTCAATAGCCAGCGCGGTTCTTCTGCTTGATTTTGAGCATGCGTGGCACTTTGTGCGTCGGAATTGTGTACACACGATCGGAATTGACGACAACGGATTTTGTTGTCGGAAAATTTGAGAACCAGATCTCAAATTTTGTGTGACGGAAATTCTGATGGAAAATGTCCGATGGAGCCTACACACGGTTGGAATTTCCAACAACAGGCTCCTATAGAACATTTTCCGTCAGGAAATCCGACCGTGTGTACGGGGCACTAGAGTGAAAGTATTCACCTTACTTTAGGAGAGCTTTATTCCCCTTTCAATGCTGTATTGTGATGCACGAAGGGGGAAAAAAGGTGGTTAACCACTTGCTTACTGGTCACTTAAACCCCCCTCCTGCCCAGACCAATTTTCAGCTTTCAGCGCTGTCGCACTTTGAATGACAATTGCGCGGTCATACAACACTGTACCCATATGAAATTTTTATCATTTTTTTCCCACAAATAGAGCTTTCTTTTGGTGGTATTTAATCACAGCCGGGATTTTTATTTTTTGCTAAACAAACAAAAAAAGATGGAAAATTTTGAAAAAAAAAAAAATCATGTTTCATAGTTTCTTATAAAATTTTGCAAACAGGTAATTTTTCTCCTTCATTGATATGCTCTGATAAGGGGGCACTGATGGGCACTGATAGGCTGCACTGATGGGCACAGTTAAGGCTGCACTGATGGGCACAGTTAAGGCGGCACTGATAGGCACAGTTAAGGCAGCACTGATGGGGACAGATAAGGCGGTACTGATGGGCGCTGATGGGTGGCACTGATGGGTGGCACGGATAGGTGGCACTGATGGGCACTGATAGGTACCACTGATGGGGGGCACTGATAGGTGGCACTGATGGGCAGTGATGGGCGCCACTGATGGGCACTTATGGGCACTGGTAGGGGACACTGATGGGCACTGATAGGTGGCACTGATGTGCAGCACTGTTTTTGCACTGATGTGTGGCACTGTGGGCGCTGATAGGTGGCACTGTGGGCGCCGGAGGGTGGCACTGTGGGCACTGATGGGTGGCACTGTGGGCACTGATAGATGGCACTGATGGATAGCACTGTGGGCACTGATGGGTGACGCTGGTGGGCACTGGTAGGCGGCACTGCTGCCTATTGCTGTTGGGGCAGATGATTGCCGTGATCGGGACTGATGTCCCTCTCACGGCCGCCGGCGATCGGGTTTTTTTTTTCCTCCTCACGCTGTCAGCGCGAGGAGGAAAAATAGCCGATTACTGGCTCTGTTTACATCACATGATCAGCTGTCATTGGCTGACAGCTGATCATGTGGTAAGGGGTCGGGACTGACCTCTTACTCTGATCTGTGATCAGGCAAATCTCATAGACTCGCTGATCACCAAACACGCGCGGCGCGTGCCCTGCAGGGGGCGCGCAGGCCGCTCGTGCATGGGACGACGTCAATAGACATCGACCCGGTAATGTAGATCCGCGCTGTTGCCGTCATTTGGCAATGGTCCGGATCTGAAGTGGTTAAGCGTAACATTACGATGATATTAAATCAGCTTGACAAGGGTATACATTAGCATGATAGTGATGTTTTTTTTAAGCTCAAATGACATTGCATTCAGTTATGTGAGCATTTGATGTTTGCACAGTGTACACAACTGTCGTTCATATCATCCGGCCTAGGGATTCTTTTTGGGAAGGAATATTTTTTATTTATTTTTAGAATATTTATTTCTCTATTTTTTTTTTACTTTTTTTCTTCACTGGGGGTCTGGGTCTGGTCAGTGGAGATCTGATCCAGACCCCCCATACAGCTAGTAATAGAATTTTATTTCTATTGCTGGCTGCAATAAGGAGTGATCTACAGCTATAGAGAAAGGCTAACATACAGCGCATCCGGAAAGTATTCACAGCGCTTCACCTTTTCCACATTTTGTTATGTTGCAACCTTACTCCAAAATGGATTAAATTCATTATTTTCCTCAAAATTCTACAAAGAATACCCCATAATGACAACATGAAAAAAGTTTCTTTGAAATCTTTGCAAGTTTATTAAAAATAAAAACATAAAAAAATCACATACACACAGTACATAAGTATTCACAGCCTTTGCCATGACACTCAAAACTGAGCTCAGGTGCATCCTGTTTCCACTGATCATCCTTGAGATGTTTCTAGTTGATTGGACATGATTTGGAAAGGCAAACACCTATCTATACTGTCTATATAAGGCCCCACAGTTAACAGTGCATGTCAGAGCACAAACCATACCATGAAGTCCAGGGAATTGTCTGTAGACCTCTGAGACAGGATTGTATTGAGGCACAGTACTGGGGAAGGGTACAGAAAAATGTCTGCAGCATTGAAGGTCACAATGAGCACAGTGGCCTCCATCATCCGTAAATGGAAGAAGTTTGGAACCACCAGGACTCTTCCTAGAGCAGGCCGCCTGGCCAAACTGAGCCATCGGTGGAGAAGGGCCTTAGTCAGGGAGATGACCAAGAACCCCGATTGTCACTCTGACAGAGCTCCAGCGTTTCTCTGTGGAGAGAGGAGAACCTTCCAGAAGAACAACCATCTCTGCAGCACTCCACCAATCAGGCCTGTATGGTCTAGTGGCCAGACGGAAGCCACTCCTTAGTAAAAGGTACATGACAGCCCGCCTGGAGTTTGCCAAAAGGCACCTTAAGGACTCTCAGACCATGAGAAACAAAATTCTCTGGTCTGATGAAACAAAGATTGAACTCTTTGGCCTGAATTTTTGGAAGAAACCAGGCACCGATCATTACCTGGTCAATACCATCTCTACAGTGAAGCATGGTGGTGGCAGCATCATGCTGTGGGGATGTTTTTCACTGGCAGGAACTGGGAGACTAGTCTGGATCGAGGGAAAGATGAATGCAGCAATGTACAGAGACATCCTTGATGAAAACCTGCTCCAGAGCGCTCTGGACCTCAGAATGGAGTGAAGGTTCATCTTCCAACAGAACTACGCTAAGCACATAGCCAGGATAACAAAGGAGTGGCTACAGGACAACTCTGTGAATGTCCTTGAGTGGTCCAGCCAGAGCCCAGACTTGAACCTGATTGAACATCTCAGGAGAGATCTGAAAATAGCTGTGCACCGACATTCCCCATCCAACCTGATGGAGCTTGAGAGGTCCTGCAAAGAAGAATGGGAGAAACTGCCCAAAAATAGGTGTGCCAAGCTTGTAGCATCATACTCAAAAAGACTTGAGGCTGTAATTGGTGCCAAAGGTGCTTCAACAAAGTATTGAGCAAAGGCTGTGAATGCTTATGTACATGGAGATTTTTTTTTCAGTTTTTTATTTTTAATATATGTGCAAAGATTTCAAACAAACTTCTTTCACGTTGTCATTATGGGGTATTGTTTGTAGAATTTTGAGGAAAATAATGAATTTAATCAATTTTGGAATAAGGCTGTAACAAAACAAAATGTGGAAAAAGTGAAGCGCTGTGAATACTTTCCAGATACACTGTACCTGCAACAGCTCTTCTGGATCCTTTTTACTGACAGGAAGTGTTATCATAGTCTTTTCACTTAGCACTCCTATAAAGTGATCTGTAGAGACATCACATGCCAAGGCTTTGTAATGAATGCCAGCTGTCTGTGAGTCGCTGCCTGAACCCCCACGGGAGTCGCTAACGCCCAACGCGCAAAGCTCCAGGTTGTGGGTGGTGCCTCTGCATCATCACGTACACTACAGGGCTAATAACCCTGCCCCGTATGTAGAGGAAGCAGGCGTGCAACGGCAACTGGGCGCTCTTTATAGAGAAGGCTTTGTGGGACCGATTGCAAAGCTAAAGGGACCCTACAGGAGTGAGGAAAAAGTTATTACACCTTATTTATGCACCCCTAGACTAAAAGAGCAATTTACCCTTTCCACTGTGGGGGAGCAACCATTGCAACAGTATCTTTTTGTTCTGCCCAAAGATGGTCTTTAACCCTTTTACGCTGCAGTAACACATGTACGGTGGAAAAAAGCTGGGCTTTAACGCCCACACGTCGCTGGGCGGGCAATGTTCATGTGTCGGGAGCACGTTCCCAGCACAAAAAACGAGCTGCCGAAAATGGCTCTCGGTCGCAAGAAGACAAAAAAAAACAAAAAAAAACCATCAATTGCAGCCTCACTGTGCCCATCATATGCAGCCACTGTGCCTTCAATTGCAGCCATTATGCCCATCATATGCAACCCCTTTATACACCATGTGTATTATTCCTTGAATCTTGGTGTTTGTGTATTTGTTTATTTCTTCCAGATCTGTGCAGTAATCCAGTTTAGAACTTTGTCTCTGCGAAGGAGCTTCCTGTACAAAGGACCAGTCACTGCTGCGCTCTCCATGTGCATAGTGACTGGTCTTGTCTCCGCCCCCTCCTCTTCTGCAGGCAGCCTGGGGCCTGCTGGGTCTTTCCCACAGCTCTGCTCTCTGCACAGGCCATGTACAACGCAGTGGTGATGTCACTGCTACTTTTACAAGAAAATATCTGGGTTTGCAAAGGCGCTGTGTGCACACAATGTAGATTTACACCAAGCAGCCATAACTTTATGACCACTGACAGGTTACGTGGCTAATATTGATTATCTTGTTACAAAGGCATTAGAAGTCAGTGGGATATATAAGGCAGAAAGTAAACATGCTGTCCCTGAAGCTGATATATTGAAACCAGAAAAAAGTGGCATTACAGTTTGTTGAAAATGGGGCTACAAAGCCACAAATGAGTCAGCTTGCTCATGCTGACCTGTGTCCCAGGCCACTGATGGGAGGGGGAACCACCAGTCCTCTTGTAGGGGGCCCAAACACATGGGGGGCTTCCACACAGGGAGGGGAATTAGTGACGGATAAAAAAAAAAAAAAAGTGTCTCTCTTCCTTCAGCAGATGAAAGCTGGTCTCTCCCCCCCCCCCTCCCTGCTGCCAGCATTCAGCTGCTGAAGGAAGAGAGAAACAATTGTCATCTGTCAATAATCCCCCTTCCAGTGCTTAGTGTGCTCCTCTTCCCCACACTGCTTCCTGACCTATGCAACTTTGCTTCTACTCCCCTACACTGTAAGTTCCCTTTGCAAAATCCATGTATTAACTCCTTCTATTTAACCATTTACTAACTGATCTGGCCGTAGTAAACGCTATTTTTTACCTTGTATCTACAGGTAAGTCTGTAAGTACAGTAATATCACCTAAACGTAGCAGCCGGTGATAGCCACGGCGCATGTGGACTGCGCTCTCAATGGACGACATGCCATCCATTGAGAGAGCTGTGCTGTGACCATGACTCCCATGCGCATACGTGGGAGTTACATCATCGCAGTTTGGCCAAACGCCTGGAGAACAAGAACCCAGAGAGCACCAGACAAATATGGAATCCCTCTCAGTAGTGACAACATGCCCCTGCAGAGAACCATTTTTAGGTAAGTCTGTCATAATCATATTTCACCAAAGCCCATCCCCCTTCCTAACAGGGATGTAAAAAAAAAAAAAAATAATGTTAGAAAAATATAATTAAGGGCTCATTCACACAGGTACTCTGGCTGTGTTAAGGAGGAGTTTGGGCTTGAGCCACCTGTCATTCTAAGGGAATGCAGCACCTGTACGAACACAGCCACAGGCCCTAATTTGACAGGTGTGCAGGCGATTGGCCCCCCAAATACACACTGTCTGTTCAGGTTGTACACCTGCATCCGCCCCCGCCTGTCAAATTAGGACCTGCAGCTGTGTCCGTACAGCTCCAGGTGGCTCAAGCCACATAAATGAACCATTGATTCACACTTTACTGACCACAGCACCCATGTGAATAAGCCTCAAGACCTTATCCACAAGGCGCTATATTAACTCAGTTTTAGCTTTAGCAGGAATTCTGTGAGTTTTGTTGCATTTGTGTCTGCTAATAAAGATTTTATTGCATTTATTTCATCAAAATATAGCTTAAATATTCTCTTGGGGGGGGGGGGGGGCGCAGTGTCAGGTAGTATGTACAGGGCCCTGCAATTTGTATCAGCAGCCGTGCCCATTTCCACAACCAAACTTACCTACATTGAACTGGTCCACAGAGCATTGGAAGAAGGTGGCCTGCTCTGATGAATCACCAAATTCTCCAGATCCCAATTCAATCGAGCATTAAGGAATGTGCTGGAAAAACAAGTCCAATACATGGAGGCCCCATCTCCCAACTTACAGGACTTAATGGATCTGCTACTGACGGCTTGATGCTGGATACCACAGAATACTTTAAGAGGTCTAGTGGTGTCCATGCCTTGACGGGCCAGGGCTGTTTTGTCAAAAAGGGGGCCTACTCATTTTTAAGTAGGTGGTCATAAAGTTATGGCTATTAATATTTAAAAAGGTTTTTGTGCCCAAAGTTCATTTACCACCATATAGGCTACCACACTTTTAATATTTGATCAGCCCTGTGAAAAAAACAGTACATCTCATCAATTTAAAACTATTCCAATGTGCCAGCAGCAGCAATTTATTGAGAGATGTGTATTAACCTTAGTGACTGTGTAGAAGATAAAAAAAAAAAAAAAAAAACCCACACACACCAAAAAAGTTATAAGACAACAGCTTCATTTTGAGAAAATAAATCACCACTAACATGCTGAAGAAAATATATTTATTGAATATAACATTAGAAATTTTAACATGTAACAAAGAACGTAGAAATGTGTTTTCCAGCAGAACAGTGGAGCAGGCAGGAAGCTAAGCCCATTACACCCATAGTCCAAATTCCCACTGCAGAAAGCAAAAGCCGGCATCTCTCCTTAAGGAAGATCACACTGGGAATTCTGCCTACAAAGGTTACATCCTTCAATAAAATTATTCCAAAATCAAACAAAATGAACAAAATGGCTGCTGTCAGGTCTTTGACATCATACCAATTCATGGAGACTGAAACATGTATATGAACAAAGACACCAGGGTGTGTATTACTAAAATAATTTGACACCAACTGAAAACTCAGAGGGGATGAGGATTAAACCGATCAGCAATGCTGCGAGTTTAATGCATTAGGCTATACTGAGAATATTCACTATAAAAATGTAGGCATCCTCAAAACTTATTGGTTTTTCAATTAGACCTTGCAGGTAAAACTACCAAGTTGGTATATTTAAAGTGATCTCAGCCTTTCTGAAAATGTAAAAGGTAAAGAATCATGTCTTAGGGTAGGCTTGACAAGGTGCCCGCTACTACATGTAGGTCTCGTTCAAAGGGGGTCGAGTTGTACCCTCGAACCTATAAGCTGACCGGGCAGCAGCAAGTATTCAAACACATTTTCGTTGCAAACTTTATACACCATGTCACACTTGGCCGGTGGCACCGCTTGCCAGGAGTGTCCATTGAAATCAATGAGATTGAGCAGCAACCAAAATGGCAAACACTTGGCTTGCAGTGCAGTATCTCAATATTAAAACCACCTAAGAACGGTAAAAAAGGAGGTGGCAGTATAGCATCCTGAATGTCTGTAAACCGGCTCTAAATCATCTCTGAAAAGGGATCAACCGTGCAATGCTTTTCAGAGAGGGTTTAGAAACACCACCCGAAATCCCTCGTGTGACTTGAGTATCTCAGATGCTAAGTCACTATGGGGTTTATTTACTAATGATTGAGTGCGCAAAAATTAGGCTCACTTTTGCATAGAAACCAATCAGCTTCCAGGTTTTATAGCCAAAGCTTAAACAAGCTGAGGTTTGAAGCCGATTGAGCCGAGGCAAATAAACCCCTAGATCCTCTATTCCTGACATCAAAGCCCCAGCTGCTGAAGCTACAGTATATTAATCTTAAACAAAAACGCAGGGGATAGTGGGATGCTGGATGGCCAAAGCCTAGCCTTGAGGGAAGGGCACATCTCTGAAACTATGGAGGTAGGGGCCATAGGGGTTGATTTACTAAAACTGGAGAGTGCAAAATCTGGTGCAGCTCTGCATAGAAACCAATCAGCATCCAGGATTTTTGCCGAAGCTTAATTGAACAAGCTGAAGTAAGAAGCCGATTGGCTACCATGCACAGCTGCACCAGGTTTAGCATTTTCCAGTTTTGGTAAATCAACACCATAGTGACAAAGTATACTTGGGAGCCTCCAAGTGCAGGGGGAAAAAGACGACCACCATAGCTTAAGCCTTTTCCTGAAAATGCTGCCTAGGTTGCAGTCATGTGGATTGTTCTGGACCCCTGGTCCAAAACTAGAAAGTCAGGACTTTGACATCCAGGTTGATAATTCATTTCCAAACACCAGACACCGTCCAGAAACTAGCATGAGAAGGTCAAACATAGCAGCCCCATATGTGCCTTCATACAGGTGTCCTTCTTTCATCTTCTAGTCAAAGGCAGAATTCTTAGTTTTGCATTTTCAGACAGGTTTGCTTTGAGCAGCTTGAACCCCTCAAAAAAGGACCTTTCAGTAATAATCAACCTTCATCCCACAGAATTGGATTACCAACAGCTCTCACACTATAGTAAAACATTAAAAAGGCAAACTGGCTTTAGCAACTCCTTCCAGCAATGAAAGTATTAACTTCTCACCTTAAATCTGAACTAATTTAAAAAGGAACATGTACTGGACTGTCTACAAGGCAAACATTAATACATGAATAAATGTAATCTATATGCATATATTATCACTTGTATTTCTGATTGCAACCCCTGCCAGTACTGTACAGTCCTCAGGCAACCTAGTCTACTTCTTCAATGGTGGGTCCTCCTGCTCCTTTACCTGCTCCTCCTCCTCCACCAGTGGCTCCCGGATTAGGGGCTCCTCCCTGGTAAAGCTTGGTAATGATTGGATTGCATACTTTCTCCAATTCTTTTTGCTGATGCTCAAACTCCTCTTTCTCAGCCATCTGGTTCTTGTCTAGCCAATCAAGGACGGATTTGCACTTGGACAAAATCTTCTCTTTGTCCTGGTCGCTCAACTTACCCTTCAGCTTCTCATCTTCTATGGTCTGCTTGACTTGGTAGACGTAAGACTCTAACCCGTTCTTAGCACCCACCCTATCACGGTTTGCCTCATCTTCCACCTTGTACTGCTCAGCCTCATTCACCATGCGGTCAATGTCATCTTTGCTCAGCCGGCCTTTGTCATTGGTGATGGTGATTTTGTTTTCTTTGCCTGTGCTCTTGTCCGCTGCTGTCACGTTCAGTATACCATTCGCATCAATGTCAAAAGTTACCTTCAAAAAGGCAAAGCAAGTGCAAGTGTTAGTATCAAATACTGACCATAAAAGTAAAAACTTAACATGAAAACCATATAGATGCTAACCTCCGTCTGAAAATGCCATTTACCTGGCTGTTACAACTTGCTTCAATGCTTTCTTTGTCATTGACCTGGAACAAGCATCAAAATCTAGAAAGACAGGGTGTTCCTGGTCAGTGCCTCAAAAAACTTGAGCAAGACAGTCAGTATAACAGCTAAGCAGCTAGAATTTTCAGGAGAGGTCAGCATAGGCATCTATTGTTTCTCTCATGACAGAATTCCATTAAAGAAATTACCGTATATACTCGAGTATAAGTCGAGTTTTTCAGCACATTTTTTTGTGCTGTAAGTGCCCCCTTGACTTATACTCGAGTCAAGCACTTTTCTGCAGCAAAAAATTTCGTTTTCCGAACCGACTTTGGGGCCCCGTATCTCAGGGCTAATTGGTGCTAGGAACCCCAAATTTGGTGTGCAAACCCATTGGTACCACAACATATCCAAAGCTGGAGTTCCTAGCACCAAGTGACCTCGAGATACGGGGCCCCAAAATCGGTTCGGAAAATGTCATTCTCTGCTGCAGAAAAGTGCTTGACATTTTCTGAACCGAATTTGGGGCCCCGTATCTCAGGGCCACTTGGTGCTAGAAACCCCAGCCTTGGCTATTTTATGGTGCTAGTTCCACTGGGTTTGCACACCAAATTTGGGGTTCCTAGCACTAAGTGACCCCGAGATACGGGGCCCCAAAATTGGTCAACTGTGTCCATCTGCAGCAATGTCATTTCGGGACCCTTTGGGTTCAGAGACCCCAATTTTTGGCTGCAGCTAGGGGGCATCTAGGAACCCTTAACTACCGAGTTTGAAGTTCAGGGGACCTATGGCTGCAAATGGGCACAGTGAGGCATGCAAAAGGGCACAGTGAGGCTGCAAATGGTCATTGTTGACCCTCTTTTCCCCTTACAGTAGCTGTGCATTTCTCACCCTCGTCTTATACTCGGGTCAATAAGTTTTTCCCATTTTTTTGTGGTAAATTAGGGCCTCGACTTATACTCGGAACGACTTTTACGCGAGTATATACGCTAAACCCTCAAATATACCCAGTGAGGTGACTGGCCTCAGGTGATGCACAGATTAAACAAATCTTCCTACATAAGTAGTACCTGTTTATTTGCAGTATTCTCTTCTCTACAAAGTCTAGAGTATATAAAGCTTGTCTGAGCTGTCAGAAAGCAGGGGGTAGAGAGTTCAAGTTACACACTAAAGTTCAGTGAAGAGAGCTCTGACAGCTGACTGGAGGGAAGGGACACACCCCATTCCACACAGCTCACAGGAACAGAGCTGAGGCTGTCAATCTGCTGGAAATCCCTCCTCTGTCACCATTTTTTTCTTGGAGTCAGGAAAACTTGTCAGAAGAGATTCATGCTGATAGCAGAGGAATGAGGCAGCAGACAGAAATTACACTTAGTGCTCTGGATTGAGACAAGTACACACAATATAGAGGGATATGCTTTGTTTATATTTCATTTCTGTAATTTACCACTTTAAAGTTAAACTCCCAGAAGATATAAAAGCCTCAGATGTCCATATTGGCTGCCTCCTGCCTGACATCCTCCTGATCCTAATGTGACAAACATGAAGGCGAGCCCTCCCCAACACACTGTCCGTATTCAGGGCCCTTCACTCATCACTTCAGGAATGAGCAGCTGTGTTGGTGCATTCATAGATTCCATGGGCTGCCTACATTCAACACCTGGAAGTTAGAGGCATTGCCAAATAAAAATAAAAAAAAAGCCTGTTCATGCTATAGGGCAGTGATGGCCAACCTTGGCACCCCAGATGTTTTGGAACTACATTTCCCATGATGCTCATGCACTCTGCAGTGTAGCTGAGCATCATGGGAAATGTAGTTCCAAAACATCTGGGGTGCCAAGGTTAGCCATCACTGCTATAGAGGTATCTTTGACCGTGTGAACAAGGCCTAAGCCATTAGAAAAATGGAAGTGCAATTGCTGTACATATCTAAAGGCAAGCATTTTAGATGCATATCTTATGCAGGATATTCTGCTAGCTCTGCCAGTGATAGCCTGCATTCAGTGCAGAAAATACACACAGGCCCGTGTTAATGAAGACTTTAATATGTAAACTCAACATTTCATACTCCTGATATGCGCCTGCTGAACCATGTACTTGTATGAAAGTATCCTGTTCTTTGTATTGCTTCCTGTGTGAAACCCCTGGTGTTCCTGTCAGTCTCTCTGCTTTCCTATTAAAAACTGACCACACTAATCAGGAGGAGAGCACAGCATTGTTAGTTCTCTAGCTGTGCTGGAAACTCAGCCTGCTCTCCTCCCATGATCTGACTTTTGCCGACACCCCACCGCACAGCCATTTACTGAGAAGATCAGTGTGCTGCTGTTTCTCCACCCCCAGCTATTATTCAGCTAACAAAGGCAAAGGCAATGTGATCACTTAAACAAAAAAACAAAACAAAAAAAAAAAAACAAAAAAAAAAAAAAAAAAAAACTACTTTATTTATTTTCTCTTCCACTAGCTGATAGAGTATAATCACTTTAAGAATGTTCAGCCCAATCTCATGCTTTAGCCCTCTCCCTGGTTTGCCCTGCTTAATTTAGTTGTATGTATTTTATGCAGAGTAATTCTCAATGATATATAAATCTACACATATGAATGTAATTGGTGGGCTTTCATTGTTTGGGATAGATTTAAAACCTAAACCATTTACACCAGCACATAGGTAGGACTTTTGTCAGAAATGCATACGCTGCTCACTCTTTTCTAACTTCACTTAATAAAAACTTAAAGGGGTTGTAAACCTCCCATTGCAAGTTGTTCCTAGAGGTAAGCCTATATTAAGGATTACCTATAGGTACTGTAAATATCTCCTAAACGTGCGCCGTTTGAGAGATGTTAACTGTATAATGCATGCATGCGCTGTGAAGAACCAGCCCCCCCCCGTCCGGTTTCTTCAGGAGCGAGTGCCGTGACCAGCGGCTCCGGCCAGTCACTGAGCCAGAGTCCACAGCCCCGGAAAGAAGAGGGGGGCGAAGATGGATGCGGCCACCAGCGGCGACAGCGTGGGCTTCGTTTGGAGGTGTCACATAATGTGCTAGTATGTGATGCATACTAGCACATTATGCTTTTAATTGGCAGGGTAAAAGAAAGGAAGTAAAACCCATCAGGGTTTACTTCCTCTTTAACTGCTTGCCACCCACAAATGACGGCGGGATGGTGCGGCTCTTGTTCTAGGACGACGTCATGACGGCGGTCCTGAACAGGCGCACAGCATGGCGATCACAGCTGTGCCATGTTGCTAGGACACGGTGCAACTCCGATCTCTGTAAAGAGCTGCGTCCGCGGCTCTTTAATCATGTGATCGGCTGCGTCCAATCACAACCGGTCACATGCAAACACGGAGATGACAGTAATCGGCCCTCCTCACCTCACACTGACAGGGTGTGTGGTGAGGAGAGCCGATCAGCGGCATCTTCACGCAGCGGTACATCTAGGAATGTAATCAGAGCACTGATCAGTGCCCTGATTACAATATAGCAATACAGTGTCACCAGTGCCCACCATTGCTAGCAATCAGTGCCCACCAATTAGTGCCCATTAGCGATGCCAGTCAGTGCCACCCATCAATGCTGCCTATCAGTGCCCATAAGTGCAGCATATTAGTGCCTCCTCAATGCCCACCAGTTCAGCCTATCAGCGCACATCAGTGAAGGCGAAAAATTACTTAGTTACAAAATTTACTGACAGACAGAACACACATCAAGCTCATTTCTTCTAAACATGGAAAACTGCGCAGTACAAAAACACGCACGGCTCACCGCAAAAAAAAAAAAAAAAAGAAAAAAAAAAAAGTGTGCAGTTTTACTCTAGCGCGTTTGTTGCGTGAAGGGAAGGGCTGCCCTATTCAGTCACGCAAAAAACAGGAGCATGAGCACATCAGACATGTGAACGGAGCATTCTTCTCGTCTAGGGATGCAGTGGTCACTGTGATGGGGAGTATAAATCTCTAACAGAGGCCCAGATAGCAGTAAATACTTCCAGGGGTTCTAATCCCCCCCCCACAATCCAAAGGCAAAATATTTTGGCCGGACACACTGTACTCCGCTTTGATTAGAGCTTTCCAGATGTGTTGGCACGCTTTCTTTAATATTTTTTGTAAAGGAAACGGATAGCACACTGCAGTCTTGCCAGATTGTATCACACCGTGGATTGGGCAGGAGGTTTTTATTATGTAAAAATGGCAGAGCGGCTTCATTGTGTCTGTCAGGAAGTCTGGCTCACCCATGTCATTAAATCGCACTATTCCTTCCTATTCTCTCGTTCATCACTGAGTAGACCGTCAGATTTAGTAAGGCATGGAAGGTCGGGCTGGCAACGCAAATTTCAGCAGCTTCCCGATGAACCTGTCAATTCAAGCTGTAGGTGGCCCCCTCCGTCCTCTATTCTTCTATATGAAAATCAAAGGAGGCGACAGGAAAAATGTTGGCAGAACGGCAGCTGCATTCAGTCAAATGAGCTGCTGCTTGAGCATTCTGACAGCGGCTACGATTAGAATAACTGGCAGGAGATATTTGTCAATCCACACTGTTCAGCATGGATGGGGCAATGGGGTGAAATCTTACAGTGCATCGCCAGTTTTACCTCTGTACCCAGGACAGACATCAGATGATCTGTATGCAGATCAGAGTTCAGCTAAATTAACACTACTCAGTGGACGTTCAAAGAATATCTGCCTGCTGTACCATGTACTTGTATGAAAAAGTCTCCCATTCTATCTTTGTATTGCGTCATTTGTGTGAAATCCCTGGTGTTCTTACCAGTCCCTCCGCTTTCTTACTAAAAACTGTCCACACTAGGCATGAGAGTACACAGTGGTCAGTTTTCTAGCTGTGCTGAGAACCCAGCCTGCCCTTCTCCACTGATCAGCCTTGTCTTTGACCCCCCCCCCCCCCCCCATGCACAGCGAGGACCAGTGTGCTGCAGTTTCTCCTCCCCTAGCACTTATGCAGAGAATAGAGATTATGGGCACAATTCACCAAGCGATATTCTACCGCATCCGAGTATGCGGTAAAAAAGCACAGCTTTCAGAAAAAAAAAAAAAAGTGCAATTCACGCAGAAACTCTTAAAATCTTGCATGAGTTATCTTTCTGAAGTATGCCTTAAAGAGGTAACAAACCCTGATGGGCTTTACTTTTTTCCCCCTGCAAACTAAAAGCATAATGGGTTAGTATGCATTGCCTGAATCGGACCCAAAAGGCGCACAGGACCCTTTTTGAATGCGGACTGTGGCCGCCCCAGACATATGTGAACCAGCTCCATTGAGAGCCGGTCATACGCACATGTCATGCGAATTGCAATTCATGTATGTGTGAACCCAACCTCAATTTAAGGTACTTTTGGCTTTTACTCTATTCAGTAAGTAGATAGAGAGCTGCATGTATGACTACATTGAATGAAATGTGCTCTAGGATTGACAAGCTCCATCCCTATTAGTCATAGTCTGTGTTAGGAATCTTCCTTCATACAAATGTAATGTTCACCGCTCAAGTTTACACTGTAAAATAAACTGTTCTAGCAACAGATATCAGAGCAGGTGATAAGACTGATGGGGATGACAGTACATGACAGCGTGTGACGCAGAGAGGGGAATCCGGTACAGTCACAGGGGAACTAGAAATCCGATTCATTCAGGGTACCAATACCCCCCATGACTGTCTCCTATAGGCAATAAAATAAAGTCACAGATTTCCCTTGCACAGTGACTTAGAGGTTGTCACTTTTCCTTGCAGCACTGGAGTCCCCGGTTTGAATCCTGTTTATGGCACAGTCTGCATGTTCTTTGTATGAGTTTCCTACCACACTCCAAAGACATGCTGTTAGTTTATAATCAAATAATTTTTGATATTTAGTAATTTAGTTGATTGGTTTTTGTTTGTATAACTATAAAAAGTAAAAATTATGAAATAGAAAAAAAAAAATTATATCCATCTAAAACATAAACCAAACAAACCTCGTATTAAAGTGGCATTCTCATATAACAGCCAAAACATAATAGGAGAATAAATACAATTTACTACAATTAAGCTTCCCTTAAAATCAATCAGACCATGGTAGCTTCCTCCCTGCAGCTTCAGCTTAACTTTCTTTCACATATATTTATTTGCTGTTAGGTTAATTGGCTCCTGTCTAAACGAACCCGAATATGTATGTATACATGTCAGCTAAGGACTGTAGATTGTAAGCTCCTTGAGGGCAGGGACTGTACATGTAAAACGCTGTGTAAAAAAAAAAAAAAAAAAAAGCGCATCAGGTCATGTGAACCACTGTGATTACAGGATAAACACCTGTAAAGAATAAACTTCAGCCCAACTTTTATTCTTTTTTTCGGTTGATACAACTGCACTGCTAAGGCAGAAAATATTATTCTCCATCTGTGCAGTCAGAATGGAAAGAAAGAAAAGAAAAAAAGAGAGAGAAAAAAGAAAAAAGAAAAAAAAGAACACAACCCTTCTGCCTTTACAACTCCTTTTAACATCTTTATGCTCAGAAAATAATCCATACGCATCCACTACTTAAAGCGAACCATCACTCTCCCAATCAACATTGATTTTAAACCTCATGCTGTTAGCATTAGTAAATAGATCGGAAAGTATATCACATTCACTCTTTTTTTTTGGTTTCTTGCCTAGGCAAAGGTTTTTTTTATACAGCTCAGGATTCTTCAGCAGGAGGTTTTCTCAGCTAAGTACACCCTCCTGCATGCCTGAGCTAAGGGCAGATGGATTCCAGGAAGTGAATGCTACATGAATTATTTGCCCTTACTCAAGATGGCCACGGGCAGAAATGCTACAGCAGTGATGGCAAACCTTGGCACCCCAGATCTTTTGGAACTACATTTCCCATGATGCTCAACTACACTGCAGAGTGCATGATGAGCATCATGGGAAATGTAGTTCCAAAACATCTGTGGTGCCAAGGTCGCCATCTCTGTGCTAGGGGGTTGTTTTTCAAAGTGATTTCTCCTTGCAAAATAAAGTATGGCGACATGGATGGAGGAGTTTGCTTTGAATATTAAAAATTAATTAAATAGTGTTTTTAGTTTGTGGCGCTCAGATGCAGTGAAGATCTGCTTTAATGGCCCTGTAATCTATTTTTCATAAAATAATTTCTTACTCTAGTCTTTTCTGTCTCCTTGTAGCACATCCTGAGTTTCCAAACCTCTTTTACCCCTCACTTCTGTTTGTGCAGAACAAGCATTACATGTTAGTTGCAGTCATATGCATTGCTGTATGTACAACGAATCCCATGGACTATCTCTGGAGTGAGAAATAGGGGTGGCTTTCACAACTTCCAGGAAAATTGTTCAGGATGCAAAGAAAAATCCACAAAACTTCTTCGGGTGAAATACAGGACTCTCTGAAAACATGTGATGTGGCTGTCTCAAGATGCACAATAAGGAGGCACTTGAAGAAAGATGGGCTGCATGGTCCAGTCGCCAGAAGAAAGCCATTACTACGCAAATGCCACAAAGTATCCCACTTACAATACTCCAAACGGCACAGAGACAAGCCTCAAACCTTTTGGCACAAAGTCATTTGGAGTGATGAGACCAAAATTGAGCTTTTTGGCCACAACCATAAACATGACATTTGGAGAGGAGTCAACAAGGCCTATGATGTGGTACACCATTCCTACTGTGAAACACGGAGGTGGATCGCTGATGTTTTGGGGATGTGTGAGCTACAAAGGCACAGGATATTTGGTCAAAATTAAGGAACATTTGCATTCATCAGCCAGTAAGCTGAGCATGGGACGCACTTGGACATTCCAACATGACAATGATCCAAAACACAAGGCCAAGTCCACCTGTCATTGGCTACAGCAGAATAAAGTGAAGGTTCTGGAGTGGCCATCTCAGTCTCCTGACCTCAATATCATTGAGCCACTCTGGGAAAGAGATCTCAAACATGCAGTTCATGCAAGACAGCCCAAGAATTTACAGGATCTGGAGGCTTTTTTTTCCCTAAGAGGAATGGGCAGATTTACCATCTGAGAAGATAAAGAGCCTCATCCAAACACCACAAAAGACTTAAAGCTATTATTGATGTTAAAGGGGGCAATACACGGTATTAAGAACCAGGGTATGTTAAATTTTTGATCAGGATCATTTGGGTAGTTTGTGGTCATTATGATTTAAAAAAAGTAAACAGTTGATTGATAATAAATGGCTTCAGCCAAACACTAACCATGAGTGAAAGAAAAGTTTGTGTTATTCATATTCTCTGAAAAATGGCCAAGAAATCATAAATTCTGCCAGGGTATGTAAACTTACGAGCACAACTGTATATGTGCCTAGGTCAAAATTTCATGATTCAGGTTTACATCCTCTTTAAGTCAATACAAAAGAGGAACCATACTCACCTTGGCTTCATAAATGCAGCGTCCCGGAGCTCCGCCAGCTGCTGACAAGCTTCGGTGTATCGATCGCCAGACGCTTTTATCGGCCGGGCTGATATGATGTCACCCCCCATGCATGCGCAGAGGTTCAGTAGGCTTCAGCATTGCCAAAATTTCTACAGCGAGCGGCACATGCACAGCTCACTGTACAGGGGCAGATAGGCAACTTTAATGCAGAAGAGACAAGGGGGTTTATTTACTAAAATTTGAGAGTGCAAAATCTAGTGCAGTTGTGCATGGTAGCTAATCAGCTTATAACTTCAGCTTGTTCAATTAAGCTTGGACAAAAAAAAAAAAAATTTGAACCAGAGTTTAGGACCACTTTAAGGCCTCGTTCACACCATGGTGCAGACACGTCAGTTTCAGTACACGGTCTGCAAGGGCACACAAAAATTGTTCTCTATGTGTCCTGTTCATAACAACCCTGGCATCATATGCGGAATTTTTCCTCCAGGGAAAAAAAAAAAAAAAAAAAAAAAAACCTGACATGACATCGAATTTTCTCATCAGTTTCCATGCACGTATTGTGTGATTGAGCCGTAAAGTTTTCCAAAAACAGGTACATATAAAAAGTGTTATTAAAGTGGAGGACCACCCTGAAAAAAAAAAATAAAGTAATTTACCTAAACCCTTGTTGCTAGGCAGTCTTCCTAATCTGCCTCTTCCATGGTGTGTTCTGCTCCTCGATGAGCAGCCCCGCCGTCTTCTGGGAACACACAGTTCCCAGAACACCACGGGGCCATTCACAGAACGGAGCGCTGCTCGTGCGTGCGCAGTAGGAAACTAGCAGTGAAGCCGCAAGGCTCCACTGCCCGTTTCCCTTACTTAGGATGGTGGTGCCGGGACCCAAGAGACAGGTCGGCCTCGGGCGGCTGACATCGCGGGCACGCAGGACAGGTAAGTACTTATTTAAAGTCAGCAGCTACAGTGTTAGTAGCTGCTGACTTTAAAATTTTTTATTTTTTTAGGACGGAATCCCAATTTAAAGCTTTGTTATAAACAGCTCCAATCCTCCCCTTTACGGGTCACTTGCCGGTGCGCCAGGCCCCTCCTTGAGCAGTACCCTACCCCCAGAGAAAGCCACTTGCCCTGGGGCCACTGATGTGTGCTCACTCCAGAGCCACTGCGCTATGAGTCTAGAGGACATAGAGCTGAGTCTCAGCCCGCCCCCGCCCTCTCATTGGCTCACTGGTTTTGATTGACAGCACTGGGAGCTCCTGCTGCTGTCTCAGTCAATGAGGAGGGAGAGTCCTGGGACAGCCGAGGCCATTGTGAACATCGCTGGATGGAGGGAGCACAGAAGGTCTTTTACCTTCATGCATAAAATGCATGAAGGTAAATACACCTCCAACCTTTAGAACTACTTCAAGCCATGCCAAGAATAATTGTCAGATATGTGTGCTCTCAACTGAAATGGCAGGCCTGGTATCAAATGCTTAGTGCCATCATTTATTATATGTGCAGCACCATGGCAACTGCAAATCAGAGGCTAAGATGGCAGCTTCCTTAGTTGTAAGAGGGTTTAATTCCTCTTCAATACAGGGGTTTACATCTCCACATCACAAAAAAAAAAAAAAAAAAAAAAAATTATTTGCAAATGTAATTAAAGTGGACCTTCAGTCATTTTTTCAACTTTCCATCTATTAAAACTTCTGCCCTTGTTTTAGATAGTAAAACATTTTTTTTCTGCCAGTAAAATACCTTATACAGCCCACTTCCTGAGTCTTGTCTAGAAAAAAGCCTAGGCTTATGACATGCACAGCTCTCGTGAGAGTTTACCAGGAAGGGAGGGGAATGAGTCATAAGAGGGCCAATGAGACCTGCAGAGCAGGTGTGCCTCTGTGTCTGTAAATCCAGGAAGTGAACAGGCAGCAGCTTCAGCTGCCCAGTTAAATTGGGTGCAGCCAGACTCTGTGGGGAGATTTCTGCAAGTACAGAATCACAGTATATATAAATTATGTAAAGTGGTTGGAGGGAAGCTTCAAAATGGCAAAGATGTTTATTACAGATTGTGAGCAGACTGCAGTTCCTTTAACAAAATAAAAAGTATGTATAATTTTTTTATTTTTTAAGATGAAGTCCCAAAAAGAAAGCGTAAAGAACCTTTTTTTTTTATCAGGGAGGTAGAGGGGAAAAAGGGTAGAAACCCCGCAAGAGGACTGAAGTGTAAAGCTAGCTACTGTACACCCAGAGGGATCTGATCAAATGTCAAGTTGTTCTTGGCAGAGAACTATTACCGTACACTGTCATAACATTCACATCTGTTGCACTAATAAAAATAACGTTCTGGCTGATTTATAACAGGGACAAACGTGAGCTGATGCCCAGAATGACCAATCCAATTTGATTTTTGCACTCTGTGGGAAATAACCCAGGAAAAGTGGCTGATATGGACAAAGCTCCTTTTTCGCTTTGCTCTGTTGGTGCTGTATAGTATGGTTGATCAGATACTTACAAATAAGGGGTTTATCATGGACACCCAACACAGCTTACACCAATATTTTTAAATCTAAATAGGGGTTTCATTAAAGAAGAATCCCAGGTTATGGGTATTTTATACTTTTACGTTGGTCCAGGTTGGCCCGAGACCCTAGAAGGTAAAAATCACTCAAGTAGACACTGCTACTCCACTACTTATCTGTTCTCTCACTGAACAAGGTGGAGAGTGTGACGTCACTATCCAACCTCGTCCAATTAGAGAATGCTTTGCAGTCATTAAGAAAACGCAAAGCATTCCTTAAATGGCACCTGTGCCGAGTGGCCAACCTTCCATGTTCAGAAAGCAGCAAACCCGCTGATCGGCACGGGACCCGGAAGGAAGTGAGGATTGCTGCTGTAGTGGTGTTTACTTCTGCGATTCCCAGCTTCCAGGACAGGTATGGTATATACATTGTTCCACACTGGACCAGTGTAACTGTATAAAATATCCATACCTGGAATTCTTTAACCTTTTCACGCCAACCGCCTCCCGGCCCTCTAAGAGTTCTACAAGCCAGGAGGTGGAAGCCAGCATTCGGGTCATGCGATTGGCTATCACAACGGTCAAATGATCGGAAATCTCCCGATCGCAAGTATGCATCGGGAGCTTTATGGTATACGATGGCTTCCGAAACTGGGAGCACACTCTTAGCACGGTAAGTTTTATTTTTATTTTTTCAGGGCTGCATATATGAGGCCGCTCGGCATTAAGGTCCACCCATCAAGTGGCTGCATATATGTGTGCAGCCAGCATTAAAGGGTTAAAGAGAAATTAAAAAAGTGAAGATCTGCTATGTTAGTGGAAACTTTAGTAGTACCCTGAAAAATGTACTGTTTGTCTTGAATTCCTCCCGAAAAATAGTGTACTTCCAGTGCCGTGTAGCAACGTAGGAGCCAAGGGGAGCAAGAGCACAGTAAGGGACACCCTATGCACACTGTGCACAAACTGTTGCATGGCTGGATTTGTACCCTGTACAAATCAATGGCCGTCACTGTTCACATATAACTTGTTTGAGGGGTTCCATGTGATTAGGGTCTGTAACCAGCCCTGGACATAGACACCTTGCATCCAGGGACGGCGTTTCTGGCCACAGTGGATTGTCCAGTTTGTATGGGGGCCACAGTACAGAGGTGGTATTCAAACCACTATCAGATATTCGTTGCTGTCTGTCCCAGTTTAGAAGATTGTCTGTCGGCTTTAGCGATCAGTCTCTTGTACAGAAATTGGAAATACAATTTTGATTTGTCACAGAAATGTGAGGGGGAGTCTTTCAGTATGGGGGAACTTGTTCTGCAGGCAACATTCAAGGCCTGACCACCACTAGAGGAAGAAAAGCTGCGATGTCACATGATGGCACCAAAGACTCTTGGGAGGTGTATATTAAAGCTGCACAATTAATCGTTAAAAAAAAAAAAAAAAAAAATCGTGATCTCGATTCACCTCCCCTGACGATCTCTCCTGAGTTTGCAGATTCTTTCATATAAACATGTGGAGAGATTATCTGCTCACTCAGCTGTCAAAAGAAAGCATCAGGCAGTCTGCAAAGTTTAGAACTTGAAACTTTGTAACTAACTTCCTTCTTAGGCCCCTTTCACACAGGACGGATCCGTGTTGATCCGCCCCGTGAACATCTGCTGCTCAGCGGGGATCGCTCCATTTTCCCCAGCTGAGCTGGCGGATGACAGGGCGGGACCCGCACACTGCAGGGACCGCCCTGTCAGATCTCCGCTCTCCCCTATGGGGGATCGGAGGAACACGGACCGTCTGTCCGTGTTCCTCCGATCCGCTCTGCGGACGGATAGAAAAATAGGATTTTCTTCCGTCTGCAGAATCGGACGAGAGCGGAGCCGGATGACATCGGGTGTTAGCGGATGTACATCCGCTGACACCCGCTATCCCATAGGGATGCATGTATGTCCGTATTTCATCCGAAAACGGATGGATGAAATACAGACATTCGGTCCGCATGTGTGAAAGGGGCCTTTGATCAAAGGGATAGAACTTCTCTGTGTAAACAAATAACCTGGGCAATCTACCAAGTTTTAAACAACGTGTAAATGCAGGAAGTTTATCCACTTAAAAGTCTAAATCTTTTTCTGACACTTCTGTCTCAAGTTAAAATCAATAATTTTTTGCTAAAAAAAATAAATAAAAAATAAATATTACTTGGAACATACATACATATTTTTGACCCTAGGGAACAAAATGGCAATTGCTGCAATATTTTATGTCACACTGTATTTGCCCAGCTTTCAAATGCAATTTTTTAGAAAAAAAAAAAAACACACTTCAATAAATAAAAAAAAAAAAAACGAAACAGTAAAGTTAGCACATTTCTTTTGTTTTAATGTGAAAGATGACGTTACGCTGCGAGAATATCGCGATCTATCCTCCAAGCAAAAAAAAAAAACAAAAAAAAAAAAATCGCGATTCTCATTTTAGCCAGAATCGTGCAGCTCTAGTGTATATACTATTTTTTTATTTTATTTTTTTTTAAACCGGAGTGCTCTAAGAGGGCAGGCAGTATGCAATGGGGTTAATGTCCAAACTAGAGTTGACCTCTAGGTGAAGCAGTCTGTGTCTACTTGGTGAGGATGATGATGTTCCTACATGACCACTGCAAACAGCTCCCATGAAGAATATGGCCAAACTACAAACCACGGCATCCAACCCAGCTTCATCTCTCATCATACAAAAGATAGAAAAGATTGGGTCTATAGCAGCCTCTCTCAACCTTTTCAATACAGATGAACCCTGGAAATAACTTTCTGGTCAGGGGGAACCCCTGCTAAAACGGACTATAACTAATGATAGATTAGTGTGATGTCAATGGGAAGAACACTCCTTACACTTATGATCATTGGGAAGAATTACCCCCTTACAGATGGCTAAAAAGGATCAATGGCGTCCGTGGGACCTTATCTAAGAGGCAGAAATTGCTCATTGCCTGAAGCACCCCTAGAAACCTCCGGAGGAACCTTAGGGATCCATGGAACTATGGCTGAGTAACCCTAATCTAAAGAGCAAGGTAAGCTGAGATGGACAGGAAATAAGAAGCTGTTTCTTCACGATTAGATGTTTTAAGTACAGCAGCAAAAACGCCAGATCAGGGCATCCTATCAACATGGTGATTCAGCAACAGCTGTTTGATTATTCCTGTGCATGAGATCACAAAAAAAAAAAAAAAAAATAAAAAAGCTTAAAGGGCAACAGGTGGACTCAGTCACACAACACATTGGTATGCATTCTGCTAACATTTTTAATTTCAACAAAGCAAAATAGCATCTATGATTAAGCCCTACATGGGCAAAATGCATTGTGGGGAGGAGAACCGAGCTGAAGCCAATTCTCATCAGCTTTCACTATTTTAGCTTTACAGTCTGCTGATCCGGGTGCCATTTTCTTGTAGTCACAGCAAAATGCAAGCACACATTGACAGTGCAGTTAATTTACTAAAACTAATGTGCTGTGTGAAAGAGCCCCACTTGTCAGCCATGTATTGATCTCAACCATCAAAATGATCGGTTTTTAATGAACCACAATTGGTAGGATGCCCTACTGTGTCAGATTTGCTGGAAAAAGCTGTGCGAAAATACCCAACTGTGTATGGCTGGCATCTTTCATCCTACCATGGTGAAAAACACTGAGGAGTTGACTTACTAAAACTGGAGAATGCAAAATCTAGTGTAGGCAATCAGCTTTCAGGTTTAATTGTCAAAGCTTAATTGAACAAGCTAAAGTTAGAATCTGATTGACTACCGTGCACAGCTGCACCAGATTCTGCACTCTCCAGATTTAGTAAATCAACTCCAATGTCTTTGTAAAGGGACCCCTGCCTGTTACTCACCTTACCAACTGCCACAAAAATCCATACTGAGCCCGATTTACTAAACATGAAGCAGATCTGGAGTGAAGACATGATGAAATAGACTGTGCTGACTTTAAACATCCTATTGCAGAAAGAGGCAGCTTCTTGTTCTCCATGGATGCTTGCAGCAAGCACAAGTCCTCTTCAGCTCACTCCACACTTTAGTAAATGTGAAATGGGGTTGATTTACCAGCAAATATGACAGTTGGGGATCCTACAAAGTGTGTTTCAGTACAAACTGTTTGGTCATTTTAATGGTTGAGATCAACACACATGGGTGACAAATGGAGCTTATTCACACTGCACCTTGCCCTGTATTGTCCTACCAACATTGTGGCTCAGTAACTGTTAGATCATTATTGTTGGCTACATGGGCAAAGTAGGTCTTGTTCACAGTCACACTGCCATGCAATCTGCTACATTTTCCAACACAGTCAAATGCATGCACAAGATAAACTCCAAGGGCTGTTCACAGGAAACATTCCTGCAGGGTGCATTGCACTGATCTGTATGTGCAAAGATATGCATGAGCACCAAACTCTGGAGTTGATTTACTAAAACTGGAGAGTGCAAAATCTGGTGCGGTTGTGCATGGTAACCAATCGGCTTGTTCAATAAGGCTTTGACAATAAAACATGGAAGCTGATTGGTTTCTATGCAGAGCTGCACCCGAATTTGTACCCTCTAGTTTTAATAAATCTCCCCAAGTATGTTTACTCATCTACATGTGCTCTGATATCTGTATGTGCTCTGAATTACATTGATCTGTATATGTTCTGATCTGTATTGCTCTCTGTATGTGCTCTGAATTGCATTGACCTCTATGTTCTGATGTGTATCTCTGTATGTGAACTGATCTCTTTGTGTGCTTTTATCTCTGTATGTGTTCTGATCTCTGTATGCGTTCTCTTTTGTATTGATCTGTATGTGCCCCAATCTTTTCAGTCAAATCCATTCAATGCAGTGGGGTCCAGTGTACCCGCCCACCCTGTACTGCCATTTCCCATCCATCCTTTTACCTCGATCTGGGGTACCCCTCTGGGCGCCGGGGGGATCCCGGTGAGGTCGAACTTCCCCAGCAGGTTGTTGTCCTTGGTCATAGACCTCTCGCCCTCGTAGACCTGGATGAGCACGCTGTTCTGGTTGTCGGAGTAGGTGGTGAAGGTCTGGGTCTGCTTGGTGGGAATGGTGGTGTTTCTCTTGATGAGTGCGGTCATCACCCCTCCGGCAGTCTCAATGCCAAGCGACAGCGGCGCCACATCGAGCAGCAGCAGGTCCTGCACCTTCTCCGACTTGTCCCCGGTCAGGATGGCCGCCTGCACTGCAGCCCCGTAAGCCACCGCCTCATCCGGGTTGATGCTCTTATTGAGCTCCTTGCCATTGAAGAAATCCTGCAGCATCTTCTGGATCTTGGGGATGCGGGTGGAGCCGCCAACCAGGACGATCTCGTTGATCTGCGCCTTGTCCAGCTTGGCGTCTCGCAGCGCCTTCTCTACGGGCTCCAGTGTGCCACGGAACAGATCGCCGTTGAGCTCCTCGAAGCGGGCACGGGTAATGGATGTATAGAAGTCAGTGCCCTCGTAGAGCGAGTCGATCTCGATGCTGGCCTGGGTGCTGGAGGACAGGGTGCGCTTGGCTCGCTCGCAGGCAGTGCGGAGGCGGCGGAGGGCCCGCTTGTTGCTGCTTATGTCCTTCTTGTGTTTGCGGCGGAACTCGTCCACAAAGTGGTTGACCATGCGGTTGTCAAAGTCCTCGCCACCAAGGTGCGTGTCTCCGGCCGTGGACTTCACCTCGAAGATGCCGTCGTCGATAGTGAGTACGGACACGTCGAAGGTGCCGCCGCCCAGGTCGAAGATGAGGACGTTACGTTCACCAGAGCCTTTCTTGTCCAGGCCGTAGGCGATGGCGGCAGCGGTGGGCTCGTTGATGATGCGCAGCACGTTGATGCCGGAGATGGTGCCCGCGTCTTTGGTGGCCTGCCGCTGAGAGTCGTTGAAGTAGGCCGGCACTGTGACCACGGCGTTGGGGACCTTGCAGCCCAGGTAAGCCTCGGCGATCTCCTTCATCTTGTTGAGGACCATGGATGAGATCTCCTCTGGGAAGAAGGTCTTTATCTCACCCTTGTACTCCACCTGCAACTTGGGCTTCCCACCTTCATTCACCACGGTGAAGGGCCAGTGCTTCATATCGGACTGCACGGTGGGGTCATCAAAACGCCGGCCAATCAGTCGCTTGGCATCGAAGACTGTGTTGTTGGGGTTCATGGCCACCTGGTTCTTGGCCGCGTCCCCTATCAGTCGCTCGGTATCGGTGAAGGCCACGTAGCTTGGGGTGGTGCGGTTGCCCTGGTCATTGGCAATAATCTCTACCTTGCCTTGCTGGAAGACCGCCACACAGGAGTAGGTGGTGCCCAGGTCGATGCCCACTGCAGGACCGCTAGCAGACATGGTTAAATCTCCGTAGCTGTCTCCACTCGCTTCACAGGCTACCCAGCGACTGCTGCTCGGTGCTGCCAGTGAGGGCTTTTATACTCCCCCGCCCTTTCCTCTCGTTGGTCGGCGGCGCCAGCGGGCTTAAAACTTCTATCCAATCGGCGGGGCCGGTCCCGTGGGCTCCGCTGTCACCAACAAGAGCGCGATTGGACGGCACTTTCTACCAATCAGAATTGTGGACGGGACGTCCTTGCCCGGAGTCGCAAAGCCATGGCAACGCAGTGAAGTCGGTGCCAGGGCGGGCGTGGTCAGCGTACTCCTGGGATTTCAGGCAGCCAATGGAAGCGCGAAGAGGCGGGTCAACCGACGCACCACGTGCGTGTTTGACAAATGGGCGTGGCCACCCCGCCCTGGTGTTTATGATTCCTCGGGTCCGGTTGAATGCCAAATGCCTTTCTGCGGAGAGATTATTCCTTATTTGGTTCAGCTAAAGAGTATGACAAACATTCCGTGTGTGTGTGATGGGGGAGATCTATGGAGGGAGTCACAGCAAATCACATCTGAAGAGTTCCAAGATGCCGGACCTACACGCTGCGATCTTCATTCAATTCCAAATACATTTTATAATGAAAGTAGAACTTTAGGCAAAACTTTTATTTTTTTTTTTTCAATTTGGAAAGAGCAAGGGAGGATTATAACCCCTGTCAGCTTTTTTTCACCATCTCTGTCCCATTGCAGAGATTTCCCTTCACTTCCTGTACCATAGCCAAACAGGAAGTGAGAGGAAACGCCTGCCGGTCACCAGAACTAGTGTCCCCATTGGAAGATTTCCCCTCTATTACTTTTCCCAGGACAACACAACATTTGGGATTCTCTTTTGCTTTCACTTTCAATGATAATGGTAAACAGGACAGATAGAGAGAGTGAATCTCCTTAAGCCCTGGTTCACAGTTTCTTTACTACTTTTGGCGATTTTGGGGTGCGATTTCCATTGACATCTGTGCAGAAACCCGCACTGATGTCCCTTGGAGGACACAGGAGCCGTCCGTCCCACAGCTCGTCGCTGCCACCCGCAACCTGACCTGCCACGAAGATGGGGTAAATGCCAGTCAGACAGCGGGCGGGCTGTTGGGGGAGGGGGGTACAGTGGCTGCATATGATGGGCATAGTGGCTGCATTTATTGGGCATAGTGGCTGCATTTGATGGGCACAGGGGCTGCATATGATGGGCACAGTGACTGCATTTGATGGCACAGTGGCTGCAATTTATGGGCACAGTGGCTGCATTTGATGACACAGTGGCTGCAATTGATGGGCACAGTGGCTGCATTTGATGGGCACAGTGGCTGCATTTGATGGGCACAGGGGCTGCATATGATGGGCACAGTGACTGCATTTGATGGCACAGTGGCTGCATTTGATGGGCACAGTGGCTGCATGTGATGGGCACAGTGGCTGCATGTGATGGGGCACAGTTGCATTTGATGGGGAAGAGTGGCTGCATTTGATGGGCACAGTGGCTGCATTTGATGGGGCACAGTGGCTGCAATTGATGGGGCACAGTGGCTACATATTATGGGCACAGGGGCTGCATTTGATGGCCACAGTGGCTGCATTTGATGGGCACAGTGGCTGCATTTGATGGGGCACAATGTCTGCATAGGATGGGCACAGTGGCTGCATTTGATGGGCATAGTGGCTGCATATGATGGACACAGTGGCTGCATATGATGGGCACAGTGGCTGCATTTGATGGGCACAGTGGCTGCAATTGATGGCACAGTGGCTGCAATTGATGGGCACAGTGGCTGCATTTGATGGGCACAGTGGCTGCATTTGATGGGGCACAATGTCTGCATAGGATGGGCACAGTGGCTGCATTTGATGGGCACAGTGGCTGCATTTGATGGGCACAGTGGCTGCAATTGATGGCACAGTGGCTACAATTGATGGGGCACAGTAGCTAAATGTGATGGGGCACAGTTGCATTTGATGGGCACAGTGGCTGCATTTGATGGGGCACAGTGGCCGCATATGATGGGCACAGTGGCTGCAATTGATGTGCACAGTGGCTACAATTGATGGGGCACAGTGGCTAAATTGATGGGCACAGTGGCTGCATTTGATGGGCACAGTGGCTGCATGTGGTGGGGCACAGTTGCATTTGATGGGGAACAGTGGCTGCATTTGATGGGCACAGTGGCTGCATTTGATGGGGCACAGTGGCTGCAATTGATGGGGCACAGTGGCTACATTTGATGGGCACAGTGGCTGCATTTGATGGGCACAGTGGCTGCATTTGATGGGCACAGTGGCTGCAATTGATGGGCACAGTGGCTGCAATTGATGGGCACAGTGGATGCATATGATGGGCACAGTGGCTGCATTTGATGGGCACAGTGGCTGTATTTGATGGGGCACAGTGGCTGCATTTGATGGGCACAGTGGTTGCAATTGATGGGCACAGTGGCTGCAATTGATGGGCACAGTGGCTGCAATTGATGGCACAGTGGCTGCATTTCATGGGCACAGTGGCTGCAATTGATGGCACAGGGGCAGCATTTGATGGGGCACAGAAGCTACATTTGATGGGAACAGTGGCTGCATGCAATGGGGCACAGTGGCTGCATTTGATGGGCACAGTGGCTGCATTTGATGGGGCACAATGGCCACATATGATTGGCACAGTGGCTGCATTTGATGGGCACTGTGGCTGCAATTGATGGCACAGTGGCTGCAATTGATGGCACAGGGCAGCATTTGATGGGGCGCAGGGGCTGCATTTGATGGGCACAGTGGCTGCATATGATTGGCACAGTGACTGCATTTGATGGGCACAGTGGCTGCATTTGACGGGGCACAATGGCTGCATTTGATGGGCACAGTGGCTGCATTTGATGGGCACAGTGGCTGCAATTGATGGCACAGTGGTTGCAATTGATGGGCACAGTTGCTGCATTTGGTGGGCACAGTGGCTGCATATGATGGGGCACAGTGGCTGTATATGATGGGCAGAGGGGCTGTATTTGATGGGCACAGTGGCTGCATTTGATGGGGCACAGTGGCTGCACTTGATGGGCACAGTGGCTGCATTTTATGGGGCACAATGGCTGCATATGATTGGCACAGTGGCTGGGATAAAAAAATAACACCAAAGGAGCGCCATTTTGGACCCTGTTGCAGCTTTGCTAACTCGACGTATGAGAGATTCCCCCATATTGGGCTAAATTCCGTGAAACCTGTCACTTCCTGCAGCTGCCTTCCCTTGTTCCAAATTTTCTGTATTAAAGTAAGAGTGGGTGTTAGTTTATTGGACTTGTGAAACAACTGGGCCTCAAGGCCTGTCGGGATTGTTTCCGCTCTTGTCCCAATCAGCATTAACTGCGCCGATGATCCAGCAGGGTCCCGGGCCATGGAGCCAACCAGATGCTGCAGCTGGGCTGCTATATAGTACAGCCAAGGATTGGGTACTGCCAGCCCTCCGCTGTCCTTATGGTTTTGTAGCTGTTCCAACTTGATTCTAGGACTCCACAGTAATCTGCGGAAAAGAGTGTTAACCACCCTAAAAATCTTTAAGTGTATCACTACTGGGGAGTTGTGTAAGAAATAGAGTAGCTGTGGCATTAGTATAATTTTTATTAAATTTGCCTTACCCGCCAGTGAAAGTTTGAGCCTGTTCCATGTATTAATTTTGTCCCTAAATCTGGATAGCAGGGGATGTATATTCAAAGGACAATATTCCGCTAGTTTAGGTGAAATTTGTATGCCTAAATATTTAAATGATGATGTTACCGGAACCGAGCAGGAATCTGGCAAATTCACCACTCCCCCCTCGTCCAGCAACATCAGAGCCGACTTAGACCAATTAATTGTCAGGCCAGAAAAGTGTCCGAATCCGGTAATGATTTTTGTCACTTCCGCCAACGACACTGTGGTGTCCCCCAGGAAAAGCATCATGTCGTCAGCATACAGCATAATCTTTTCGTGGAGGTTCCCATATTTAAAACCCGTGATCCCCTGACTGGCCCTCACTACAGCCGCCAATGGCTCAAAGGCAATGGCAAAGAGCAGGGGGGACAGGGGGCATCCCTGCCTTGTGCCCCTGCTCAGAGCAAACGCATGAGACATCCTACCTGACATTCTAATGGTCGCCTTCGGGGAGGCATACAGCAGTTTAACCCAAGCTATGAAGCGATTTTCAAACCCAAACTTTGATAGTACCGCCCAGAGATATCTCCAGCCTACACTGTCAAACGCCTTATTGGCGTATAGGGAAAGCAGAGCTCTACTCCCCTTATTATCCGACTGCAGCTGCATATTTAAAAATAGGCGTCTGAGGTTGGTGGCTGTGGATTTTTGCGGCATAAACCCGGCCTGATCGGGATGTATTATGGAGTTAATGACCCGGTTGACCCTAAGCGCCAGGACCTTAGCCAGGATTTTAACATCACTTTGAAGTAGAGATATAGGCCTATATGAGCCTGGGTCAACCGGATCCTTTCCTGGTTTCAGTAATACTGCCGGGGACAGTTGTTGCGACCTGGCTATTTTTGCTAGCAGACGTCCCGTTTTTCCCCTTCTTCATAAAATGCCTGCTTGTTAAAAAATCTTTTGCGTTCTGCGGCGGAGGTTCTCAAGCGGTCCAGTGAATCCTGGGCCGAAATCCACGCCTCCCTCGCAGACTCTGTAGGATCGGTAACATAGGTAAGCTCCAGCTGACGCACCTGATCCCCTACCTGTTCCAATAGTGCTGAGGAGTTTCTTTTGACCGTGGCTATCTCAGCAATAAACACTCCCCTAAGGTAGGCCTTAAAGGCTTCCCATTTTTGAATTTTACCTGTTAAATGTTTATGAGAGTTAAAGAATAGTTCTTTTTGGTTGGAAATTCGTTCTGGGGAACTAAACAGTTTCAGCCAGAAGGCGTTGAGTTTCCATGGCGCCCTAGGTAATGAGGTTGGGGGTTGGGCAATCAGCCACACAGCCACAGGCGAGTGGTCAGATACTCCACGAGGGAAGTACTCTATCTTAGAAATATATTCTAGCAAATTAGGGGTGCCTATACTAAGGTCTATACGGGATAGGGATCCGTGAGTTTTAGAAAAGCATGAAAATTGCTTTACATTAGGGTTACGTATGCGCCATAGGTAGGTCCAACCTAATTCCGCAATTAGGCGACTGAGCGCTGTACCCCTGCCACCTCTAGGAGAAGGGATTGGGGGATGCCTATCCAATTTAGGTTCTAGGTAACAGTTAAAATCTCCCATGATCAGCAGTGGGGCGTCAGGCTTGCCCGCCAGGTACGTCAGCAACAGCTGCAACACCTCCCATGAAAACGGGGGTGGAATATATATAAAGGCTATCAGTAATGTTAAGGTATACAACTTACAGTAAATTAATACAAATCTACCAGCACCATCCACTAGCGAGTCCAGCTGCTGGTATGCCAGAGCTTTGTGTATCAGTACACTCACCCCACGAGAATAAGCAGTGTGAGTGGAATGATAGGACTTGCCCACCCAGGCATATTGTAAGCAACTCACATTGTCCCTCAGAAGATGTGTCTCCTGAAGGGCAATAATGGCCGGATGGAATTTGCGCAAACCAGAGGAGATCATGGTGTAATTACAATTCTTGATCTAATATTTCACAGCAGGGCCCGTTCCAGCGCCCACCAAGAGTAACTGTGAGGACTTACAGTGTTGTGGCACCAGCACCACCACATCACCAAAGGCCCAATTTTTCTTCCCCTGTTCAACAGGGGCATGTAATTGCAATTCTTGATCTAGTATTTCACAGCAGGGCCCTGTGAGGACTTAGTGTTGTGGCAACACCAACACCTAAGGCCACAATTTCTACAGAGTATACTGGGCAGGCCCCTACTTTCAAACATCCAACTTACAAATGACTCCTACTTGCAAACGGAAGGAGACAACAGAAAGTGAGATGAAATCTACCCCTAGGAAGGAAAATTCTCTCCTGTAAGAGTTAATATGGGAAAAACGTTTCTCCTTTCCACTGATGCTTTATCACCAATCCTTGTTTCACTAAAAACCCCAAATTTTCTAAAAACATTTGTCATTGTGACAGAAAGTGAGGTGAAATCTTCCGAAGAGGAGCACAGACAGCAAAACAAATGTCACAGGGGTGATAACCCTTCCCCATGTTTTCCAAAAAGCTTAAAAATAGATTTTTTTGGCTGGAGCTACACTTTAAAAATGTACCAGTTCAAAATTACAAACAGATTCTACTTAACAACAAACCTACAGTCCCTGTCTTGTTTGCACCGCCTGTATACTGCTGTTTAGAGTATATAGGGCCTGGGGGCCCCACACCTTTCCTTTTTTTAATTTGGGTGCGGGGTTCCCCTTAATATCCATACAAGACCCAAAGGGCCTAGTAATGGACTGGGGGGGTACCCATGCAGTTTATCTCACTGATTTTCATCCATATTGTTGGGACCCGACATTTCATTAAAGCCGCAAGCAGTTTTAAATGACTTTTTTTCCTTTAAAAATGTAATTTTGTGCAGGGACTGTTCTATGCACGGGAAACACGTGCCACTTTACAGGCATACTATAGACACCCCCCAGGTACGATATTTAAAGGAATATTTCACCTTTTTTTTCACTTTAAGCATCATTAAAATCACTGCTCCCGAAAAAACGGCCGTTTTTGAAACTTTTTTTTGCATTGATACATGTCCCTTGGGACAGGACCCGGGTCCCCAAACCCTTTTTAGGACAATACCATGCAAATTAGCCTTTAAAATTAGCACTTTTGATTTTGAGCGTTCGAGTCCCATAGATTTCAATGGGGTTCTAACGTTCGTGCAAATTTCCGGTCCGTTCGCAGGTTCTGGTTTGAACTGAACCGGGGGGTGTTCGGCTCATCCCTATTCCTCACCTAAGTTTCCACTGGTTATTGGTTATCCTTGGTTACAGAGGCACAACCCCTCTTTTGATTGGCTCCATGCTGAGGTTCTCTTCTGGTCGCCACAATGCAGTAAAACATGCTTCCAGATGGTAGCCAAGGTCCTGTGCACCCCTTCACTCTCCTCCCTGCTGGAGGAGTACTGCGATTTTAGCGATGTCTTCAACAAAGGTCAAGCCAGCAGTTTGCCTCCACACCGGTCGTATGATTGCGCTATTGACCTTCAATCTGGTGCCGTACCCCCTCGTGGCTGGGCTTACCCTTTGTTGGTCTTGGAGGATAAGGCCACGGAGGAGTATGTTGCACATGCACTTTCTCGAGGTTTCATCCGCAAATCCTCGTCTCCTGCTGGTGCTGGTTTCTTCTTTGTGAAGAAGAGTGGTGAATTGAGACCTTGTATTGATTATAGGGGTTTAAATCATTTCACGATTAAGAATGCCTATCCGATTCCGTTGATTACGGAGTTATTTGACCGCCTCAAGGGAGCAACGGTTTTCACAAAGCTTGATTTGAGCGGGGACATACAATCTCGTGAGGATTAAGGAGGGCGACGTGTGGAAAACTGCACTTAATACCAGAACAGGCCATTATGAGTACCTCGTAATGCCTTTTGGCCTTTGTAATGCCCCGGCAGTTTTCCAGGAATTTATTAATGATGTCCTCCGAAATTTCATCGTGAACAGGGTAAATTCCTGGGTTATGTCATTTCCACTGCTGGTTTTTCAAAGGACCCAGAGAAACTTCTTAGCAGTCCTACAGTGGCCCCAACCCGTAAGTTTACGTCCTCTACAGCGTTTTCTTGGCTTTGCCAACTAGTATCGGAAGTTTATTCGTAACTTCTTGTCTCTGGTCAAGCCCCTGACTGATATGACCAGAAAGGACGGTAACCCACAGAGTTGGTCTCCGGAGTTCATTAAGGCCTTTGAGAGTCTCAAGGCTGCCTTTGTTTCTGCTCCTGTGTTGGCACATCCTGATCCTACATTACCTTTTATCCTTGAGGTTGATGCTTCTGAAACTGGAGTTGGTGCCCTTCTGTCTCAACGTCCTACCTCTGAGAGCGCTATGCATCCTTGTGGCTACTTTTCCAAGAAATTGTCACCTGCGGAGTGCAATTACGAGATTGGTGAGAGCTGTTAGCGATCATTTTAGCCCTGAAAGAATGGAGACATCTCCTCGAAGGTACCACTGTGCTGGTTCTCTGGTGCTGATACTGACCATAAGAATCTCACATTCTTGTCTGAGGCTAAACACCTCTCTCCCAGAAGGGCGCAATGGGCTCTTTTCTTGTCAAGTTTCAATTACATCGTCTCATTCTTACGGTACTAAGAATGTAAGGACTGATGCTTTGTCATGACAATTTTCCTCCACTTCCAAGGAGTCGGTTCCGGTTCCTGTGATTCCTCCTGATCGTATTCTGGCTACGGTTCATACCAGTCTCACTTCTCCTTTGGGTGACAAAATTCTTGCTACTCAGGTCCATGCTCCTCCTGAGAAACCTTGTGACCACTGCTTTCTCCTAGAGAGTCTCCATACTGCCATGCTCCAGACTTACCCTTCTCCCAAGGCTGCTGGCCACCCTGGGAAGAATCAACTAGTTTGGGCCATTTCCCAACAATTCTGATGGTCTAGTCTACGTGCTGATGTAACCGCCTTCGTAGCTGCCTGTTCCATGTGTGCTCAGAGTAAGAATCTACGACGGGGGGCATGACCGGATGGATGGGCGGGTGCGGGTGCGGCGCTGTGTGATGGAGTGAGCAGAGACGCTGTGTTGCTCTCTCCACCCCCTGCCTCGCTTCTCCGTGTAGCTGCATGGCTTTGTGCTAGCCGTGTCAGTGCGCCCAGGCTTGGATGAAGATCAGTGGAGTCCTCGGGCACCTGGCTGTCTCCTTCTCTCTCCTCAACTCTCCCTAAGTCTCCGCTCTGCCGACGGGCGGTGCGGGGGGGGAGGGGACGTTTATCCTCCAGACACAAGTGGGGAGCTCTGGATCACCTGGACTACCCGAGCTGCGGGGCCATGCAAAGCTACACCAGCTGATCATCGTGAATCGCAGGTGGAGGGGTACAGTAAGTGGACTGAACACATGAGTACAAGCTGTATGCTGCATGGCAGGTAACTTTTAGGCTAATAGGGGAAACCCGGAAGTGAATGCTAGCGGCACTGATTTATATGTTCCACACTATACTCCATAAAAAGCTAATCTAAGAGGATATTATTACTTTGCTTTGCTCTCAGGAGGGGAAAAGGACTTTGCACTAAGATATATGGCCCAGTGAGGGGCACGGCGGACTGTGCGGTTGGGGATATTCTTAGAGGGCGATTGGAGGGGTGTTCAGCAATACTGGTATGCAAGTCGGCCCTGTCCATCAGGGTGAAAGTACCCCCCATTTTAAAATCTTGAGCCTGAGTTGATTGGGAAGTTCCGTATCCCTATAGACCCTATAGACCCCCTTTAGGGGACTTATTCACATCAAATCTACATCAAATCTATAAAGCTTAATAAAGAGTCGGTAGGTTGAGGGTCAGTGGACTGATATGGCGTGCTGCTTAGTGGCTCAGTACTAATGGTATCAACAGGGTACCTTATCTAGCAGGCAAAAGATACCTTTTCAAACCTTTGCAATCCCCTAGTATTCATGTTAACTGGGGAGTAAACTGCTCGGCGGTTCCTTCATTGGAGACACTATCTCACTGTGCAGAGGGCATATTGTGTGTGCTCCCATCTGGTGTATTTAGCGGAGCATATTGAGGAAACAACATATAACATATAACATACAATACAGATAGCACAGGTGTTTCTGTTTTATTTCCTGCTCTAAATAAACGCGAGGTGGGTGCCCTGGCACAACGGCTAAGAAACGCACAATGCAGAATCTGCGATCTGCCAAAGACAAAAACCCGCAACTGTCAGCAGCAGCGTCAGCAGCTGCAAAGTTAGAGCAGTATGCTCATGCCTCAGCTGTGACCCCTCCAAAGAAGGGGACACAAGCAAAAACACACCAGGGGGGAACCCCGATAGGAAAAGCTTGGGTCAGCAACCAGCTATGCCAACAGGTGGGGTGCAGGCGACCCAATCATCTAAAACCCATAATCCAAAAGGATTGGGGTCAAATGATCAAAATATAAACGTGGAGTCTTGTTCGGATGTAACCCTACCTTCAGAGAAAGAACCAACAATTAAGGATGTTTTTATGGCAGTAGGGGTGTGCAACTCCTCGCTTAAGGAACTCTGTGACCAGATGAGGGGAGTAAAAGCGGATCTATTATTGGTCAGGCAAGACCTTCAGAAAACCGCAGAGAGAACAACAGCCCTGGAGGAAAGAGTAGGCCTGCTGGAGGACGATGTATCCCCCCTGATTAAAGAAATGAAACTACTGAAGGAACAGTTATCCAGACAAGCTTTCAAATTAGATGAAATGGAGAACAGGAGCCGGAGGGATAATGTCAGATTAGTGGGACTTCCGGAAAAAAGCGAGGGCTCTGACCCGCCTGAATTTATTGAAAGGTGGCTGGTGGATTTGTTTGGAAGAGAATCATTTTCTGCCTCTTTTTCAGTTATAAGGGCCCATAGGGTGCCTTTCAGAGCTCCCCCGGCAGGGGGATTTCCCAGACCCCTGCTCATAAGGTTTCTTAATTGTAGAGACAAAGTAGTGCTGCTCAGAAAAATTAGAGAGGCAGGGTCAGTTTTTTTCAAGGAGGCCAGAGTTTCTTTCTATGCTGATTTTTCACCAGACCTGCAGAAAAGAAGGGCAGAATTCATCCAAACAAAACGTACCTTACAAAAATTCAATATCCCGTACGCCCTTTTGTACCCGGCAAAATTACGTGTATCAGCTTTGGGGGGAACTTTATTCTTTGACTCCCCTCTAGGGGTGGAGAAGTGGCTGGAGGAGAACAGAGAAAAATTTATAAATCCAGTGTAAGAGGTTTGAGAGCCATAGATGGTTTAGGAAATTTCTCTGGTATTTGGGGGGGGGGGGCAATGGGGGGGAGGAGAGTCGCACAGGCGGTGGAGTGAAGAAGTGAATGGGGAAGGTGCATGGGAAGAAGTGGATGGTAGTAGTTAGAGCTGGATGGAAAATGGTCACGATTAACCCCCAGGGGGTTCACCTAGGTAGGTGGTGGGGAGGTGGCAGGGGGGTTTGAGGAGAGAGGGGAGGAGGGTGGGGGGATAGGGGGGATGGGAGGGGTGGAGGGGGGATGTGAGTGAGATGGGGAGGTAGGGGGGATGGGAGGGGTAGTTTGATTGAAAAATTTAACACAGAAAATTTACACATTTGCGGAAAACACCTGGGCTGGAACCAGGGACCCACATTTAGATACACAGATAGACACAATGACAGGAAACTGGCTCTTAAAATTATTTGGGTAAAAGACACGTGTTTAAAGTTCACGTCTATATTAAGTTGGTATTATTTTGGCTTTCGGGTCTCCACGTGTGATAAGTACAGTGCAAACACATTCAATAGAATCAAATTAAGTCCCGATAGGAGGTATTGTAGGGGTTATTTGCTGCTTTTTCACTGTATTTCTTTAAATAATGTGGGATGCAGGCTGAAATGTTGAAAGTTGGATCCTGGAATGTTAGAGGACTGGGGACTCCTCTCAAAAGGTTGGCAGTGTTCTCTGTGCTGGAGAACTACGGGGTAGACTTGGTCTGTCTGCAGGAAACTCATCTCACCAGGGATACAATACAATCTTTACAGATGCATAAATTCCAACATCAATATCATGCGGTTCACTCTTCTTATAGTAGGGGGGTGAGTATCCTGGTGAGAACGGGAGTTAAATTCTCCTGCAGACAGACCAAGATTGATGAAATGGGTCGATATATTTTTTTACTTTGCTCTATTAATAATGCTATGTATGTACTGGCAAACGTATATATCCCACCCCCTTTTAAGCTAGATGTCATGCTTAAACTTAATGAATTCCTGATAGACAAAAAAGGAGTTCCTATCATAGTAGTGGGAGACTTTAATGAGGTTTTAGACAGAAAGTTAGACCGTTTCCCAAGGAGAACCTCTTTGGAGTATACCGCCAAAAGCCGTTTAAGCCAGTTTATGGACGAGGTGGGGCTGGTAGACCTATGGCGGGTACAGAACCCGGGGGTGCTTCAATACTCATGCAGCTCAGTGTCACACTCGACCCTTTCGAGGATAGACATGGCCCTGGGGAATGATAGGATTCTCCAGCTAGTAGGTAAAATAGTGTATGGGCCAAGAGGGGTTTCAGACCATTCTCCTATTGTGGTTTCATTGAAGGTAGGGGAATATAGCCCCCGGAAGGAATGGAGAATAAGCCGCACTGTTTTGAGGTAATCAGGAAGGAGAAGGAAATTCTATCCGCACTGAGGGAATTTGTAAGTTTCAACCAGGGAACAGTGACATCAGTTGTATTCTGGGATGCTTGCAAAGCGTTCCTCAGAGGGCTGTTAATACAGCAGATGGCCAAATATAATAAAGAAGATAGGCGAGAGGTAGAGAACCTATGGAAGGACGTAATAGAGGCTGAAAGTAACTTCATTAGAGACCCAACCCCTGAAAAGGAAAAGATCTGGCAAGAGAAACAACGGGGGTATAAACAGACTACTCTACAGAAGGCTGAGACCAGACGGCTTCTCCAGTGCCAGGTATCTTTGGTCGAGGGTGAGAGAGTGGGAAGAGTGTTAGCACAGTAGGTGAAATCTAATAAGGCTCCATCAACGGTCCTTGCTATGAGCGCAGAATGGAGAAATCCTTTCAAGCTCCCTAAAAATAGTGCAAACCTTTAGAGACTATTATAAAAAGCTGTATACTTCTCAGAAAAAAAATAAAGAAAGGGTGATGGAGGACTTCTTGGGGAAGCTGTCAGTCCCGCTCTTATCACAAGAGGAGCGTGATCTGTTGGAATCCCCAATAACAACTACAGAACTACACCAAGCGATTAGAAGCATGGCGTGTCTTAAATCGCCTGGCCCCGATGGAATACCAATCGAAGCCTATAGGCATCTAGGGGAGGTGCTAATCCCTGAACTAATAAAGGCTCTGGGGGAAGCGAAGGAGGGGGGGCGTCTCCCTGCATCAATGCTAGAAGCAACAGTCATAGTCCTGCAGAAAGAGGGGAAAGATCCCTTCGATATGGCTGCCTATAGGCCAATTTCTCTAATCTGTACAGATGCTAAGATCCTGGCTAAGGTTTTGGCTGCCAGATTGAGCAGAGTGATACATAAACTAATTCATGAGGACCAGGCGGGCTTTATGGCTAATAGATCTACAAGCCTAAACATCAGAAGGGCTTTCCTGAACCTACAGTCTCCTATGGAAAACGAGAGCCCAAGAGCCCTGTTGACCCTAGATATTTCCAAAGCTTTTGATAGTGTGGAGTGGGACTACATGTGGTATGTGCTGGGAAAGTTTGGCTTTGGTCCATCATTTATTGGATGGATTAAGATGCTTTATAATAATCCTAAGGCAAGAGTCAAAATAAATAACGATTTTTCAGACTGGTTCGTGCTTGAGAGGGGGACAAGACAGGGGTGTCCATTATCTCCTTTGCTTTTTGCTCTGGTTATGGAGCGACTGGCTATGGCTATTAGAGCGAGCCATGAGATTAAAGGGTTCCAGAGGGGGCCAATTGAGGAAAGAATTGCCCTATACGCAGATGACATCCTGTTATTTTTAGATGATTGTAAGGGATCAATGGTAGGTGCAATGAGAATAGTGGAGGAATTCGGTAAATTCTCCGGTCTGGAAATAAACTGGGAGAAATCCGAACTCTTACCGCTTGACCCCCTAGGAGTACCAACTGTACCCGGGCTCCCCCAGGTGGCAATCGTGGAAGCACTAAAATACTTGGGAATTGTTCTAACTAAAGACCCCAACCAATACATTAGTAAGAACTTAGTACCTCTCCTGGCTAAATTTAAACAAAAAACAAGTATTTGGAGACGCCTCCCCCTATCAGTAGCAGGAAGATGTAGCCTGATAAAAATGATCTGGATGCCTCAATTGCTTTACATCTTGCATAACTCCCCAGTATGGATCAACAAGAGCTGGTTTAGGAAAATAGAGGCTCTTTTTAGGGATTTGATATGGAAAGGTGGGCAAGTTAGGTTACGGTTGCAAGTCCTCCAGCTTCCTATTAAGGAGGGGGGGTTTGCTGTTCCCCACCCGGAGCATTATTTCCTTGCATCACAACTACAGCACTTAACGGGTTGTGGAATCCCAGAAGGGGGCACTCCAAATGGCAGGCTAATCTTGTTAAGCGCTCGGCATAATACGCTTATCGAGGCATTAGAGGCAGATATGTTTTAACATGAATTTCCGACAATTAGGTTGCTAATTAAGATATGGAAGTCTGTTAAGAAATTAATGGGGTATGAGGGATTTACAGATCACACCCCTATTTGGAACAACCGGAATCTACAGGAAATTTGGAAAGAGTAGGGGGTGGGAGGCTGGTGGTATTAAAAAGCTAAGACAGCTCTACTCAGGTAACACCCTTAAAAAATTTCCTGAGCTGATCAGGGAATTTAAGATCCCTCAGAGCTCCTCGTTCCTATACCGGCAGATAGAACATGCTCTCAGGGCTCAATTTGGTGACCAGCCTCCAAGGTGGGTAGAAATGCCCTTTTACTCGTCATTTACTTCAAGTAGAACCCACTAGGGGTCTAATAACTAAAATCTATGACCAACTAAGTAACTCAGAGAACAGATGGGAAATACTTCAGAAGGTAAGAGTTAAATGGGAAGAGGAACTAGGGGCAATTTCTGAGGAACAATGGAGGAGAATTTTAGAGATGGCACCCCAGGTGTCAGTAACCCCTTCGCAGAAGATTTCTCACCTGATGCTGCTTAATAGGGCCTATTATACTCCAAGACGGCTCTTTAGGTTCGGTAGAAGGCCTAATGATAATTGCCCTAGGTGCCAGGAGTCTGGGGACCTCATCCATCTGCTCTGGAGATGTCCCAAGCTGCATCGATACTGGGAGGGAGTGGCTAGCAGTCTGGGTGAGACCTATCATATGTTAGTAAAAAGGGAGGTGCTGGAATGCATCCTGGGATACAGAAGGATAGAGGGGGAGAGGAGGGGTGCTACTCTGGCAATCCTGAGAGGGTTATTTCAGGCCCGAAAAATGATAATGCTAAGGTGGCAATCAAAGGAGCCCCCGACAGTGTATGATTGGATAGATACACTCGGTGCCTCCATTGACAGGGAGAGATTGGAGTATATAAAAAGGGGGAATCTCCAGGAATTCGACAAAATATGGAAGCCATGGATGGATAAGGCGGCCTGCATAAGGGGAAAGTTTGGAGTGTAAGGGTTTAGGTTAATAGCCAAGATATATATGCATTAGAGAAATACAGAACCGGTGTATTACACAAAGCAATGTAGGGTTATTGGTGTTTTGATTTAAGTAGGAAACATTAGGTAACAATAGTAAATAGTAAACTCTGTGTTTGGGTTGGATTTTGAATAGAAGGGGTAGGGGGGTAGAGGGGGGTGGGAGCAGGGGAAGGGGTGGGGGTTTTCCACAAATACGTAACAGTTCACTAGTGGTCTGAATAGGGGGCTACGGGTGTGGGGACCCCATTAGCCCAGCTCATACATGTGATTCTCCTAGATCTCATTGATGGGTAGCGTGTTTTTTTTTTTTTTTCTTTTTTCTATATTTATTTTTTGTCGTCTGCTTTGCTCTGCGCTGGGTCGCGAGGGTAGATGTTATCCAGGGAGAAATAAGATTTATATAACCTAGTTATTTAAGTAGTTGAGAATAAGCGGACTAAGAAATCCCTTAATAGGGTACTTAATAAAGCTGTATATAATTTCTTGTTTTATATTTGTTAAAAGCAAGAAGGAAAAATAAATAAATAAATAAACAAAGAAAACCACAATGATGTGAATCTAAGTCGGCGACAATAAATGATTATTACGCTGATTAGGCCAGTCGGTGGTGCTCACTGATGTGGAGAGAAAAAAAAAAAAAAAAAGAATCCACGACACCTTCCAGTGGGTCTCCTACAACCCATACCCAATGGAGAGAGGCCCTGGACCCACATGTCTATGGATTTCATTGTGGAGTTAAACAACTCCCAGGGAAACACAGTTATCTTTATGGTGGTTGACCGGTTCTCGAAAATGTCTCATTGTATTCCACTTAAGAAGTTGTCCACTTCTAAGGAACTGGCTTACATTTTTGCTTGGGAGATCTTTCGCTTACATAGGCTACCCAAGTTGATTGTCTCAGACAGGGGTAGTCAGCTTGTGTCCCGGTTCTGGCAAGCCTTTTGTGCACAGTTGGGAATTCAGCTTGCATTCTCCTCTGCGTATCACCTGCAGTCAAATCGGGCCGCAGAACGAGCCAATCAGTCCTTGGAGCAATTCCTACATTGCTGTATTTCTGACCATCATAACAACTGGTCAGACCTCTTACCATGGTGTGGAGAGGCGACCCCAGGTCACGGTGTGTATTAGCACCTTTAGCCTGGTTTTTGCAAAGACAGGCATGATGATGCCACACCTGTGGGCTGTGTTTTATATTCCCCTCAGGAAGAGAGCTCAGGGCTCACACTTGGGAACAGCTTCACCCTACAGGCAGGTGGCCTGGTGTAGGAATCAGGAGGGCTTTCATGTGGAGACGGCTCCACGAAAGAGAGACAGGTGGTCTCTAGGAGTCTGAGCGTGTATGTCTGCAGGAAGCAGATGTGGCCCGCGACCAAGCAGCATACAGCTGAGCAAGTAAGCTCCAGAAGGGTGTTTGACTAAGTAACAGTGAGTGAGCCAGGAGGCTGAAGTTTTTCTGTTGATGGTGGAACCCTCTGCGAGGGAAGACTTTCTGTGAAGTTTGTTTCGTTTAAATAAAATTGGGCTGCCACGCCCTTAAAAATACAGTCTGGACTGACCAGTGTTCCTGAAAACGCATACACCACTTGAGTATAATCACCCCAGATCCTTACAGTTGGTGGAGAATGCGGGCACGGATGGCGCTGGTCCTGATCCTCGCATGCCGGAAACCGTGAGTGTAAAGAGACTGTATATATTGCTGTTGCTGTGTGAAGCAAAGTGATGTGTGCTGTGCCTCAGCCTTAAGGAGACAGTACACCAAAAAAAATGTTTTTCAAAAGGAACTGTGTGTCCCTGGCTGCAGAGAAGGGCCGTTCAAAGGGAAAAAGTTCTGCAGGGAGAGTGTGGTCTCCCCTAGTAACCAGAGACAAAGTGGAGGATGCCCTTCTAACTCTCCACCCCCAGGTATTGAGGCACTGAGGATGCCCTCCTAACTCTCCACCCCAAGGTATTAAGGAACTGAGGATGTCCTCCTACCTCTCCACCCCAAGGTATTGAGGCACTGAGGAAGCCCTCCTGCTCCTCCACCTCAAAGTATTGAGGCACTGAAGATGACCTCCTAACTCTCCACCCCAAGGTATTAGGGAATTGAGGATGTCCTCCTACATCTTCACCCCAAGGTATGGAAGCACTGAGGAAGCCCTCCTACCCCTCCACCCCAAGGTATTGAGGCACTGAGGATGCCCTCCTAACTCTGCACCCCAAGGTATCGAGACACTGAGGAAGCCCTCCTACCCCTCCAGCCGAAAGTATTGAGGCGCTGAGGATGCCCTACTAACTCTCCACCCCAAGGTATTAGGGTACTGAGGATGCCCTCCTACCTCTCTACCCCAAGGTATCAAGGCACTGAGGATGTCCTCCAACCCCACCACCTAAAAGTATTGAGGCACTAAGGATGCCCTCCTAACTCTTCACCCCAAAGTAATAAGGCACTGAGGAAGCCATCCTACCCCTCCACCCCAAAGTATTGAGGCACTGAGGATACCCTCCTAACTCTCCACCCCAAGGTATTAAGGAACTGAGGAAGCCCTCCTACCTCTGCACCTCAAGGTATCGAGGCACTGAGGAAGCCCTCTTACCCCTCCACACCAAAGTTTTGAGGCATTGAGGATGCCCTCCTACCCCTCCACCACAAAGTATTGAGGCACTGAGGATGCCCTTCTAACTCTCCACCCCAAGGTATTAAGGAACTGAGGATGTCCTCCTACCTCTCCACCCCAAAGTAATAAGGCACTGAGGATGCCCTCCACCCCAAAGTAATGAGGCACTGAGGATGCCCTCCTAACTCTCCACCCCAAGGTATTAAGGAACTGAGGATGTCCTCCTACCTCTCCACCCCAAGGTATTGAGGTACTGAGGATGCCCTCCTTCCCCTCTACCCCAAAATTTTGAGGCACTGAGGATGCCCTCCTAACTTTCCACCCCAAGGTATTAAGGAACTGAGGATGCCCTCCTACCTCTCCACTAGGGATGGGCTGACATGAGTTCGACTTGAACACCGGTTGTTCGATCGTTCGCCGAAGATCGAAAATTATGGACTGTTCGCGCCGGGTGCCTTTGGCCAATTATGGTTCAGGGGGTTAAGTACACGCCCCACACGTCGGCCCTGTGTAGTGTGTTGCTGGTGTTATAGAGATAGATAGAGAGAGAGTGCGTCATTTTATTTACTTTGAGCATGCAGTTTATTCAGTTAGCTAGATCTCACTGCAGACCGTTCCTTCTGTACTATTTCTAATCTACTTCAGGCAGGCAGTTGATCCAGTTTAGCTAGATCTCACTGCAGACCGTTCATGTTGTACTGTTTCTGATCTACTTCAGGCAGACAGTTGATCCAGTTTAGCTAGATCTCACTGCAGACCGTTCCTGCTGTACTATTTCTAATCTACTTCGGGCAGGCAGTTGATCCAGTTTAGCTAGATCTCACTGCAGACCATTCCTGCTTTACTATTTCTAATCTACTTCAGGCAGGCAGTTGATTCAGTTAGCTGCAGTGTATTTCATATATATATATATATATATGTATATATATATATATATATACACAGTCAGACTGCTGTATATATATATCCACTGTATTATCCAGTTTAGCTAGATCTTACTGCAGACCATTCCTGCTGTACTGTTTCTATATCTAATATACTTCAGGCAGCCAGTTGATTCAGTTAGCTGCAGTGTATTTCACACATATATATATACAGGCTTGTATACATATATATAGTCTAGCCAAGCCTATACCTGACAGTAGGCCATTCTTGGAGTACGTGTTCAAAGACACTTTCAGGTAGGTGACTCAGTGAGGTGCAGTTCATAAAATATATATCCACTGCATTGTAGTCCAGCCAAGCCTATATCTGACAGTAGGCCATTCCTGGAATACGTGTTCAAAGACACTTTCAGGCTGGTGTCTCATTGAGCTGCAGTTCATTTAATATATATATATACAGGCTTGTAAATATAGTCTAGCCAAGCCTATACCTGACAGTAGGCCATTCCTGGAGTGCGTGTTCAAAGACAATTCAGGCAGGTGACTTAGTGAGGTGCAGATCATAAAATATATATCCACTGCATTGTAGTCCAGCCAAGCCTATACCTGACAGTAGGCCATTCCTGGAGTACGTGTTCAAAGACATTTCAGGCAGGTGACTCAGTGAGGTGCAGTTCATAAAATATATATATCCACTGCATTGTAGTCCAGCCAAGCCTATACCTGACAGTAGGCCATTCCTGGAGTACGTGTTCAAAGACACTTTCAGGCAGGTGACTCATTGAGCTGCAGTTCATTTAATATATATAAATATATATATATACACACTTGTATATATAGTCTAGCCAAGCCTATACCTGACAGTAGGCCATTCTTGGAGTACGTGTTCAAAGACACTTTCAGGTAGGTGACTCAGTGAGGTGCAGTTCATAAAATATATATCCACTGCATTGTAGTCCAGCCAAGCCTATATCTGACAGTAGGCCATTCCTGGAATACGTGTTCAAAGACACTTTCAGGCTGGTGTCTCATTGAGCTGCAGTTCATTTAATATATATATATACAGGCTTGTAAATATAGTCTAGCCAAGCCTATACCTGACAGTAGGCCATTCCTGGAGTGCGTGTTCAAAGACAATTCAGGCAGGTGACTTAGTGAGGTGCAGATCATAAAATATATATCCACTGCATTGTAGTCCAGCCAAGCCTATACCTGACAGTAGGCCATTCCTGGAGTACGTGTTCAAAGACATTTCAGGCAGGTGACTCAGTGAGGTGCAGTTCATAAAATATATATATCCACTGCATTGTAGTCCAGCCAAGCCTATACCTGACAGTAGGCCATTCCTGGAGTACGTGTTCAAAGACACTTTCAGGCAGGTGACTCATTGAGCTGCAGTTCATTTAATATATATAAATATATATATATACACACTTGTATATATAGTCTAGCCAAGCCTATACCTGACAGTAGGCCATTCCTGAAGTGCGTGTTCAAAGACACTTTCAGGCAGGTGACTCAGTGAGTTGCAGTTCATTTAATTATATATATATATATATATATATATATATGTCATCAGCGCCGCTCGTTATACGATCGGAGGGTATAAAAGAAAGATTGTCAGACCGTATAGCCAATCCCATGAATAAGTCCTTCGTGACGAAACATGTCGGGGCGTGGCTATACGGCAATCGAACGTGCTTGACGTAGGACGCTGTGGCAGGGAGCGCCATACGAGGAAGCGGGGAAGCGGCTCCAGGGGATTCCAGGGAACGGGTGAGAGTGTCACCAGCTATTGAGCTACCTGGGTCCGCCGTGACCACCATACATTTATCTCATCGATTGGAGTGTTTTTGTTGTGATGACCATGGTTGCTGTGCCTCTTTGCTTGATTTAATTTGTGAAATGTGAGTTCAATGGTGGAGGAGAGTGTTGTTTTAATAAAGGTTTTATTGCAATACTGCACTATTGGATCGCTTTCCTTTTTTACATGTGGAGAGAGCTTTGCTTATATACTCTGGATATCAAACGGGGATTGATTGGAGGTCACCATCTTGCCCCCTTCTGTGTGGGAAAAAGCCTTTAAGCCGAACACGAGAGTGTAAGGCAAGAGGAGCTGATGAGTTTATTCGCCTAAGGGGAGTGGAATTCACAAGTCACAGAGGTGTGGTGGAAGATTGAATTACTGAAGATCTGCACTATATTACGTTATGGACTACCACTAATATCACTACGTTTCACCGAATATTGAACTTTATATGTTTGCAATAAGTTTTTGATATATTTCTTTAAAATCTTTTTCACACAGATTTTATACACATTGTATGTTGATTTTGAACACAGGTCACATTGTGTTGATACAGGGTGGTGTAAATTATTTTGTCACATATAGTTTTCACACACATTTTTAGGTAATTTACGTTAGCGCTGCTATTTGATTTCACTATTTGTTGGGGCGAGTATATAGTGAATCATTTATTATTTTGCACTGTTTTGAATATTTAAGCGGCTGCTCAGAGTGAGGCTTTAATTCCATGAGCGCAGCGTTTGGCACATAGGAGGGGGCGGATAACCTGTGTACCATATTAGTGATATATATATATATATATATATATATATAGATAGATACAGGCTTGTATATATATATAGTCTAGCCAAGCCTATACCTGACTGTAGGCCATTCCTGGTGTACTGTTTTTAGTAAACGTCAGGCGTTGTTTTGCTAATCTAATTGTACAGTATGTCTGGAAGGCCACCAAGGAGAGGCAGACACTCACAGGCCTCTAAAAGAGGGCAAGCAAGCTCTGTGTCTACAGCCAACAGTGCTGGTCGTGGACACGGTGCATCCTTAGCATGTGGCCGTGGGGCATGCTTGTCCATTTTTTCGGCAGCTGGCCGTGTTGACCCACAACATGCAGAAGAGATGGTAGAGTGGATGACCAAGCCGTCCTCATCCTCCTCATTCTCTGTCACCCAGGCTCAGGGTACTTTGTCTGCCAATGCAGCTGCCAAAACGGCCTCTTCCATCGGCTCAAAGTCATCAGTCACTCCTTCCCTAGCCCCACCATCATGCCCTGAGGAGTCCCCTGAACTGTTCGACCACAGTGTAGGATACATGCTGCTGGAAGGTGCACAGCGTTTTGAAGGCTTTGATGATGGTACCCAGGTTGAGGATGAAGGCAGTAACATGAGCCCAGAGAGAGGGGGTGCCCAAGAAGGACAAAAAAACTGGCAGTCATGTTCCCTCAGCTGCATCATACTGCCAGGTTTGCTCCAGTGGTGAGGAGGGAGGGGATGATGAGGTCACTGACTCTACGTGGGTGCCAGATAGAAGAGAGGAGGAGGAGGCACATCTCCAACGAGGCAGGATGCCCTCCAGGGGCCAGCTTAAGGGCAGGCAACCGACTGCATCACACCGCAGAGCTCTGCATGTGCAGGGCGCTGCTGACTCCACATGTTTTTCTTTGGTGTGGGCCTTTTTTGAGACGTGTGCAGCAGATCGCACCGTTGCTGTTTGCAACATATGTCTGAAGCATATCAAGCATAGCCAAAACAGCAGCCGCTTGGGCACCACATGCTTGACCAGACATATGTCGAGCTCCCATGCAGTCTGTTGGAAACAGTACTTAAAAGACCCACACCAAAGAACAAGGTGGACCTCTCCTCTCGCTGGGATCTCCAACCCCACTATAACTTCAGTCCTCTCAGAGACCTGCACTGAGAGGAATGAAGGTGTAGAATTAGGTGTCCCAAGCACTTCCGGGCAATCTGCTAGCGGTACACCAACATCCGATTGTAGCAGGCAAATTTCCCTACCCCAGTTGCTAAACCGGCGAAAGAAATTTGGTCCCAGCCATCCACATGCTCAGAATTCTAGTTTGGCTAAATTGCTAGCACTCCAACTGCTGCCTTTTCAGCTGGTAGACTCTGCCCCCTTTCGAGCATTTGTGGAATGTGCAGTACATCAGTAGCAGGTTCCCAAACGCCAATTTTTTTTCGGAAGGCCATTCCGGCTCTCTACCGACATGTGCTAAATGAGGCAATGTCTTGCCCTCGTTGGATAGGGCGGTCAGTGGTAAGGTGCATATTACCGCTGACTCATGGTCCAGCAGGCATGGACAGGGACGTTACCTTTCTTTCACGGCGCACTGGGTAACCCTGCTGGCAGCTGGGAAGGATGCAGGCCAGGGTGCAGTATTGTTGGAGCTTGTTCTGCCACCACGCCTCCAAAATGCCTGTAGCGGTGTTTCTGCCACACCTCTCTCCTCCATCCCTTCCTCTTTTCTTCCTCTATGGCCTCTTCCTGTGCAGATTTGTCCTCGGAACCAGCGGTGCTCCATAGTTGTTCTAGGGGCTATGCAAGCACTCAGGCAAAAAGATGCCATGCTGTGTTTGAGTTGGTCTGCTTAGGGGACATGAGCCACACTGGAGCAGAGATTATGTCAGCTCTGCAGGGGAAGGCTCAGAGGTGGTTGACGCCACGCCATCTTCAGCTAGGAATGGTGGTTTGTGACAATGGCACCAACCTCCTCTCCGCTCTCAGACAGGGACACTTCACCCATGATCCCTGTTTGGCTCACGTCCTTAATTTGGTGGTGCAGCGGTTCTTGTGCAGGTACCCGGGCTTACAGGATCTCCTGAGGCAGGCCAGGAAAGTTTGTGGGCATTTCTGTAATGCCAGTGCTTGGCTGGCTGACCTCCAAAAGAAATGCAACCTGCCCAAGAACCGCCTTATCTGTGATATGCCCACCAGGTGGAACTCAACGTTGGCAATGCTGAAGCGGCTGCACACGCAGCAGAGGGCCATCAATGACTACCTGTGCGAGTATGGCACCAGGACAGGGTCAGGGGAGCTTGGCTTTTTTTCGCCACGCCAGTGGCTTATGATCAAGGATGCATGCACTGTCCTATCACCATTTGAGGAGGCCACGAGGATGATGAGCAGTGACAGTGCATGCATCAGTGATACTGTCCCTCTTGTCTACCTGTTGGAGCACACGATGCGTGGAATAATGGACAGGGCACTTGAGGCAGAACAGAGGGAGGAAGAGGAGGACTTCCTTACCTCTCAAGGCCCCCTTTATCCAGACAGTATTCCTGCAGGCCCACCTATCACACAGGAAGAGGAGGAGGAGGGGGAGGAGGAGGAGGAGGATTGTGTCAGCATGGAGGTGGAGCCTGGCACTCAGCATCAGTCTTCAAGGGATCATTTTCAGGCCCCGGAAACCGATAGACTTGTACGTGGCTGGCAGGAGGTGGCTGCAGATCAGGTCGTCCTTAGTGACCCATGTGTGACTGTGTGAACATGTCCACACAGTCTCTGACCATCTCTTGTATCATGTCCACACAGTCTCTGACCATCTCTTGTATCATGTCCGCACAGCCTCTGACCATCTCTTTTGTATCATGTTCACACAGTCTCTGACCATCTCTTGTATCATTTCCACACAGTCTCTGACCATCTCTTTTGTATCATGGTCGCACAGTCTCTGACCATCTCTTGTATCATGTCCGCACAGTCTCTGACCGTCTCTTGTATCATGTCCGCACAGTCTCTGACCATCTCTTGTATAATGTCCACACAGTCTCTGACCATCTCTTGTATCATGTCCGCACAGTCTCTGACCATCTCTTTTGTATTATGTCCATACAGTCTCTGACTATCTCTTGTATCATGTCCACACAGTCTCTGACCATCTCTTTTGTATCATGGTCACACAGTCTCTGACCATCTCTTGTATCATGTCCACACAGTCTCTGACCATCTCTTGTATCATGTCCGCACAGTCTCTGACCATCTTTTTTGTATCATGGTCACACAGTCTCTGACCGTCTCTTGTATCATGGCCGCACAGTCTCTGACCCTCTCTTGTATCATGTCCGCACAGTCTCTGACTATCTCTTTTGTATCATGGTCACACAGTCTCTGACCGTCTCTTGTATCATGTCCACACAGTCTCTGACCATCTCTTGTATCATGTCCGCACAGTCTCTGACCATCTCTTTTGTATCATGGTCAAACAGTCTCTGACCATCTCTTGTATCATGTCTGCACAGTCTCTGACCATCTCTTTTGTATCATGGTCACACAGTCTCTGACCGTCTCTTGTATCATAGCCGCACAGTCTCTGGCCATATCTTGTATCATGTCCCCCCCCCCCCCACATTAGAGTTACCGTTTTAATTGCAAGTTGGAACTCTGCAGACCCTGATTTAAAGAGGAACTCTGATGTAAAGGGGAATGCTTGCTCTGGTCACCAGAGCCCCCTCTTACATCAGAGTTCCCCTTTACATCAAATTCTTCAGCATTCCCCCTTACATCATGATCGGCAGCACTCCCCTTTACATCAAAGTTCCCCTTGCACTGTAAGGGGTAATCCTGCAGACTCTGATGTAAGGGTGAACTCTGTGCTGGGTTATATTAGCCTGACCTTCATGTAAATGGAGACTTATGGTTTTTGACTGATAACTTTAACATATTGCTAGTAGCAGCTGTACAACTTTTCTCTATAGTTGTGTGCGTGTAATATATATATATATATATATATATATATATATATATATATATATATATATATATATATATATATATATACATACACACACAGTATCTCACAAAAGTGAGTACATCCCTCACATTTTTGTAAATATTTTATTTTATCTTTTCATGTGACAACACTGAAGAAATGACACTTTGCTATAATGTAATGTAGTGAGTGTACAGCTTGTATAACAGTGTAAATTTGCTGTCCCCTCAAAATAACTCAACACACAGCTATTAATGTCTAAACCGCTGGCAACAAAAGTGAGTACACCCCTAAGTGAAAATGTTCAAATTGGGCCCAATTAGCTATCTTTCCTCCCCGATGTCATGTGACTCGTTAGGGTTACAAGGTCTCAGGTGTGAATGGGGAGCAGGCAGGGGCGTTGCTAGGTGGCAAAAAGACCAGGAGCTTCAGCCCGAAGTCCAAGCCGAAAAATAGGGGGGTGGGGGTGTGTGTACACGTGACGCAGGCCTTTTTTTTTTTGTCTGGGCCGTGACCTACCTACACTGACTTACCTACACTGACGGTAGTGAACTACCTACACTGACGGTAGTGAACTACCTACACTGACAATAGTGAACTACCTACACTGACCTACCTACACTGACGGTAGTGAACTACCTACACTGACCTACCTACACTGACGGTAGTGAACTACCTACACTGACCTACCTACACTGACGGTAGTGAACTACCTACACTGACCTACCTACACTGATGGTAGTGAACTACCTACACTGACGATAGTGAACTACCTACACTGATGGTAGTGAACTACCTACACTGATGGTAGTGAACTACCTACACTGATGGTAGTGACCTACCTACACTGACCTACATACACTGATGGTAGTGACCTATCTACACTGACCTACGTACACTGATGGTAGTGACCTACCTAAAACGACCTACCAACACTGACCTACCAACACTGACGGTAGTGACCTACCTACACTGACGGTAGTGACCTACCTACACTGATGGTAGTGACCTACCTACACTGACATTTACATACAGCGACCTGCCTGACCCACATACACTGACATTTACATACACTGTCTGACCTACCTCAGCCGTGGTGTGCGGTGTCACAGCAGCCAGGCAGTCAGTCAGTCAGAGGAGGAGGAGGAGAGGAGAGCGTCCCGCCCGAGCGGGGATGTGGCGCGGCGGCCGCATTGTAATTCCCGCCTTCTGGAGCCTGCAGCGCCTATGATGGACGTCACACGTCCCACGGTCCCAGCATTGGACCAGGGGGGCGTCCATCATAGGCGTTGCAAGCTCCAGAAGGCGGGACCTGCAATGGCACTCGGCGGCGCTCGGGATCAGATCGGTCCCGGTGCTCGCCGCTCGGGGCTTACAATTGTGAGCTGCATGCCTGAGGCTCGGGGCTTTTCGGGGGCACATTCGGGGCTTCAGACACTTCTAGCCACCCCCTCCCGACGCCCCTGGGAGCAGGTGTGGTCAATTTTGTGTTATCGCTCACACATGCTGGTCACTGGAAGTTCAACATGGCACCTCATTGCAAAGAACTCTCTGAGGATCTGAAAAAATGAATTGTTACTCTACATAAAGATGACCTAGGCTATGAGAAGATTGCCAAGACCCCGAAACTGAGCTGCAGCATGGTGACCAAGACTATACAGCGGTTTAACAGGACAGGTTCCACTCAGAACAGGCCTCACCATGGTCGACCGAAGAAGTTAAGTGGAAGTGCTCAGCGTCATATCCAGAGGTTGTCTTTGGGAAATAGACGTATGAGTGCTGCCAGCATTGCTGCAGAGGTTGAAGGGGTGGGGGGTCAGCCTGTCAGTGCTCAGACCATACGCCGCACACTGCATCATATTGGTCTGCATGGCTGTCATCCCAGAAGGAAGCCTCTTCTAAAGATGATGCACAAGAAACCCTGCAAACAGTTTGCTGAAGACAAGCAGACTAAGGACATGGATTACTGGAACCATGTCCTGTGGTCTGATGAGACCAAGATAAACTTTTTTGGTTCAGAAGGTGTCAAGCGTGTGTGGCGGCAACCAGGTGAGGAGTACAAAGACAAGTGTGTCTTGCCTACAGTCAAGCATGGTGGTGGGAGTGTCATGGTCTGGGGCTGCATGAGTGCTGCCGGTGTCTTGCCGAGAAAGTTCCCCCGGCGGATAAGGACCCCCCCCCCGTACTGCGCAGGCGCAGCGCTTGAGCAGTACGAACTACTAGGAGCCGCCAAAGATAGCCGAAGCTGAAAATCTTCAATCAGCTGTACACAGCGCCTGCGCCCTGGGTCCAGGTTTAAGCCCCGCCATCCAAGTGGACCTAGAGGGAGAATAAAAAAGTGCCGAGCGAAGCGAGGCCGTGCCCGAAGCGTGGCGAGCGAAGCGAACCCCGTAGGGGCCCTCTTACAGGCGCCGTGTAAAGCTGATTTCCAACTATTCGGCTTCGGCTATTTCCGCCGGCTCCTACTGCGCAGGCGCAGCGTCTGTGCAGTAGAGGGGGGTCCTTATCCGCCGAGAGGAACTTTCTCGGCAGAACACCGGCACTGGGGAGCTACAGTTCATTGAGAGAACCATGAATGCCAACATGTACTGTGACATACTGAAGCAGAGCATGATCCCCTCCCTTCGGAGATTGGGCCGCAGGGCAGTATTCCAACATGATAACGACCCCAAACACACCTCCAAGACGACCACTGCCTTGCTAAAGAAGCTGAGGGTAAGGGAGATGGACTGGCCAAGCATGTCTCCAGATCTAAACCCTATTGAGCATCTGTGGGGCAGATGGGTTAAGGCAGTGCTGGAAAATAATGGTGGCTACACAAAATATTGACACTTTGGGCCCAATTTGAACATTTTCACTTAGGGGTGTACTCACTTTTGTTGCCAGCTGTTTAAACATTAATGGCTGTGTGTTGAGTTATTTTGAGGGGACAGCAAATTTACACCGTTATACAAGCTGTACATTCACTACTTTACACTGTAGGAAAGTGTCATTTCTTCAGTGTTGTCGCATGAAAAGATATAATTAAATATTTACAAAAATGTGAGGGGTGTACTTACTTTTGTGAGATACTGTGTATATACTAACATCATGTTAGTGTATGAGCACTGCCTGTTTTGATATTGTGCACAGGTGTGTTGCAGGGCTGTCAGAACCCGAAGCCCTGCAGAACATCTGTATACACATGCAGAATGGGGTAAGGGGACCCCAGACGTCATTCTTGTCTAGATGAGAAATTCACTGATCTCCCTCCCTTCTACCTGGCTATTGCAACCCTTGGTCCAGGTCATTCAGTTGGAACACAGAGCCAGGTAAAAAAAGCTGGGGTGCACACGGGGGAGACACAGTGTTGCTGGGGTGTGTGGAAGCGATCTGATGGCTGTACAGCTGCCGGATCACTTGCATTTGACAGTCAGATTTACACACAATTCTGACATCATATGGCATAGGTTGATGGCAGTGAAAGGGCTAAGTGGCAGTGCTGTTGTGCTTACATTTTTCAAGGTTGGACTGCGGGTGCACGTGCAGGCTGGCTGCTGGCAACAAGCAAGGAAAGTGACCTTGCCAAGGCTTGTTGCAGCACAGTGGATTTCTCCAGACTATGTGCCCTCTGCCATGGGCAATTAGAGTTACAGATAAACCGCCCTGCCCACAGGTTTACAGCTGAGCAGTATCCGTCCCTGGCATGGATAGTAAGGATCTTGCTGCAAGTAACAAGCATGGCTGCAGATCAGACTGCACCCAGTGAATGGCATTCATTAACCAACTATATGCCACCCATTGTGCCTAAAACATGTTGTACAGTGTGTGAGAGTACAGTGGGGCCCACGTGCACGGCACATATTGCAAACATGGAAGATCCACCATTGGGCCCAATGATGCCTGTGTGCTGCCCTTTCCATGAATTGGGAAAAATATTACTTTTTAGTGCATCAGTGCATGTTTCTGGTTCCAATGGCTTTAAATGCAGTGCACAAAAAAAGGAAGAAAAACATGCAAAAAAAACCCCACAGAGGCAAAGGTATGCACCTAGTCTTATGGGCCACATTCTGCTACAGCTGGGCTGCTCTCCGGTCTAGAACAAAATACTGTAGATAAGTGCAGTCGTAATGCCACAGGTTCCAGTGCCCACTCCTGTGAAATTTAGAACTTGGCTATTCTGATCAGTACAATGTGTAGACTGTAGTATTTGCAGGGTACTTGGAAGAGGGCAAACCAATGGAAGAAGTCATGATGTCAACAAGCCATCAGCACAACGGTGGTCCTCCAGTATAATGAATAAATATTTTTTTTTATAACTCATTCTGTATGGTATTTATTCTATTCTTATATCTGTAAATGAATTCAACATGAAGGTCACTGAAGTTACTGAACCTTAAACTTCAGCACTTTTATGCAAAATACAAATTTTACATTATACAGCATTAATATTGAGGAACAAAAGTTTCACCAAAGTTTTGCTGCAGTACATAACAAGGAAAATGTTCCTGTGTACAGCTAATTTTTCTTAATAAATAAATAAATAAATAAATATATATATATATATATATATATATATATATATATATATATATATATATATATATATATATATATATATATATATATATATATATATATATATATATATAAAATATAACCTTTATTAAAATGACTATATAAAATTTATATGTAACTATGTGCATAACATTCAATTAAAGCGGAGTTCCACCCAGAAATGGAACTTCGGCGGATCGGATTCCTCCCCCCCCTCTGGTGTCACATTTGGCACCTTTCGGGGGGGGGGGGGGGATACCCTCGCCCCCACCACCTTCTGGGAGACACACAGGTTCCAGAAGACAGCAGGAGGGACCATTCAGAAAGTGCAGCGCGACTTATGCATGCGCACTAGGTGTCAGGGCTGGGCTCAGCCCTTCCTTCTCTGAGCTGGTAGCTCAGCTGTCGTCTAATTGCGAGCTCCTATATCTCCACAGTTATTCAGCTGTTGATGATATCCTGCTGGTCAGTTCTGCCTACTTAAGCTGGCCAGCCCAGAGGATCTCTGCCTTTGCCTTAGTCAACATCACAGAGACGCTCTCCTGCATTCCTGTTAAAAGACTTGCTTGACTGACATCCCTTCTGGCTCCAGATCCTGTTGCTGTTTTACTACGCTCATCTCCGGCTCCCTGACGTTTGGCTTGTTTGACTATGCGTTCTGGTTCCTGAACTCTGGCTATGTTTTGACTATGTTTTGTTCTATTTACTTTTATTATTAAACAAGTGTGATTTAACTGAACTTCTGTCTCGGTCTGATTTAATGGTTTCTGACAGTAGGAAACAGGCTGTGAAGCCATAAGTCTTCACTTCCTGTTTCCCTTAGTAAGGATGCCAGCACCTGCACCCGCAGCCGAGGGATGGCTCCCTGGGCAGGTAAGTGTCCATATATTAAAAATCAGCAGCTGCAGTATTTGTAGCTGCTGACTTTTAATTTTTATTTACCCAGGCAGAAATCCGCTTAAAAGGGAGGTTACTGAGTACTATAGGGTTGCAAGATAGAAAGCAGTGGTCAACTATACCATTAGAAGTAGTAGAAGGAGGAGCTCTCACCACCTCCTTCCCCACTTCCTATTACATAGACACCATGAGATGTAATGAGTATCGTCTTATAACTTATAACTTTAGAGAACATTTTTGTCAAAGCAACAAACCTCTATGCATTGCGGTGTGCTGCAAGGCATGTGCATTACCTTAGTGTGTTGGGGTGCCACTTAGAATGAATAGCACCACAACGCAGCAACATGTAATGTGAGTTGACATGCATTGTATTAATTGGTTAAAAGAAACTTATCTTATACTATATGACATTGCCATTCTTCCAGTGGTCAGCTTTAATTTAGACAGTTTAAACCTTTTTTTTTTTTTTATGTTGGCATCACTCTTTAAAACGCATTAGTTGGAGTCAGGACCAGGCCGATAGGTTAGCAGAAGAGGCAGCTGCCTTGGGTGCTTCAGCAGGAGGGGGATGCAAAAAGGGCAGAACATACAACCTATTCTTCTGAGGTAGTATGCAGCTCATGTTGGGAAGGGGGGTGCACCTTGGCCTTTCACCTTAATGCTAAAGTGGAACTTTTGGTAAAAAAAAAAAAAAAGTTGGGGAACAGTCAGGATTTTTAATGCAGAAAAGATTTACTATGTCCCTTCTGCATTAATGTTTCTTACCTGCCTGCCAGCCGCTGTACACTGCTCAAACTCCCATGCATGTGCAGGAATGACGTCACCTTAGCATAGCCAATTAAAATGGATGGAGATCGCTATCCAGAAGCCGCCGGCCAAAGATGTCAGTGACCGGTGGGGAGCTCAGAGACAGCGCAGTGTTGGCATGAAGGTAAGTATAGTTTCACTTAAAAGGACCTTGTCCCAGCACTGGCTGGAGTTGGGCTTTTTTAAGGCTTACTTTAAAATAAAATGACCCAAGCCATATCAGGATCCAAACTAAACTAAGCCCATGCTATAAAAGAAGATACTGTATGCTTACCTTTCCAGGGGCCTGTGTGTGGAAGATTTACTCCCCTTCATTAACAGACCATTTTTTGCGATACGGCACTGTGTTACTTTATCTGACAATTGCACAGTCATGCAACGCTGTACCCAAATAAAAATTATGTAATTTTTTCCCCCCACAAATAGAGCTTTCTTTTGGTGGTATTTGATCACCACTGTGTTTTTTTTTCTTTAAGTACTAGCCTTGTTTTGAGATTTTGGTGATTACAAGTTTTTTTTGCTAGAAAATTACTTAGAACCCCAAACATTATATATTGTTTTTTTTTTCTAACACCCTAGAGAATAAAATGGCGGTCATTGCAATACTTTTTTTCACACCGTATTTGCGCGGCAGTCTTACAAGCGCACTTTTTTTGGAAAAAATTCGCTTTTTTGAATAAAAAAAAAAGACAACAGTAAAGTTAGCCCAATTATTTTTATATTGTGAAAGATAATGTTATGCCAAGTAAATGGATACCCAACATGTCACGCTTCAAAATTGCACCTGCTCGTTGAATGGCGTCAAACTTTTACCCTTAAAAATCTCCATAGGTGACTTTTAAAAAACAGGTTGCATGTTTTGAGTTACAGAGGAGATCTAGGGCTAGAATTATTGCGATCGCGGCGATACCTCACATGTGTGGTTTGACCACCGTTTTTATAGGTGGGCGCTACTGACGTATGCGTTCGCTTCTGCGCACAAGCTCGTCGGGACGGAGCGCTTTAAATTTTTTTTTTTTTTTTATTTATTTTACTTGATTTGATTTATTTTTTCACTGTTTTAAAAAAAAATTGGGTCACTTTTATTCCTATTACAAGGAATGTAAACATCCCTTGTAATAGAAAAAAAGCATGACAGGTCCTCTTAAATATGAGATCTGGGGTCAAAAAGACCTCACATCTCATATTTACACTAAAATGCAATAAAAAAAAAAAAAAAATTGTCATTTGAAGAAATGACAACAGAAAAATGTGCCTTTAAGACGTATGGGCGGAAGTGACGTTTTGATGTTGCTTTCGCCCTGCTATAGTATGGAGACGGGTGGGGGCCATCTTCCCCTCACTCGTCTCCATACACAGCCACGGACAGGTCCCAATCGCCTCCGCCGCTGCCGACGGCTCCGGTAAGCGGCGGAGGGCGTGGAATAGCGGCGGGAGGGGGGGCACCTCTCCCGCCGCCGATAGCGGTGATCTCGCGGTGAATCTGCCGCAGAGACCACCATTATCGTAAACAGGACCACCGGCTCTAAAGATGGATACCTCGGTTGTGGCAGCAGCTGCTGCCCGTGTTACCGAGATATCCATCTTCAAACTGCCGATGTACATGTACATGAGCCGGAAAAAAATACTGATAATTTTGAAAAAAAAAAAACAATATTTTTGACTTTCTGCTATAAAACATATCCAATGAATAATTAAAAAAATCTAATTTCTTTATAAATTTAGGGCAATATGTATTCTGCTACGTTTTTGTTAAAAAAAAATCTCAATACGCAAATATTGATTGGTTTACGCAAATGTTATAGCATCTACAAATTATTGTATATATTTATGGAATTCTTTTTTTTTTCCACACTAGTAATGGCGATGATCAGCAACTTATAACAGGACTGCAATATTGCTTTGGACAATCGGACATTGACTGGCACTTTTCGGGATAAATGCTAAAAATATACACTGTCACTGTACTAATGACACTGGCTGGGAAGATGTTAAACATCTAGAGCGATCAAAGGGTTAACTGTGTGCCTAGCCAGTATTTTACTGGACTGTATGTGCTTCTTTTACTAGGGGAAGTGATGCATTTTATTCCCTGCTTTGCAGGGACACAAAATCCATCCCTTCTTCCTTGTCAGAATGGAGATCTGCCCAGTTTACATAGGCAGACCTCTGTCATGAGTCTCTGCCCGACGATTGGTGGGTGCCTGCAGACATCCAGTGCCCGCAAATCGGTTTCTGTTGTGATTAATCACAGCAGAAGCAGCCTGCCGGTGGCGAGCGCACGCCCCCTGTAGGTGAAAGTGCAGAATCATGTATATTATATATACGTGATTGTGCACGGGAGGGCCGCCCTGTAGCAGTAAATCTGCTATGGGGCGTTTCGGAAGTGGTAAAACTCTGCCATTTTGCTCATCCCAGGCTGCTGCAGGTATCTTACACATTCGGATGTGACAAATACCTGCTTCCTCGCCGTGCGCTGTGGTTCCTTCTGCTGACTGGTATTATCCTGAGTCAGGGCTCATTTGGATAGACGTCAGTCCATACCGCCCTTCTGGAAAGCAATCCTTTGTGGATCATGGATCGCTCTTCAAAAGGCAGTAGAGAAGCTTCCTCCAGGCATTTAGGAGGCAATCACGCCACCTCCTGGATGTTTTTTTTTTTTTTTAACCACTTTAAGACCAGCCTCGTTTTGGATTTTAGGTGTTTACAAGTTTAAAACAGGTTTTTTTGCTAGAAAATTACTTAGAACACCCAAACATTATATATTGTTTTGTTTTTTCTAACACCCTAGAGAATAAAATAGCGGTCATTGCAATACTTTTTTTTGCACCGTATTTGCGCAGCGGTCTTCTAAGCGCACTTTTTTTGGAAAAAATTCACTTTTTTGATTAAAAAAATAAGACAACAGTAAAGTTAGCCCAATTTTTTTTATATTGTGAAATATAATGTTACGCCAAGTAAATTGATACCCATCATGTCACGCTTCAAAATTGTGCCCGCTCGTGGAATGGCGTCAAACTTTTACCCTTAAAAATCTCCATAGGCGACGTTTAAAAAATTCTACAGATTGCATGCTTTGCGTTACAGAGGAGCTCTAGGGCTAGAATTATTGCTCTCGCTCTACCGGTCGCGGCGATACCTCACATGTGTGGTTTGACCACCGTTTTCATATGCGGGCGCTACTCACGTATGCGTTCGCTTCTGCGCGCGAGCTCGTTGGGACAGGGCGCTTTAAAAAAAAAAAATGTTTTTTTTTATTATTTATTTTACTTTATTTTATTTATTTTTTCACTGTTTAAAGAAAAAAAAAAATGGATCACTTTTATTCCTATTACAAGGAATGTAAACATCCCTTGTAATAGAAAAAAGCATGACAGGTCCTCTTAAATATGAGATCTGGGGTCAAAAAGTCCTCAGATCTCATATATAGACTAAAATGCAAAAAAAAAAAAAAAAAAGTCGTTTAAAAAAATGACACAAGAAAAAATGTGCCTTTAAGAGAAGTGGGCGGAGCAGATGTAATGACGTCGCTCCGGCCGTCCTATGGTATGGAGACAGGTGGGGGCCATCTTAGCCTCACTCGTCTCCATACTGAGGAAGGGAAAGGACCCGATCGCCTCCGCCGCTACCGATGGCTCCGGTAAGCGGCGGAGGGTGCGGGAGAGCGGCAGGAGGGGGGTGGCACCTCTCCCGCGAACCCGCCGCAGAGACCACCATTATTGTGTACAGAACCGCCGGCCCTAAAGATGGATACCTCGGTTGTGGCAGCAGCTGCTGCCGTTGCCGAGATATCCATCTTCAAAAAAATGACGTATATATACAGTGGCCGGTCGGTAAGTGGTTTTAAAGCTGAATGGGCCAGTACCAGGGTGGTAGTACTGTCTGCACAACAGGTAGTATAATTGTTCCGATGGCCATGTGTACTACCACAGCCACTGGGCATGGTAACTTGCAACTGGGTGGTCATGTGGTGGTCAAACCATGGCTATCCTTACTGTCCTTTGCCCGCCGATATAAACAAGGCCTCGGAGTGGGTAAACGGTCTTATTCAACCTCTCCACCACCAGCCTCAGCCTGCCTTGTGTGACTATACACTGTAAGGCTAACCAGTCAACCTGGGTATGAGTACAAAATAGATTACAGCGCACACATGCAGAAATTACATTTAAATCCTGCAAGGCTATTTAAATCACCTGAACATAGTCACAAAATATGGGGATTTGGTGACACTATATGGTCATATAGTGCTAAGCCCACTTACTGCGTCAAAGTACCCCATTATTAGGGGGTCCTTTCATAGAATGAAAGATTCTGCACCTCAACCACGGGAGACAAACTCTTCTTTGTAGGCGACCTGAAGGGACTCCTCCTATATCAGAGGTGGACACTAATAAGAGATAATGAAGGGGGGGTGGGGTGCTCCAGCCCTAGGGATCTGGTCCAGACCCTTACAATATACGAGCAACAGACTTGGGGGGGGCACACCCTAAGCAGGGCTGGTGCAGGGATTTTTGACACCCTAGGCAAAACCTGATTTTGCCTCCCCCATTGGCTTCACCCCTGACTCCACCCCCTTCGCCTTGCCCATATGACAGAAGGCGCCCTTATACAGAAAGCATTGGCTCTTCTTCCTCTAGCGCTGGCTCCAGTGCTGTGCTGCGCCTCTAATTACACTACCAGTCGGACGGAGCAGCTGCCTGAGACTGAGTTAGTTACATGCTGTAGCCTGCAGAGCAGACGCGGAGGGAAACCAGCGGCCGGGCGCCCCTAGGCCGCAGTGCACCCTAGGCGGCTGCCTAGTTTGCCTAGTGGTAGCACCGGCCCTGCATTTAAGATGGCGCTGCTATAAGACCAACAAGCAGTACAAAATAGATTATAGCGCACACATACAAAAATGACATTTAAATCGCTATATGTGTGCGCTATAATCAATCTTGTAATGTTTGTTGATCTTATAGCAGCACCATCTTGAATGTAATCGCATTTTTAGGGTGTGCCTCCCAAGTCTATTGTTTGTAACCTGGGTATGAGGGCGCATGATACAAGACGACTGGTCAAGTACACTCTTTTCAATGACTTCTTTCAACGCATCAGATGAGGGTGGAAAATGATTTGCAGTGAACAAAAAATGCTGCAGGCTATTGTGGAATATTGTACTATGGAAACAAGATGTTCTGTGATCCTGTCACATGAATCGTCTATTTGCAATATCACAGGACCATGGGGACTCCGTCTAATTGCATTCTGTTGAAAAAGCTGTCTGCATCACATTTTGAGGAAATTACTGAACGTTAATTTAGCTTGGTTTAAAAAAAAAAAAAAAGAAAACCCTTCACAATACCAACTGTATCCAAAAGCAACAAAAAGCAGCAAGCAGAATTATCTGGTGAGATGTTAATGTTATCCGTGTGTAGGAACCCTGCCCAATGCTATTGTGTCCCTAATTAAATTGAATGTGTTTTGCAGCCCTAGCTCTGGTTACAGTTTTCTAGGCTCTGCTGGCTTCCCTAAACTCAGTGGGTTGATTGCTTCTGCCTGTTACTGTAAAACGGATTCCAGTAGTCAGAGTGGGAAGGACATTCAGTGAGTTTTGAATATGTATCTGACCCAACCAATCTCTGAGGTTGTTGTATGGTTTGGGAAGTGGATACATATTTGGGACACCTTTCCAGGGTGTTCTGTCCCACAAGGCTTTTGCTGGAGAGGATGTGTATCTAGAACAGAGGTGTCAAACTCAATTTTATTACGGGCAAAATTAGCATTATTTTTGCCCTCAAAGAACCCGTTGTATCTGTAAGACTAGATGTCCAGATCACCCCACCCCCCTTACATCAAATGTCAAGAGTCCCCCACCCTACTTTACATTACAGTGCACCCCCAGACAGATCTTGATCTGATGTTTAGGCAGTGTTGATATCAAATTTAGTTACCAGGCAATAGTTGCCTTGGCCAATTGTTAGGAGATCAATTGATTTCCCACTAATTCTGGACTTGCTGTACTTCTCTCTTCTGTCACTAGGTGGCAATGTAGCTGGAGACATCGGATAGGACAAGGGCATAGCAGGGATTTTCTTGGGTCCCTTGGTCTGCTGGGAGGGCCTATTTATTTGGGTGGAGTCAGGTGATCGCTGTTCTGTGCCATCCGGACGGCTGTCTGGGTGGACGTGTGTGCATCGCCCCGGGCTGCTAGGCCAAAAACCTAAGGCCTATCGCAGGGACATCTGGCTGCTAGGCTGTCTGAGGGCCTATCCAGAAGCAGGAAAAGCAGCGTAGGGTTGGGACTGCGGGCTTGTAGTCCAACCAGAAGTTATGGTTCTGCTGGCCGAAGAACCAGTTGTGGTCGGAGGGGAAGCTGTCGCCACTAAGGGACCAACCACCTTGTTACTGGAGACCATTGTAAGTAAGCTGAGGCCAGTACCAGAGCTGACTTCTCACCGGCCGGGGACTGTGAAGAAGTGGGAAAACTTCAGCAAGTGCCAAGTCAGAGTGCCAAGCCAGGGACCTAGCGTGTCAGCCGGGGTGAAGCTTGAGGAGTATCTGTTATTGCTAAGCCAGGGACCCAGCAGGGAAGCGGGGGTGACGCTTGAAGAAGATACTGTGTGCTAAAGTGAAAGAGCTCACAGGATCCAGTGGCTAGTGGATCTGAAGTCTAGTGAGAGAGACTGGGAGCTCATTGAGTGAAGACCCACAGTGAGTGAGTGGGAGTAAGCTGAGAACTGTTTGTGTTGCAAATAGTTGGATACCATTACAGTTAGTAACTTCTAAAAGACTGTTGCCATAGGAGACAGCGTCCTACCTATACAGAAGTGGTGTCCGGCTGGAGGCCTTCACCTGTATAGCTGTCTGCCTATAGAATTCTCTGAGTCTGCCAATTATCTTTGCATCTACCTAAGGGTGTCCTGGCCCTAACCCTCTCTCCCAGAGTTCTGTTTAAGAGACAATAACTTTCTTTGCATTCAAAAAGTGTCTGGCACCCACCTGTTCATCTTGCAGTTCACCCACCATGCCTTCTAACCCACACTGAAGGATGTCAGCTCTCCCTAACTCTGGAGGTAACTATTAGGCCTAAAGAGGCTCGGAACTTTGCTACACATATGTATGTAGTACAGTTAGTCAACATTTTTAGGGTTAAAACAGGCAGCATGGGGGCAACATATCATCCCCTCACCTCCTGTCAAGTGCCCTCTGAAAAGCAATCTACTGAAGATCACTTTTAAGAGGGGCAGCAATAAAAGCCACATGTCTGATCGAGCCTTTAGGAGGTCAAAATCCAAATGTATGAGAGAGAGATCCACACTACAACTTAAGGAAAGACTGTGATTGCTCCTTCAGGGTCATAGATCTGTCTGGTGGCTCTCACGGGGCCAGCAATTACCAAGTGGCTCTTAATGGGCCTACTTCTTTTTTCAGAATATCTGTCCTACATTTGTGCTATTTGGGGTATCCTGGACCCCTAAACTCTCTCCTAGAATTGAGTTCAGCAATAACTATTAAAAAAGCTAAAGTGACTGGCACCCAATTTATTTTTCTCCCCACCATATACTATACATTCCTCCCAACTTTTTTAGATGGGAATGAGGGACACCTACCCTGTTTCCCTGAAAATAAGACCTAGCGTGATTGTCAGTGATGGCTGCAATATAAACCCTACCCCCCAAATAAGCCCTACCCGTTTTCCTAGAAAATAAGCCCTACCCTGAAAATAAGACCTACAAGGACTTTAACTAGGGCTTATTTGGGGGGTAGGGCTTATATATTGCAGCCATCACCGACAATCACGCTAGGTCTTATTTTCGGGGAAACAGGGTACTAGCAAACGTACGTAGGCATAGGACACACACCCTGCCACGCCCCTTCAAGGAGAATTATACAAAAAAATCTCACAAGTGCTTTTTTTTTTTTTTTATCTCTGTTCCTTTATACTGGCTTCTGACATTTACAAATGCAGCAATTTAGAAATTGGATGAAAGGTTTACCATAGGGAAACACATTTTGAAAGATAAAAACTTCATTTTATATACAACTATATAGATTAGACCAAAATGAGGGACAAATGAGAAGGAAAGAGGGACAGAAGGAGCTTGTTTCAAATCAAGGACAGTCCCTTGAAATCAGGGACAGTTGGGAGGTGTGCATACTGTATACCAAGAACAGGGGCGGACTGACAACTCATGGGGCCCCCGGGCAATAGGAGATCGTGGGACCCCCAGGTTTAACCACTTGCTTACTGGGCACTTAAACCCCCCTCCTGCCCAGACCAATTTTCTGCTTTCATTGCTGTCACTCTTTGAATGACAATTGCGCGGTCATACAACACTGTACCCAAATGAAATTTTTATCATTTTCTTCACACAAATAGAGCTTTCTTTTGGTGGTATTTAATCACCCCTGGGGTTATTTTTTGCTAAACAAACAAAAAAAGATGGAAAATTTTGAAAAAAAAAGTTTCATAGTTTGTTATACAATTTTGCAAACCGGTAATTTTTCTCCCTCATTGATATGCACTGATGAGGCATCACTGATGGGCACTGATAGGCTGTACTGGTGGGCACTGATAGACACAGATAAGGCGGCACTGATATGCACAGATAAGGCGGCACTAATTTGCACAGATAACGCGGTACTGATGGGCAAAGAGAAGGCGGCACTGATGGCCACTGATAAGATGGCACTAAAGGGCCCTGATGGGTGGCACTGATAGGTGTTACTGATAAGTAACTGATGGATGGCACTGCTAGGTGGCACTGATGGGAAGCACTGTTGATGAGGCACTGATTGGTGACATTGATAGGTGGCACTGTGGGCACTGATGGGTGGCGCTGGTGGGCACTAGACATGTGCATTCGATTTCGTCCGAATGCATTTTCGTCCGAATTTCAGAAATGCAGAATCCGAAAAACGAAAGATCCGACATAAACGAATGCTTTATTTTCATTTTCGTTGCTACAACATTTCGATATAGATAGGAGATTCGACATGATGCTGACAATAACAATCTGTGCCCATCAAACCTGTGGTTGATTGTGCCTAACCTTAACTCTATTAGTCCAAGATTATTCTACATAGAGAGAAAAGATTTGACATAGAGAGAAAAGATTTGACATAGGGGAGAAAAGATCGCTGCTGGAATTGGGTGGGGGAAGAAAAATAAAAATAAAAATAATGATGATGATGAATGTTATTGGCTGATTGTAACCAAAGAGGATTATGGCTTATGGTGTCTGTTGAAAGTTCTAAGAAGATTCGACAGAGCCGCTAAACTATACGGCGTCGTACAGTTTAGCTGCTTCGTCGAATCTTCTTTGAACATTCGACAGACACCATCAATGTCAGATTCAACCTTAATTAATTTGGATTTTCGGACGAATGCAAGTTTTTAATGAAAAACGAAATAAAGAAAAACGAATTTTGGGAGTAACTAAATAAATTTATTTTTCGGACGAAAACAAAATTCCGAAACGAAATATTTCAATGTGCACATGTCTAGTGGGCACTGGTAGGCAGCACTGTTGTGCACTGGTAGGTGGCACAGGTTGGCACAGATGACCTGGGGGCTGCTCTCCTTGATCGGGACCTATGTCCCTCTGACAGCCGTCGGTGATCGGCTTTTTTTCTCCTCAGGCTGTCAGCATGAGGATAAAAAATAGCTGATTACTGGCTTTGTTTACATCACATGATCAGCTGTCATTGGCTGACAGCTGATCACGTAGTAAGGGGTCGGGATCTCATAGACTCGCTGATCACAGAGTGTGCCGCGCAAGCCCTGCAGGGGGTGTGCAGGCCGCTCAAGCACAATAGACGTCCTCCTGGCAAAGTAGGTCTGCGCTGTAGCAGTCATTCGGCTATATCGTGGATCTGAAGCGGTTAAAGATGGCCACCACGCAGCAGCCATCTTTATAACGCAACATTAAAGTGACCTGCAGTGGGCATAGCGTGCTGTGGCACACAGTATGTTTGGCTAAACTATGCCATGTATTTAGTGTGACTTTTTAATCTAATTAGAAAATTTAGTCTGATTTTCTACAGTTTTTTTATTCTAATGTTTAATTCATTTTAATATTTTTTTTACATTCTTTTCACAAAAAAAATTTAGCAAACAGGTAATTTTTCTCTTTCACTGCTGTCTGCTGATGAACCTGCACTGATAGGCGTCACTGATGAGCTCATGGGCACTTGAAAAATAAATAGCAAAAGCCATTTATGGGTGGCACTGATAGGCTCCACTGATGAGGAGGCACTGGTAGGTGGCACTGATTGGCAGCATTGGTGGGCACTGTTGGGACTGCACATATCAGTGTAGATGTCCCTTTTACAGAACCTGGTTATCAGCTCTCCTCTCCTTTCCTCATGTGGCCAGGCCAGCAAGGGAGCCAGATGTACCTGCTGCTCACCTGCAGCAGAGTACAGGTAGCAGGGCAAGAATTTGTAATGACAGACCAAGCTATTGCTGAGTAAAGACAGGTGCTCTTAATGACCCCCCACCCCAATCCTATTGTGGTGTTTGAGGGAGCTCAGGGAGATTCGCAGAACGCAGGGGTGGGAGATGTGCTGACTGGAATGCTGAGAAGGAGCCAGTGCAGTGACCTCTTATCAAGCCTGAGAAGAGAAGGGGGAGAGCACGGGAAGGAACACAGAGAAACGTGCAGTGACTGGGACTCCCGGGAGACCAGAAGAGACAGTAGCTGGCCGGAACGGACTTCACCTCCTTCATCAATCACAGGGAGAGGAGGGTGAGCGTGCAGGAAAGATCACAGAGGCATCTGTGCTGCGGCTGCAGGGCTACAAGAGACAGTGACAGGCTGAATTGGTGTGAGAGCGGGGGTACTAACAGCTCTTGTAGTTCTGCCCAAAGTAGTGCTGGAGGGAGTGAAATGTCAGCAGTGTGCATGCAGTATCCGGGAAACCTGCAGATCGGGGATATATGCTGACAGACAGCAGAGCTCTCTCTCTGTGTCTGCTCCGGATGTTTGGTGACAGTCAGGGGCGGGCCCCCTGCTGGCCTCCGGGCCCTCGGAAAGTGCCCGATATGCCCGAATGGTCAGTCCGCCCCTGACCAAGAATGAAGTTCCAGACCCTGAAATGGAAATGTTAGCCTGCCACACTACAGGAGGGGGTCATTTTGCATCACCCGAAAGAGAGGAAGAATACACTACCACCAGGGCTGGTGCAAGGATTTTTGACACCCTAGGCGAAACCTCATTTCGCTGTCACCCCCCTTTAGCTCCACCCCATTTGCCATGCCCATGTATACCCCGCCTTTTTAATGAAGCACCCATCAAATGCAACCTCACCAGCACCCATCAATGAATATTTGCTTACTTCCATTCATTCGGGAGTCGGGACACAGACACAGTCCTCCCCCCGCTGCTGTGCCTCTGAGACTACGTGCGAATGGAGCAGCGGCTGTCTGCTGATGCTGAGACTTAGTTGCTTGCTGCAGAGAGAAGAGAGTAGGAACACCAGTAGCCAGGCGCCCTAGGCAGCTGCCTAGTTTGCCTAGTGGTAGCACCGGCCCTGACTACCACACCATGTACAATCAGATTACGCATTAAACTTTGATTCAAGATTTCAAGCATTTCTCTATTTCTAGACTAAACTGAGCAGGACAACAGCCTCTTGCCACTTATTTAATGAGGTGTAACATATCTTTCTAAGCAGTACACCTCTCTGCATGCAGTCCTCCATTTAGAGAAGCGATTCTCAACTAGGGTTCCTCCGGAGGTTGTTAGGGGTTCTTCAGCTGTAGCTAATTGACCTCCCATGTGATAGTTCTTTGATAGATCTGGAGTAGATGCCACTTGACAGAGATAGCCACAGGACACCAATGATCTTTTTTGCTGTCTGTAAGGGTGGCATTCTGGCCACCAATGTAAGGGATGCTTTTTTTTTTTTTTTTTTTTTTTTTTTACTGGCCACCAATGTAAGTGACATTTTTCCCACTCACCCCCAATGAATTGGTTTTAGCAGGGGTTCCCTAAAACCTAAAAATGATTTCAAGGGTTCCTCCAGGGTAAAATGGTTGAGAAAGGTTGATGTAGAGCAGGGGTCTCCAAACTATGGCCCTCCAGTTGTTCAGGAACTACAATTCCCATCATGCCTAGTCATGTCTGTGAATGTCAGAGTTTTACAATGCCTCATGGGATGTGTAGTTCTGCAACAGCTGGAGGGCCGTAGTTTGAAGATCCCTGATGTAGAGTGAGGGAGTGTAGCAGGTTATGTACAGCTGAAGCAGATCTAAACTGTATGTCCTCTTTTGCGTAGGGCTACACAGACAATAAAATCTCTTTGCTCCCCCTTTATCCTTTCTCTGTTCTTTTTTCTTTGGCATCAGGCAGCACTACATGCAGACAAAAAGGCCAAAGTAGACCCCTCATCATGAGCTGTGAACCACAGCATAGATTGCTGAGTGGCTGCCTTTTCTGCCTACCCCTTGGTCCAACCCCAAGACAATGCTGCAGGGCGCTCATATTATCATGACAGTATGCCACAATGGGAGCAGCGGCTGTGCCCGTGCAGCCACTGCATTCCAACTGATATGAATGGGACTGTCTGCGTGGGGATGCACGTAACACAACACGTGCATTTCTGTAAGGGCAACCACGGTCTTTATATGGGTGTACACTTAAGTACGCCGATGTGAACGAGGCCTAAAAGTTTAGGGAACACACCATTTTCTGTCCTGTGTCAATGGTCAACAGGCAAATAGAAAAGGTGAATCTCCCCAGCAGGACACACAGCAATAAAAACTCGCAAGATGTTCTAATCCTTCTACACTTGATGCAAAACTTCACCCCACCTGGGGGTCATTTTGATCTTACCCCTGCTCTACCCTTTCCGCTGGGTTGAAGTGAAATAGCATATTCGCCCTTCCAGCACTGCCCTGCTGTGATCCAACAAAAGCCACTGCACACTGGGTCCCATGCCATCATCTTTGCTGGCGTCATCAGGAGCTGTCTTTCCCCTCCAGGTCCCAGCTGCTGGCCCCCTGACTATCTTCAATTGTGTATGCGCATGCCCCAAAACCTACTGGAATGCGTAACATGGGTATCCCAGACAGCTGACAGCTTCTGCTGGAGGGACATCGGCAAAGAAGTTGCAGGCAGGTGCCGTCTCACTTCCTCCACTGCAGGTGACCCTCAACCACAGCGGTATTGCAGGGGGGAGAGGAAGTCAAGAGGAACATCATTCTTCTGGGGCTTCCTGAGTTACTGGGAAAGTTATCCAGTTGGATGCTGCCACCCTATGTTACTCTAGTGGCCATCTTGGATCAGGTAGAGTCTGTTTAAGACTCTGGCTCCCAGGCTTGGCACGCATTTTGTTTGTGGGTAGTGTAGGGACAGGTCACCCATCTGGCAGGGACAGTGATTAGCGGCAGGGAGAGGTTCCAGACAAGTAGGAAAAGGATAAGGACATGCAATCCTTCCTGGAAGCCTCCCCATTTGGGTACAGACCGTCTTGGCCAGGGGTGGCCCGTCCATTAAGGGCGCACAGGCGCCACCCCCCCGTCCATCGCCGCCTCCCCTATCCATGCGTCCGGCCCCTTTCAGGACACCGGCGCATGAATTCCAATGGGGAGGGGCTGTTTTTTTTTTTGAAGCACCGATTAGAGCCTATAGGGTGGGCACGGGTCGCAGAGAGTGCGCCCTCAGCCCACCCAGGTGTGTTACAACAGCGAATGGATATTCGCTGTTGTAAGACCGATCCTCCTCCCTGCCAATCAGGAAGCGGTTTTGACACCGATCACCTGATTGGCTGAAAGGACAGGTGATCCTATTGGTTGCCTAGGAGGATGAGGGGAGGAGCTGGAAGCTCTGCTACACACTGCTGTTACATAACGCGAGTGTTCCCAGTCGGGTGGCTTCCCGGTGGGTTTGTTGTGAAATACCAGATTCTACATTAATACAAGTTCTGTTCTCTGCTACTGGATTCTGCGTTTTTACTACCGCCGCACCACGCTGCACCTCCCCACACACAGGCTGTGCTCCTCTTTAAAAAGAAGAAACATATTTTCTTGGGAATTTGCTAAAGGGGGAGGAGTAAAGCCTCGTACACACGATGCGATTGTTGGCAGGGGATTGTCTGTTGACAGACTGTTGTCCTAAAATCTGACCGTTAGTACGCTCCTTTTGACAACTGTTGTCCAACTTTCGGCCAACAAATGTTGGATGGCAGGCTAGTAAATTTTCGGCGCACAACAGCCTGTTGTCTGATTTTCGTATGGTCAGTACACAAATCCGTCACACAAAAGTCAAAAGTACAAACACGCATGCTCGGAATCAATGCTCACCAAACACAAAATTAGCAGAAGGGGCCCAAAGGGTGGCGCTCAAGAGCTGAAATTCCTCGTAGTACGTCACTACGTTCCTGATTGCACAACAATTGTGTACCGTTCGTATGCAAGACAAGATCCTGGCACACGCCCTTAAGACAAAAATCAGACGATCGGTTGGCCAACAATCGTACCGTGAGTACGAGGCTTAAGATGGACAGAAGTAGAAAAAGTGAATGAAGATCCACATTAAAATACACTTGTAGTTCATGTCAGTGTGCGCCTGGGGTCAAGGGATGCCCCAAAAGCTTCTTATAATCCAGAATTGCTATTTATACATTTCACTTCAACATTTGACTCTATCCATCATCCACCTCTTTCCTCAAATGGCACACTTTTGAAATCTGTATAGAAAAAAAAAATATGCTTAAAATAGTGCGGCTTTAGCATTTCTGCAGCTTAAAATCAGCAAGCACGCTATCCTTGTACTTGTAGTCCCTTTGCACTATGCATAATCCTTAGCCATGTATTGAAAACCATCAGAAATGAACTCATGTCATGCGCCATCCACAAATATAGAAACTGCAGCTAACATAACCTTTTTGTAGGAGAGACATTAGTAATCCCCTGCCTGATGGCTTTTCATGGCTAGTCCCTGCTTGGGTTTTGGCCAGCTTCTGCAGTTGCTCTTAGTTAAGCATCCTGCCACTCCCACGGATTCCTCTGACTGCCCACAAAAATTTGTAGCTCAGAGCGGATCAGAAATTATACATGAGCCAGCAGTAACAGAAGCGCCTTCTTTGTCAGAAAATCAATTGTACCTTTTGTGCACAAAGGGCATACAAAATTAACTTTTTTGAAGCTAAAGTTTTAAACAGTCATCTTTGCTCAGGCTCCATCCAAGGTCAGCAACTACTTCATGGATGTCTGACACAGATCAGCCCCTGCTGCAGCCTCCCACAGTGTGACTTGATACGAGTTCAAAAACTGTAGCTTCTGACTTAATAAACAGACACTTACCTGGTACCAGGATCCAGCGCTGTGCTCCCCCCGAGGGGGCGCCTGCATCTTAACTGTGGGCATCCAGCTACAATAGCTTGTGTCTTCACAGCCGGGTGCCCACTGCACATGTGCGAGCCGCGCTGTGCATTGTGAACGTTCCCACAGTCTTCTGGGACATGTGACGCGTCCAAGGAGAGGTGGGGGGTCGAGGAGAACTTCCACTTAGATTGCCTAGGCCAGTGATGGCGAACCTTGGCATTCTAGATGTTTTGGAACTATATTTCCCATGATGCTCCACTACACTGCAGAGTGTATGAGCATCATGGGAAATGTAGTTCCAAAACATCTGGGGTGCCAAGGTTCGCCATCACTGGCTTAGGCGATCCGAGGGGAAATGGGAGCGGGTACCTGTCAAAACCAGGCACCCGCTCCCTCTAAATAAAAAAAAAAGAAAAAAGCTAAATGTCAAAGTCAAGCGGGGGAGGAGGAGACGTGACTACAACACCTATTTTTTTGGACACTCGTCGCCATGTTGCTTGACCATACAGATTTTTGCCATGCGTATTGCTTCTTTCCTTGTGTGAGGATTTATTTGGCTTTTTCAATGTTCCCTGGGCAATGCACTAGGCGTTTGCACCCTCTGTGTGTTCTTTTACTAGTCCATTTACACCCGCTGGTCCCTAGGAATGCATGGACATGGACCTTCCAATCAGATCCTGATCATATCGCCCGTGTGAAAGGGCCCTTAGCACAGAGATGCTTTGGTCTAGAATTCTATTGAGATTGTATTTAGATCAGATTATAAGATTCACCTGATAACCTACAATCCTTAAGCTGTCTATACAGTAGAAGACTTTCAAAAAAAATTTTCAGGGTACGAAAACTCTTTGTACATCTGATGTTTGCGTTTAAAGCGGAGCTCCACCCAAAAGGGGAAGCTCCCCTTGTCTGCCTCCTCCCATCTCAGGTGCCACATTTTGCACCTGTGGGGGGGGTACCTGATTTTAAAAGGTGCTTGCCCCCACTTCCTGCTGAGTTTGCCACGGTGAACTCAGACGGAAGTTCGGCCCTTGCTGCACCCGGCCCATTGAGAAAGCGCAGCGCGATTTGCGCATGTGCAGTAGGAAACCTGCTGTGAAGCCCTTTCCCTTATCCAAGATGGCGGTGTCAGCACCTGAGAACAGATTGAAGAATCAGCTTGGGTGAGAACACCATACCCTGGACAGGCAAGTGCCCTAATAGTAAGAGTCAGCAGCTACAGTATTTATAGCTGCTGACTTTTAATTGTTTGGTGGGGGGTTGGAGTTCCTCTTTAACCATTGGCCGACCACCTTCTGCATATATACTGCGGCAAGGTGGCTCAGCTGCACAAACTACGTACCTGTACGTCGGTCTGTGCACGTGGTACTGCAGGCGCACGCCCATCACGGGAGCTCACCCGCGGGTCCGGGGCCCTCGATGTCTGCCAGCCACCTGCGATCGCGGATCGTCATTCTGACAGTGGAGGGGAGAGAAATCAGCTGTTCCTAGTGATCAGGAACAACAATCTCTCTCTACTCCCAGTCAGTCCGTCCCCCTGACTTTTAGAAACACCGCCCCAGGGAACACTTAACCCCTTGATCGCCCCCTAGTGTTAAGCCCTTCCCTGCAATAGCCATTTATACAGTAATCAGTGCATTTTTTTAGCACTAATCGTTGTATTGGTGTCACTGGTCAATAAAAAGTGTTACTTGGGGTCAGATTTGTCCGCCGCAATGTCGCAGTCCCGCTAAAAATCGCTGATCACTGCCATTACTAGTAAAAACAAAAAAAAAGTAAAAAGTCCCTCAATCTTTCCCCTATTTTGTAGACACTATAACTTCTGCGCAGACCAATCAATATACGCTTATTGCAATATTTTTACCAAAAATATGTAGCAGAATTCATATTGGCCTAAAGTGATGAATAAATTATTTTTATATTTTTTTTGGATATGTATTATAGCAGAAAGTAAAAAATACTGTTTTTTTTTTCAAAATGGTCAGTCTTTTTTTGTTTATAGAGCAAAAAATAAAAACCGCAGAGGTGATCAAATACCACCAAAAGAAAGCTCTATTGTGGGGAAAAAAAGGACATCAACTTTGTTTGGGTACAACGCCGCACTTTCGCGCAATTGTCAGTTAAAGCGACACAGTGCTGTATAGCAAAAATTGGCCTGGTCATTAAGGGGGTAAATCCTTCTGGGGCTTAACATTTAGTGGTTAACATTCAATTTTGAAATTATTGTAATTTCCTAAACAAAAACCACATGCACATGCAAATTGTTCACTTAAGAAAAATATTACATCCTGTTTCTGCAAATTTTCTCATCACTGTGGTTGAAAACAAATGGCGATGACGACCCTCCACTAACGACTAGAAAATTGAACGATCGTTCTTAAAACGCTAAATTTCAAGCAAAATTCTACTAGAGTATAGCCAGCTTAAAGCGTAACTTCACCCGAAAGGGGAAGTTCCACTTGTTTGCATCCTCCCCTCCTCCCCATTTGGCACTTTTTGTGGGGGAGTGGGTACCTGGTTTTGACAAGTACCTGCTCCAACTTCCAGCCAGATTGCTGGGTGATCTGTGCAGAAGTTTGGCCCCTCCTCCCCAATGGCTTTCATGGAACACGTCCCAGGTCCTAGAAGACTGCGGCACCATTCACAAAGTGCAGCGTGGCTCCCGCATGCGCAGTGGGAAACTGATTGTGAAGCCGGAAGGCTTCACTGCCAGTTTTCCTTACTTAAGATGCCTGCACCAGAAGCCGATTGAAGAATTGGCTCAGATTAGGACATTGCTGGATCCCTGGACAGGTAAGTGTCCTTATATTAAAAGCCAGCAGCTACAGTATTTTTTGGAGGAAGCTCCTGTTTCAGATACAATTGTATCTTAAAGTGGAACTAAAGTCAGGAATACATACCTATTCTCTAGTAGTGACAACTGTGAGGTCCCACACCAACATCTTCTTACCAGCTTCTTCTGGATGATGGTCTTCAGCTGTCTTGATTGGCCAGTATGGGATGACGTTTCATTCATTCTGGCACTGTGCCAGAAAAATAGAGAGGGTTGCGAACAGCCAAGTAGGCGCATTTTGTTGCAGAAGAGGCACTGGGGTTGCTTTATTAACCACTTGCCGACCGCCTCACGCCTATATACGTGAGCAGAGCGGCACGGGCAGGCAAAATCACGTACCTGAAACGTGATTGCCTTCCCGCGGGTGGGGGGTCCGATCGGACCCCCCCCCCGGTGCCAGCTGCGGTCGGCATTTGTCTGGCAGCGATCAGAGACGAGGGGGAGGCCATCCGATCATGGCCCCCCCCTCGCGATCGCTCCCAGCCAATGACAAACATCCCCTGCCTCTGTATAGTACACAGAGGCAGAGGATGTGATGTCATCTCTCCTCGGTCTGGCAGTTTCCGTTCCGGCGCCGAGGAGAGATGACATGTAAGTGCACAAACACTCACACACAACACAGTAGAACATGCCAGGCATATATTACACCCCCGATCGCCCCCCGATCCCCCCCCAATCACCCCCCCCCCCTGTCACAAACTGACACCAAGCAGGTTTTTTTTTTTTTTTTTTTTTTTTTTTCCTGATTACTGCATGGTGTCAGTTTGTGACAGTTAGCAGTGGTGGGACAGTTTGTATTACCCCCCTGTAGGTCTAGGGTACCCCCCTTACCCCCCCTAATAAAGTTTTAACCCCTTGATCACCCCCCCTCACCAGTGTCGCTAAGCGATCATTTTTCTGATCGCTGTATTAGTGTCGCTGGTGACGGTAGTTAGGGACGTAAATATTGAGGTTCGCCGTCAGTGTTTTATAGCGTCAGGGACCCCCATATACTACCTAATAAATGTTTTAACCCCTTGATTGCCCCCTAGTTAACCCTTTCACCACTGATCACCGTATAACCGTTACGGGTGACGCTGGTTAGTTCGTTTATTTTTTATAGTGTCAGGGCACCCGCCGTTTATTACCGAATAAAGGTTTAGCCCCCTGTAGGTCTAGGGTACCCCCCTTACTCCCCTAATAAAGTTTTAACCCCTTGATCACCCCCTGTCGCCAGTGTCGCTAAGCGATCATTTTTCTGATCGCTGTATTAGTGTCGCTGGTGACGCTAGTTAGGGACGTAAATATTTAGGTTCGCCGTCAGCGTTTTATAGCAACAGGGACCCCCATATACTATCTAATAAATGTTTTAACCCCTTGATTGCCCCCTAGTTAACCCTTTCACCACTGATCACCGTATAACCGTTACGGGTGACGCTGGTTAGTTCGTTTATTTTTTATAGTGTCAGGGCACCCGCCGTTTATTACCGAATAAAGGTTTAGCCCCCTGATCGCCCGGCGGTGATATGCGTCGCCCTAGGCAGCGTCAGATTAGCGCCAGTACCGCGAACACCCACGCACGCACCGTACACGCACCGTACACCTCCCTTAGTGGTATAGTATCTGAACGCATCAATATCTGATCCGATCAGATCTATACTAGCGTCCCCAGCAGTTTAGGGTTCCCAAAAACGCAGTGTTAGCGGGATCAGCCCAGATACCTGCTAGCACCTGCGTTTTGCCCCTCCGCCCGGCCCAGCCCAGTCCAGCCCACCCAAGTGCAGTATCGATCGATCACTGACACTTTTCTTTGTAGCGTTTTGGTGAACTGGCAAGCACCAGCGGCGTAGTACACCCCGGTCGTAGTCAAACCAGCACTGCAGTAACACTTGGTGAATGTTTTGAACGCTACCATGCACTAGTTAAGTATTAGCGTAGCGTACAGCATTGCACAGACTAGGCACACTTTCACAGGGTCTCCCAAGATGCCATCGCATTTTGAGAGACTCGAACCTGGAACCGGTTACAGTTATAAAAGTTACAGTTACAAAAAAAAAGTGTAAAAAAAAAAAAAACACAAACAAAAATAAAAAAAAATAGTTGTCGTTTTATTGTTCTCTCTCTCTCTATTGTTCTGCTCTTTTTTACTGTATTCTATTCTGAAATGTTTTATTGTTATTGTTATTGTTATTATGTTTTATCATGTTTGTTTTTCAGGTATGTAATTATTTATACTTTACCGTTTACTGTGCTTTATTGTTAACCATTTTTTTGTCTTCAGGTACGCCATTCACGACTTTGAGTGGTTATACCAGAATGATGCCTGCAGGTTTAGGTATCATCTTGGTATCATTCTTTTTAGCCAGCGGTCGGCTTTCATGTAAAAGCAATCCTAGCGGCTAATTAGCCTCTAGACTGCTTTTACAAGCAGTGGGAGGGAATGCCCCCCCCCCCCCACCGTCTTCCGTGTTTTTCTCTGGCTCTCCTGTCTCAACAGGGAACCTGAGAATGCAGCCGGTGATTCAGCCAGCTGACCATAGAGCTGATCAGAGACCAGAGTGGCTCCAAACATCTCTATGGCCTAAGAAACCGGAAGCTACGAGCATTTTATGACTTAGATTTCGCCGGATGTAAATAGCGCCATTGGGAAATTGGGGAAGCATTTTATCACACCGATCTTGGTGTGGTCAGATGCTTTGAGGGCAGAGGAGAGATCTAGGGTCTAATAGACCCCAATTTTTTCAAAAAAGAGTACCTGTCACTACCTATTGCTATCATAGGGGATATTTACATTCCCTGAGATAACAATAAAAATGATTTAAAAAAAAAAAAAAATGAAAGGAACAGTTTAAAAATAAGATAAAAAAGCAAAAAAAAATAAAGAAAAAAAAATAAATAAAAAAAAGCACCCCTGTCGCCCCCTGCTCTCGCGCTAAGGCGAACGCAAGCGGCGGTCTGGCGTCAAACGTAAACAGCAATTGCACCATGCATGTGAGGTATCACCGCGAAGGTCAGATCGAGGGCAGTAATTTTAGCAGTAGACCTCCTCTGTAAATCTAAAGTGGTAACCTGTAAAGGCTTTTAAAGGCTTTTAAAAATGTAGTAATTTTGTTGCCACTGCACGTTTGTGCGCAATTTTAAAGCATGTCATGTTTGGTATCCATGTACTCGGCCTAAGATCATCTTTTTTATTTCATCAAACATTTGGGCAATATAGTGTGTTTTAGTGCATTAAAATTTAAAAAAGTGTGTTTTTTCCCCAAAAAATGCGTTTGAAAATCGCTGCGCAAATACTGTGTGAAAAAAAAAAATGAAACACCCACCATTTTAATCTGTAGGGCAATTGCTTTAAAATAATATATAATGTTTGGGGGTTCAAAGTAATTTTCTTGCAAAAAAAAATAATTTTTTCATGTAAACAATAAGTGTCAGAAAGGGCTTTGTCTTCAAGTGGTTAGAAGAGTGGGTGATGTGTGACATAAGCTTCTAAATGTTGTGCATAAAATGCCAGGACAGTTCAAACCCCCCCAAATGACCCCATTTTGGAAAGTAGACACCCCAAGCTATTTGCTGAGAGGCATGTCGAGTCCATGGAATATTTTATATTGTGACACAAGTTGCGGGAAAGAGACAATTTTTTTTTTTTTTTTTTGCACAAAGTTGTCACTAAATGATATATTGCTCAAACATGCCATGGGAATATGTGAAATTACACCCCAAAATACATTCTGCTGCTTCTCCTGAGTACGGGGATACCACATGTGTGAGACTTTTTGGGAGCCTAGCCGCGCACGGGACCCCGAAAACCAAGCACCGCCCTCAGGCTTTCTAAGGCCGTAAATTTTTGATTTCACTCCTCACTACCTATCACAGTTTCGGAGGCCATGGAATGCCCAGGTGGCACAAACCCCCCCCCCAAATTACCCCATTTTGGAAAGTAGACACCCCAAGCTATTTGCTGAGAGGTATAGTGAGTATTTTGCAGACCTCACTTTTTGTCACAAAGTTTTGAAAATTGAAAAAAGAAAAAAAAAATTTTTTTTTCTGGTCTTTCTTCATTTTCAAAAACAAATGACAGCTGCAAAATACTCACCATGCCTCTCAGCAAATAGCTTGGGGTGTCTACTTTCCAAAATGGGGTCATTTGGGGGGGTTTTGTGCCATCTTGGCATTTTATGGCCTTCAAAACTGTGATAGGTAGTGAGGAGTAAAATCAAAAATGTACGCCCTTAGAAATCCTGAAGGCGGTGATTGGTTTTCGGGGCCCCGTACGCGGCTAGGCTCCCAAAAAGTCCCACACATGTGCTATCCCCGTACTCAGGAGAAGCAGCTGAATGTATTTTGGGGTGCAATTCCACATATGCCCATGGCCTGTGTGAGCAATATATCATTTAGTGACAACTTTTTGTAATTTTTTTTTTTTTTCTTTTTTTTGTCATTATTCAATCACTTGGGACAAAAAAAATAAATATTCAATGGGCTCAACATGCCTCTCAGCAATTTCCTTGGGGTGTCTACTTTCCAAAATGGGGTCATTTGGGGGGGTTTTGTACTGCCCTGCCATTTTAGCACCTCAAGAAATGACATAGGCAGTCAGAAACTAAAAGCTGTGTAAATTCCAGAAAATGTACCCTAGTTTGTAGACGCTATAACTTTTGCGCAAACCAATAAATATACGCTTATTGACATTTTTTTTACCAAAGACATGTGGCCGAATACATTTTGGCCTAAATGTATGACTAAAATTTAGTTTATTGGATTTTTTTTATAACAAAAAGTAGAAAATATCATTTTTTTTCAAAATTTTCAGTCTTTTTCCGTTTATAGCGCAAAAAATAAAAACGGCAGAGGTGATCAAATATCATCAAAAGAAAGCTCTATTTGTGGGAAGAAAAGGACGCAAATTTCGTTTGGGTAGAGCATTGCATGACCGCGCAATTAGCAGTTAAAGCGACGTAGTGCCGAATTGTAAAAAGTGCTCTGGTCAGGAAGGGGGTAAATCCTTCCGGGGCTGAAGTGGTTAAATGCAAATAGACTGGGCAGTTTGGAAGTGAAGTTGCACTTATTTTCCCCTAGAGCAGGGATATGCAATTAGCGGACCTCCAGCTGTTGCAAAACTACAAGTTCCATCATGCCTCTGCCTCTGGTGTCATGCTTGTGGCTGTCAGAGTCTTGCTATGCATCCTGGGACTTGTAGTTCTGCAACAGCTGGAGGTCTGCTAATTGCATATCCCTGCCCTAGAGCTTAGTGAATGTGATGATGCTTCACTTTGTAAATACCCAATCAGGTGCAAGGAAAATAAACAGCATTTTTGCTTGCACATGATTGGATGATGGAAATCAGCAGAGCTTCACTACATTCACAGAACGTCGGGGAAAATTGGTGCAACTGCACTTGCAACGTACACAGTTTATTTGCCTTTAGTAAATCAACCCCCAGTGCATGTCTCTTCTGCAATAGTAAGTGCTCATAATTTTTTTTTTTGTTTTAGTTTCACTTTAACTATCCATTAAATCTACTTACCTGTGTATGGCTTAGCAATAAAATGGGTTGTCAACAATAGATCAATTAATCCTATCAGAAGAAATCAATCAGAAAATAAAACGATCATTTCTCAAAGAACATATGGCTACCATTCGAAGCAGCCCTTGTGTTTTCAGAGATCAGCTATTTCACGGTTCCTTACTACATTGAGTATTCAGCGTTCTTGGCACTCAGAAGTCGCAAACAATTATTTTACACTTCTTTTAATAATGTGGTTGATAATGGAATTCAAATGATTATTCTGTGTTTAGAAGTCTCTACAGAACCCAAATCCCTCCTACACTTATCTCACCCACAAACCCTCTCCAGTCCCTACCTGACCTACTTCCATCCCTCCTGCAATCCTCTACAGTGAATCAAAAGGCCTCCTGGGGAGGTCTCATTTTAGAACTCTCTTAAGATGAAATCCCTGAAATGCTTTTCATCAAGCAGATGCTGAGTAATAAATAATTGAAGCCCTGCTGTTCTCTTGTGTTCATTTTAGAGAAGGAAAGGATTGGAACCTCTGTCAGGTTTCTATAGCCGTATGCCCCTACTGAGGTCATTTCCCTTTGTTCCTGTTCTGTGTGACAATGGAGTTGATTTACTTAAACTGGAGAGTGCAAAATCTGGTGTAGCTGTGCATGGTAGCCAATCAGCTATATACCCTGTTTCCCCCGAAATAAGACCTAGCGTGATTGTCGGTATTGGCTGCAATATAAGCCCTACCCCCCAATTAAGCCCTACCCTGAAAATAAGACCTACAAGGACTTTAACTAGGGCTTATTTGGGGGGTAGGGCTTATATTGCAGCCATCACCGACAATCACATTAGGTCTTATTTTCGGGGAAACAGGGTATATACACGTTGGTTTACCGGGATTATGGCTGAAGATATTAGCCATAACCCCCAAATTGTTTTTTTTCAGCCGGCAGCTGGATTTCTCTTGAAAGCATTCCAAGCAGCGCTGGAGTGCTTTCAGAAGTGGCAGGAGGGAACTCCTACCCCCCCCCCGTTTGGTCATCAGCAGTATATAGCGGTCTTGTGACTTCTATCAGTGTCTGATTAAAGCTTGTAGGAGGAATCTTCATTCTCGTCTGACTGTCCTTTGAGGCTGCAGGACCCCTGACCCTCTCTGTTTGGACAGTGCTGATTGGCTCTGTGCTGATCACATGCACTCTCTCAAGAAAAAAAAAACAGAAACTCTCTAGTAATATACACCAAACTGAGCATGAGCAGCTTGCCCGCAAGGCTCTGTTCCATCAGGAGATTAATTGGGGACAATGGAAGAGGAGGATCAGAGAAGACATGGTCAAACAGCCTTGTTTACACAATGCACAGGATTAACCCCTTAGGTTCCACCGTAAGTATAACAAAGCGTGCTTTACTGCATATACACATGGGGGTTGATTTACTAAAGGCAAATCCACTTTGCACTACAAGTGCACTGAAAATGCACTTGGAAGTGCAGTCACTGTAGATCGCTGTAGATCGCTGTAGAGCCGAGGGAAAGCTCTGAAATGAGGTGAAACTCTGCTGATTTTATCATCTAATCATGTACAAGCAAAAACGCTGTTTTTTATTTTCATTGTATCTTCCCCAGAGATCTACAAAGACTGCACTTCCAAGTACACTTGCGGTGCACTTGTAGTTAGGGTTGTCCCGATACCACTTTTTTAGGACCAAGTACAAGTACCGATACTTTTTTTCAAGTACTCGCCGATACCAATTACTGATACTTTTTTTTTCTAATGTCACGTGACAGTGTTCTTTTTTTTCTTGGGGGGGGGGGGGGCGGTGTCTGTGTGTTTTTTATTTACATTTTTATAATTTTAACAATAATATTTTTTTTTATTATTTATTGCAATACTTTGTGTGCTTTTTATTTTTTAATCAGCCCTGTTGGGCGGCTTTGGTGAGATATCAGGGGTCTTTACAGACCCCTGCTATCTTCCCCTTGAGACAGAGAAAGAGACCGAGGATAGAGATTTCCTAGTCCCTTTCTCTGCAGCCTCAGCTGCACTGAAAATGAGAGAGAAGACAGCGGCTCCTCTCCATTCATAAACTGAGACATCGTATTCACAGGAGATTACAAATGTTTCAGTTATGTGAATGGACAGTCAGCTGACTCTGTCCATACAGAAAAGGAAGAGTACATGGAGAGGGACAGCAGAACGGAGGGGGGACAGAAGCAGAACGGAGGGGGGACAGAAGCAGAACGGAGAGGGACAGAAGCAGAACGGAGGGGGACAGAAGCAGAACGGAGGGGGCATGGAGGAAGAACAGAGGGGGACAGAAGCAGAACGGAGGGGGACAGAAGCAGAACGGAGGGGGACAGAAGCAGAACGGAGGGGGACAGAAGCAGAACGGAGGGGGCATGGAGGAAGAGCAGAGGGGGACAGCAGAACGGAGGGGGACAGAAGCAGAACGGAGGGGGACAGAAGCAGAACGGAGGGGGCATGGAGGAAGAATGGAGGGGGACAGAAGCAGAGCGGAGGGGGACAGCAGAACGGAGGGGGCATGGAGAAAGAACGGAGGGGGACGGCAGAACGGCATAAAGGAGGATGCGGCGACAGTCAGCGGTGATCGTGTGTGGGAAAGTTACAAGCACCGATCACCGCTGTATAAATTTCACTAAAGCAGCTGAAAGCCATTGGGGGAGAAGCTTGTAACTCCCCCACGCACTGATCACTGCTGACTGTCCAGGTATCAGGTGAAGCATCGGGAGCATTTGCCCAAATACAAGTACTCGGGCAAATGCTAGGTATCGGTGCCGGGACAACCGGTATCGGGACAACCCTACTTGTAGTGCAAAGTGGATTTACCCTTAGTAAATAACCCCCACTGATTTTAGTTTTGTGGGTTTAGTAACACTTTAACTTTTTTTTTTCCCATCAACTAGCGGACATGTTTTTTATTGGGGGGGTTATGATTTTTTTTTTTGGTGACAGGTTCACTTTAATGAGACATCTAGGGTCTAAAAGATCCGACATGTCTCCCCTCTGCTCCACTAAATGTAATGCAATGATGGCCAGGGAAACTCTCAACAGGGACCCGGAAGTGACGTCAGGAGTCACTTCCGGGTCAACAACTAGAAGGGGAGGAGAGCAGACGGGTGTCCACTCTCCTCCCTCCCCTCTACCCGAGGCTGGAGGAATGGTCTGCAGGAGCCTTTGCATTATACCTGTTATGAGCTGATTGCAGTTGCAATACTTTGCAGGCTTAAATGCAAAAAAAAAAACAAAAAAAAAAAAAAAACTTATACATGCACATTTTTTTTTTTTTTTTTTTATACAAAAGGTTGAATATGTCTTTAAGCCCATTAAAGCTCTTAAGATGTGTTATTACCAAGACTTGTATAGACAGGTACAGGAATACTACAAAATGACACAGTGTTTGATCTACTTTATGATTACTATTTGTAATAAACCAATATAAATAGACTATATTTTACAGCAATCATACACTGGATAATGCAGCATAAGTTTATCACCACCATTTGAATTTCCAAAACATAACAAGAATTCATGCGAAGTAAGAATATGTAAAGGGCAGAAATTCTGCAATACATTCAGTCATAGCTATGCAACCTATAAAAGGGTACCCTGATATACTCTCTACCAGTCTGAAATAAAATATAATGAAAATAAAAATAAAAAAAATATATATACAAAAGAAAAGTATATGTCTGGTGCTAAATTGTCAGAAGGATGCTACCTGTACTTTGAAAAGATGCTTAAATACTTTCCCCACCAACAAAAATATAAAAACATTTTTTTCATATTTAAATCTAACAGAAGTGTGGGCTTCCTGGGTTAAATCTATGTTTATATAAGTCCTATGTTAATAATTAAAGCTTTGGTATATACTCTAAAGGAGGTCCAATCACATAGTTGTGTCTAGGCTTTCTTGAAGTGCTTAGAGTTATAGTGCGCCCTCATGTCTTTTCGCAAGTTAAATTTTGCACCGCAAACTCCACAAGTATAGAGGTGGGTGTCCATATGCTGTTCTAGCTGGTCGTTACTTGGGAAAATCTGAAAGCACACCTGACATATAGTTTCTCCAGCTGCTAAATGGGATATCATGTGGCGTACGTGATCATGTTTACGAAAATTTCCCTGGTCACAAAGCGAGCAAACGTATCTAGCCATGCCAGTGTGCATGTCGTTATGTAACCTTAGCTGCCGCTCCCTTAAAAACTGCTTCCCACAGGTTTGGCATGAAAACTGCTTTTCCTTGGTGTGCACGGTATAATGTTCCCGTAAGTGACAACGTTGGTAGAAGCCTTTGCCACAGATGTCGCAGAAGTGTTTTCTCCGATGGTCCCGATCATTGTCTTCAGAAACTGAACTCCTGTAGACGTCATGCTCCATACACTGGGACATGTGTTCCACTACCTGGTTTTCAGACTCAAAACGTTGGCCGCAATTAGGACAACGATAAGGGCAGGAGGAATGTTTATAGACCTGTTTTGGTGTACTAACAGTGCCCTCGTTTAGGTCATCCCACATGTCTACTAATACCTCTCCAACTGCAGAGGACTCTTCCATGCCATCTCCAAAGTGAACTCTGTCCTCCATGTTCCTCTCGTGATTCTCAAAAGCCTCCTGGGGTTCCCCACATCTCTGAGCGTGCTCTTGCAATTGTCTGCCTTTTACTAGAATTTGGCCGCACTTACCACACGCACATATATTTTCTATATGCTTGGCTAGGTAATGAGATGAGAGGTCCTGCTCATTAAGAGTCAAACCACAAAGTTCACATGATATCTCTGATGTACGCTCAGTGGCGTTACTTCTTTTCCTACTTGAGCACCTCAGATTTTTTCTATAGCCCGCAAACATCATCTGGGAGTTCATAGCCATGTTATCATTCCTTTGGTTACATGGTATACCAATGTAGTAAGCTCCTTCATCAGCTTCATCATCTAAATCATCAATATCAGAAGATTCTAAATAATCTTTGTCAGAGATCTTAACAATATTGATGTCATCCATTTCTGCCAAGGAATTCTCATCAGATTCGATTTTGATGATAACTGGGTTTTTCTTGGTAGTGTCTATCGTGTCTCCCTTCATCTGGTCCAAGGTGGCTCCAGAGTCTTTTGTACTTTCAGCAGCTTCTTCCATTGGTTGACTGGAGTCCACTTTGTTCACGTTGTCTTGCGAAGGTGAAAACTTTGACACCGGTGATTCGCTTCCACTCTGGCTCTGCTCATTGCTATTCTGTTCCCTGCCGTGAAAAAATAGCCTGTTGGTGCAAGTTTGAGCATGCTCATCCAGCAGCTTTTCGCAACTGAATACAAATCCACAACCCTCACAAGTATAGCTACGTCCAAAGCGCCTTGTTCCACGTTCTCTGGTGTTATGCACCTTTGGCGAAGGCGTCTTTTTGCACAAACTCCTAGTTGATTGCCGGCTGTGATGCGGCAGATTGTTTTCAGCCTGTTTTTCCGGCACCGCGTTTGTCGATAAGGCCGACTCTGAGGTATATTTGCCTGGTTCCTCTTCAGTCTTTGCCGTGTGCTCTTCATACATACGCACTCCGAAGACCATTTTACTACTTAGACTACTAGATGCAGAAGAGGAACATTTAATGGAGGAATCCATATCTTGTATTTCTTCCAAGCAGTCTGGGATAACATATAGTTGCAGGTAAGTCATGGCATGCTTTAGCTGTTCGAAATTTTCTGGAGCAGTCATTATTTTACCCAGATACATGAACTGCAGGATGAGGTCAAAACAATCCGGACTGATCTTTGTGTTGGTGAGGTTGATTTGCGCCATGCTATGCTGATGATTGATGAACATCATTTTGAAGTAGGAGCTGCAGGCTGCCAGGACCGCCTTGTGAGCTTGGAAGTAGATGTCATTGATCGAGATGCAACAGTCGCAGAGAAATCCCCATTCTCTCTGATTGTAGAGTTGCTGCAGCACATAACTACAATGGCTTGATTTACCCATCATCTTGGTTTTCCAACAATACCTTCAAAAAAAAAAAGAAAAAGGAAAAACAGTTTATGAAGGGACCATTACTGAAAAAAAGCACGCTAAGTAAATAGATACCAAACATACTACGCTTTTAAATTGTGCATTCCATGCAATGGCGACAAACTACGTATATTATATCATTCATAGGTGGCGCTTTAAATGCCTGTACAGGTTTCCACTTTTTTTTTTTAAGTAAGCACCCCTTATGATACCAAAAAAAGCAGGTCATCTTTACTGAGATATTTGGGATCTCTCATTTGCCCTTAAAGGGGATGTAAACACTAATTTTTTAAAATAAAAATAACAAACATGCCTATACTTACCTGCTCTGTGCATTCTTTTTGCACAAAGCAGCCCCAATCCTCTTCTTTTGGGGTGCCCTGCCAGCGCTCCAGACCCCTACTCTTCATCCGGTGCCCCCATGGAAAGCCTCTTTCCCTGGGGGCACCCATGTGGGCTTACTCCCGAGTCCTGCTGCTGAGTCCATTGACACAGACACAGACTTGGCCCTGTCCCCCACTCACGTGTCACTGGATTTGATTGACAGCAGCGGGAGCCAATGGCACAGCCAAAAGCGCCTACAATGGGTATGTGAGCATCACAACTGGAACACGGTAAATGGGTGTCCCCATTGACCACTCACGCTCTGAAGGTGTGGGATGGATTGAATGGGAATTTGGTTCTGGCGCCTTCGACATCTCTGTTGGTGTTGATAGGCGGTTACCCTTGGTTTCCCCCTGGGGAATGGCTGCCCTTCTTTGAAACCTGGGTGAGCGTCTTAGTTTGGCACGTTTTGTAGAGGATCACACATTAGCTCCTCTAACCCCCCTCAGGAAACGATATGGCAGCTTCCCCTTTGATTTCTGGAGGCATTGTCAACTGGCTGCTTTCGTCAATACGCGACATAGAAACTCACAGATTAGGACTACTCTCACTGAATTTTAAAACCTATGGGCAGTTACCCTGTTTCCCCGAAAATAAGACCTAGCGTGGATGTCGGTGATGGCTGCAATATAAGCCCTTCCTCCCAAATAATCCCTACCCTGTTTCCCCAAAAATAAGCCCTACCCTGAAAATACGACCTACAAGGACTTTAACTACAGCTTAATTTGGGGGTAGGGCTTATATTGCAGCCATCACCGACAATCACGCTAGGTCTTATTTTCGGGGAAACAGGGTAGCGACCCCCTGCCCCATATGATCTCAGCCCTCTGTAAGATGCTAGAGGCAGCTAAATCTAGCCCAAAACCCTTTTTGTGTGAGATAATGGGAGCGCGACCTCCAGAGTGATTTCACAAACGGTTGCATCATCTGTACAGCATGACACACTCTAGTTCCGTAGACTCCAAAACACAGGAGAATAACTATAAACTTTTATCAAGGTGGTAAAGGGTACCTTCGTCTATTGCTCAAATGTATCCCTCCACCTCTGACCTGTGTTGGAGGGGATGTGGGCAGAAGAGAACATTCCTACATATATGGTGGGAGTGTCCACTTTTGACACCGTTTTGGTCATTGGTTAGCAGGCACATATCTAATGGCCTCATTATAGATGTCCCTGCTTCACCAAAACATTTTCTACTCCACATCCCACCCATCCCTGTTTCTCGCTATAAACATAGTGCTCTCCCTCACCTCCTCAATGCTGCAAAACGTCTTATACCAGTACATAGGAAAAGTCCACACATCCCGAGCAAGCAGGACTGGTTGGGGAAGGTGAGGGAGATCATGGAGGCGGAGGAGTGGCTTGCTACCTGTAAAAGGTACTCGAGAACGATTTGATTCTACTTGGCCGGCCTGGAGGGATCATGTACATGGTTCGGCTCCAGTCTCGTCAAGCCTAGACGTTGCATTGCTGGCACTGGCAGACCCTGCTTTTAAGCGACTTGTCCAAGCAGACCAACACCCTACGGTCAACAGCCCTACTATTGTCGTACCTAATCAACTGATGAACCAGGTGTGAACCTCTTGATCACTTTGCATATTTTATACATTCCTGTTATGGACCTATGAGCGGTAGTTTGTTTTACGTCAGTTCATGGTACCTCTCAAGGTCATATGCCTTAGACAATCTTTGAGTTATGTAATCACTACTTATCATTTATAGTTAAGATTGGGTTCCTCCTATTCTCTCCTGGCAGGTGAGAGAGGTCTGTCCACATGGAGCGTATGTCTTGGACAGCGAAGGAATCCCTGCCTTGGGAATATGTTGACATATCTCATTGTTTCATTTCCAGATCTCCTTGGACCATGTATGATGACCTTGTTCTATTCTTTTTTTTTCTTACTATTATTGCTTTTTGATGTTTTGTCAAATATGCTAAGTAATTTTATACAAAAAAAAAAAAAAAAAAGAAGAACTGGAACACGGATCAATGGAAGAAGGTGGCCTGGTCTGATTAATCATGTTTTCTTTTACATCACGTGGATGGCTGGCTGCTCGTGTGTCTCTTACTTTACCTGTGATTGACAGCCTCAAATATGTACCTGTGTGCTGTATGGATGGGGGGTGTGTCCCTTCCCTCCAATCAGCTGTCACTCATGTAACTTCAGCTCCCCACCCCCTGCTTTTCAAAGCTGAGAGATCCTGTATAAAGTCTGCACTTTGAACGAATGTAGAGAAGAGAAGACTGTAGATAAACATGTAAAACTTATAAAAGGAGGATTTGTTTTATCTCTGTGTATCACCTGGGGCCAGTCACTTCACTGGGTATATGTAAGGGTTTACAACCACTTTAACCACTTCACAGTCACGCTATAGGCGAAAGACGGCTACAGTGCGGGCTTACTTTGCCGGAACGGCGCCCATGTATGTTTTGCCATGACCCAGCTGATTACAGAATGGGGTAAAAGGCCAATCACAGCAGCCCTTTACCACGTGATCAACTGTCCAATAACAGCTGATCATGGCTGTAAACGCAAGCTGGTTATCGGCTTTTCTTTCCTCTCGCCGACAGCCTGAGGAGAGGAGAAGAGAGCTGATAACCGGCCTGTGTTAAAGGGACATTGGCACAGATAATCAGGGATCTGATTATCAGTGTTCTGATTATCAGTGCAATCCCAACAGTGCCCACCAGTGCTGCCAATCAGTGCCTCCTTATTAGTGCTGTCTATCAGTGCCACCTACCAGTGCCCATCAGTGCAGCGTCATTAGGGCAAATCACTTAAAGCAGAGTTCTGCATAAAAAAAATTAAAGTCAGCAGCTACAAATACTGCAGCTGCTGACTTTTAATAAATCGGACACTTACCTGTCCCAGGGTCCAGCGATGTGGGGGAACGAAGCCCCGCTCGTCTCCCCCTTCTCTCTGCGGCGCCGGCATTGTAACTGTGGCACCCACTGCACATGCACGAGCCGGGCCGCTCACCGTAACTGGCCGGGCAAACATCACCCGAGACGTGCCCCGGATGATTGCCAAGAGGGAGGGGGAAGAGGTAATCTCCCTTCAGGTGCCGCGGTGCGCTGGAAGGAAGTGGGAGCTACCCTCTGAAAAGAGGGTACCACCCCCCTCCCCAAAAAAAATGACATGCAAATGTGGCATGTCAGGGGGTCACCTCCCTTAAAGCGGAAGTTCCATTTTTGGGTGGAACTCCGCTTTAGGGAGAAAAATTACCTGTTTGCAAAATTATATAACTATGAAAAATGTTTTTGTTTTTTTTTCAAAATTTTCAGTCTTTTTTTGTTTAGCAAAAAATAAAAAACCCAGTGGTGATTAAATATCACCAAATGACAGCTCTATTTGTGTATAAAAAATTGTGTTTGGGTATAGTGTACGCAATTGTCATTCAAAGTGCGACAGCGCTGAAAGCTCAAAATTGGCCAGGAAGGGGGTGTAAGCGCCCGGTAGTCAAATGGTTAAGAAGGAGACTACTGTCTCAGGATGTGGGGTCCTTGGTGACTCACTTGACTTATGCACGCAACATTCACTCCAAAGGCTGACCAGACCCACATGGCTGACCTACGTTGTGGACACTTTGTAGTGCAGCTATTAATGTTAAGGTAACCAATGCCTAAAGCATGCATCCTGGCAACTCGGGATATACACTGAATTTACACATACTTGTTGTGCATCAGTTTAGATTCCACTATGGGTTCTAAAACAGGTCTGACTGTGGGGTGTTCTGTAAAGGTGTGCTTAGAGAAGGTGCACTTGGGTTCCCAGTACTGATTGTCTATTTGATAAGAGTCTCCATATGCAAACAAAAGGCAAAGGCAATGCAAATACAGTCAAATGATCAGTGTACAAGTACCCTGGAAAAGCACTGGACAGGTGTGTTATATAATGCAAACTGGGAACAGGTTATCTGAACATTAAACAATACAACTCCATTATAGGGGAGGTGTGTGCTTGTAATAAAAGCCCCCGCTTGGGATATCTTCCTATGTATAGGCTTCTTCCAAACAGTCAACAGGCTAGGAAAGGTGATCTGTGGTGGAATCACTTCTCAAATCCCTAGAGCTGGGCTTTAGGTGGACAAGAGGTAATATTGCTGCCTCTGAAAGCCTGCTTATCAATCCCAATGAGGATTGTACATTGATATGCCCTGGTGCAAACTCCGGGGGGGGGGGGGGGGGGGGGCTGGAAAAATATTTTACATTTTTGCACACATTAGGATCTTTGTATTTTGCTGGAAATTACTGTACACTCCCATCAAAGTATATATTTTCTGAAAGCCGAGACCCTGGAGAATAAAATGGTGGTTGTTGCAACTTTTTATGTCGCACGACATTTGCGCAGTTATTTCTCAAATGCATTTTTAGGAACAAATGTATTTAAGTGCAAACAGTGGGGCTGAGTTTACTAAAACTAGAGAGTGCAAAATCGGGTGCAGCTCTGCATAGAAACCAATCAGCTTCCAGTTTTTGTTTCTCAAAGCTTAAAGAGTATGTTCACCTTTACAGAAAATCTGTAAGGTGAACTTACACTGGATCCCCTCCCCCCTCCAGTCCCACGATCACCTGCTGTGACACATTTGGTCGCTTCACCAGTCCAGGGATTTGAAATCCCAATGGCTTAATCTACTAAATGTACCTCGTAAAGGCATGTATAGGAGGCATTCTAATTAGTCGGTGCCATCACATGGACAGCGCCGACCAATCAGAACCCGCCTAGCCCGGGATATTTCTCCCACACACAGACGTCCCCTCCCCCCCTTCTATATACCAAACTGATGCCTCCTCCCTTTGATCTAAACCATTCTATTGTAGCTCTGACTGTATGTTTAGGGTCGTTGTCCTGCTGGAAGGTGAGCCTCTGCCTCAGTCTCAAGTCTTTTGCAGACTCTAACAGGTTTTTATTTATTTAAGATACCCAAATAGAGCTGTCAATTTACGCAGCACTCCACACATACATCACGCCCTACCCTCAAGGACAACACAATCCAAGATCCCCAACCCACATTCATACACTAGGGCCAATATTGGACAGAAGCCAATTAACCTACCAGAATGTCTTTGGAGTGTGGGAGGTAACCGGAGTACCCGGAGGAAACCCACACAGGCACAGGGAGAACATGCAAACTCCAGGCAGGTAGTGTTGTGGTTGGGATTTGAACCAGCGAACCTTTTTACTACTAGGTGAGAGTGCTACCCACTACACCACTGTGCTGCCAGTAAATTACACACAGGCAGACTATTTACCACACTGATATCCCCCTCCTGTGTATATACACCACACTGGTGCCTCCCCCCCATGTATATACACCACACTGATGATGTCCCCCCCCCTGTGTATATACCACACTGATGCCCCCCCCCCTCCTGTGTATATACCACACTGATGTCCCCCCCTCCTGTGTATATACCACACTGATGTCCCCCCTCCTGTGTATATACCACACTGATGTCCCCCCCTCCTGTGTATATACCACACTGATGTCCCCCCCTCCTGTGTATATACCACACTGATGTCCCCCCCTCCTGTGTATATACCACACTGATGTCCCCCCCTCCTGTGTATATACCACACTGATGTCCCCCCCTCCTGTGTATATACCACACTGATGTCCCCCCCCCTGTGTATATACCACACTGATGTCCCCCCTCCTGTGTATATACCACACCGATGTCTCCCCTCCTGTGTATATACCACACTGGTGATGTCCCCCCCCCTGTGTATATACCACACTGGTGATGTCCCCCCCTTCTGTGTATATACCACACTGGTGATGTCCCCCCCCTGTGTATATACCACACGGGTGATGTCCCCCCCCCCCTGTGTATATACCACACGGGTGATGCCCCCCCCTGTGTATATACCACACGGGCGATGTCCCCCCCCTGTGTATATACCACACGGGCGATGTCCCCCCCCTGTGTATATACCACACTAATGTCCCCCCTCCTGTGTATATACCACACTGGTGATGTCCCCCCTCCTATGTATATACCACACTGGTGATGTCCCCCCCTCCTATGTATATACCACACTGATGTCCCCCCCTCCTGTGTATATACCACACTGGTGATGTCCCCCCTCCTATGTATATACCACACTGATGTCCCCCCCTCCTGTGTATATACACCACACTGGTGATGCCCCCCCCTCCTATGTATATACCACACTAATGTCACCCCCCCTCCTGTGTATATACCACACTTGTGTCCCCCCCCTCCTGTGTATATACCACACTGATGTCCCCCCCCTCCTATGTATATACCACACTGATGTCCCCCCCTCCTATGTATATACCACACTGATGTCCCCCCCTCCTGTGTATATACCACACTGATGCCCCCCCCCCCTCCTATGTATATACCACACTGATGTCCCCCCCTCCTGTGTATATACCACACTGATGTCCCCCCCTCCTATGTATATACCACACTGATGTCCCCCCCTCCTGTGTATATACCACACTGATGTCCCCCCCTCCTGTGTATATACCACACTGATGTCCCCCCCTCCTATGTATACACCACACTGATGTCCCCCCCCCCCTCCTATGTATATACAACACTGACGTCCCTCCCCATGCACAGTGCAGACATATGAAGTGTTGTGATCATGGCTCAGCTTGAGCTGTCATCGTGTGACGTCACATCCCCCGGTCGGCCAATCACAGCGCTTCTATGAGTTGCAACTTGTGTGACCCCGGCCTGTCAATCAAACCCCAGAACCGGGACCTGTCCGAACACCGGGACTCCTCCCCCCGCCCCGGGAGCGGGGAATAGTGGGGGTGGGGGGGTGAGCGGCTGTCAGGGAGGACGGAGCGGACATACCTCGCTGCTGGGCCGGGGCTGCATGCAGATCGGTGTGTGTCCGGAGGTGGTGAGCGGAGCCCGCTGTGCACGGTGGCGGAGGGGTGCGGCCCGGAGCAGGCTCTGTACAACGTCCGGCCTGACCGCCCCCGATCAATGAAGCGGCACCGACTCCCTCCTTCCCCACCCCGGGAGAGGACGCTGCACCGAGCTTCTTCCGTCTGTGCGGAGATCTCACCGAGCGACACCTGCTGGACACACACGGCACTGCACCGCCTAAAGGGGGACTCCGCATAGAAACCTTCATAACCAGCACAGCCCGGCCTCCCTGAGCGCACAGCCTTATACCACTGGGCTCATTATCATCACATGTGCTCCTGGCAGCCACTTACTTTTCATTTTTCAGTGCAGCTGTAGCGTCACCTATGGCGACCCATCACATTTGGCTACCCGCTGGACTGCGCATGCGCGCCGCCGCCATATGCGTTCCAACACTGTGGCGATCTGCGCTTGCGCAGAATTTTGTGGCCACACCCCTCAGTCCAGGTTCAAGCCCCGCCATCCAAGTGGACATAGAGTTAGATTATAATTATGCCGAGCGAAGCGTGGTGAGCCCGCAAGGGGCCCTGTGCCAAAGTGGTCTTACAACAGTGTCGAAACGCATATGGCGGCGTCGCGCATGCGCTCTCCAACGGGTAGCAAAATGTGATGGGTAGCCAAATGTGACGTGACACAGCCCATAGTGCTGCAAATCATTGCAATGTCACCTGTGATTATTTAATAAAGTTCTGTGAAAAAAAACAGTAAAAATGCCGTACTGATGTATGAACATCAGACATTCCTAGGGGAAAAAAAAGAGAGGATATAAAAAAAAAAAAGATATATAGAGAGGATATTAAAAAAAAAGAGGATATAAAAAATATATATAGAGAGAGAGGGAGAGAGGATATAAAAAAAAGAGAGGATATATAGAGAGGATATAAAAATATATATATATAGAGAGAGAGAGAGGATATAAAAAAGAGAGGATATATAGAGAGTATACATATATATAGGATATATATAGATCAGGGATATGCAATTAGCGGACCTCCAGCTGTTGCAAAACTACAAGTCCCATCATCCCTCTGCCTGTGGGTGTCATGCTTTTGGCTGTCAGAGTCTTGCTATGCCTCATGGGACTTGTAGTTCTGCAACAGCTGGAGGTCCGCTAATTGCATATCCCTGATATAGAGGATATATATGTATAGCGCACGCACACATTTGCGCATATACGTATTCGATCATAAAAAAATCTAGCTTTCTTTATTCAAGTTCATTTGGTGTACGCATAGAAAAATACTGACCGCAACACAGATTTTTGTATTTTTTTATAACCTATACACAGTACAAGTTTACGCACCTGTGTGTACAGGCCCATTAGAAGCGATGGGCTGCATTTAGAGATCAGTGAAAAAACAAAATGCGCCTGAATGCCTAAAAACAAGACGTTCTTAGCAGTGGCGGTTGGTGTTCAATTTCCTTGGAGGGCGGGGCAGCCTGTGGGCCAACCAAACACCACTCCTCCCCCGCCCGTCACTTGATCACTGACCCCATCCAGGTCGCAGTTTCCCCACCCCCCGAGCCCACCCATTTTGAAGCCAAATAGAGCCTCAGGCTCTAATGTGCTTAAAAAAAACAACTTTGGAATCCATATGTCCGGCGCCCTGCATGTAGATTAGCCACTTCCGGACCGCCGCACGCCGATATACGTCCTAATTTTGAAGTGGAATATCGTTGTTATGGCAGCAGATAGCTGCCATAACCCCGGTATCCTCTTCTTCAGCCAGCGGTCCGGTTTCCAATAATAGTGGTCTCTGCAGTGGATTCGCCGCAAGATCACTTTTATCGGTGGCAGGAGAGGGTCCTCCCCTCCCGCCGCGCTCCAGTGCCCTCCGCCGCTTACCGGAGCAGTCAGCAGCGGCGGAGGCGATCGGATCTTCTTCCTTGCTGGGTATGGAGACGAGTGAGGGGAAGATGACCCCCACCCGTATCCATACCATTGCAGGGCGGAAGCGACATCAAAATGTCACTTCCGCCCACAGCTTTTAAAGGGCCATTTTTTTTTATTTTTAAACTACAAATTTATTATTATTATTATTATTATTTTTTTTTTTTATTATTGCATTTTAGGGTAAATATGAGATCTGAGGTCTTTTTGACCCCAGATCTCATATTTAAGAGGACCTGTCATGTTTTTTTTCTATTACAAGTGATGTTTACATTCCTTGTAATAGGAATAAAAGTGACACAATTTTTTTCGTTTCAAGAACAGTGTAAAAATAAGAAATAAAAAGTAAAATAAATAAGAAAAAACATTTTTAAACGAGCTCACGTGCAGAAGCGAACGCATACGTGAGTAGCGCCCGCATATGAAAACGGTGTTCAAACCACACATGTGAGGTATGGCCGCGACCGGTAGAGTGAGAGCAATAATTCTAGCCCTAGAACTCCTCTGTAACTCAAAACATGCAACCTGTAGAATTTTTTAAACGTCAACGATGAAGATTTTTAAGGGTAAAAGTTTGTCACCATTCCACGAGCGGGCGCAATTTTGAAGCCTTACCAATTTACTCAGCGTAACATTATCTTTCACAATATTAAAAAAAAAATTGGGCTAACTTTACTGTTGTTTTATTTTTTAATTCAAAAAAGTGTATTTTTTCCACCAAAAAATGCGCTTGTAAGACCGCTGCGCAAATACGGTGTGACAGAAAATATTGCAACGACCGCCATTTTATTCTCTAGGGTGTTAGAAAAAAAATGTATAATGTTTTGGAGTTCTAAGTAATTTTCAAGCAAAAAAAACTGTTTTTAATTGTAAACAACAAATCTCAGAAAGAGGCTCGGTCCTTAAGTGGTTAGGGTCCAGGCACATGGACGGGGGGGGCTCCCTGCATGAGGACCCGCCACTGGTCCTTAGGCATCCATGTGCAAGAGGCCTTAGGTTTGTGCTCTGTGCTGCATTGTCAAAACGTATTGCAGGGCTTTTTTTTTTTTTTGCCCTTCATTCACACGGCTGTAAATAAAAAAGTTCATACTAGGGCAGCTGCGACTTGATTTGATATTCAGTGACATTTTGTAGTGTGATGCGTTTTTGATGCGGATGCATTTTTTTTGTAGTTGAAAAAGACTATACAAAACTGCCAAAAACGCATGAAAAATGCATCTTTGGTGCATTTCCATTTTAGTCTTTAGGCACAAAATCGTGCTTCATCACATCAAAGTAGCGCCTGTACCTTTCTCTAAGTCGCATTGCAGTTGAGTCACATGGATGTCAACAGGCACAATTTAAAACATTGTGATTTCCATTGTCATGCGATTCTGTGCGAACCCAAGTCGCATCTGAAATCGGAGTAGTGGGAATCAGGCTTTACGGACCTGAACGCAGTTGTATTGCTTTTTTGATGGAGACATACACACAGGTGCGTAAATATTGTGTTCAGATCCGTAACACAAAGTCCAAAAATCTGTGTCTGAGGACATGCGTATCCATGCATTCCAGAACAGGGACGTTTTTACACATTAAAAAAACTGATCTATTTACTGATCCTTAACAGGAACAATTTTTACGGCCATGCGAATGAGGCCCCCTGATCACACCAATACAACTTCAGGTAGGACATGTCGCTTGGGTCTGATAGACAATCCCCACTGTCAGCTCTGCCCCACCCCCCCTTGCTCATTGGAGCGTTGGCTGTGGAGGGGCGGGAGCGGCTGGCTCAGGCTCTCAGCCGGTCCAAGAATATGGATGGACTCCAGACCAGCACTGTGACGTCAGCCGGCTTCAGCCCGCTGTCTGCTGAAAATGCATCACAGGAGTGCAGAATGCACTCCACTCTTGTGATCCACAGAAGTACAGCCAAACAAGCTTTGCCTGTACTTCTCCTTTAATTCTGTATGCGGTGCTATGTTACGAAGCTCAAGGCTCACACCGGCATCATAATGAACTGATGTACACTGATGACATCACTGTCTGCATAATAGCAGAAAAAAACACAATCCTATTCTATCTCTGATCACAGACATGGAAGTATACTGGTGGTCATCAGTACACATGCCCATTGGAATACTGTACTTTATGGTCTATTCCTGTTGCATTCGGCAGGCAGTACAAGTGAATGAGGCTGCACAGTAACCACAAACTATGCTATGCGGTTGCGGCACGGTGGTGTGGGATTTTAGAGGTTAATCAGGCAGTGAGGAGGCAACATAAAGCCTCCTCACTGCCTGTCACACACCCTCTGAAATGCGATCCACCATCGATTGCTCTTTAGATGGCTCTTCAGTGTGAACTGGTCCCTAGGCTAGGTTCAGACCTTTGCGTGCTCATGCGCTCTGCAGTGTAGTTGAGCATCATGGGAAATGTAGTTCCAAAACATCTGGGGTGCCAAGGTTCCCCATCACTGGTCTATGGCAATGTTTGACCATTCTTCCAGAAGGGCATTTGTGAGGTCAGGCACTGATGTTGGATGGGAAGGCCTGGCTCACAGACTCCGCTCTAATTCATCCCAAAAGTGTTCTATCGGATTGAGGTCAGGACTCTGTGCAGGCCAGTCAAGTTCCTCCACCCCATACTCGCTCATCCATGTCCTTATGGAGCTTGCTTTGTACACTGGTCCAAATCATTTGGTGGAGGGGGGATTATGGTGTGGGGTTGTTTTTCGGGGGTTGGGCTTGGCCCCTTTAGTTTCAGTGAAGGGAACTTTTAGGGCCTCAGCATACCAAGACATTTCCTTCATACACAGGCGAATATATTTGGGTACAAGTGAGGGAGGTGTCTGATGATCATGATGCCTTGTAACTTCTCGACAAAGTACTGTAGAATAATGAAAATGGTACCACATAGAAGTGTATAAATGTATAGGTTTTCACTTTGAGACTAAAGATTATCACCTAACTGTAATTTATTGTTCTTTTATTACAAGGTACATTTGTCTTGGTCAGATCTATGCATCTTACAGTTATATCTGGTGACTTGTGAAAGTGCCATTGCCTAACATTTTCAAGGAACAGTTGCATATTTTCCTTCAGAAGCCAAGATGCCTCGAAACTGTGTAAGGCCCCTTTCACGCTGCTGTAACATGAACGTCGTGCGATTTTGCCACAATTTGAGGGAATGGCTGTGTAAACTTAAGGTCTATGGACCTCGACTCGCATTAAAGTCGGAGCAAAGTAGTACAGGAACTACTTTGAAGTCGTACAGATGTGAATGGTTATCATTGGGAATCATGGGGTACAACTTGTCATGCAACTCTGATGTCCAAAGTCGCAGGAAAAGTCGCACAAGTGTGAAAGGGGCCTAAAAAACGCAGATAATTTTGGCTACATTTGTGGCGAAGTTACATTTGCATCTCAAAAGCCCAGTATGACTGCAGTGGTAGAAAAGGGCTTACCACCTATATTTTGGATGCAAAATAGGGGATCATTACAAGGGTTGGGCCCCTCGTTATTGTTGCATTACATGTGCAACTTATCTGCGTCCTTGGCTAAACAAGAAAAAGTCCATGCCTTTCACAGTCCCAATGGTGTGGAGGGAAACCACCAATCATAGTAGCGACTGCTATTTTTGCATCGTTCCCCCAATTGCAAAAGAGATCTCAAGAAAAAGAAGTGGACCATGGAATTTCCAAACATTTCATCCGCACTGGGCGACACAGTGGTGTAGTGGGTAGCACTCTCGCCTAGCAGTAAAAAGGGTTGCCGGTTTGAATCCCAACCATGACACTACCTGCCTGGAGTTTGCATGTTCTCCCTGTGCCTGCGTGGGTTTCCTCCGGGTACTCCGGTTTCCTCCCACACTCCATAGACATGTTGGTAGGTTAATTGGCGTCTGTCCAAAATTGGCCCTAGTGTATGAATATGAGTTGGGGACTTTGGATTGTGGGCTCCTTGAGGGTAGGGAGCAATGTATGTGTGGAGTGCTGCGTAAATTGACAGCTTTATATGGGTACCTTAAATAAATAATGATATAATAGATGAGCATCTTAATGAGACACAATGTACGGGGATAGGGACAATTGTAGACACTCACTCTGGATGGACTGGTGTCTTTATTCAACCTTGCTAACTATGTAACTGCAAATGTATCGCAAAGGCTAACACAACTATATCTCGTTCTTAAGGTGTATTATACTCCACAACTATATCTCGTTCTGAAGGTGTATTATACTCCACAACTATATCTCGTTCTGAAGGTGTATTATACTCCACAACTATATCTCGTTCTGAAGGTGTATTATACTCCATAAACAAGGTATTTCAGATCTCTGTGCCTACTGACCCAAAACACTGTTTGTTAAATATATTGGAGAGCGTCAGAACAACAGTTACCAGGACCCTACTGTTAGCATGTAAGATGATAATGCTCCACTGGATTTCAGAGGACCCTCCCACAGTTAAGGAATGGATTTCCGCAGTTGGGAATATGATCAGATTGGAGAAAATGGTATATAAACCTAGGGGATGCCTCCGAAAGTTTGAGAAACTTTGGGGCCCGTGGCTGCATGTACCTAGACTGGTCCCAGTGGATCTAATGATGGGTAGATTGCTGGGTTTGAATGCTGGTTAATTGCGCTGGTATAGTTTATTGGTCAAACTTGAAAAAGACGATGGGTCACAGGGAAACACGGGAGGAGCAAGAAGTAGAGGGCTAGATTAGAGCGTGTTGTGCCTTACCTATGATGGAATTACAGCCATTATGTAAAGAGATTTTGCATAATATGCATTGTAACTGTGTATTGTTGAAGCCTGGATATGTCTGTATATGTTGAACTTAAAGAGGAGTTCCACCCAGGGGGTCCATTAAAAAAAAAAAAAATTAAAAGTCAGCAGCTACAAATACTGCAGCTTCTGACTTTTAATTGGACACTTACCTGTCCCTGGGTCCAGCGATGCAAGGGATCGACGAAGCCCCGCTCGCCCCCCCCTCCGCTCGTCGGCGCCGGCATTGCAACTGTGGGCGCCGGGCTGTGGCTTCACAGCCTGGCACCCACTGCGCATGCGCAAGCGGCGTCGTGCGCCGTGGTTGGCCGCTCAATTACCTGGGACCTGTAATGGGTCCCAGATTATTGACAGGAGGGAGGGAGCAGAGCTGAGCCCTTCCTGTGCCGAGGGGGAAGTGATGTCACCAGCCCAGGCAAAGGTTGAGGCAGACTACGAGGGACCACCTAGCAACAGGCATTTAGAGGTAAGTGAAAAAAAATATCCAAATGTTTTTTTGTTTTTGAATTTTTCAGGTATTTTTGTTTTTTTGGGTGGAACCCCACTTTAAGAAACTTTTTTTTGGATAAAAAAAAAAACTATGTAACTGCATCCTTTACCCCATGGTGAGAACTTGCCAATTCCAGATCCACCAGAATCCTACTCTCTAGACTCAGACGATGAGCAGGATGCAGCATATCCGGGGCTGTCAATGTCAGCGGACCCAAACTTTAACTTTTGGTATCAATAAAATATACATTTATAATGATTGGTGTGGCACCATTCTCATTGCTATATCACATTTTGCAGAAAAGTTATAAAGTGAAATCTCACACCCCCCTCGGAATTTTGAATTATTTGGATGCAATTTTGACCTGAAGCTGTATCTTGGAAACTGGAGCCAATTAATACTCAGGACTTAATTTTCCTTTATTAGTGACTCAATTCTGATAAAATGTAGCTACTTTCCTTTCCGAAGCTCTTTGTAGACCAGTGAATTGGTAAGCTGCAGGATATGACATTTTTATTTTTGGGTTTAATACCATTTATAAGCCGTCAGGAGCCAGCTACAATCTTCTCACTGCCCAGTAGATGTCTCTCAATTGAAAAATTGAAGAATCCAGATGGAAAACTGTCAACTAAACATCCAATCAGATGCAGATTCTGCTCATCAGTCACACTGCAATAGCCGCAGCAGGAGAGGCGTCCATCCATGCTGTCAGCCCTGGTTCACATTGGTGCGTTTTGACATGTCAAATTGGCGGCAATGGCACCGTCCTAATTGGTGCGACATTTGCGGCACGGCACCAATTTCAAAAAGTCATTTCTGTAATACTTTTTGTGATTTCGGGGTGCAATTTCCATTGGCATCTGTGCAGAAACCGGCATAGATGTCTGTGAAATCGCCACTGAAATCGGGACTGACATGCGGGAGTGAAACGGTGCGACTTCAGCCCAGTGTTAATTTTGTCGACTAAAATGACTAAAACATTAAAGTCGACTAAATGAATACTATTTTAGTCGACTAAAATACGACTAAAACTAAAACAATTGAGATGACTAAAATACGACAAAAACTAAAATGCCATTTTAGTCAAAAGACTAAAACAAAATTGGAATTTGACTTCAATAACAGTATATAATGAGTTTGGAAATTGTAGAGAAACGTTCACTAATGCATTACAATTTATTAAATGCATTCGATTTTAGACGACTAAAATGTACAGGAGATTTAATCAACTAAATACGACTAAAACAATTGCAGAAAACTAAAATGGGACTAAAACTAAAATGCAATTTTAGTCCTAAGACTAATGCCCTGTACACACGGTCGGACCTTGATCGGACATTCCGACAAAAAAGTCCATGGATTTTTTCCGAAGGATATTGGCTTAAACTTGTCTTGCATACACACAGCCACAGAAAGTTGTTGGACAATCCGATCGTTCTGAACGCGTTGACGTAAAACACGTACGTCGGGACTATAAACGGGGCAGTAGCCAATATCTTTTGTCTTTTAATTTATTCTGAGCATGCGTGGCACTTTGTGCGTCGGATTTGTGTACACACGATCAGAATTTAACCGATCGGATTTTGTTGGCGGAAAATTTTATAGCAAGCTCTCAAACTTTGTGTGTCGGAAATTCCGACGGAAAAAGTCCGATGGAGCCCACACACGATCGGAATTTTCGACAACACAATCCGATCGCACTTTTTCCGTCAGAAAATCCGACCATGTGTACAGGGCATTAGACTAAGTGCCGGTTCACACAGGGGCAACACGACTCTGGCCGCGACTTTGCGAGGCGACCTGGACACGACCTGAGGGCGACACGACAGCGCGACTTGGGGCGACTTGGGGCGACTTACAAGGCGACTTCAAGTCGCCTCCAGTACAGGCAACTTTCCAGTGGCCAATCAAACAACAATCAGCTCTGGGGGAGGGAGGGGTTTGCTTGAAAAAACCATCTGCTCTTCCTGTGAAGTCGCTTCACTATAGACCATGATCCGACTTGTAGGCGACTTCCATTGAAATCAATGGGTACAAGTCGCCTACAAGTCGCCTTGAAGTAGTACAGGGACCTTTTCTGAAGTCGGAGCGACTTCAGTAGCGTACATATAGACGGCTCTCATTCACTTACATGGACTTTCAGATGTCAAGCGACTTGGGGCGACTTGAGGTCTGACAAGTCGGATCCCAAGTCGCGGTAGTGTGAACCGGCACTAAAACTAAATCGAAACTTGCTGCCAAAATGGACACTGGTTCAGCCGAACTGGCATGGCTTCATTCCCACAGCTGTGAACCTGGGCTAAAGCATGGATGGGGGAATCTGTTATATGCTTTTCATTCAGCCTTTAAAACCTATACATGTATGACCAGCTTTATGCAGAGTGAAGTGATTTTGTAAATCTCAGGTTTTCATGTATTTCCGGGGGAATCCAGCAGGGGGCACACTAAATACATTACTCAGCTGATACCAGATGATTAACAAAAGCGTATCAACACATGGTGGAAATGTATGAAAAGTGCCACCAGATGATGATAAACTCCTCAAAATCAACCCAATCTGCTGACATCTATGAATGTGCCTGTACAGAGTATACTGACAGGGCCAGAGAACGTATACCTAATATTTTCTGTGTGCAATAAAACATTTGATTCCCTGATGATCAGACCTGTCAGTTTATGGAGCAAACAAGCTACTGTTACTGATAAATCTCATTATTAGGCCCCATTCACACAGGTTCCCACTAGCAATTTTAAAGGCGTAAGTCACATGGGTTTCCGTGTGTCACACAGGGCAGCCCATTCTGTGTGTAGCCCATGTCTGCTGCTACTAGTCCCCCTTCCCTGCCAGACTGCCAGGAAGTACCTGGTATGGGCATACTTATGACAGTCTCTCATAATACAGTCACGTGGGGGCGGGTCCTTCAGGCTGTGCACTGTCACATGGGGGCGGGTCCTTCAGGCTGTGGGCTGTCACATGGGAGGTGGGGTTCTTTAGGCTGTGCGCTGTCACATGGGGGTGGGGTCCTTCAGGCTGTGGGCTGTCACATGGGAGGTGGGGTTCTTTAGGCTGTGCGCTGTCACATGGGGGGTGGGGTCCTTGGGGTGTGTGCGCTGTCACATGGGGGGAGGGCCCTTGGGGTGTGTGCGCTGTCACATGGGGGGAGGGCCCTTGGGGTGTGTGTGCTGTCACATGGGGGTGGTCCTTTAGGCTGTGCACTGTCACATGGGGAGGCCCTTGGGATGTGTGCGCTGTCACATGGGGGGGCCCTTGGGGTGTGTGCGCTGTCACATGCAGGGGCGGGGCCCTTGGGGTGTGTGCGCTGTCACATGGGGGGTGGGGTTCTTGGGGTGTACATGGGGGGGCCCTTGGGGTGTGTGTGCTCTCACATGGCAGTGGGGTTCTTGGGGTGTGTGCGCTGTCACATGGGGGGGCCCTTGGGGTGTGTGCGCTGTCACATGAGGGCGGGGCCCTTGGGGTGTGTGCGCTGTCACGTGAGGGCGGGGCCCTTGGGGTGTGTGCGCTGTCACATGGCGGTGGGGTTCTTGGGGTGTGTGCACTGTCACATGGCGGTGGGGTTCCTGGGGTGTGTGCGCTGTCACATGAGGGCGGGGCCCTTGGGGTGTGTGCGCTGTCACATGGGAGGGCCCTTGGGGTGTGTGCGCTGTCACATGGGGGCGGGGCTCTTGGGGTGTGTGCGCTGTCACATGGGGGCGGGGCTCTTGGGGTGTGTGCTGTCACATGGGGGCGGGGCTCTTGGGGTGTGTGCTGTCACATGGGGCGGGGCTCTTGGGTTGTGTGCTGTCACATGGGGGTGGGGCCCTTGGGGTGTGTGCGCTGTCACATGGGAGGACCCTTGGGGTGTGTGCGCTGTCACACTGGGGCGGGGCTCTTGGGGTGTGTGCTGTCACATGGTGCGGGGCTCTTGGGTTGTGTGCTGTCACATGGGGGCGGGGTTCTTGGGGTGTGTGCGCTGTCACATGGGGCGGGGCTCTTGGGGTGTGTGCGCTGTCACATGGGGGCGGGGCCCTTGGGGTGTGTGCGCTGTCACATGGGGGAGGGTTCTTGGGGTGTGTGCTGTCACATGGGATGGGGCTCTTGGGTTGTGTGCTGTCACATGGGGGCAGGGTTCTTGGGGTGTGTGCGCTGTCACATGGGAGGGTTCTTGGGGTGTGTGTGCTGTCACATGGGACGGGGCTCTTGGGTTGTGTGCTGTCACATGGGGTGGGGTTATTGGGGTGTGTGCGCTGTCACATGGGAGGGTTCTTGAGCTGTGTGCTGTCACATGGGGCGGGGCTCTTGGGTTGTGTGCTGTCACATGGGGCGGGGCTCTTGGGTTGTGTGCGCTGTCACATGGGAGGGCCCTTGGGGTGTGTGCTCTGTCACATGGGGGCGGGGCTCTTGGGTTGTGTGCTGTCACATGGGGGCGGGGCTCCTGGGTTGTGTGCTGTCACATGGGGGCGGGGTTCTTGGGGTGTGTGCGCTGTCACATGGGAGGGTTCTTGGGGTGTGTGTGCTGTCACATGGGACGGGGCTCTTGGGTTGTGTGCTGTCACATGGGGTGGGGTTATTGGGGTGTGTGCGCTGTCACATGGGAGGGTTCTTGAGCTGTGTGCTGTCACATGGGGCGGGGCTCTTGGGTTGTGTGCTGTCACATGGGGCGGGGCTCTTGGGTTGTGTGCGCTGTCACATGGGAGGGCCCTTGGGGTGTGTGCTCTGTCACATGGGGGCGGGGCTCTTGGGTTGTGTGCTGTCACATGGGGGCGGGGCTCTTGGGTTGTGTGCTGTCACATGGGGGCGGGGTTCTTGGGGTGTGTGCGCTGTCACATGGGAGGGTTCTTGAGGTGTGTGCTGTCACATGGGGCGGGGCTCTTGGGTTGTGTGCTGTCACATGGGGCGGGGCTCTTGGGTTGTGTGCTGTCACATGGGGTGGGGTTATTGGGGTGTGTGCGCTGTCACATGGGAGGGTTCTTGAGCTGTGTGCTGTCACATGGGGCGGGGCTCTTGGGTTGTGTGCGCTGTCACATGGGAGGGCCCTTGGGGTGTGTGCTCTGTCACATGGGGGCGGGGCTCTTGGGTTGTGTGCTGTCACATGGGGGCGGGGCTCTTGGGTTGTGTGCTGTCACATGGGGGCGGGGTTCTTGGGGTGTGTGCGCTGTCACATGGGAGGGTTCTTGAGGTGTGTGCTGTCACATGGGGCGGGGCTCTTGGGTTGTGTGCTGTCACATGGGGCGGGGCTCTTGGGTTGTGTGCTGTCACATGGGGCGGGGCTCTTGGGTTGTGTGCGCTGTCACATGGGGCGGGGCTCTTGGGTTGTGTGCGCTGTCACATGGGAGGGCCCTTGGGGTGTGTGCTCTGTCACATGGGGGCGGGGCTCTTGGGTTGTGTGCTGTCACATGGGGGCGGGGCTCTTGGGTTGTGTGCGCTGTCACATGGGGCGGGGCTCTTGGGTTGTGTGCTGTCACATGGGGCGGGGCTCTTGGGTTGTGCGCTGTCACATGGGGGCGGGTTTCTTGGGGTGTGTGCGCTGTCACATGGGGGGGGGGGCCCTTGGGGTGTGTGCGCTGTCACATGGGGCGGGGCTCTTGGGGTGTGTGCGCTGTCACATGGGGCGGGGCTCTTGGGGTGTGTGCGCTGTCACATGGAGGCGGGGCTCTTGGGGTGTGTGCGCTGTCACATGGAGGCGGGGCTCTTGGGGTGTGTGCGCTGTCACATGGAGGCGGGGCCCTTGGGGTGTGTGCGCTGTCACATGGGGGGGGGTGTCATTATCAATATGAGTTGAATAGACATGAAGCTATCAGTGTGCTCTGTGTAGGTGACATCTAGAAGCTGTAGTCAGGATGTGGGATGCTGCTGACCATACATATCCCATGTGTAGAGAGCGGGCACTTCCAGGTGATGGCGCCCTCAGCACACACACTGCTCCGCCCCCTCCCCCCCTCTCTCTCTCTCCTGTCGCCTTGGTATCAGAGGAAGGACAGCGCCAACTATGACCACACTCTCCGCTCTCCTGGCGCCATCCTGCCAGTCATGTGACACTCCTCCCCTTTCTCTGTGCGTGAGAACGTCAGAGCGAGCAGAGTCCCGCCCACTCGCCCGGCGTCCCCAGCCTCGGCCTGTAGATCTGGGCGGCAGACAGGAGAGGCGCGTGCTGTGCTCGGTGAGCGGGGCATTGTGGGTAAGAGCTGCGAGCCGTTCATCAGCCGCTTCCTGTGGAATTTTCCAGGCGGGTGGGGAGCGCGCGCGCCGAGGAGGAGGGGGGCGGGGCCAGGCGTCGCTGCAGAGACATGTACGGGAGAAGGAGCCGGGGCCACCCCTCCCCCCACCCCTCATCTATTTATTATCACTGACACCCGGGGCCAGGAGAGCCCGAGCCCTCCACCCGTACATACATAATGACACCAGAGACCATTATTATCATCTGATGATGAATGTAGAGAAGTCCTGCTCTATAGACTCTACATGTGTGCTCTGGGGACGCACAAGCTGCTCTCTATGGGCCGCATTATGAATGGAATAGGAAGGGTTAAACCGGTGTCAGTAATTTTTTTTTTAGCCACCTGTGTCTCATTGGGGAGATTTCCCTGCACTTCCTTTCTGGTGGCGTCAACAGGAAGTCAGAGGAAATCTATTCAATGTGAGGATACAGCCCTGTACCCATTGTCATGGGGAAAAGGTGTCCCCATTAGAAGATTTCCTCTCTTTTCCTGTTCTGGTGACCACACAGAATGTTGGATTCCCCTCCCATCTGTTTTCCCGGTGACACCGCTGCTCACGAATACGGGTTATGAACACACGTGTAATCATGTATGTTCCTGATCAGCACACAGCTCTTTAGCAGAATACATATTGGCCTAAATTTATGAAGAAGTTAATTTTTTTTCGATTGTTTATTGGATATGTTTTATAGCAGAAAGTAAAAAAAAAAAAATTCAAAATTGTCTGCATTTTTTTTCTTTATAGCGCAAAATATTTTTAAAAAAACAGGTGATCAAATACAATCAAAAGAAAGCTTTATTTGTGGGGAAAAAAAGGACGTCAATTGTCAGTTAAGTGCCGTATTGCAAAAAATGGCCTGGTCAGGAAGGGGAGTAAATCTACCGGAGGTCAAGTGTTAAAGGAGTTGTAAAGGCAGGTTTTTATATCTCAATGCATTAAGATAAAGAAACCTTGTGTGTGTAGCAGCCTTCCCAGCACCCCCCTAATTTACCTACCTGACCCCCATCTCTCTCCAGCGATGTCCCCGAGTGTCTTAGCCATCCGGGACTCTCCTCCTGATTGGCTGAGACACAGCAGCAGCACCATTGGCTCCCACGGCTGTCAATCAAAGTTAGTTAGCCAATCAGAAGAGAGAGGGGGCCGAGTCGATAAAAAAGAAAATGAAAGCAAAAATTTTTAGCGGCGCTATTTGGCCGCTAGCTGCTGAAAAAGGGTTAAAACCGCCCGCAAAGCACCGCTTTGCCGGCAGTATAGCCGCGCTGCCCCATTGATTTCAATGGGAAGGAGCGATGTATACACCGCTCCAAAGATGCTGCTTGCAGGAGTTTTTTTTTCCCGTCCTGCAAGCGCACCGCTCCAATGTGAAAACCCTCAAGGCTTTCACATTGGAGACACAGCAGCGGCTGTTTCAGCGCGATATGGAGGCGCTATTTTTAGCGCTGTATCGCCTGCAAAGCGCCCCAGTGTGAAAGGGGCCTAAAGGAGGGTTGTAACCCTTGTCAGGTTGTTTTTTTTATTTTATTTTTTATTTTTGCAATCTGTGTCCCATTGATGAGATTCTCCATCACTTCCTGTCCCATAGCGAAAACAGGAAGTGAGAGGAAATCCCTCCAAAGTGAGTGGATCCCTGGTTGTCACCAGACTTAGTTTAATCATTTGAAGATTATCCCCTCTATTTTTGTGGTGTCACCCCAAAATGTTTGGATTTTCTTTTACTTTCACTTTTGAAGATAATGTTAAAGAGGACAAATAGAGAAGGTGGATCCCCCTACACAAAGACAGCAATAAATACCTGACAGTTCTAATCCCTCTTCATTCTGTCAAAGATAAAAAAAACAAGCATTTTGTCTTTAGTGCCACTTTAACCATCTGCCGACCGCGCCCTGTAGCTTGCGGCCCGGCCCTCGCAGAATCACGTATATATACATGATTCTGCATTTCTGGGTAGGGGACGTGAGTGCTGACCCTAATGTGCTGTCACTGGCTCCAGCACATGCCAATCAGCGGGTTCCGGCCAATGATTCATGGCCAGGACCCGCCAATCGGAGAAGCGGATGACAGGAGAGAGATCTGTGTATGTAAACAACACAAATCTCTCCACTGACAGCGGGATGTGCCGGTTTTTTGTCTGGCTGCAAAGCAGGGAATACAAACCGTCACATCCCTGAGTAAAAGCAGCACACAGTCCACACATAAACACTTGTTAGGCACACAGTTAACCCTTTGATTGATGGCCCCAGATGTAATCTACCTTCCTACCCAGTGTCATTAGTATAGTGACAGTGCATATTATTAGCACTGATCACTGTATTAGTGTCACTGGAGATGTCAGTGTTGGTCAGTTCCCACTCAGGCCTGGTTCACAGCTATGCATTTTTTAGTGCATTTTCAGTTTTGCAGAAACGCACTACAGTCTGCTTAACATTGTTTCCTATGGGTCACGTTCACATCTGTGCATTTTATGGAAAGGGCCAAGGACTTTTTTTCTGGTTTTTGATTCCATAGATTTCAATGGATCAAAAACGTGTATTGAAAAACGCAAAATGCACCTGGAATATGCAAACTGTAACCCGCATAGGTGTGAACCAGGCCTCAGTGTCAGTTAGTCCGCTGCACTATTACAGTGCCACTATGAGTCGCTGATCGCCGCCATTACTAGCATAAACAAATACAAATTCCAGTATCTATACCAGTTTGTAGACACTATAAGTTTCACACAATTTCTTTTTTTTTTTTTACCAAAGACATGTAACATTTTGGCCTAAATTTATGAAGACATTTTTTTTTTACTATTTTATTTTTTTTGGATATGTTTTATAGCAGAAAGAAAAAAAAAAAACTCTGCGCAAATATCGTGTGACAATACAAATTGCAACACCCACCATTTTATTTTCTAGAATCTCTGAAAAAAATATATAGTGTTCGGGGGTTCTAAGTCATTTTTTTCTAGCAAAAAACTATAGATTTTTACAGGTATGAAAGAAATGTCAGAATTGGCTTGGGTGGGAACTGGTTAAAGGTAGGTGAGAGTCCCAATTGGGTGCAGGTTTTCCCTCCAGATTAATTTAGCTTTAACAAGCTGTGCCAGGGCTCGCAATCTCATGGTGCCACTTCATGATGTGTGTGGCCCAGACATTCAAATAAAGTGTTACTAAACCCAGGACCCTGCATTCAGGGTATATCTAGTCTCCCACAGTACACAGCACATGGAAATGCAATTAATTTAGTAAGTATAAACTTCTAAATACCTTTTCTCATCAGCAGTATATAGCAGCCTTGTGACTTCTATCAGTGTCTGCTTAAAGCTAGTAGGATGAGTTTTCATACTGCTCTGACTGTCCTATTAGGATGCAGGACCCCTGACCCTCTGTCTGGCCAGTGCTCATTGGCCCTGTGCTGATCACATGCACCCTTCTCAAGGAAAAAAAAACTCTCTAGCAATACACATGAAACTGAGCATGTGCAGACTGACACCAATAACTGTGCCTTATCCGGATATGTTATGGGGGCAGTGCAAGAAGGGGAGGATCTATGCATACAGGATCAAACAGCCTTTTTACACAATGCAGAGGATTAACCCCCTTAGGTTCTACAGTGAGTATAACAAGCATGCTTTACTGTATATACAGACTGATTTTACTGTTGTAGGTTTAGTAACACTTTAACAGACAATGATGTACAGTGTCTGTTTGGGCATTGGTCTATTGTGCTTTTGTATGTGGATTCACAATTGAACAAATGTAGGATTCTGTTTAATTTGATAAATATCTACCTTTGTTCTTTTCAGGAGCAATGGATCAGTCAATGCACAGCCTGGTTCTACTGCAGCAACTGAACATGCAGCGCGAGTTTGGTTTCCTTTGTGACTGCACTGTCGCCATCGGGGACGTGTACTTCAAGGCACACAGAGCGGTTCTTGCTGCCTTTTCAAACTATTTTAAGATGATCTTTATTCACCAGACCAGGTGCCAGCATCTCTTTATGTTTTAAATCACATTTTGTTTGCAGGAATGAGAAATGCATTATATTTCCTTCACAGCATATGGGAAGTGGGTTTAAATAATAGAATTCTACTACTTCAAAATGAAGTTGAGTAATCGAAGTAGAAGTCTTAAAGGCCTTGAGTGTTTTGATGTTTGTAATGTGGTTATAATGGGAATATTTTATGGCATACATCAATTGTAACTCTATATCCACCACTAGCAGTTTATCGTTAGTTTCAGTCATTATAACCCCAAAGGCAGCAATATTTGTAAAGCTCATACTGTAGTCCAGCCATTCTCAACCAGGGTTCCTCCAGAGGTTGCTAGGGGTTCCTTGAGCTGTGGCTGATGAACCACCTATTTGATGATGCCTACAGAGGTCAAGGTGCAGCACCACTTAGCAAAGCCAACAGCATGACACCAGATATATTTTTAGCTGTCTTTAAGGGTGGCAATCTAAACATCACTTTAAGGGGGACATTCTTTCTATTGACCACCATTATAAGGAGCATTGTTCCTATTTAGCCCTGATGATTTGGTTTTAGTAAGGGTTCCAAAATATTTTTTGGGGTTCCTCTAGGGTTAAAAGGTTGAGAAAGCCTGCTGTAGTCTATTTAAATCACAGGATAAGTTGTATATTTACTCAATACAACGTGCATTAAAGTATTCATACCCATTGAAATTTTCCACATTTTGTCATCTTACAATCAAAAACATAAATGTATTCTGTTGGGATTTTTTGTGATAGACCAACACAAAGTGGCACATAATTGCGAAGTGGAACGAAAATGATAAATGGTTTTTCAAATTTTTTTTACAAATAAATGCCTGAATATTGTGGCAGGTCTTTGTATTCGGCCCCCTTTACTGTGATACCCCTAACTGAAATCTGGTGGAACCAATTGCCTTCAGAAGTCACCTAATTAGTAAATATATTCCCCCTGTGTGTAATTTAATCTCAGTATAAAAACAGCTGTTCTGTGAAACCCTCAGAGGTTTGTTAGAGAACCTTAGTGAACAAACAGCATCATGAAGGCCAAGGAAACACCAGACAGGTCAGGGATAAAGTTGTGGAGAAGCTTAAAGCAGGGTTAGGCTATATTATAATATCCCAAGCTTTGAACATCTCACAGAGCACTGTTCAATACATCATTCAGAAATGGAAAGACTATGGCACAACTGCAAACCTACCAAAACATGGCAGTCTACTTAAAGCGGAGTTCCACCCAAAAGTGGAACTTCCACTCATCGGATTCCTCCCCCCCTCCGGTGTCACAGTTGGCACCTTTCAGGGGGGAGGGGGGTGCAGATACCTGTCTAAGACAGGTATCTGCACCCACTTCCGGGCATAGACTCCCATGGGAGTCACGCCCCCTCCCACACTCCCCCGCTGTCTCCTGGGAAAGACACAGTTCCCAGGAGATAGCGGGGACCATTGAGAAAGCGCTGCGTGACTTGCGCATGCGCAGTAGGGAATCGGGAAGTGAAGCCGCAACGATTCACTTCCTGATTCCCTCACTGAGAATGGCGGCAGCACCCGAGGATCGAGGGACGGTTCGGCCTCGGGTGCCTACATCGCTGGTCCCCGGGACAGGTGAGTGACCTTATTTTAAAAGTCAACAGCTGCAGTATTTGCAGCTGCTGACATCTAAAAAAAATTTTTTCGCAGGACCCCCGCTTTAAAACTAACAAGCTGAGCAAGGAGAGCATTAATCAGAGAAGTAGCCAAGAGGCCCATGGTAACTCTGGAGGAGCTGCAGAGATCCACAGCTCAGGTGGGAGAATCTGCCTACAGGACAACTATTAGTTGTGTACTCCACAAATCTGACCTTTATGGAAGAGCAGCAAGAAGAAAACCATTGTTGAAAGAAATCCATAAGAAGTCCTATTTGCAGTTTGCGAGAAGCCATGTGGGGGACACAACAAACATGTGGAAGAAGGTGCTCTGGTCAGATGAGACCAAAATTGAACTTTTTTGGCCTAAAAGCAAAACGCTTGGTGTGGTGGAAAACTAACACTGTACATCACCCTGAACACACCATCCCCACAGTGAAACATGGTGGTGGCAGCATCATGTTGTGGGGATTCTTTTCTTCAGCAGGGACAGGGAAGCTGGTCAGAGCTGATGGGAAGATGGATTGAGCCAAATACAAGGCAATCTTAGAAGAAAACCTGGTAGAGTCTGCAAAAGACTTTAGACTGGGGCGGAGGTTCACCTTCCAGCAGGACAACGACCCTAAACATACAGCCAGAGCTACAGTGGAATGGTTTAAATCAAAGCATATTCATGTCTTAGAATGGCCCAGTCAAAGTCCAGGCCTGAATCCAATCGAGAATCTGTGGCAAGGCTTGAAAATTGCTGTTCACAGACGCTCTCCATCCAATCTGACAGAACTTGAGCTATTTTGCAAAGAAGAATGGGCAAAAATGTCACTTTCTAGATGTGCAAAGCTGGTAGAGACATCCCCAAAAAGACTTGCAGCTGTAATTGCAGTGAAAGGTGGTTCTACAAAGTATTGACTCAGGGGGGCTGAATACAAATGCACACCACACTTTTCACATATTTATTTGTAGAAAATTTTGGAAACCATTTATCATTTTCCTTCCACTTCTTAATTATGCGCCACTTTGTGTTGGTCTATCACATAAAATCCCAATAAAATACATTTACGTTTTTGCTTGTAACATGACAAAATGTGTGGTATGAATACTTTTTAAAGGCACTGTACATACTTATATATTGAAAAGCTGAGCGTGAATTGACCATCATGCTAAAAATGTGTTTTCCTTCAGTTTTCTAATCCTCCTTGTCAGACAGCACTGCTAGGATCTGACCTTGTGGATAAAGCAGCCTTTCTTCACCTTTGTTTCAGTCACAACACCCTTTAAATGTATGCAAAATTTTGAGGCACCCCAGGTGAACGATAGTTCAGAGGAGACATCAGAGGTCTCTTCATAAAGAGGATCTGTCAAGGAAAATATTCTAGCCTTGTCAGCTCCCTGGTAATAGTAATATGGTACACTAAAAAAAAATCTATTTAAATGTATAGATAAAAATTTAAAGGACCTCCTGTGTTCATGCACCTGGGAATCGGTTGGGTAGCGATGCACATGAATGAGTGTGAGAAATAATTACAGGACCATTATTTATGGTTAATTTCAAACCGATGTGCTGTAAAATTGCGTGGTCAGGCGACGCTGTACCAAAATACAATTTATGTCCTTTTTTTTTCCAACAAATAGAGCTTTCTTTTGGTAGTACTTAATCATCTCTGCATTTTTAATTTTTTTGCACTACAGTAAACCTTGGATTGCGAGCATAATTCGTTCCAAAAACATGCTTCTAACCCAAAGCACTTGTATATCAAAGCGAATTTCCCCATAAGAAATAATGGAAACTCAAATAATTAATTCCACAACCATTTATTCATAGGTTATTTTCACTTTCATTTATTTATTTATTGTTTTTTATTTATTTTTTTATTTTCATTTATTCATAGGTTATTTTCACTTTCATTTATTTATTTATTGTTTATTATTTACTTATTTATTTTCATTTATTCATAGGTTATTTTCATTTTCATTCAGGTTATATTCATTCATTCATTCATTCATTCATTCAGTTTATAGTCTATATAAAAAGATTATAGCAATGTGATAGGTAACCATAAAATGTCCATCCACAAATGGAAGCCTCCACAAGGGGATTAGAAGCAAAATCCAGCAGGAGCTACAGAGTATAAAAGAGAAAAGAGTCACCTCTAAGTGTAGCAATATGTTGCTAACTGTTGTACCTTCATTAAATGTAACCATATTGCTACACTTCAACTGAGCGGATCGGTTCGGTTCGGTACGGTACGCTATTTTGGGTGTTTCCATTATGAAAGCGGCCCATACAACCGAACCATACCGCTCCATTTAGGGTCCTGCTTCAGATGTGGGGCCATAGAAAATGGAACGGTTCGGTTAGGGCGGAGCTACGATACATTCCACTGATTGGCTGACAGAAAACCCTCTGCTGTGCTATGCTGAGGCATTTTTTCTAAACCCTGTATGGCCCCTTGTGGTCCCACTTGCAGTGGAAACGCTCACCAGAATAGACCGGACCATTCTAGGCCATTCAAACTGTACCGACCCGAACGGATCTGCTCAGTGGAAACGAGGCATTAGAGGCTCCTCTCTTCTCTTTTATACTCAGTTGTGACATGACGCTACTTCTATATCAAGACATCGCTTGTATATCGAGTCAAAATTTACTAAAGAATTTTGCTTGTCTTGGAAAACGCTTTCAAACCAAGTTACTCTCAAACCAATTTATTCCCAAATTTCATCTCTTCCCTCCTCTCAGAACGGCAATCTTACATAGTAGGTGAGGTTGAAAAAAAGACACAAGTCCATCAAGTCCAACCTATGTGTTATTATGTGTCAGTATTACATTGTATATCCCTGTATGTTGTGGTCATTCAGGTGATTATCTAATAGTTTCTTGAAGCTATTGATGCTCCCCACTGAGACCACCGCCTGTGGAAGGGAATTCCACATCCGCTCTTACAGTAAAGAACCCTCTACGTAGTTTAAGGTTAAACCTCTTTTTTTCTAATTTTAATGAGTGGCCACGAGTCTTGTTAAACTCTCTTCTGCGAAAAAGTTTTATTTCTATTGTGGGGTCACCAGTACGGTATTTGTAAATTGAAATCATATCCCCTCTCAAGCGTCTCTTCTCCAGAGAGAATAAGTTCAGTGCTCGCAACCTTTCCTCATAACTAAGATCCTCCAGACCCTTTCTGCCTTGTTTACATAGGCAGACCGCCATTCTACCTCTCTGCTCGATGATCGGCGGGTGCCAGCGGACATCGAGTTTGCCGTACCTGCTGCTGTGCTCCCGCTGTGTGTGATCACAGTGGAAGGGAGCCGCCAGCGATGCACATGCACTCTCGCCCAGAAGAGCCGGATCATGTGTGATACGTGATGCGGCGCAGAGTTGCCACCATGTATCAGTAAAACTGAATCATACCAAAAGTGGTACGTGCATTACTTTTTAAAAAACACTGCACTGGATTGCATAGTACTGTGGTTCCATGTGATCCGGTACAGGCAAACGCACTGCATTTGGAGTGTTGCTAGAATTATATTGACACCTGCAGCAGATCGCACACCCAGTGCATTTTTGAACGCAGTGCAGGAAACACGCATGGAGCGCTGGTTTCCCACATTGTACTCTGGTGTTAACGAGCCCTTGAGGAAATATCACTATCACTTTGTTTACATTATTCAGTTACCTATGGGACCAAGCACAGTATGTGTAGCATTGTGTCCCATCTTCCTAGGTGCCCTTTAATGCTAGCTGTGATGTCGGGCAGGGCCCCTCCTCCTTTCCTTGATGCATAGCCATCCGCCATTGCAGCTAGCAAGGAGATAGCCACTTTTGTTAGTGAGGATCTGTCTATGGCTCCCAGCACTTGCCTGAGGCAAGCACCTTCAAGAGGAATGCAGAGAGAGGTGAGATGTGTCAGCTAGTGCTTGCCTGGGGCAAGTGCTGGGAGCTGAAGACAGGCACTTTTTACCAAAGTATACTTTTTCTCTGATACTTCTTTTTTAAAGCTTAAATTACTTGGTATCTGTTCAGTCAACACAGTCTTGACTTTTACATTTTGCAAGAAAATGATATTGTGTGTCTGCTCTAAAATGTAATTTAGCAATTTTTTTCTGAAAATATAGTTTTAAAAAACAGTTGCACAAATATTGTGCAATTTAAAAATTTGCAACTACCCTCATTTTGTTTTACAGAGTCTCTACGTTCTGAAAGTTTACAACATTTTGGGGTTTTAAGTAATTTTCAGGCCTAAAACTTGCATTTGACCAAACATTTTAAATGCAGCTTTTTTTTTAAATGTTTGTTTTTCCCAGGGGAAAATATAATGCTAAGGAGGATGTGCTGTATATATAATGTGAGCTTGGGGATAGGTAGCTGGTACAAAGTTCCCTTGGGTGAGCACACTTTTAGGGTCCATTCACGCAGGGGCAACTTTGGATCCGACTTCAAGTCGCCCCTAGTCGCCTCAAGTCGCGCTAGATGAAAAAAACAATGTAAGTGAATGGATCCGTCTTAATGCACACTACTGCAGTCGCTCCAACTTCAGAAAAGGTTCCTGTACTACTTCAATGCAACTTCTAGGTGACTTGTACCCATTGATTTCAGTGGAAGTTGCCTCCAAGTCAGATCCTCTGTCCTAACTGAAGCAACTTTCCAGGAAGTAAAAATAGTTTTCTAGGCAAACCCCTCCCTCCCACAGAGCTGATTATTATGTGATTGGCCACTGGCAAAGTCCCCTGTCCTGGAGGCAACTTCAAGTTGCTTGTAAGTTGCCCCAAGTCGCGCTGTGATTCATACTCAAGTCGTGTCCAAGTTGCCTCCCAAAGTCGCGCTGGAAGTCGTGTTGCCCCTGTGTGAAAGGACCCTTAGGCCCCTTTCACACTTATACGACTTCAAAGTTGCGCAATTTTACAGCGATTTTGCCACAATTTGCCGCGATTTTACTGCGATTTGGGAGCAGTACTACTTTGTATGACTTTGCCCCATTTTTGGCATTAACAAATGAAAACATACAGTAGTTGGTATGAATCATAAGGGGAAACTCCACGCCAAGTTTTAAATAAAAAAACTGGCGTGGGTTCCCCCCCCAGGGGCATACCAGGCCCTTAGGTCTGGTATGGATTGTAAGGGGAACCCCCTATGCCGAAAAATCCCCCCAAAATCCATACCAGACCCTTATCTGAGCACGCAGCCCAGCCGGTCACAAATGGGGGTGGGGACGAGCGAGCGCCCCCCCCCCTCCTGGACCATACCAGGCCGCATGCCCTCAACATGGGGGGTGGGTGCTTTGGGGCATGGCCCCCCCCAAAGCACTTTGTCCCCATGTTGATGAGGACAAGGGCCTCATCCCGACAACCCTGGCCGTTGGTTGTCGGGGTCTCCGGGCGGGGGGTATGGGGTACGATGTACCCCATACTCATTCACATAGGGTGGGGGGCCCAGATCCCGGCCCCCCCACCCTATGTGAATGAGTATGGGGTACATCGTACCCCTACCCATTCACCTAGGGAAAAAAGTGTCAATAAAAAACACACTACACAGGTTTTTAAAGTAATTTATTAGGCAGCTCCGGGGTCTTCTTCCGACTTCGGGGGTCCTCTTCCGACTTCAGGGGTCTCTCCGCCGCCTTCTCCCGGTGTCCTGATCTTCTGCCGGCTCCTCCGCTATCTTCTGCAGCTCAATTGCTAGCGGTGGCCCGGACTTCTGCCTTCTGCTTTCACATATACCACATCTCTCACTCAGAAAAAGCATGGTCTCCACAACATTTTTTAATACAGTGGAACCTTGGATTACGAGCATAATCCTTTCCTGGAGAATGCTTGTAATCCCAAGCACTCACATATCAAAGCGAGTTTCCCCATAGAAGTAAATGGAAACGAAGATAATTCATTCCGCATTGACTCCTATTGCATGCAATACCGCATGTGGCCAGGGGAGGGGGGCATCGGAGAGCCTCAGAAATACTCAGGGACAGCTTGGCTGAACTCGGAAAGGCTCGGAAAACACTCGGGAATGAAGTGTTTCCAAGTGATTTCGAGTATTTCCGAACCGTTCCAAATGTCACAAGCGCCCCCGCACCTCTGGCCAAATGCGGTACTGCACACCACATTAGCTTGAATTCTGCTCATTTTGCGAGACAACAGTTGCAAACCGAGTCAGAATTTAAAATAAAAAGTTGCACGTCTTTCAAAACGCTCATTAACTGCGTTACTCGCTAACCAAGGTTCCACTGTACCAGCTTAGATATATATGGTTAATCTTGACTGTAACATTAGCAACAAACAGTAATACCTTAAAGTAGAATGTGGTTCAGAATTAATTCTACAGGAGAGAGTCCCGGGGACCAGAGTTTATCAAATTTGCCAGTGCAACCTTTGCCAGTGCTGGAAAATATATTCTTCTAATCTCAACGTATCACCCATTTGTGCAGTCCACTCCTTCAGCGAGGGTTGTTCAGCATCCTTCTAGTGCCTAAATATTAACTTACGGGCCTGGAATAGAGCTCTACCAATGGCTTGTTTGGGAATGTCTTCAATGGGAAGGTCATCTAGGATTTCCAAAATACAGGGCTTAGAGTCCATCGGAATGGTTACCTGAAACACTCTATTTATAGTATTGAGCACTCCAGACCAATATAACTTTGGACATCTCCAGAAAAGGTAAATTAGATCCCCGTGATCTCTAACACACCCAGTACACATCGTGTCATCCCTTAGTCCCATTTTAAATAGCCTTGCTGGTGTTAAGTGAACCCTTAGTGTGATATAAACTGCCTACACTTTTGATTTAACTTGTTCCTTTTCCTTCTTTTAACAGTGAATGTATAAAGATCCAGCCAACAGACATTCAACCGGACATTTTTAGTTACCTTCTGCATGTCATGTATACAGGGAAAACCCCCAAGCAAAGTGTGGACCACTTTCGATTAGAGGAAGGGGTTAGGTTTCTTCATGCTAACCTCCTTTCCACATCAGCTAATGAGCCAAGTCAAGTTTTGACTTCAGAAACTATGCAGTCCTCCAATCTATATGGAATTCAGATCTCATCAGCTCAGAAATCAAATAAGGAAACTCTTAACCTAAGAAACATTCCACCAACTGGTGCAAGGTCTGCGCAACAAGGAGAGAAGCCACAACTACAGCTGTCTCTTGCGATTGGCCTTGAAGGTGTAGGCTCTGAACAGCAAAGTTCACATTTCCCTGCTCCGGTGGGCACCTCAGTTAAATCAATAGAAGACATTCAGAACACCGTAAAGACCATAAAGCAAGAAGCCTGTGATACTGAATCTGTCAAATCTCCACAGCATTCGTTGCTGTCCCAAGAAGAGGTTGAGTCAACATTTGTTAAGACAGACAGCAAAACATACTCCTGCCACTACTGTGGTGAACATTTTGATTCCCGTGGCACATTGAGGGATCATTTGCATATCCATGTATCCCAGTCTCTCCCTTTCGGGGTCCCTACCTCCATTTTAGAAAGCGATGACCTGGGGGAAGTCCGCCCCATACTTGAAAACATTCAGAACACCGAGAGCTGCCACCTTGGCCCTTACGAGGCTCTTCAGAACGCCACCCACTCCGAACAGCTGCAACTCAACCAGCTTTCATTTTTGTCGAAGGATGCTGAACCCATAGAGCTGAACTGTAATTTTTCCTTCTTACGAAAAAGGAAGTTCACTTGTACGGTGTGCGGACACAGATTTGTACGGAGGAGCCTATTACTGGAACACTTATACACACACAAAGCCAAATCCCACAAGCTCAGCCGCTATCAAAGGTTCGGCAGTCAGGCTGATCTTTCCTTACATAACTACTGTAACAATCTGACTGATAACAATCAGAAGGATGAAGATACAGCTCTAGAACCCCCATTCCTTGAGGACCTTGAAGACACAAACTCACAAGAAAATGTGGACTCTGTGTTAGTTGAATAATATTTATTCATGTTGGACTGGATATTTGTTTGTGGCTGTTTTTTATGATTATTTAGTTTTTTGGTTTTTTTTGCTACTTGTTATACTGTGTTTAAATAGTTCTTTGTGTTAGCTGTATGAAAATAACTTTTTAAAGGGTATTTACTCAGTTGTGCTATGATTGTGACCACATTTATTGGTGAAGATCTTATTTTTGTCTGTGCCATTGATTCATCTTAGGTTCAGCACAAAACATCACTGAACAATATTTGTTTATGAAATGGGAACAATATGACATCTACATGTCTTTGACTACCATTTATTCATGCAGGCACTTCAATTGTTCATCCTGTGTCTGGTGAGATCTGAACTAAGAAAAGATGCTTAGCTCCCATAATGAACTAGGAATTTTCTTAAAAGGAAATCATAAGTAGGCTGTCAATGCCAAGCTTTTGAAAATGCTGGATGTCTGTCTCTGGCTTTTATTCTTTACTAATTGTTTACTTGAAACAGTTATGCAGATCAGTGTGATGTCAGAGCATTTAATTGGCTACTGCTACTTGTTCCAGGTCAGAAACTCAAAGTACTGTAAGCCAATGGATTAGTATATCAGCCAGAAGACTGGTATTTTTTGATTGAGAAATCAGCAGTGTCCTCCATACTTCAGTACAGACTTTTTTTTTTTTTTGGTCTTCTATAGGGACTGTCTTGTCCAGTAATGGACTAGTAGGATGTAATGGAGGGAAGGAAGAGGCACATAGGTTCCAATTATCAGTTCCTGGCTGCATTTGGCATTGCAGAGAAAAAAAGGAAAAACAGTAAGACTTGACTTTGTTTTATACCCTATACAGTAGTTTTTTATACAGTATATAGCAATTTTTTTCACTATTCATTTTAAAACCATATCCTGCTATCCAAGCAGTTGTTATGTAAATGGAGACTGCCACTAGGATAAATACAGTGCCTTGAAAAAGTATTTATACCCTTGACATTTTCCACATTTTCTCATGTTACAACCAAAAACATAAATGTATGTTATTGGGATTTTATGTGATAAACCAACACAAAGTGGTACATAATTATGAAGTGGAAGGAAAATGGTTTTCAAAATCATTTACAAATATATGTGGAAAGTTCCAGCGTGCATTTGTTTTCAGCCCCCCTTAGGGTTAGGGTTACTTAGGGTTAGAGTCAATACTTTGTAGAACCACCTTTCGCTGCAATTACAGCTGCATGTCTTTTTGGGGATGTCTCTACCAGCTTTGCACACCTAGAGAGGGATTTTTGCCCATTCTTCTTAGCAAAATAGCTTAAGCTCTGTCAGATTGGATGGAGAGCGTGCGTGAACAGCACGTCTTGCCACAGATTCGCAATTGGATTTAGGTCTTGTCTTTGACTGGGCCATTCTAACACATGAATATGCTTTGATCTAACCATTCCATTGTAGCTCTGGCTGTATATTTAAGGTCGTTGTCCTGCTGGAAGTTGAACCTCTGCCCAAGCCTCAAGTCTTATGCAGACTTATGCCGTGTACACACGAGCGGAATGTCTGACAGAAAAAATCCGACGGGAGCTTTTCATCGTATATTCCGATCGTGTGTATGCCCCATCGGACTTTTTACGTCGAAAATTCTGACAGACCTACAAAGAGAACATGTTCTAAATTTTTCTGACGGAACCAATTCCTATCCTGAAAACCGTTCGTCTATATGCTGTTCCGACGGACCAAAAACGATGCATGCTCTGAAGTAATTACGAGACAAAAGCTATTGGCTACTGGCTATTGAACTTCCGTCTTCTAGTCCCGTCCTACGTGTTGTACGTCACCGCATTCTGGACGGTCGGAATTTGGTGTGACCGTGTGTATGCAAGACAACTTGAGCGGAATTCCATCAGAACTTTGTCGGAAAAACCTTCAGAGTTTATTTCAATGGGAAAACCAGTCGTCTACATAACAGGTTTTCTTCTAAGATTGCCCTGTATTTGGCTCCATCCATCTTCCCATCAACTCTGACCAGCTTCCCTGTCCCTGCTAAAGAAAAGCATCCCCACAACATGATGCTGTCACCACCATGTTTCACGGTGGGGGTGGTGTGTTCAGGGTGATGTGCAGTGTTAGTTTTCCACCACACATAGCGTTTGCTTTTAGGCCAGAAAGTTCAGTTTTGGTCTCATCTGACCAGAGCACCCTCTTCCATGTGTTTGCTGTGTCCCCCACATGGCTTTTCGCAAACTGCAAACAGGACTTCTTATGGCTTTCTTTCAACAATGGCTTTCTTCTTGCCACTCTTCCATAAAGGCCAGATTGGTGGAGTGCACGACTAATAGTTGTCCTGTGGGCAGATTCTCCCACCTGAGCTGTTGATCTCTGCAGCTCCTCCAGAGTTACCATGGGCCTCTTGACTGCTTCTCTGATGATTGCTCTACTTGCCTGACCTGTCAGTTTGGGTGGATGGCATTGTCTTGGTAGGTTTGCAGTTGTGCCATACTCTTTCTATTTTCAGGTGATGGATTGACCGCGAGATGTTCAAAGCTTGGGATATTTTTTGATAACCTAACCCTGCTTTAAACTTCTCCACAACTGTATACCTGACCTGTCTGGTGTGTTCCTTGGCCTTCATGATGCTGTTTGTTCACTAAGGTTCTTTAACAAACCTCTGAGGGCTTCACAGAACAGCTATATTTATACTGAGATTAAATTACACACAGGTAGACTCTATTTACTAATTAGGTGACTTCTGAAGGCAATTGTTTCACCTAGATTTTAGTTAGGGGTATCAGAATAAAGGGGGCTGAATTCAAATGCACGCCACACTTTTAAGATATTTATTCGTAAAAAAAATTGAAAACCATTTATCATTTTCCTTCCACTTCACAATTATGTGCCACTTTGTGTTGGTCTATCACATAAAATTCCAATAAAATACATTTACGTTTTTGGTTGTAAGATGACAAAATGTGAAAAATGTCAAGGGGTATGAATACTTTTTCAAGGCAGTGTAATGGCATAAAATGTACTTTTAAAAATTCCATACCCTGTACTGAAGATTAGAAAGTAGTTCTCAGCTGGCCTGTGTAGATTTGCAGTTAGTAATGTGTGGGGGTGTCCACTAACTGAACTGCATTGAATAATCTGGGCCCAGCAACCAAAGAGAAAGCTTTGTAGGGAGGGGGCTTGAACAGCATCCACAATATGGCACCTCCTTTGTATAACAGAAGCATGGAGATCTACTAAAAACATTTTCCTGCCTCTCCCCATCACTGACCTAGTCATTATTGAAGTATATCAAAAGCTCAGAAGGCAGAGGTGAGGGGAATTCTTCCAATGGTGACAATGATCTAAGTGGGCATTTCCATTCACTTCTTATCAGCCTTTTTAAACCCTTTGCAATAGCGGAACCCTTGAGTAATAACTAAATTAATGTGGCATACAGCGTATGTGACACCCAGAACTGATCCACCAAAATAGTGAGACAACATTTATTTTTTGTAATAATCATAAAATAAAGAATTGATCCATGTAGGGTTCCATTACATTGTTGGTCTCTGGAGAGGGTCCCCACTTCTTTTAGTGGTCAGTGGAGAAGTTTCCCCCTTCCATTAGTGGTCAGTGGAGAAGTTTCCCCCTTCCATTAGTGGTCAGCGGAGAAGGTTCCCCCTTCCATTAGTGGTCAGCGGAGAAGGTTCCCCCTTCCATTGGTGGTCAGTGAAAGAGGTGCCTTCTTCTTTTAGTAGTCACTGAGAGACCACCCTTGCACTGGTGGTCTGTAAAGAAGATTGTTCCCTACAGTGGTGGTCAGTGGTGTAGTGCAATTTTACATTGATGGGACAGTACGAAGAGTACCTTCTTATCTTGGGGGTAAGTGAGAAGAAGGCCCCCCATATTGATGGTTAATGTAGTGCCCCCTTACATTTGGAGTCAGTGAGAAGAAGGCCCCTTACATTGATGGTCACTGGGAAGAATGCCTTATATTTAAAGTGGAACTTCAGTCATTTTTCATCTTTCTATCTATTAAACCTTCTGACCTTGTTGTTTTAACTTTGTATAGTAAATTTTTTTTTCTGCCAATAAATACCTTATACAGCCCACTTCCGCTCTCTTGTCTGGAAAAAAGCCTAGGTTTATGACATCATGCACAGCTCTCTCTCTCTCACTCTCTTGAGAGTTTGCCAGGAAGAGGGTGAGGGTGAGTTGTAAGAGGGCCAATGAGAGCTGCAGAGCTGGAGGTGTGCCTCTGTGTAAATCCAGGAAGTGAACAGGCAGCAGCTTCAGCTGCCCACAGTTAGGCTCGGTTCACACTGGGGCGACTTGTCAGGTGACCTAGTCGCCTGACAAGTCGCCTCCCGTTCTGTGCTATGGAACCGTTCTAATCGGAGCGACGCAAGTCGCTCCGACTTAGAAAAAGGTTCCTGTATTACTTTGGGGGCGACTTGCATAGACTTCTATACAGAAGTCGTTTTGCAAGTCGCCCGGGCAGTCGTTTGCAGGTCGCCTCGCTGAGGCGACTTGCAAGTCGTGCCGCCCCTGTGTGAACCGGGCTTTAAAATGATTGCAGCTAGACTCAGTGGTAGGAGATTTCTGCAGCAGTTGGTAGTACAGAGTCACAGTATATATACAATAATATGCAAAAGTGGTTGGAGGGAAGCTTCAGAATGGAAAAGATGTTTTTATTACTAATTATGTAAGCAGACTGAAGTTCATCTTTAAGATAAATGAGATTTATGCCTCTTACTTCAGAGGTCAGTGGGAAGTATGCCCATTGGTGATCAGTAATTACTTACACGAGAACCAAGAAGAAAAGCCCCACCTGTCTCACACCACTGGTTCTGTTGAGTGCAATTGATACTGAAACTCAGGAGAAGCCATCAGGCGGCAGAATGATCTAATACTGCTCAAGGAACCCCTGAGAAGTGTGAGAGAAGTGAAAGGAAATCTTCCCAACAGTAATAAAGAAAAAAAAAAGACACCACCAAAAGCAAACAAGAAAATTTGGCTTTAGATACACTTTTAATGTTTAAATATAAAGTTTCTTGGCCGTTGATGGGGGAAGAGGGAAGGCAGGGGAATCTCCTCTTTGAACGTGTGGTGAGGCAGATGTTCCACAGATAAAGTAAGCTCAGGGGCGGACTGACCATTGAGCCACTCGGGCACTGCCCAAGGGCCCTGGGTCACTAGGGGGCCCCATGAGTTATCAGTCTGCCCCTGAGTAAGCTTCACCACATCTGGGAGGTTTTTGGAGCTGTTGCAGGCAGAATGTTGGAGATAGAACTGAGAGATCAAGCTGACTGACTGAAAAAAAGAAAGTTGTGTTTTGGCAGGCTTCCCCTTCAGTGTCCTCCATGTTGCATTTTTGACATTCATCAACCAATAAAGATGGTCAGCCAATGTCCCTCATCATGAGTAATATTAGGCCAACTCTTGGTGCAGTTGTTATTCTAGTTCTGATAGATGTCATATATATTTTTGTATGTATGTTTTGGGTTTCTTGTTTATGTACTTTGCCCACTGTGTCGCATACCTGCTTGGGGATTTCAATGCAATATATTTAGGAAACCAGACTTTCACCCTCCAGCTTTAGTTTGCGTGTATTTTTGTGCCTGTTGTGTGGAAATTTGTCTGAATCTCCACTGTGACAAGGTCCTACATAACCAATTATTCTCTGATTATCCAGGTTTGTGTGATGTTTTGATGCAGATTGAATAAAAATATACTTGCACAGTTCATTTATTTTGTAACACAAGATACATACGTGTAAGATTATACTGTAATTGTATCTGAAGCTGTGTTTATGTTTTTTTTATATTATTATGGTATTGTGTTTGGTAAATTGATTTGAATTGTGATGAACATAATACATGGGTCAGTATTGATTTCCCGCATGTATATAGTATACTGTGTGTATATATATATAAAGCTTAAAGTGAAATGCTGACTTTTTTTTGTTAAAGATAGCATTGAAAAGGGCTAGTCTCTCAGGTTATTACTATTTGTCTCCCTGTTAAGGTTTCTCCTCCTTCTCATAGTGGTGATAAAACAAAAAAGAAGATAAGTCTGTCCAATAATGACACTAAAAAGGTTCTAACCTTTCCCCTCCTTAAGGAAGAAAGTGTCTTTATCATTTTCTTTGACCCTGGTGGAGAAATTACTCCTTTTTTACCTGTCCAGGAGGGAGGAACTCCAGTTCATACATAGCCAAGTTTATGCCTGTCGGTCACAGGCCTTTTTTTATGCTAGCTCTGGCTTTAATGAAAGTACAACATATAGAAACCCAGGGAAAGTGTCATGGAGTTTGGTGGACCCATTGAGGATGATTTATTAAAACTGAAGCGTTGAAATCTGGTGCAGCTGTGCATAAAAACCAATCAGCTTCTAACTTCAGTTTGTTTTACCACATCCCGACCAGCGCCGCAGTTGTACTGCGGCAGAATGGCATGGCTGGGCGAAACAACGTTATGTAACGTCGCTTCGCCGTGTGGCCACTAGGGGGTGCACACGCACCCCCCACCGCTCGCTCCCCGAGCCGATGCGACTGCCTAGCGGTCTCGATCACTGCCGGGCTCCCGCGATCGCTCGGGGCACACGGAGAACCCGGAACTGTGTGTGTAAACAGTTTCCGGTTCTCTGAGGGGAGAACTGACAGATCATCTGTTCATACAGAGTATGAACAGCGATCTGTTAGCTTCCCTGCACAGTCCCCTCCCCCCTTCAGTTAGAACACAAACTAGGACACACATTAACCCCTTCACTGCCCCCTAGTGTTAACCCCTTCACTGCCAGTGACATTTTTACAGTAATCAATGCATTTTTAATTGCACTGATCGCTGTATTCATGCCAATGGTCCTAAAAATGTGTCAAAATTGTCCGACATGTCCGCCATAATGTCACAGTCATGATAAAAATCGATGATCGCCGCCATTACTAGTAAAAAAAAAAAATATATCAATAAAAATGCCATAAAACTATCCCCTATTTTGTAAACGCTAACACTTTTGCGCAAACCAATCAATATATGCTTATTGCGATTTTTTTTTTTTTAAGCGGTTAATTAAACTTTGACAAAAACCTGGAAGCTGATGGTTTCTATGTACAGCTAAACCTGATTTTTCACACTCCAGTTTTAGTAAATCAACCCCATAGGCTAAGCAGACAGTCAAGGCAAATGACCAGAACATACAAAACAAAAATGTAAAGAATAAATCCAGGCATAGCTATATTATACATAGTTACATTGGTCCAGCTTGGACCAATGTAACTATGCATATACAATACCTGGCTGATGTCCCTGAATGCTTGAAATCACTGAAGTAGACACCGCTGCTCCAGTGATCTCCACTTGCTTCCAGGTCTCATGCTGAGCAGCTGCCCTTTTACAGTGTGAACACAGGAGGTCAGCCTCTCAGCATGGGCACCATCCAAAGAATGCTTTGCATTTTCTGAATGAATGCGAAGCGTTCTCTCAATGAGGTGTAGAGCAGGATGTTGCCACCCCACTCCTTCATCTCATTCAATCAGAGAACGCTTTGCATTCATTCAGAAAATGCTAATCATTCTGTGAATAGTGCCCATGCAAAGCTGCCAACCCTTCTGTGTTCAGTAGGCAGGAGTACAGCTGCTCGGAGGCCCCGGAAGCAAGTGGAGATCACTGAAGTAGCGGTGTCTACTTAAGAGAGTTCCAGCTTCCAAGGGCATCAACCAGGTATGGTATATTCATAGTTACATTGGTCCAAGCTGGACCAAATATAACTATATAATGTAGCCATGCCTGTAATTATTCTTTAGAATAGTTCAAATCAGATGAGTGTTTCTGATTAGTGAAGCCAGACAGAAAGCAAACCCAAAGAATCCCATTGATCAGATACAGGCTGAATGTAAAGCAATATATTTAAGCACTCCTAATTAGGGCAGGTGTAGACTGCAGCATTACTTTAGCTGCAGTGCTGAGTAACGACCAATAGGTGCAAAGGCTAAAGGCTGATTGTTACAAAAAAAGAATGGGGTAGCAAGAGAGAATACAACTAGTTCATACAGAGTATGGAGTGGCTTACACAAAGTCCTGCCAGTAGAATGAGAGAAGGGTCAGTAGCCATTCACAGGTTACATATAGCTTGATCAATCTGTGGTTGGCTCTCCTACAGTTAATGTTATTAAAATGAAGTATAAAAATACCACTGAAAACAATATTACATTTCAGGCAAGGCATATGTATTTTTTTTAAAAATGTACTCATCATTTATTCACCGATAAATAAAAATACAGTTTAAAACTGTATTTTCTACCCAATACAACCTCCTAAATAGAAAAATGTTAAATATTACAATTGGAATATTGCATAAATTTGACTCTCATTATCTGATAAACCCAAAGATACTTTTGTATTTATTTCCAGGTATGCTCCCTTGGGTTAGATGAAAACTCTGCAGGCAAGTTTGACAAATAAGAAAGCAGGTCACTTCACTAATTACCCAGGAAAACTAATTATGAATGTTCTAATGAACAAAAAACTCACTGTGTTAACCCTTAATGTGAGCCTCCAGTGTCAGTATACAGTTGTGCTCATAAGTTTACATAACCTGACAGAATTTATGATTTCTTGGTCATTTTTCAGAGAATATGAATGATAACAGAAAAACTTTTCTTTCACTCATGGTTAGTGTTTGGCTGAAGCCATTTATGATCAATCAACTGTATTCACTCTTTTTAAATCATAATGACAACAGAAACTACCCAAATGACCCTGATCAAAAGTTTACATACCCTGGTGATTTTGGCCTGATAACATGCACACAATTTGACACAAAAGGGTTTGAATGGCTATTAAAGGTAACCACCCTCACCTGTGGTCTGTTTGCTTGTAATTAGTGTGTGTGTATAAAAGGTCAGTGAGTTTCTGGACTCCTGACAGACCCTTGCATCTTTCATCCAGTGCTGCACTGATGTTTCTGGATTCTGAGTCATGGGGAAAGCAAAAGAATTGTCAGAGAATCTGTGGGAAAAGGTAGTTGAACTGTATAAAACAGGAAAGGGTAATAAGAATATATCCAAGGAATTGAGAATGCCAATTAGCAGTGTTCAAACTCTAATCAAGAATTGGAAAATGAGGGGTTCTGTTGAAACCAAATCACGGTCAGGTAGACCAACTAAAATTTCAGCCACAACTGCCAGGAAAATTGTTCGGGATGCAAAGAAAAACCCACAAATAACTTCAGGTGAAATACAGGACTCTCTGAAAACATGTGGTATGGCTGTTTCAAGATGCACAAAAAGAAGGCACTTGAAGAAAGATGGGCTGCATGGTTGAGTCGCCAGAAGAAAGACAATACTACGCAAATGCCACAAAGTATCCCGCTTACAAAACGCCAAACAGCACAGAGACAAGCCTCAAACCCTCTGGCACAAAGTCATTTGGAGTGACAAGACCAAAGTTTTGCTTTTTGCTCACAACCATAAATGCTCTATTTGGAGAGAAGTCAACAAGGCCTGTGATGAAAGGTACACCACTCCTACTGTGAAACAGGGAGGTGGATCGCTGATGTTTTGGGGATGTGTGAGCTATAAAGACAAAGGAAATTTGGTCAAAATTGATGGCAAGATGAATGCAGTATGTTATCAAAAAATACTGGAGGTCATTTGCATTCATCAGCTAGGAAGCTGCACATGCAACGTACTTGGACATTGCAACTTGACAATGATCCAAAACACAAGGCCAAGTCCACCTGTCATTGGCTACAGCAGAATAAAGTGAAGGTTCTGGAGTGGCCATCTCAGTCTCCTGACCTCAATATCATTGAGCCACTCTGGGGAGATCTCAAATGTGCAGTTCATGCAAGACAGCCCAAGAATTTACAGGAATTGAAGATTTTTTGCCAAGAGGAATAGGCAGCTTTACCATCTGAGAAGATAAAGAGCCTCATCCACAAATACCACAAAAGACTTCAAGCTGTCATTGATGTTAAAGGGGGCAATACATGGGGTATGTAAACTTGTGATCAGGGTTATTTGGGTAGTTTCTGTGATTATGATCTAAAAAAAGTAAACATGGTTGATTGATAATAAATGGATTCAGCCAAACATTAACCATGAGTGAAAGAAAAGCTTTTGTGTTATTATTCATATTCTCTGAAAAATGGCCAAGAAATCATAAACTCTGCCAGGGTATGTAAACTTATGAGCACAACTGTAACTGTAATATGACTATAAAATGTGGGATTTCGGGTACCAAACATATACAAATGTTAAACTGTGCACATAACCTTTTTTTGCATAATTTTTTCACAATGCAAAGTTGTGCACCTTTTTCAGCACACATCCTACATTAGTAATGGATTTGTGTGCTGACATCTGGTGGTAATATTTGTAACAATAACGTTTTTGCTACTGTCATGACATATTGATGACAATACTTGATTTGGGGGTAGCAGGACGCTTGCAGGACTAGCAAGAAGTATATTAAAAAATTACAAAGGTGGGCAGTTCTCCACTGAAATATAACTCATGCAATAAAGTTGCTCATTTGTTACTATATGCAAAAGTACCCTGCTACCCTCTAATACTTGGATTAACCACTGATTTGAGTCCACCCAGGCTCAGCTTTCCATGCTTGCTATTTTCAGACAGATAACTGCCATCTTTGCCTTTTTGTGTTTGATGCAGATGGCAGTTTTCTGCACACCAGTTTTTGTGTTTTCATGCATAGGCAAGTCACTTGGCCTTATTTCTGTGCATTTTACCTGCAAATTTTCCATAAATAACCACTTCTAAACAGACTTTTCCAAACTATAAATGGGTCCCACGGATTCCAGGTCTGAGCTGATAGTGCCACTGGACATCTACTAATTGCAAATGAAAGTCACCATGACGTGCGTGTCATCTGCTGCACTACATTTCCGTGGCTGACCACTTTTTTTTGGAGGACCATTTTTGGTACTTAACTTGGACTATTTCTTTGTGCTTCTGCAAAAGAACTTGGACAGCACCTTGAAAAAAGGGACCAGTGTAATCCTGATGGGCAGCTGTATTTAACCACTTGCCGACCGCCGCACGACGATGTACGTCAACAGAATGGCACGGGCAGGCGTATGGGCGTACCTGTACGACCCTGCCTCCTGGTGCCTGTGGCAGTCGGCTTCGTTCCAGGAGCGATCCGTGCTGAGGGGGAGACCACCGATTCATGGCCACCCCCTCGCGATCGCTCCTGATGAATGAGAAGCTTCCACTGCTTCTGAAATGTAAACAGAAGCAGAAGAAGTGATGTCATCTCTCCTCGTGCAGCCTTTTCGTTCCGGCGCCTGAGGAAAGAAGAACATCACCGTGAGTTTGCACCAACAGCACACTAACACTAGCACATATAGGCACACAAATCACCCCCCCCTGCACCCCCTGTCACAGTGACACCAATAGCAGTTTTAATTTTTTTTGCTGATCACTGCATTGGTGTCATTTTGTGACTGTTATAAGTGTTAGGGCAGTTAGTGGTAGGCCCATTTAGGTCTAGGGTACCCCCCTAACCCCCCTAATAAAGGTTTAACCCCTTGATCGCCCCCCAGTTAACCCTTTCACCCCCTGTCGCCAGTGTCACTAATCGATAATTTTTCTGATCACCATATAAGTGTCACGGGTGACGCTAGTTAGCCAGTTAGTTATTTAGGTTCACCATCAGCTTTTACCTAATAAAGGTTTTAACCCCCTGATTTCCCCCTAGTTAACCCTTTCACCAGTGATCACCGTATAAGTGTTACAGGTGACGCTGGTTAGTTAGTTTTTTTTTTATATAATCAATTGTGCCTGCGCTAAAAGATATATGTATTTGAACTGAGTGAAAAAATCGTGCAGGAATATTAAATTATTATTATGCTAGTGAAGACATACATATATGAAAATACATATATAGTGCAATCCTTATATATGAAAACCTCAAAGTGCATCCACATAAAAGTGCAAGCCTTATATAAAATGCTGAAAGTGCATCATGAATAAATATAAACCTAAAATCTAAGTGCAAATCCTGCGGCAATCGAGTGTCCAATCAAAATACGATCGGCAAAATTCAAACTAAAGCAAAAAAATGTGCAAGTAAACAGTGTCCATGAATAAAGTGTCCATCATGCTTCTCCTGTAAGGTGTCCAAATCACAGCAAGCTAGATGTGCTCTCCCGTGACCCCCCACTTGTGCTTGCGCTCACCTCTATTCGTGTGACATGGTAGTTAAACAGTGTCAAACAGGCAATGGGGCCACTCCAGGGCTCACTCAGGAGGAAGGCACGTGATCCCTGTGCCGAATACGCGTCGGGGAGGGGTAGAACGGAGCTGTCAGCAGGGAAGGAGGTTTTTATACACCGCACCGCACACCATACGAGCCGTTGCTAACGAATTACACCTGGATAGTTTGGTGCACTATAGCACCAGCACATTGTGAGTACCCTCCTGGAGGAATCTTTTATTCTAAATAAATCCCGACTTTATTACACCATGGAGTTTTCCCTTGTCTCTTTTATGAATGATGTCTGACTACCTGAGAGGATTGATTATACATCACTATATCCTGAGTGAGCCCTGGAGTGGCCCCATTGCGTGTTTGACACTTTAACTACCGTGTCACACGAATAGAGGTGAGCGCAAGCACAAGTGGGGGGTCACAGGAGAGCACATCTAGCTTGCTGTGATTTGGACACCTTACAGGAGAAGCATGATGGACACTTTATTCATGGACACTGTTTACTTGCACATTTTTTTGCTTTAGTTTGAATTTTGCCGATCGTATTTTGATTGGACACTCGATTGCCGCAGGATTTGCACTTAGATTTTAGGTTTATATTTATGCATGATGCACTTTGAGCATTTTTTATAAGGCTTGCACTTTTATGTGGATGCACTTTGAGGTTTTCATATATAAGGATTGCACTATATATGTATTTTCATATATGTATGTCTTCACTAGCATAATAATAATTTAATATTCCTGCACGATTTTTTCACTCAGTTCATATACATATATTTTTTAGCGCAGGCACAATTGATCATATTTGTTTAATGCACGAAATGAAACGTGGTGAAGTGTTTGCTGCTTAAAAATAGTTTATTTACGCCTGATAGGCATTGGTCCACTTGTGGCTCGCAGGAACTCCACATTTTTATTTTAGTTTGTTTTTTATACCCGCCGTTTATTACCCAATAAAGGTTTAACCCCCTGATCACCCGGCAGGTGATATCAGTGCCAGTAGCGCTAACACCCTCGCACGCAGCATACATCTCCCTTAGTGGTATAGTATCTGAACGGATCACTATCTGATCTGATCAGATCTATACTACCTTCCCAGCAGTTTAGGGTTCCCAAAAACGCAGTGTTAGTGGGATCAGCCCAGATACCTGCTAGCACCTTCGTTTAGCCCCTCCGCCCAGCCCACCCAAGTGCAGTATCGATCGATCACTGTCTCTTACAAAACACTAAACGCATAACTGCAGCGTTCGCAGTCAGGCCTGATCCCTGGTGATCGCTAACAGTTTTTTTTAGTAGCGTTTGATACAGTTGCTGACAGCCTAGAAGCTTTTTTCCTGTGAGTCTCACTAGTGTACCAGTAAATTTAGAGCCCAAAATGGCAAATCAAAGGTACAGTAGTAGAGAGGGCTAAATGTTTCTGAGCATGACAGATAGTGAAGAGGAAGTCACTCATCTGTCAGATTCAGGCTCAGAATACGATCCTGTAGACGACAGTGACTCCATGACAGATAGCTCTGACGACAGAGTTGTGGTCCATGCCAAGGTCAGGTGTACCAGACCCCAATCTTCTTCTGCTGTTGAGGTGCAAGAACCGCAGTGCTCTCGTATGGAGCAGAGAAGTACTAGTGCCGCTCATCCTTCTGGTGAACTGGCAAGCGCCAGCAGCCTAGTACACCCTGGTCGTACATCCAGCACTGCAGTATCACGTGGTGACGTGGCGAGTCCCATAAGTGCAGTTCAAGCTGGCGAGGTGGCTAGCATAAGTAGTGTCCCGCTGCCACCAAGAAGACAAAGACAGGCCCGTCGTGCCAATAGTGTCCTTCCTGCAGAATTCGCCAATTCTAATTGGGAACCCACCACTTCTGCAGCATCCGTACTTCCCCCATTCACTGGCCAACCCGGAAATCAGGTGGAAACAGTTGATTTTACGTCACTTGATTTTTATTCGCTGTTTTTCACGGAAGATCTCTATAGATCTATTGTAGACCAAAGCAATTTGTATGCTGGTCAATTCATTGCTGCTAATCCCCAGTCCTCCCTTGCCAGAGATTGGAAACCAATTACGGTTTCCGAATTTAAGACCTTTCTGGGCCTATCCCTCGACATGGACATAACTAAAAATAGTGAGTTGCGGTCATATTGGTCCACTGAACCAATTCACCATATGCCCGCGTTCTCTGCCTCCATGGCCAGGGCACGATACGAGCAGATCTTGCGGTTCATGCACTTCAACAACAATGAACTCTGTTGTCCTCGTGGAGACCCTGGATAACGATCGGTTCTACAAAATTCGGCCCCTCGTAAACCACTTCAACGAACGTTTTGCAGCCTTGATAACTCCCCATCAAGTTGTCTGCGTTGATGAGTCCCTGATTAAGTTTTGTGGCCGCTTTTCTTTCAAACAGTATCTTCCCAGCAAGCGTGCCAGATACGGGGTCAAGATGTATAAGCTCTGTGACAGGGCCACAGGCTATACATGTAGTTTTATGGTTTACAAGGGAAGAGATAGTCACGTAGAGCCGGAGAACTGCTCAGATTACATAGAGAGCGCTGGCAAGATTGTGTGGGACTTGGTGCCACCCTTATTCGGAAAGGGGTACCATTTGTATGTGGACAGTTATTACATGAGCCTGCCACTTTTTAGTCACTTATTTGAACATCAGATTGGAGCATGTGGCACAGTGCGACCAAATCACCAGGGCTTATCCCAGAGGCTTGTAGATTCCCGTCTTAGGCTGGTGGAGAGAGCCTGCTTCAGGTATAATAATTTGCTTGCTGTGAAGTGGAGGGATAAGAAGAATGTTTTCGTTCTGTCCTCCCTTCACGCAGACATGACGGTCCAAATTCCTATGGCGACTGGTGTTGTGGGGAAAGCCCTCTGTGTCCACGAATATAACCAAAATATGGGAGGGGTGGACCTCAACGACCAGTTGTTGGCGCCATACCTAATTGCCCGTAAGGCCAGACGCTGGTAGAAAAAGTATCTGTATACTTATTTCAATTGGCTTTGCTGAACGCTGATGTACTTTAGCATTTACTGATGTGAACTTATCATAATAGTTGGAGTGGAAATAAGGAAAAGGGCCAACTCTAGACAAAAGATTCCTTTATCATTTTTTACCATGACTACTTTACATAAGGCACGAATGGTATTATAACATGACAAAAAAAAATGCCTCTCTTGGTTCATTTACATGACAATAGTCACCCTTTTCTGAACCATTTTTATACTCTTCCAGACAGGTGGTTGATATTCTTCATTGTTCATTGTTATAATGACAAGTAGAAGACCTCATAATATATACAGTCTATTGTTCTTTAAATTGACATTTCACACAAGAGTGAAATTACATTTAATACAATTTTTGGAATTTTGTAATAAATGTTAAAGGATTTCATTTCTAAAGGAACAACTAAAAAACTCTTCAGTACTGAGACTATTCTATGTTTTTAGGTGTTTGCGAACACACCAATACACGTAAATACGACACCTATAGCATTGTAATAATACATGGTTAAAACTACAAAGAGTTTTTCCTTACATTTTTACAGTGTATTGCGTAGGACTAGGCTCACACTATTGGGGGTGCGGGAAGGCATGTAAATTACACTCCTTCCCGCATCTGCAGGCATCAAACCATGTTGCTTTAACCCTCAATGGCACCCCCATGCACTGGAAAACGCTGCACCATTTCCTATGCGCAGAAACGCTTGGCACCATGTGATTTCCCTGCAACCATGTTTTTGAAAAGGTGCAGGGACTTTTTTACCTGCGTTTCAGCAGCCTGTGCAAACATGCCTGCAGGGAAATGCAAAGGTGTGAACCTGGCCTAAAATCCTGTTCCGCCCACAGGTTTAGGGTAATGGTGAGCCTGCTCAGGACAGATTTCTCTCTCTCTCTGTGCTGATGTCAATGGACACCTTGGATGCTAGGCATTATTGCACACCACTGCCCTCTGCACTGCCTTGTTGAATAAGTCCAGATCCTGTGATTTTCTCCTTAATACCCCAACTCTAGCAGCAAATGCTTGCTTTTTTCACCCCCCTCACTGCTCCATATAGCATCAGGAGCCAAGGGCAATCCCTCGTACGAAGCATGGGAACGGTACAGAGAAGCAGATGATTCTACTATGTGACCAATCCGCCATGGTACCACTTTATAGAACTGTGTAAGAAATGCAATGCAGGTGCGTTCCATTAGTGCATTGGGATGCAATCAAAAATCAATGGCACTGCAAGGCACTAACACATGCTCTATGGTAATGCATTGAACTGCGTATTACTGCAATGCATAGGTGTGAATGGGTCTTCACTTGCTAGAGCAGGGGTGTCCAAACTTTTTTCAAAGAGGGCCAGATTTGATGAAGTGAACATGCGTGAGGGCCGACAATTCTGCTTGACATTCTGTGAACCATTAAAATTTGGTCTAAGTGTGTTAGTCCAAGCACTAATACATTGCCCAAAAATAATTCCCCTGCCTTTGTGGATGTGTGTGGTGAAGAGATGAGCTCGGGCGTGATATTTGGATATACCGTATTTATGGGCGTATAACACGCACCTTCACTTTAAGAGGGAAGTTTCAGGAAAAAATCTTAAATTTTAAATAAAGAACTGTGAAGCAAATTAAGGGTCAGTGCCAATCAATGCAGCCTAATCAGTGCCCACCTGCAGCCTCACCATTGCCATGAATGCAGCACTCCTATTGCCCTGAATGCAGCAGCACCCCCGTTGCCCTGAATGCAGCAGCACCCCCGTTGCCCTGAATGCAGCAGCACCCCCATTGCCCTGAATGCAGCAGAGCCCCCGTTGCCCTGAATGCAGCAGCACCTCCATTGCCCTGAATGCAGCAGCACCCCCATTACCCTGAATGCAGCAGCACCTCCGTTGCCCTGAATGCAGCAATACTCCCGTTGCCCTGAATGCAGCACCCCCATTGCCCTGAATGCAGCAGAACCCCCGTTGCCCTGAATGCAGCACTCCCATTGTCATTAATGCAGAACCCCAATTGACACGAATGCAGACTCACCATTGCCATCAGTGCAGCCTGATTCATGCCCATCTGCAGCCTTGGAGGAGACAGAGAGGGGGTGGGACGAGCGCCAACAAACATACAGGAGAAACTTCTGTTTTCTCGGCGGCCTCTTTAATAGAAAGTCCCGCCTCCTATGATGGACAGAACAGTCGTCCAATGGCAACGCAGGAGACGGGACTTCCTTTTACAGAGGTCGCCTTGTAAACAGGAAATACTCCTGTACGGCACCTGTCCCGCCCCTTCCCTGTCCTCTCCAAGGCAGGGGATTGCTGTGGATTACATAAAGCACTACCTCCTGCTGGGTCAGCCCTCTGTCAGGGGCCATTCTTTCCAGCAGCGTTATAGCTTTCTAGAGCGGCTGTTAGAGAGCTGCCTGCGGTGACTGTTGCCTAGCTGCTTGTATATCTTTTGTGGCCCCCGGCGCTCTGGGATTTGTTGGGGGCCACAAAAGATATACATGTCAAAATGACCAGGCGGGCAGTCCGAAACCGGAACGCGGGCCGCGATTGGCCCGCAGGCGGGACTTTGGACATGCCTGTGCTAGAGGTTTATGAAATTTTAGTGATTGGGTTTACATACACTTCATAGTTCTTCTAAGGTTATTTTTTTTTTAAACTAAAATAATAAACACGTTATACTTACCTACTATGCTTAATCCTCCTGTTCTGGGGTTTCCCACCAGTGCTCTCCACTTCCCTACGTGTGCCCCTTTTGCAAGCTAGGTGCTACAGGGGTACACACGCAAGCGTGCTCCCAAGCTGGGCTATGTGTATCCATAGAAACACATGACATGGCTCAGCCCCCCCCCCCCACTTTCTCCTCACAGGACTTGACTGACAACAGCAGGAGCCAATGGCTCCCACTGCTGTCTCAGTGTCCTGTGAGAGCAAGGAGAGAAGAGAGAGCCACGGCAGATGGGCACAGTGCTGGATCGAATGAGGACCCAGGTAAGCATTTAGGGAGGTGGGGGTTAGTGCAACTACTGGGACATTTTTAAATTTTGTCTTTTTTTATGTTTTGTCTTTAGAATCACTTTAATGGAGCTACAGAGTTCTCACCTATTTGCATCAGAAGCCCCATGACAAAGGCTACCGGCGTCGGACTTCTAGCTCCAAGAACCAATATATCAATATTTCCAAAGCTTCAGGTCAAGTGATGGTGGGGGAAGTTCAAAACATTGAGAACTGGTGTAAATCTTTTAATGGATACGCTATTATGTGTTTGCTCGTGATAGAAGCTAAATGTATACAGTGTCGGCTTTAATACATTCCCAGGTTTTGATAATCTATCTGCACCCTTATTTTTGGCTCAGATCTATTCTTGCTACTTACAGTATTTGGATAAAGCTTCCCTGCTTATTTCATCCTTCTGAAAATGTGCATTTCTCCTTTTCTACCTTCATAAGTAATACGATTCTAAGCTACATGATGACTAAGCCTAAAAGCTTGCTGTGCTATACATCTGTACCATAATGACTATTATAGTGTCTAATGTTAGGAGCTCCAAATGAAAGCATATTTACTGTATGTTAAGAACAGCAGGCATCTCTATTAGTGGAAGTTTTTCACCAAATGTACCCTTGGACTAAACAATTATTGTTTTTCCATTATCCCCCTCATTCCTTCCCATAGCTCCTTCAAACACATTTGAAATAAAAACTAAACTTTAGTTCAGTTATGTAATATCTATCTATCTATCTATCTATCTATCTATCTATCTATCTCTCTCTCTCTCTCTCTCTCTCTCTCTCTCTCTCTCTCTCTCTCTCTCTATCTATCTATCTATCTATCTATCTATCTATCTATCGATATAGATATAGATATATATCTATATCGATATACAGTGGGGACGGAAAGTATTCAGACCCCCTTAAATTTTTCACTCTTTGTTATATTGCAGCCATTTGCTAAAATCATTTAAGTTCATTTTTTTTCCTCATTAACCACTTGCCGACCGCTGTCAGCACATATATACGTCGGCAGAATGGCATGGCTGGGCAAAGTAACGTACCTGTAAGTTACTTTCAATTTCCTGCCGTGCACCGCCAGCGGCACGCGCGCGCGCCCGTGGCAAGCTCCGTGACCGTGCCCGCGGGACCCGCGGACCCGATCGCCGCTGGGATACCCGCGATCGTGTCGCGGAGCTAAAGAACGGGGAGATGCCGATGTAAACAGCATCTCCCCGTTCTGCCTAGTGACAGGACACCGATCGTCTGCTCCCTGTCATCGGGAGCAGCGATCAGTGTCATGTCACTGCTAGCCCATCCCCCCGCCCACAGTTACAATCACTGCCCAGGACACACTTAACCCCGCCCCCTAGTGGTTAACCCCTTCACAGTAATCAATGCAATTTTATAGCATTGATTGCTGTATTAATGCCAATGGTCCCAAAAATGTGTCAAAATTGTCCGATGTGTCCGCAATAATATCGCAGTCACGATAAAAAACGCTGATCGCCGCCATTACTAGTAAAAAAAAAAAATTATTAATAAAAATGCCATTAAACTATCCCCTATTTTGCAGACGCTATAACTTTTGCGCAGACCAATCAATAAACGCTTATTGCGATTTTTTTTTACCAAAAATATGTCGAAGAATACGTATCAGCCTAAACTGAAGAAAAAAAATGTTTTTTTTATATATTTTTGGGGGATATTTATTATAGCAAAAAGTTAAAAACAATGCGTTTTTTTCAAAATTGTCTCTATTTTTTTGTTTATAGCGCAAAAAATAAAAACCGCAGAGGTGATCAAATACCACCAAAAGAAAGCTCTATTTATGGGAAAAAACAAAGGACGTCAATATTGTTTGGGAGCCACGTCGCACGACCGTGCAATTGTCAGGTAAAGCGACGCAGTGCCGAATCGCAAAAAGTGCTCTGGTCAGGAAGGGGGTAAATTCTTCCGGGGCTGAAGTGGTTAATGTACACACAGCACCCCATATTGACAGAAAAATACAGAATTGTTGACATTTTTGCAGATTTATTAAAAAAGAAAAACTGAAATATCACATGGTCCTAAGTATTCAGACCCTTTGCTCAGTATTTAGTAGAAGCACCCTTTTGATCTAATACAGCCATGAGTCTTTTTGGGAAAGATGCAACAAGTTTTTCACACCTGTATTTGGGGATCCTCTGCCATTCCTCCTTGCAGATCCTCTCCAGTTCTGTCAGGTTGGATGGTAAACGTTGGTGGACAGCCATTTTTAGGTCTCTCCAGAGATGCTCAATTGGGTTTAAGTCAGGGCTCTGGCTGGGCCATTCAAGAACAGTCACTGAGTTGTTGTGAAGCCACTCCTTTGTTATTTTAGCTGTGTCCTGAGCACTCTGGAGAAGTTTTTCGTCCAGGATATCCCTGTACTTGGCCGCATTCATCTTTCCCTCGATTGCAACCAGTCGCCTGTCCCTGCAGCTGAAAAACACCCCCACAGCATGATGCTGCCACCACCATGCTTCACTGTTGGGAGTGTATTGGACAAGGGATGAGCAGTGCCTTGTTTTCACACATACCGCTTAAAATTAAGGCCAGAAAGTTCTATCTTGGTCTCATCAGACCAGAGAATCTTATTTCTTACCATCTTGGAGTCCTTCGGGTGTTTTTTTTTTAGCAAACTCCATGTGGGCTTTCATGTGTCTTGCACTGAGGAGAGGCTTCCGTTGGGCCACTCTGCCATAAAGCCCCGACTGGTGGAGGGCTGCAGTGATGGTTGACTTTCTACAACTTTCTCCCATCTGCATCTCTGGAGCTCAGCCACAGTGATCTTTGGGTTCTTCTTTACCTCTTTCACCAAGGCTCTTCACCCCCGATAGCTTAATTTGGCCGGTCGGCCAGCTCTAGGAAGGGTTCTGGTCATCCCAAACAGTCACTGAGTTGTTGTGAAGCCACTCCTTTGTTATTTTAGCTGTGTGCTTAGGGTCATTGTCTTGTTGGAAGGTAAACCTTCGGCCCAGTCTGAGGTCCTGAGCACTCTGGAGAAGGTTTTCTTCCAGGATATCTCTGTACTTGGCCGCATTCATCTTTCCCTCGATTGCAACCAGTAGTCCTGTCCCTGCAGCTGAAAAACACCCCCACAGCATGATGCTATCACCACCATGCTTCACTGTTGGGACTGTATTGGACAAGTGATGAGCAGTGAATGGTTTTCTCCACACATACCGCTTAGAATTAGGGCCAAAAAGTTCTATCTTGGTCTCATCAGACCAGAGAATCTTATTTCTCACCATCTTGGAGTCCTTCAGGTGTTTTTTAGCAAACTCCATGCGGGCTTTCATGTGTCTTGCACTGAGGAGAGGCTTCCGTCGGGCCACTCTGCCATAAAGCCCCAACTGGTGGAGGGCTGCAGTGATGGTTGACACTTCTACAACTTTCTCCCATCTCCCGACTGCATCTCTGGAGCTCAGCCACAGTGATCTTTGGGTTCTTCTTTGCCTCTCTCACCAAGGCTCTTCTCCCCGATAGCTCTAGGAAGGGTTCTGGTCATCCCAAACGTCTTCCATTTAAGGATTATGGAGGCCACTGTGCTCTTAGGAACCTTAAGTGCAGCAGAAATTTTTTGTAACCTTGGCCAGATCTGTGCCTTGCCACAATTCTGTCTCTGAGCTCTTCAGGCAGTTCCTGTGACCTCATGATTCTCATTTGCTCTGACATGCACTGTGAGCTGTAAGGTCTTATATAGACAGGTGTGTGGCTTTCCTAATCAAGTCCAATCAGTATAATCAAACACAGCTGGACTCAAATGAAGGTGTAGAACCATCTTAAGGATGATCAGAAAAAATAGACAGCACCTGAGTTAAATATATGAGTGTCACAGCAAAGGGTCTGAATACTTAGGACCATGTGATATTTCAGTTTTTCTTTTTTGATAAATCTGCAAAAATGTAGAAAATTCTGAGTTTTTCTGTCAATATGGGGTGCTGTGTGTACATTAATGAGGAAAAAATTAACTTAAATGATTTTAGCAAATGGCTGCAATATAACAAAAAGTGAAAAATTTAAGGGGGTCTGAATACTTTCCGTCCCCACTGTATATATATTTATATATATATATATATATATATATATATATATATATATATATATATATATATATATATTTTTTTAACTATTATTTATTTATTTAGTGCTAGTATGAGTACCTGAAGTCTGTCTTCATATAACTTTTTACAGCAGCAGCGGCATTTATTGCATGGCATATTGCACAGCTTTTTAACAGGTTAAGAGGGCACAGTGACGACCTCATCAGTTGCCCTATCAGTGGCGGTTCATCGATTAGGGGCGCCCGGGCGCCGCCCCCTCTCTCCACGCCACTCCCTAGATGCAATAGAAAGATTCATGCATTGCATGAATCTATCCACGACCACCCCAGCCACCCCCTATTCATGCGCCCGGCCCCTTTTTTGAATTACAGCGGTCAGGTTTTTTTTTCAAGCATCTGATTAGAACCAGAGGCTCTAATAGGCTTCAAAATAGGGTTGCAGAGAATGCGCTCCGATCCCACCCAGGTGTGTTACAATAGCGAATGAACATTCCCTCTTGAAACACTGATCCTCAATCCGGCCAATCAAAAGCGGGTGTGAGACCTGTTTTCCGATTGGCCGAAAAGAGAAGACTCCCAATTGGCCGCTGAGGAGGAGGGAGGGAACGGAAGCCGCCGCCGCCACAGTGATGACCCGTGGAGAGCAAGAGAATGAGAGGCCGCCATGCAGGGGAAGCCGCCAGTGATGGCAAACAGTATGCCAGCCCCCCCCCCGGTCGGGGGGGGGGTTGGCATACTGTTTGCCGCCTCCCCCCCCAAAAAAATTCCACTGGCCACCACTGTGATCTATCATTGGCCAAGGAGCAGGCTGGGTCCAAGGAGATGACCAAGGAAATATAACTTTCTCAGCCATTATTTTCCTGCAATCACCTATCAGAACAGTAAGTACCATTGCCACAAGTTTCAATAAACTCACAGAGGATTCTTGCAACTCTAACAGTCAGGTAGGTGAGATACATACACTCACCGGCCACTTTATTAGGTACACCTGACTAGTACTGGGGTGGACCCCCTTTTGCCTTCGGAGTTGCCTTAATTCTTCGTGGCATAGATTCATTAAGGGGTTGGAAACATTCCTCAGAGATTGGTCCATAGGGACATGATAGCATCACGCAGTTGCTGCAGATTTGTTGGCTGCACATCCATGATGCGACTCTCCCGTTCCACCACATCCCAAAGGTGCTCTATTGGATGAGATCTGGTGACTGTGGAGGCCATTGGAGTACAGTGATCTCATTGTCATGTTCAAGAAACCAGTGGTGAGATTATATGAGCTTTGTGACATGGTGCATTATCCTGCTGGGAGTAGCCATCAGAAGATAGGTACACTGTAGTCATAAAGGGATGGACATGATCAGCAAAAATACTCAGGTAGGCCGTGGTGCTTAAATGATGCTTAATTGGTACTAAGGGGCCCAAAGTGTGCCAAGAAAATATCCCCCACACCATTACACCACCAGCCTGAACCATTGATACAAGGCAGGATGGATGGTATTCTGCATGCCATGGTTGTAACAAGTAGTTATTTGAGCTACTGCTGCCTCTCTATCATCAAAGTGCAGAGAAGGGCAACCAAACTGATAAGAGGCATGGAGGAGCTCAGCTATGAGGAAAGATTAGAGGAACTGAATTTATTCTCTCTTGAGAAGAGGAGATTAAGAGGGGATATGATCAACATGTATACATATATAAGGGGTCCATATAGTGAACTTGGTGTTGAGTTATTCACTTCCCGTTCAACACAGAGGACAAGCGGGCACTCTAAAAATTCTGACGGACCTAGAAATAGAACATGTTCTAAATATTTCCAACGGAACCAATTCCTATCGGGAAAACCGCTCGTCTGTATGCTGTTCCGAGGGACCAAAAACGACGCATGCTCTGAAGCAAGTAAGAGACGGAAGCTATTGGCTACTGGCTATTGAACTTCATTTTTCTAGTCCCGTCGTACATGTTGTACGTCACCGTGTTCTTGACGGTCGGACTTTGGTGTGATTGTGTGTATGTAAAAAAACGGTGATCAAGTGTCGCGCACAATAAACCTGATGAACCACCACTGCGCTATGGTATTGATTCCACTGTGATACCTGTAGCTGCCAACTTAAAAATATAATGTGAATACGTATTCTAAATAAATAAAATAGTGGCGCTATAAACACCATAAAAATCAAATAATGGTGAACAAAGTACTTATAAATTATAACCAGTGATACAAAAAACAATAATTTTGAAGAGTACTGTAGCTGTACTAAACAGCCATATACTAAGTGACCGTGGTAAGTGCTATATCTCTACCAAAACAACTCAATGATGTATGATCATAATCCTTGAATAAATAAAAAATACAAAATATACAAACATTTCTCTTAGTGACAAAAGAAAAATATACAAAAAAGTCAAAACAACTGCAAATAGTTCATGCAATGTTAAAGATGAAAGACTAAAATAAAGTCCGTGCTCAAAGGTGGATATCAAAAAGTGACCCTCAAACATAAATCTTCCTATGTCAAAAACAACTCCACACACACCGACTGTGATTGTGATCCACTCATATGGAGCCGCACTCACCAGAAAATAATGCCTTGCACTCTCATGCTCGGCATATATGCAGTGATAAAGTGCCTAAAAAGGGTTATCTAGACTGGATGGAGCTGCGTCCACAGCAGATGGAGTTCTCTAGTTATCAGCACTCCTCACCAGGCAAAAAGGTATGTCTCCATGAAAAGAAATAATGCTTCCAATCGTGTAATACTGTTTAAGAACATTTATTGAATTGCATAAAAAGATCTTCTATCATTATACTCACATTTCTAAAAAAGTTAAAAAGTACATAAACAGAGACTCCTTGTGACTGCTAATGGCAATGTACTGGTGGTCACGGCAGACCCGGAATGCAGCATATGAATCTCACCCCTCCCCTCGTTAGCTCTTCAACAATCCAAGGTGATAGTAGCCGGCCAGTGCAGAGCGCAGTGCGTCACACGTTACGAGCAGATGCTGGGTTGCAGTACAGCCACGCCTCCGACATGTTTCGTCACATTGACTTCTTCATAGGATTGGCCACCAGTACATTGCCATTAGCAGTCACAAGGAGTCTCTGTTTTTTGTGCATTTTAACTTTTTTAGAAATGTGAGTATAATGATAGAAGATCTTTTTATGCAATTCAATAAATGTCATCGTGATCGTGTGTATGCAAGACAGTTTCAGCGGAATTCCGTCGGAACTCCGTCGGAAAAACCTTCAGAGTTTTTTCCAACAGAAAAAACGGTCGTGTGAACGCGGCATTATTTGATATTTTATTTGAAGGTAATCAGTACAAAATACATCATAGTGAATAAATAAATAATATGGATCATTGGTGATTAGATGATAGTCTGTTTGAGTTGAAGAGCATGTTAATATGGTTTATCTGGATTATCTCAGACCAAAAACTAAAATATATTATATTACAACTTATCAAACCTTAGATATGAGTGATACATTAGTTTACTTTTTTTACCTCTTGTTTGGCCTGGTAATTCTGCAAATAACACACTCCGTGAACCTGTTGTGGCTATGCTCACTCCTCCACTGTATGTATGGAAGGAGCCATGGTAGCCAGAGCAAGGCTGGACTAATAATACATCATATCTGTCTTTGTTCATCTTTATTAGATGGGAAAATTAGTAGTTTAAAGAAGGGTGATAAGAATGTTTTAAAGTGGTATTAAACCCAAAACCAAAAATGAATTATATTGCAGCTTGCCAATCATTAGATGTGGTGACTGCATCAGTTTTCCCCTGGTAAGCTAGTCAGTAACACACCTCCTGTATTAGTGAGACACAACTCTGAAAAAAAAGAGCTCAAGAGGCACAGCAGAAAGTAGCATTGTCATTCTGGGGGAGGGGAGTGTTAAACGTATTAGCAGATTTAGATACACTAACAGATTGAAGCCAAACTCCACACTTTATAATCAGTTACAGCAAACTGTTTTTTCCCTTTTTGGGATAAAGATTTTATATGAAGAAAAAAAAGCTGATAATTTATTTCACCTTGGTTTGTCTCATCCAAGTAAACTGATACATTCTCCTGGAGAGATGAAACTTGTGAAAAACAATAGACTTGCTGGTTTAATCACCAGATGAAAATATGAGAAAGAAAGCCTAAAAAGCATACGGTAGTAATACAGCCATCACAGAATTGGTAAGCTGCTATATAATAAATGTCTGCTTTTGGGTATTCAGCTCACAGGAAGTGACAAGGACACTGCATTTCTGGCAAGATCAACATATATTTTATGCCCAGTTATGTTCTTAGCCTGAAAAAAAAAATGAATGCAGATGCCGCATCTAAGGACTGCTAAGTCGCAACATACACATTTTTTGTTCATCGGTTTAGTTATTTTTTATTTATTAAAATTATTTACAGGACCCAATCTTTTTTTTGATGGAATGTTGTCTGGTGCTTTCACGATTTCTTATACTTTTAAGATGTACAAGTCCTCCCTTAAAAAAATAATTTCAGGGATCAGAACGATTCAGGATCTTACTCTTCTGTGATTGGGTATTTCAGATTCCCTTTAATTAAAGAAGGACTTGAAGCAAGCAATCAAGCAATAAATAAATAAATGTCTTTATTCTGCAAAGTGAATAGCTGTCCAGCCAACTTTACTTTTGGACATCATCCTGCTTCTGATATCAACGCACAATGAACTTACACGGTGCATTTCCACCCAGCATTGTCACCCTATAAACTATTAGGGAATTACCCTCAGCTGTGGAGGGCTGATTTGTAAAGTCTACTGCAACTCACAGCCCCAAAAAAGTAGCCGATGCAAATATTATGACAATATATAGGTTTACTAGTCACTTGTATCTTTATAAATGTGTTCCTTGAAGAGAGTCACAAAATGCTGCACAGATCGTCCATCATGGAGACTATTGTCAGGAAAGGGCTTACACCTGTTTCTAGAGGCAAGGAAACGCTAAAGGCAAGGTACACACATGTCAAGAAACCAATTAGGATAAAGCTGTCATAAACCTAAGAAATGTGAAAACTAACATGAAGAAAAAAGAGGTAAATGCACATATAAAAAATATGGAAGATGGAAATCACTGTAGTAGGCACTGCTACTACAGTGATTTCCACCAGCTTCCAGGTCCTATGCTGAACAGCTGCCCTGCTGTATTGTAAACGCAGGAGTTTTCTTGCTCAGCACTGGCACCATGGTGAGGTGATAACCTCACAATCTGAATGGCGCCTGGAAGCTAGCAGTAATCACTGTAGTAGCAGTGCATACTACAGTGATTCCGTGGAGGAACCCACGGGCAGGGGCGTTGCTAGGTCTACAAAAGATCTGGGGCTAGAGCCCATAGCAGCGTAGTAAAGAAAGTCATACGCTTGGGCGGGCATACACATGTATATACAGCAATATACGTGTGGGTGTATATATATCCCTAGAGAGCCCCCCGCTTACATCAGGGTCCCCAGAGAGCCCCCCCTTACATCACCTTACATCAGAGTCCTCAGAGAGCCTCCTCCTTCCATCAGGGTACCCAGAGGGCCCCCCCCCACTTACATCAGGGTTCCCAGAGAGGCTCCCTTACATTAGGGTCCCCAGAGAGCCTCCCCCTTAAATCTAGGTGCCTAGAGAGCCTAGGCTTTAAAATCAGGGTCCCCAGAGAGCCTCTCCCTTACATCAGGGTCCCCAGAGAGCCTCCCCTCCCCTTGGGGACCCCTGCAGAGACTCGGGGCTATTGGCCTCAGATTCGGGGCTATAGCCCCAAAAGCCACCCCCTAGCAACGCCCCTGCCCACGGGTATGGCACATGCATCTTTATGTTAGTCCAAGCTGGACCAATGTAGCTATGTAATAATTGCCATATCTAAACTTCAGCTTTAAGAACTGTGTATTGTAAACTATTGCCATGGTTTTTTTTCTTCAATTTTCCATAAGTTTTGTTACATCTCAGTTCTGTTGATCTCCTCCAGCCTCTTTCAGCTACTTTCTGTCTAACTGCCTGCTCTATTAGCACAACTGTCGTAGTATCCACCAGAGGTACATATGATAGCATGGCAACAGTTGTCACCCCATGAAAGGAAGTACATAAACAAGGGCCTTCGTGGCAGGATTACCAGGTATTGCTTAAAGTTACAAATTTAAAAATAACGACTGTTGAATTTACATTGCCATTTTAAAGCTTACGCAAGATTTTGGAATTTAGCCTCCTCTATCCTTGGATCTACTACTGAATGTCTTGGCACAACGTTTCCACTGAATAAGAACACTGATTAGGCATTTTTCCCCACTTATGCTTAGACTGCATTTCCCAGATTTGCAACAGGCTTACTTTTGGAGGCATGAGATGAACAAAAAAGAAGACGATCAAGAGACAGAAACCACAACCCTATTTTAATGCTGTTTATATTTTAAATATAGAATCTCTCTGAGGCTTTGCATGGGACATGGTTATGTAATTCATCTTCTGTAACTATCTGTTGAATGGATGACTGAATAACCTTACTAACAAGAGAGGCAGCTGTTCTCATTAGGAGAAATTCATATATATCAGATGTTGGTTCTACTATATCAGGAATGTTATTGACCATAGACAGTTCATTCAGTCCATTTTCACTGTCAGTATCTCCATCATCTGTTTGGACCTTTGTTATATGACTGATGGTATCTTCATGAGTGGGTATGTCTTCATTACTTAGAGGCCCATTTGCTACTCCAGTGCTTTGTATATTTGTATCATCTACAGAAATGACACATGTTAGCTCTTGTTCCTCAACAGGAGACTGAGACTGTCTCGTTAAATTCATTTTTAATTTAAGATCTTGTTCACCACCATGAATTTGTTGAAAATCACTTTTTTTTTCTTGAGAAGAATTAACTTTCTGGTCACGTTGCTTACTTGGGTAATTGCGCGCACAATTTTTTAAGACTTTTTGGTCCAAGTTGTTTTCAGATATTAGGCATACTTCAGTACAAGTATCAAGGTTTCTATCACTTACCCTGTTCTCTACATCTAGAGATCTTTGAAGTCTATATTTAGTTGCTAAAACGTGATCACTTCTTTCACCATCAGCTCCTGATTCCGTTGCACAGTTTTCTGATGAATTTATTGCAACAAGAGGGTCTTCAGAAGTTAAAGTTGTGTTTGCAGACCTCTTCCCTCTAGAAAAGTTCATGCATGAAATCCTGAGGTTGGAGAACCTTTTCTTTTGTGGAACTCTTTGAATGCAAGTGCCACTTGTGTTGGTTTCAAGGTGTCGAGCACTGAGTTGCGATTGTCTTTTTAAGGAGGAGTTTAATTTCTTTCTACGAGTAACTAGCCTCTTAAAAGTTTCCCAGGTCTTACCTGTTGATTGACCTTGTACCAAATCTTCTTTTTCATTGGTTGCAGCATAGGTAATGCCCTCTTGTTTTACTGAACAAGATAAATTTGTACTTTCTTTTCTGTTGTCTTCACTAGAATCCGAAACTTTCTTAAGGGCTTTGCTTCTTTTTTTGAAGCAAATTTTTAATGGCTTATGTGAGTAACGGCCCTGCTTGTGGCGTGATTTTAAAGACCTCTTCAATAGTCCAGATTCAGACTTTTCTGGCTCATTAGAGCTTTTGGTTTCTAAGGCAAAGGTGCCATCTTCTAGTTTTCGGAAACTGAACTTCGCCTCCTTGGTTGTATTAAGATGGTAGGACTCCACAAGGGAAGAGTCGCAAGTAAATTCGTTGGAGACTTCTTCGAAACCCAGAACCTCACCCTTCTTAGCTGCAACATTTGGGATTTTTTTCTCACTCTCTTGTAATTCCTTGGAAAGGTTAGAAAGATTGCTTCGGCTTTGCCTTCTTTTGTGTTTACCCTTCCTAAGGAACACCATTGAGGAGTAACCTTTGAAGTACTTGCCAACTGGATCACTTTGGCTTTTGTCACTGCTTGTTTGAGACTGTAGCTTTTCTTTAGATAAATACGTAGATTCTGCTTTACATCCCGACATTTTAATATATCTGGAGAGCTGCCAAAACTTCCGTCAGATCTGCATTAGCTGTAAAAAAGCAATCCGCTATTAAGTAATTCCTCTTGCGTTTGAATCTTTTCCATTCCAAAGAATATAACCACACCCTATGAAAGAGACAAAGTACAGAAAAATAGCGGTCAGTTATATCTATTAGCAATATGTCGCTGAGAGAGCTTTATAGGATATTACATATTAAAGAACCAGACCAACCAAAACTAAACAGTGTTACATATGTATTATTATTTGAATGACACATCTTCCTTTTTATACAGTATCTCTTGGTGACTTTGGAAGTGAGACCAGCACTTGATTTTTCAGATCTGTCCTTTATTTCAAGGCATACTGGAGTTGTTTACTAAAACTGGAGTGTGCAAAATCTGGTGCAGCTCTGCATAGAAAACAATCAGCTTCCATGTTTCATTAACAAAGCTTAATTGAACAAGATAAAGTTAGAAGCTGATTGGGTACCATGTACAGCTGCACCAGATTCTGAGTGCATCAGTTTTAGTAAATCTCTCCCACTATATCTTCCTTTCAATTTCCATTAATTTAACATTTTTTGTAATGCGGCCGAAAAACTGAAAATACCCAATTTGCAGGAATTTGCATGAAGTAGGATGTCATCTTATCAAGAGACGAAACCAGAACCTCCAACACGGTAATCTCTTGATTAAAGGCTAACTCCACCTTTTGGACAATGTTACATATTACACCCGTATTTAGAGTGTCAGGTTGGGTTCACACTTGAGATCGCAGCGACTCACAGCAGGAGTCTGGTGCGCCTCAATTCACCGTTTCAGGTCAGATTTCAGCTCGAATATATGGCTAAATTCGGACCTGAAACAGACCAAAAGATGCACAGAATGCCTGTGCAATTCACACCGGAGCCGCTGCGGAGATGTGTGAACTGGCTCCATAGAGAGTCGGTCACAATCTCCTGCTATGCGAATTGTGTGCGGAGAAATCCGCATCCAATTCCTATAGATGTGCACCCAGCCTAACATGGTGGAATTCAGACCCCCCCAAATCACAACCCCCCTCTTCTGTGACAGCATGTCAGGGTTTGGGGTAGGTATGGAAAAAAGGTGGAGGAAAAGTCTGCAGGAGCCTTGATTGCACCCAAAATCCACTGTTTGCAATGCTTTGCAGGCTCATTTGCAAAAAATAATACATTCACATTTTTCCGCAAATATACAGTATGTGCATGCATTATTGTTTTTTATTTTTTGTAAAATGTCGACTTAGCCTTTAAAATCTCTAGAGAGATACAAAAATCCAGTGTGAAATGCTGGGAATCAGTATCCACCTATTACTAATATGTGAAGTGGGTAACCATAACCTCTAGAAAAATGAAAAGACATAGGAATGCTAAAATCCATTGGTTACAATATAACCTAAAGCCCATCTCCAGGTGACTGTGACCCCTCTCCCAATCCTTCCGATCCCTTCTCACCCATTAAGCAGCTTTAAAAAAGCAAATAACTTTCTCAAAAACATATTTAACCACCTAATGCCTTAGTATGTTTAAGATGAGCTCAGTTTTTAATTGGGGTAGGGTCAGAGAGTTCCGGCCCTTCAGGGATAAGGGTTATCCAACATTTGATATATTCTGATTTGATGTAAAAACAGTAACATTCAGCCTCATGTATGAAAATGTCTGAAAATAAACACATACAATGGCTGCCCATAGACAGATGCCTCCCCAAGTACAAAATATGATGGCTAGAGAGACATCTACATGTCCATTATCACACAAGGACTTGCTGTTGTTAGTGGCCTCTTCCCAATAAAAAGAGTAAATGAGCATCCAGGTTGCTCAGAGATTTTCCAACATGTTGCAGAATCCATATCTGCAAAAACAATCCCTTGCAGATAGGAAACAATTGTTTAGCTGTGCAGCCATGACAACCAAATTCTTGCCGAAGTGTTGATTTGGCACCATAAACATCTTAATATCATTAGCCACCAGTGTTTTATTTTAGCCTTTCCCTGTGATCACCAGGGCTATAATAAAAGAAAAAACAAAAACTATATGAACTAGGATGAACTCTTGGCAGACATAAAAGACACAAATTAATGCTGCTCTGTATTCATGAATACATCATTAAAAATGATTATAATATATAATATTATTTTTATCAGGCAGTACAGGACACAGGCAGAGTATTCATACACCATGGGTGATTGGTCAATGGGCAAGCTTTGGAGGACATGCCCTCCCTGAGCGCCTCCCCTAAAACCCTACCTTACTCTGTTTGTCCTCCATTTTGTGCTAGTGTCTGGTGATGGACCTTTTCTCCTTCATTGTGAAAATCTCCTTTAGCTTAACTATTTTATTATTTTTTTCTTCAATATTTTCTACTGCCAACATAAAAGCAACCTTGGTAAAACATTGGAAGCTGTACCCGGGCATCAAGCTGTGAGGCTTCCACAGTGGTGCATTCGGGTTTGTCGAATGCATCACTGTTTAACCCTCCTGGAAATTCAGCACCGAATGTCGCCATATTTAGGGATTTAGTACTAAAGGATTTAACCAACCTAAGAATGAGAACAGTACAACCTGAATATGACGTTAGAATTGGTATTGAGGCTCTATGCAGAAGGAAAGACATCACTCTGGTTAACCCTCCGGGAAGGCCCATCATCAGTGGTATAGATTCCATCACTTCACGAGTTGGTAAATATATTGATTTTTATCTGCAACCACTGGTGATGGGCACCCCCGCTTTCCTTAAGGATACCAAACACGTCCTTAATATATTGGGTAGCATAGAGTGGAAAGATACTTATATGCTAGTGACGGCGGATGTCGCGTCGCTTTACACATCCATATCCCATCGATTGGGTCGTGAAGCGGTGCGACATTTTTTGTATCGTGACTCCAACATCTCCATCACACAATGTAATTTTGTGATGGAGCTGTTGGATTTTTCGATGGCACACAATCATTTCTGGCATAATAACAAGCATTACCTACAAACAAGGGGAGTGGCCATGGGAGCGAAATTCGCTCCATCTATGGCTAACCTCTTCATGGCCAAATGGGAAGAGGACGTGGTTTTCTGTGATAAACCTTCCCAGCTGGTTATATGGAGAAGATTCATTGACGACGTCCTATTTATTTGGGACGGCGACTCTGAATCTTTGTCCAACTTCCTCCTCTCCTTGAATGGAAATGATAGAGGTATAGTTTTGACTCATGAGGCTAGCTCGGCACAGATCCATTTTTTGGATCTATTAATCACTATAGTGGATGGGAGAATTACTACATCCACTTTCTTCAAATCTACCGATAGGAACAGTTTTATTCCCCTTAACTCTTGCCATCATCAATCGTGGCTATCCGCTGTCCCTAAGGGCCAATTTTTACGCTTGAGGCGGAACTGTTCGAATCTGGATGAGTATTTTAGAGAGGCTTCATCCCTCAAATTGAAGTTCCTGGATAAAGGCTATGAGGCAACTATGCTAGAAACTTTAATTGCGGAAGTCGGAAATAGAGAGCGTACGGAACTTCTAAGAGATAAACCCCCTCAGGTCAACAACGGTGAGGACTTTAATTTAGCTTTTCTCACCACTTATTCCAGCCAACACTGGGCCATTAAGAGAATCATTAAAAGACACTGGCCAGTTATTAAAAACGACCGTGTCCTTGGCCCTTTACTACCTAATAATCCCCGTATCCTATTTAGAGGGGCTATGAATTTAAGGCACACTCTGGCACCTAATGTCCCCGACCCACCTCAGCGTTCGACCTTCTTTGGCGACCTAAAGGGCTTTTCTCCCTGTAGAAGATGTAGGGTTTGTAAAGTGAACGTGGTATGCCAAAGAAGGCTCACAGAATTCACATCAGCAGGCACAGGAGTCACTTACCCTATTAACTCTCTTATAACATGCGCCTCCAAGTGTGTGGTGTACCTCCTCAGGTGCCCCTGTGGTTTGGAGTACGTGGGACGCACCACCAGGAAACTCAGTGTAAGGTTGGGGGAGCATATCACTAATATCAAACAAGGGTTCGATAAACATAGTGTCTCTAGACACTATGACGAAGTGCACAATAGAGACCCTAGTGGTACTACCTTCATAGGGATAGAAAAATATGTTCCACACTGGCGAGGCAGCAATGGGAAGCGAACCATATCAAGATCAGAAACCAACTGGATCTTTAGGCTTGGTTCCCATGCCCCGAATGGTTTAAATATAGAGTGGGACATCAACTGTTTTATCAACAACAGTTGAAAGTTGAGGTTGGTGGAGAAGTTGATGTCCCATTCAGGTATATCTATTCTCTATATACTAATTTAACTTCCATTTTGAATAGGGATAGTATTTTTATATTTTTTTCATTTTTTTACCTTATTATTATTCTAGAATTATTGTAAGGAGTAGGCTATGTCATTGTTTTCATAATGGGCATTAACAAGCTTCAGTTCTATTTCCTTCCTTTATATTATGTTTTTTGTTTGGATCATTTTTAGCCGTACAACATCATAGATGTCTGCGGGTATTACAATAACAAATGTATTAATTTATATATAGGTTTTCATAATTTTTTAATTAACTAATCAATCCACTTTAACAATTTTTATAATGTAGCCTGGTTATGTGTTGAATTTTTGGTGTAATTCCCAAAAAAAAACCACTAGATGGCACCGGTTGAGAGTTTATATGCTGTTGCTTTATCAAGATGTAATTTAACAGCTTGACGTTCCCTTCGCTTAAGTGGTCAGAGAGGTTCATGTCTATGGCAGGTCTCTTTACAGCTGATTTCCTATATGAAGCACAGCCTAGTATGAACCAATCATAGCGTCCTCCGTCTAGACGCCTGTGTATTTAATGCGCATGCGCGTGCGTCGGTGCGTACCCCTGATGACGTCAGTTGTGACGAAACGGCCGTAGGGTCACAACATTGCACGCACCGCGCATGCGCGATTTTTAAACAAACGGCGGTAGTGTCGTTTCTTTTACTCTGCTCGTTTTTCATTGTTTTTAATGCCTGATACCGCAATTTTTTGCCAATAAAAGAAACTCGAAGTTATCTGCACCAGCGGAGCTTTTCTTTCTTTATCTCTTTTTGGCACTACATATTACATCTTCCTATATTGAATCTGTGGAAGCTTCAAGTCTGCCCCAGGAGAGGACGGGAGCTGGGAGAGTATTCATAGTGGTTGTCGGCTGGAGAATTACCTGGCAAGGAGCCCTGGCCCATTGATCCATCTATCAAACGGAGTATCCGTGTGGTGGTCCTCCCATATCTACTAAGCCTGTTTTGACCCCCCTGAATAAGGGCGGTCACAGGCTTTCTGGTAAGCCTCTAATTTTTCACCTATCTGGTGGTGGGCAACACCGATTATCGAAGATGCACCTTTGAAATACACATCGCACGGAAATTTATTATTTTGGACATTTTTTGCACCTTAAAAGCATCAATTTCAAGGCTTTTTGTAATTCTATATGTTTACTCACATTGCACGATAAATTATTGCTTTGGACTTATATGCACTTCTAAAAGTTCTATTTTAAGGAGTTTTTTTTGAAATGTCATATGCCTATGGTTATAGGTAATTCACCATTTTTTATTATATGTTTATGGTCATTAGTAATCCATTACCTTTATAAGTCATTATTGTTCATTTAATTTTAGTACATGGTTTAATAACACTTCACCATTCACTTCACATGTCCAGCGCTGCACTCTTTCAAATTATATTTAGTCTTCTGGTGCCCTCATATCGGGGTTATAGTGCACAGCAGCAGGACCTTTGTACTCCTTTTTACTTAATCACTATTTTTATGCACCTAGCGCAATTTCTATCTTTTAATTAAGCTGTGGGGACAGCCTGTGATTTTGCTTTGAGAACTGAATCCTACATGGGCACTCACTTTGACACTTGGTGCTAAGCGTTGAGTTAGCTGCGGGATGCTATAGAGGTCCAATGCTGTGGTCCCATGGAACCCAAACCCTGAATACCCCTTTAGGGATATCCCAGGAGGGGCAAAGCCTTGACCAGAATCATAGATAGGTAAAACAGGGTCAGCCTGTACCTCTGACCATTACTGTAAAAACTGGGCCATGCTTGTAAAAATGGGGCTATGTGTGGAATAAATTCACCTTGCAGTGTGAACTCTTCAAACTTGGCACTAAAACTCAACTATTCGAAGCTTAGTCTCAGAAGGATGACCAGGAATTAAGTCACACCACTGGTCGTACACATTACTGCCACTTCTACCAAGAGCCCTTATAAGGTACTGAGACACTTCCTCCTGACCTTTCACAACAAGAATTTGTTACAGGATTGCCTACACCCGGGTTACCACATACTGCCTATGGACATGATTACCCTATACTCTGCACACTATTTCATGTGTACAACACCAAGGGAATACCCTCACTTGTAGCTATTGCAGAGACCAGGCAAATGAGAGTCAATGCAAAACTGCAGGAAAACATTCGCTAAACCAAAGGGCCACACAACACTTAAAGCATTTGTTAAAAAAGTATGGATTTCCTTTGTTTTGCTTACATCTATTCTATGTGAGCTGCTGATATCTATAAATCCTTCCAGCCCCCTCAGAAGTGCCCCCATTCTGTTAAAATCAAGCTAAATACCTGTGGGGGGCAGGGGCAGATCCAGGGGGGGGCAACAGGGAAATTACACCCCCGAGAAATTTGTTGGGGGCCTGGCATATGAGAGAGCGGGCAGCTCCGCGAGCCACTCTGCAGGTCTCTCCGCGGGTGAACCGGGCGAGCAGTCAGCTCGTGGTTTGCTAGCAGTCAGCGTGAGTTGTGGGCGGGCAGGCCAGGCTGCCGTGTCAGTGTGTGGGCGGCTCGGCATGAGCGCACAGCTGGCCAAGCACAGCTGGCCAATCAGCTAGCCGAAGGACAGGGAGCAGAGAGATGAGATCATCTCTCACCGCCCTGCATCCCTGCAGTACCAAGTTCCGCCCTCACTGTGCAGGCAGCGTGAGCAGCAGAGAGATTGCATTATCTCTCTGCTGCCTGAGTCTGGGACACAGCAATAAAGCAGACAAAACACCACCTTAGCAGGCAGGTGACTATCCGCAAATTGTGGCAGGTGATGTGGCAAGTGGACAATCCGCAAGGTGTGGCAGGTGACGTGGACAATCCGCAATGTGTGGCAAGTGACATGGCAAGTGACAATCCACAAGGTGTGGCAGGTGACGTGGCAAGTGACAGGTGACGTGGCAAGTGAACAATCCGCAAGGTGTGGCAAGTGGAGAATCCGCAATGTGTGGCAAGTGACGTGGCAAGTGACAATCTGCAAGGTGTGGCAGGTGACGTGGCAAGTGACAATTTGCAATGTGTGGCAAGTGATGTGGCAAGTGACAATCCGCAAGGTGTGGCAAGTGACAATCCACAAGGTGTGGCAGGTGACGTGGCAAGTGACAATCCACAAGGTGTGGCAAGTGACAATTCGCAACATGTGGCAGGTGACAGCGGAAAGTGACACACTCTGGGCTCTCACTGATTCTGCATTATGGTGAGTTGAACCATTTCATTTTATATAACAATGTAATAATAGAAATAATGTGCTTCAATCATCCTGACACCATAACAAGCATGGTGCAGTGATGAATGAAGCGCCAACATCAGCCATTTCCCAGATAAATTGCCCACAATAAAACGTATTTCTGACAGTGCCCCTCCCGAGACAAGACTCTGGATCCGCCCCTGGTGGGAGGGTCTACAGACTTTCATACAGTGTAATACCGACAATGGTCTGGCTCTGGAGTCTGGATCCACCCATTTTCCTGTCATTTTGCTTGATTGATGTTGGCTCTCTGCTCACTCCCGAGACTTCACAGAGCATAGCCCCCCCCCTCTTCCCTTCTCCTCCCTCCTCTGCAGCATGTTCCATTTGTCAGATAAATCCAGCAAAGATAAGATCACTTCAGTCAGTGACTAAGGTAGGAAAAGTCACTGATAGTAATATGTAGAGGAGATTTACATACACAGCACTATCTACCAGAGTGAAAACAATATATTTGTAAAGCAGAATACACATATGGATATGACAGCACACAGGCATTACATGCATTACTGGTATAGTAAAATGAAATAAAAATCATAGCTAACATTGTGAATGAATCCTTTTATTGACTATCTGGATTTTTATATGAGACAAAAAAACCTTCCATTCACATCTACTTGTATTTTCATACTGAAGCACAGAGCTCCTCAGCCATGGACAGAGCTTTGCTCCCCCATAATTGGTGTATTACCTAGTACCTCATAGCAATAATGTTCCCTTCATTGAAAATAGAGTGTTACATGATCACATACTGTACAGAGCCATCACATGCTGTACAGTGCCATCACATGCTGTACAGTGCCATCACATGCCCGTACAGTGTCATTACATGTTGTACAGTGCCATCACATGCCGTACAGAGCATCACATGCTGTACATGTTGTACAGTGTCTTTACATGTTGTAGAGCAATGGGGGGGAAAGCGAACTTAGGACTTTAAATGGGACGCAAGGGAAGGTTTGCGCCCCCATCCTTAATGACATGAAAAAGAGGGGGGAAGGTTGGGACTTTAAATGAGGTGCGCATGATGCAGCCCAATCACACTCACAGAGGTGCAAACATATGTATGTTTATTAAGGACCAATGATCAACATGGCATAAAAACGCATTGCATACATTAAACATAAAATCGCATATAGACAATAAATCTATGTATATACAATCATAGGACATGGGTAGGTACAATTATGCATCTTAATCCCCCAAGCAAGATAAAAGTCATGTAAAGTAAAAAACATCTGAAAATTGATCAATGTGTGTTTGATGCATCAAAGGTAGGCCCGACGCTGCGTTTCATGGACTTCAATCCACTCTTCAGGAGCCGGATGCATCTAAATTCTATAAAAAATGTATGAAAAGCAATATAGTTTCAGGGTCTAACAAGATCAGCAGAAAAGGGGGAAATTTGGACATAATGGGCCATGCCAAAAAGGTTACTCACATGATAGCCAAAACTGGGACCGTGCGACAAAAAGCCAGGGGTGAGCCATGGAGCCTGGCCCGGGAGCTGAGAGGGGGACCTTAACAAGGAGCACCGGACCGTACACACCAACACCCCGCAATGGAGGGGACTTCTATAATGTAAGAAATATATAAAATGTATCTATGATGATACAAGTAACAAAAAACAAAAAACGAGATGATATAAGCTGCAGATATCACCAAGGTGATTGAAAAACGCACCTGGAAGATTGCCTTGAAAGATACATGTGGTGTTTGAAGCCACATGGATGGAAGAGGATCAGGGTTGCATAGGTTGTATCAGTACCATCTCTGAATACCATGGAGCAGGGAGTGAGATGCAGCCCCAGCATTGAACGTCAGCTCCCCCTCAGCGTCACGCAGGCACGACACAGTGGGGCAAAACCTCAGCGAACGCCAGAGAAGCTCACCACATGTCAGCCCAGCTGATATACCGGACATCTGTGTGTGCGACGCCCAACCAAGGAGGTCACATGCACAGTGCCGGGGGCGTGGCGCCGATGCAAGGTGGAAAGATCCGCCCAGCCACTCACCCCCAACCCTGTGGAGGGGAGATAGGAGGGCGGACACCAGCATGCATCGCAGCTCCCGGGAGACAGGACATCTGTCCACCCACCGACAATGAGTCACACAGACCCAATCTGGCCACAGGGAGTAAAAAATATATAAAGTAGTAAAAAATCAATATATGTGAACTGTCAATGCATAGAACGTTCCATATCAAGCATGCTGAATTACGGCCGGACCCAGTAGGAATCCGCCATAAGAGAGCGATGGGCTACAATCATGAGCACCTCCATCCCTAATCAGTGCAAGCAATGGGGGGGAAAGCGAACTTAGGACTTTAAATGGGACGCAAGGGAAGGTTTGCGCCCCCATCCTTAATGACATGAAAAAGAGGGGGGAAGGTTGGGACTTTAAATGAGGTGCGCATGATGCAGCCCAATCACACTCACAGAGGTGCAAACATATGTATGTTTATTAAGGACCAATGATCAACATGGCATAAAAACGCATTGCATACATTAAACATAAAATCGCATATAGACAATAAATCTATGTATATACAATCATAGGACATGGGTAGGTACAATTATGCATCTTAATCCCCCAAGCAAGATAAAAGTCATGTAAAGTAAAAAACATCTGAAAATTGATCAATGTGTGTTTGATGCATCAAAGGTAGGCCCGACGCTGCGTTTCATGGACTTCAATCCACTCTTCAGGAGCCGGATGCATCTAAATTCTATAAAAAATGTATGAAAAGCAATATAGTTTCAGGGTCTAACAAGATCAGCAGAAAAGGGGGAAATTTGGACATAATGGGCCATGCCAAAAAGGTTACTCACATGATAGCCAAAACTGGGACCGTGCGACAAAAAGCCAGGGGTGAGCCATGGAGCCTGGCCCGGGAGCTGAGAGGGGGACCTTAACAAGGAGCACCGGACCGTACACACCAACACCCCGCAATGGAGGGGACTTCTATAATGTAAGAAATATATAAAATGTATCTATGATGATACAAGTAACAAAAAACAAAAAACGAGATGATATAAGCTGCAGATATCACCAAGGTGATTGAAAAACGCACCTGGAAGATTGCCTTGAAAGATACATGTGGTGTTTGAAGCCACATGGATGGAAGAGGATCAGGGTTGCATAGGTTGTATCAGTACCATCTCTGAATACCATGGAGCAGGGAGTGAGATGCAGCCCCAGCATTGAACGTCAGCTCCCCCTCAGCGTCACGCAGGCACGACACAGTGGGGCAAAACCTCAGCGAACGCCAGAGAAGCTCACCACATGTCAGCCCAGCTGATATACCGGACATCTGTGTGTGCGACGCCCAACCAAGGAGGTCACATGCACAGTGCCGGGGGCGTGGCGCCGATGCAAGGTGGAAAGATCCGCCCAGCCACTCACCCCCAACCCTGTGGAGGGGAGATAGGAGGGCGGACACCAGCATGCATCGCAGCTCCCGGGAGACAGGACATCTGTCCACCCACCGACAATGAGTCACACAGACCCAATCTGGCCACAGGGAGTAAAAAATATATAAAGTAGTAAAAAATCAATATATGTGAACTGTCAATGCATAGAACGTTCCATATCAAGCATGCTGAATTACGGCCGGACCCAGTAGGAATCCGCCATAAGAGAGCGATGGGCTACAATCATGAGCACCTCCATCCCTAATCAGTGCAAGCAATGGGGGGGGAAAGCGAACTTAGGACTTTAAATGGGACGCAAGGGAAGGTTTGCGCCCCCATCCTTAATGACATGAAAAAGAGGGGGGAAGGTTGGGACTTTAAATGAGGTGCGCATGATGCAGCCCAATCACACTCACAGAGGTGCAAACATATGTATGTTTATTAAGGACCAATGATCAACATGGCATAAAAACGCATTGCATACATTAAACATAAAATCGCATATAGACAATAAATCTATGTATATACAATCATAGGACATGGGTAGGTACAATTATGCATCTTAATCCCCCAAGCAAGATAAAAGTCATGTAAAGTAAAAAACATCTGAAAATTGATCAATGTGTGTTTGATGCATCAAAGGTAGGCCCGACGCTGCGTTTCATGGACTTCAATCCACTCTTCAGGAGCCGGATGCATCTAAATTCTATAAAAAATGTATGAAAAGCAATATAGTTTCAGGGTCTAACAAGATCAGCAGAAAAGGGGGAAATTTGGACATAATGGGCCATGCCAAAAAGGTTACTCACATGATAGCCAAAACTGGGACCGTGCGACAAAAAGCCAGGGGTGAGCCATGGAGCCTGGCCCGGGAGCTGAGAGGGGGACCTTAACAAGGAGCACCGGACCGTACACACCAACACCCCGCAATGGAGGGGACTTCTATAATGTAAGAAATATATAAAATGTATCTATGATGATACAAGTAACAAAAAACAAAAAACGAGATGATATAAGCTGCAGATATCACCAAGGTGATTGAAAAACGCACCTGGAAGATTGCCTTGAAAGATACATGTGGTGTTTGAAGCCACATGGATGGAAGAGGATCAGGGTTGCATAGGTTGTATCAGTACCATCTCTGAATACCATGGAGCAGGGAGTGAGATGCAGCCCCAGCATTGAACGTCAGCTCCCCCTCAGCGTCACGCAGGCACGACACAGTGGGGCAAAACCTCAGCGAACGCCAGAGAAGCTCACCACATGTCAGCCCAGCTGATATACCGGACATCTGTGTGTGCGACGCCCAACCAAGGAGGTCACATGCACAGTGCCGGGGGCGTGGCGCCGATGCAAGGTGGAAAGATCCGCCCAGCCACTCACCCCCAACCCTGTGGAGGGGAGATAGGAGGGCGGACACCAGCATGCATCGCAGCTCCCGGGAGACAGGACATCTGTCCACCCACCGACAATGAGTCACACAGACCCAATCTGGCCACAGGGAGTAAAAAATATATAAAGTAGTAAAAAATCAATATATGTGAACTGTCAATGCATAGAACGTTCCATATCAAGCATGCTGAATTACGGCCGGACCCAGTAGGAATCCGCCATAAGAGAGCGATGGGCTACAATCATGAGCACCTCCATCCCTAATCAGTGCAAGCAATGGGGGGGAAAGCGAACTTAGGACTTTAAATGGGACGCAAGGGAAGGTTTGCGCCCCCATCCTTAATGACATGAAAAAGAGGGGGGAAGGTTGGGACTTTAAATGAGGTGCGCATGATGCAGCCCAATCACACTCACAGAGGTGCAAACATATGTATGTTTATTAAGGACCAATGATCAACATGGCATAAAAACGCATTGCATACATTAAACATAAAATCGCATATAGACAATAAATCTATGTATATACAATCATAGGACATGGGTAGGTACAATTATGCATCTTAATCCCCCAAGCAAGATAAAAGTCATGTAAAGTAAAAAACATCTGAAAATTGATCAATGTGTGTTTGATGCATCAAAGGTAGGCCCGACGCTGCGTTTCATGGACTTCAATCCACTCTTCAGGAGCCGGATGCATCTAAATTCTATAAAAAATGTATGAAAAGCAATATAGTTTCAGGGTCTAACAAGATCAGCAGAAAAGGGGGAAATTTGGACATAATGGGCCATGCCAAAAAGGTTACTCACATGATAGCCAAAACTGGGACCGTGCGACAAAAAGCCAGCTTCAAACACCACATGTATCTTTCAAGGCAATCTTCCAGGTGCGTTTTTCAATCACCTTGGTGATATCTGCAGCTTATATCATCTCGTTTTTTGTTTTTTGTTACTTGTATCATCATAGATACATTTTATATATTTCTTACATTATAGAAGTCCCCTCCATTGCGGGGTGTTGGTGTGTACGGTCCGGTGCTCCTTGTTAAGGTCCCCCTCTCAGCTCCCGGGCCAGGCTCCATGGCTCACCCCTGGCTTTTTGTCGCACGGTCCCAGTTTTGGCTATCATGTGAGTAACCTTTTTGGCATGGCCCATTATGTCCAAATTTCCCCCTTTTCTGCTGATCTTGTTAGACCCTGAAACTATATTGCTTTTCATACATTTTTTATAGAATTTAGATGCATCCGGCTCCTGAAGAGTGGATTGAAGTCCATGAAACGCAGCGTCGGGCCTACCTTTGATGCATCAAACACACATTGATCAATTTTCAGATGTTTTTTACTTTACATGACTTTTATCTTGCTTGGGGGATTAAGATGCATAATTGTACCTACCCATGTCCTATGATTGTATATACATAGATTTATTGTCTATATGCGATTTTATGTTTAATGTATGCAATGCGTTTTTATGCCATGTTGATCATTGGTCCTTAATAAACATACATATGTTTGCACCTCTGTGAGTGTGATTGGGCTGCATCATGCGCACCTCATTTAAAGTCCCAACCTTCCCCCCTCTTTTTCATGTCATTAAGGATGGGGGCGCAAACCTTCCCTTGCGTCCCATTTAAAGTCCTAAGTTCGCTTTCCCCCCCATTGCTTGCACTGATTAGGGATGGAGGTGCTCATGATTGTAGCCCATCGCTCTCTTATGGCGGATTCCTACTGGGTCCGGCCGTAATTCAGCATGCTTGATATGGAACGTTCTATGCATTGACAGTTCACATATATTGATTTTTTACTACTTTATATATTTTTTACTCCCTGTGGCCAGATTGGGTCTGTGTGACTCATTGTCGGTGGGTGGACAGATGTCCTGTCTCCCGGGAGCTGCGATGCATGCTGGTGTCCGCCCTCCTATCTCCCCTCCACAGGGTTGGGGGTGAGTGGCTGGGCGGATCTTTCCACCTTGCATCGGCGCCACGCCCCCGGCACTGTGCATGTGACCTCCTTGGTTGGGCGTCGCACACACAGATGTCCGGTATATCAGCTGGGCTGACATGTGGTGAGCTTCTCTGGCGTTCGCTGAGGTTTTGCCCCACTGTGTCGTGCCTGCGTGACGCTGAGGGGGAGCTGACGTTCAATGCTGGGGCTGCATCTCACTCCCTGCTCCATGGTATTCAGAGATGGTACTGATACAACCTATGCAACCCTGATCCTCTTCCATCCATGTGGCTTCAAACACCACATGTATCTTTCAAGGCAATCTTCCAGGTGCGTTTTTCAATCACCTTGGTGATATCTGCAGCTTATATCATCTCGTTTTTTGTTTTTTGTTACTTGTATCATCATAGATACATTTTATATATTTCTTACATTATAGAAGTCCCCTCCATTGCGGGGTGTTGGTGTGTACGGTCCGGTGCTCCTTGTTAAGGTCCCCCTCTCAGCTCCCGGGCCAGGCTCCATGGCTCACCCCTGGCTTTTTGTCGCACGGTCCCAGTTTTGGCTATCATGTGAGTAACCTTTTTGGCATGGCCCATTATGTCCAAATTTCCCCCTTTTCTGCTGATCTTGTTAGACCCTGAAACTATATTGCTTTTCATACATTTTTTATAGAATTTAGATGCATCCGGCTCCTGAAGAGTGGATTGAAGTCCATGAAACGCAGCGTCGGGCCTACCTTTGATGCATCAAACACACATTGATCAATTTTCAGATGTTTTTTACTTTACATGACTTTTATCTTGCTTGGGGGATTAAGATGCATAATTGTACCTACCCATGTCCTATGATTGTATATACATAGATTTATTGTCTATATGCGATTTTATGTTTAATGTATGCAATGCGTTTTTATGCCATGTTGATCATTGGTCCTTAATAAACATACATATGTTTGCACCTCTGTGAGTGTGATTGGGCTGCATCATGCGCACCTCATTTAAAGTCCCAACCTTCCCCCCTCTTTTTCATTACATGTTGTAGAGTGCCATCACATGCCGTACAGAGTAATCACATGCCGTACAGTGTCATTACATGTTGTAAAGTGCCATCACATGCCGTACAGTGTCATTACATGTTGTACAGTGTCATTACATGTTATACAGTGCCATTACATGCCGTACAGAGTCATCACATACCGTACAGTGTCATTACATGTTGTGCAGTGTCATTACATGTTATACAGTGCCATCACATGCCGTACAGTATCATTACATGTTGTACAGTGCCATCACATGCCGTACAGAGTCATCACAAGCTGCACAGTGTCATTACATGTTGTACAGCGCCATCACATGCCGTACGGGATGGGATGATGGGACTGTATAGGAGTACAGGGGATGGGAATAATGGGACTGTATAGGAGCACAGGGGAAGGGGATGATGGCACTGTTTAGGAGTACAAGGGATGGGGATGATGGGATTGTATAGGAGTACAGGGGATGGGGATGATGGGACTGTATAGGAGTACAGGGGATGGGGATGATGGAATTGTATAGGAGTACAGGGGATGGGGATGACGGGACTGTATATCACTGCTTGTGATGACTCTGTACGGCATGTGATGACTTTGTACGGCATGTGATGGTACTGTACGACATGTGATGACACTGTACTGCGTGTGATGGCACTGTACGGCATGTGATGACACTGTACGGCATGTGATGGCACTGTACGGCATGTGATGGCACTGTACGGCATGTGATGGCACTGTACGGCGTGTAATGGCTCTGTACAGCATGTGATGGCACTGTATGCCGATCTGTACCTTGTATGAGTGCGGCTCCAGGCGCTCAGCTGATTGTCGGCTCTCTGTCTCTTCTCTCTCCCTCCTCCTCGCTGATGGAGAGGAATCAGCTGTGCGCCCTGAGCAGAGCTTATATCAGTACAGATCGGTGGATATTTTAGAGAACACAGGCACAGGGACACATGTTGTTAAGGTACAGAGGAGATAAGATGATTTCATAGAATTGGGTTAACAACCACCTTAACCCCAGAATGACAATGTGTCCCTTGCACCGGTGCAAGAGCAGGCTCTAACACTGTTTTTAGCTCTGATTCAGGCATGCAACAAGTGGCCTATTTGACTAAGGCCCTGTTCACGACGAAGTGTTTTTCAGCTTGTAAAACGCTCTGCTCTAAAGCTCCAAAACACCCAACAAGCAAAATCCCATTCATTTCTATAGCCCCTGTGCACATATGAGTGTTCTGTCGCCTAAAGCAAAATGCCTGAAGCTCAAAAAAGTACATGAGCTTCTTTTTGGCAGATTACAAGCGTTTTTGGCACCATAGACTTCAATAGAAACGCCTGACTTGAGCAGAAAAACGCTTGTAAAACGCTTAAATAACAGCTCTCCACTCCTAATTTCCTCTCCCTCTCCTCCCCCTAGTGCTTTCTATTGGGTAAACAAAAACGCCTAAAGCTGTAAAACACTTATATACTTCTAAAACGCTTAAAAAAAGCTCAGGTGTGGATGGAGCCTAAAGCAGAAATCTCTGCTTTCTCTATTTCACACTTCCTTGGACAGATTACAGCCTTAATACAGTCATCTTCATCTGGGGCTAAAAACACCCTACTCTTATTTCTGGGCTGGATCCCGATAAGCCAGCCCTAGAGGGTGCAGGCATGGAATCTCATACTAAGCCCCCCTTGCAGCAGACTGTGCCTCCTTGGAATCTCAACATGGTTCTCTCTGCCCGCAGAAACCATCATTTGAACCCATCAGGGATATTTTGTCTAGAAGGTCTCTCCTGCAAAGTAGCTTTTTTTGGTCGCCGTCATGTCTGTCAGACGTGTTTCTGATTTAGCAGCTCTTTCCTGTAAAGAGCCTTTCTTCATACTTCACAATGACAAGGTTGTCTTATTATATTATACCATTAAGGTCCCACATTGAAATGTAAAGGTGTCCAACACAATGTTATTTTTTGCATCAAATTTTAATTTAGTTTTAGTCATAATCTTTGGACTAAAATTCCATGTAATTTTAGTCGTATTCTAGTAATCTGCAATTGTTTTAGTCTACTACACTGTGCAGTATGTTTTAGTTGACTAAAATGTCCTACGTTCTAGTTGACTAAAAACTCCATTCGATTTTAGTTGACTAAAATCTAATGGGTTTAGTCAAATTGTAATGCATTAATTAAAGGAGAAGTACAGCCAAAGCTCGTTTAGCTGTACTTCTCCTGTGGGTCACAGGAGTGCAGTTCGTCCCGTGATCCATTTTCAGCAGACTAAAGCCTGCTGTTGGCTGATGTCACAGAGTCGGTCCAGGCTCAGGCAAGATCACGACAATGGAGTAGGCATCCGCCCACATGCCTGGACCAGCACCCAGCCCACCCTCTCAGCAAGCCACTGAGAGTCTGAGCCGGCCGCTCCCTACCCCTCCACAGCCCAGCACTCCAGTGAGTGCGGGGTGGGAGGCAGGTCAGAGAGTATTGGCTGACAATCACAAGCTCTCTGCTCATGGAGCTGTGAGAACCAAGCCATCAGCAGTGTTTGATTGCTCAGTTCTCAGTGTTAGAGGCGCCGGGGGACAGATGCAGCATTGGACCGATGTTGTATCAAACTAGGTAAGTATGATTCTGGAAAAGAAAAAAACATACATCTCTTTTAAGTATTTCTCTAGAATTTCCAAACTCATTATATACTCCAGGAGTAAAAAAATATTATTATTTATGGTGTTAAGGTTTGAACAAGCAACACAAACACTCTGGACGGTGATCTGAGGAGGTCTGTAATGCTGCACAATGCTCCAGACGCTGGTCTGAGGAGTTCTGTAATGCTGCATAATGCTCCAGGCGGTGGTCTGAGGAGGCCCCCAATTCTGCACAGTGCTCTGCACGGTTGTCTGAGGGGGGGCCTGTAATGCACAGTACTCTTGACGATGGTCTGAGGGGAGGCCTGTAATGCACAGTACTCTGGACGGTGGTCTGAGGGGAGGCCTGTAATGCTACACAGTGCTCTGGACAGTCTGGGGAGGCCTGTAATGCACAGTGCTCTGGACAGTGGTCAGAGGAGGCCTGTAATGCTACACGGTGCTCTGGGCAGTCTGAGAAGGCCTGTAATGTACATTGCTCTGGTCCTCTGAACGGTCAGGACTGTCGGGACTTGGGAGGCCTGCAATGCATAGTGCTCTGAATTGTCATCTGAGTCTGAGGAGGCCTGTAATGCTACACAGTGCTCTGGGCGGTGTGAGGAGGCCTGTAATGCTGCACAGTGCTAAGCACACCACACCACTAAGAAACATTTATGGCTTTTACAGGCAGAGCTCCAAGAAAACCAGAAGTTCACGTGGGTAAACATCCCTCCCTCACATTTTCGTTCTGTTTTCATTCGTTGACGAAAATAGAATTGATTTTCACCATAGTATTCATTAATTGACGAAAATGTGGGGTCATTTTCGTTTTGTTTTCGTCACTGGAAATATGTCGCTGACAAAAATTATTACGAAAATGTTTTTGTCCTTGAATATATCATTGGTCCAACAAATGCTGATGAAAAAGGGAAACAAAAGTATAAATGCTGTTTTTGGTGCTGCCTTCCCTAAAGCTTCAGTGGTGTAGTGTGGACCGTTCTGGGGCTGCATTTAGTCTGATTTTTATTGCCTTTGTTTGCGCTCAGGTTCTGAGGTACGCCTGTACTGCAGGTAAAGCAAACAGAATGCAGCATTTTGCATTTGCAAGTTTGAGCAGAGCTGCAATTTAACGTAAAATGCCATGTTTGAGAACAACACCTGTCTACATGTGCCCTTATCTTGCCTTCCCAGGAACAGGTTGATGAGTGCCTTGTGCTATATAGAGCTCTGACAGTCACAGTCTGGGGATAGGGTTCTAATGCTGCCCTTAACCTTGAAATTAGCTTGCCTCTACCTCAACTGCCCACTCAATTATTTGTACCTTAGCAACCAGATGAATGTGTTAACAATAACAATATTGCTGCATTGGTTCCTGATTATCTTCAGCACAAATGTTTCAGAAAAATACTGCCTGCTTGAACTTCACACATATTTTCAACGTGATTATTTTTAAACTGTTTTCCACATTGCCAGTAAAACGTAGTGACTGAGCAATGAGTATATCATCAAAAATAGATGTTTACTCTTTGTGTGCTGCTCTTAGCCAAGTTTCCTGTCCAATAGCAAGTTTTTGTAAGTGTCTGTAACTGGAAGCAGTCTTCCATTAGTACTCCCGCTCAGTGATGGGCTCAGGAGGGTTCAGAACTAGAGTCTGAACCCAACTGAGCTATCCCACCATGAAGCTGTCAAAGCCAACAGTCAAACATAGGCACAGGGGCGTCGGGAGGGGGTGGCTAGACGTGGCTGAAGCCCCGAATGTGACCCCGAAAAACCCAGAGTCTCGGCCATTTATTTTAAAATTATTAGCCCCGAGTCCCCCATGAAAGTGCGGCGCCGCACTGCGCATGAGTGAGCACAAAGTCCGGTCACTCGGGCTACGGCGCCTAACTCCAAGCGACCGAGACTATTGGACGTCACACGGTCCCGCCCGCGATCCCGGCATTGAACCAGTGAGACATCCAACATAGGCCCTGCGCTGCCATGTCCTATGATGGACATCACACTGGTCCAATGAATGCCGGGATCGCCGGACGTGTGACGTCATTATAGGCACGCGCGGCCGGCCCGGAGAGACACACTGCGTCTGCGCACGGCGGGATGAAAAGCACGCGCTTGCACTTGAGTCTTGAGGACCGATCTGACCCCCGGTGCCAGGCGCGGACTTCGGGCTGAAGCCCCTGGTCTTTTTGCCACCTAGCAACGCCCCTGCATGGGCACCAGAGGAATTCCCCACATCGCTGTTGTACCTATACACACCCCATACATGCAGAGTGGGGAATGTCTCCGCTGCACTATGATTGACTGTTGGTTTTGACAGCTTCCCGGTGGGATAGCTCAGACTTGTATCCAAACATGCCTTATCTCATTCCTACTCCTGTTATAGCCAAAGCAGGAAGTAAGAAGAAATCTCTTCAAAGTAAGGTGATATCTTCTCTTATGCTGGGTACACACATGCAGAATCTCGTGCGATCGTTGGTAAAAAATGTTTGAAACATCATTTATCACAGCACACGATATTCATATCAATTAGTAGATGAAATTGGGACAAAAGCCTCCCAAAATTTAGTTTGGTGGTAATACCAGTGTATCGAATTTACACATGGAATCTTGGTAACTAGCGAAAGTGATGTTGTGCTAATTTGCATGCAGCTCTAGCATTCCACTCCCTCCAGGCACTGTACTTTATTGAAATGTTTGTTCGTATGCAGCAGTCAGTTCATTCGTTGTTGTAGCGTTTACTAGCACAATGGATTTTTTGGATGATACCCAGATTTATATCACAGCAGTGGTGATGGTTAGATCATCTCCATTGAAAAAGAAAGTGTGAAGTGGACAAAGAAAGTGTGACGGATTTGGACAAAGAAATGGATAAGGACTAGAGACTACTTCTCCCATATGGAGCTTTTGCGTGAATTGGCTGCGAGTTATCCTGATGATGTTTGCAACCATTTGCACAGTTGAGTGCTGACACTCTGTAGAGCAGACCTCTGTCAAGCAGCTCCGTGAAGAGCTCCGACCACTGGCCACCCTTCCTCGGCTCTATCCCCCCCCCTCCCTTCTATCCCCACATCCCCTACATTCTATCCCCACACCGTTACAGACCTACTCCAGACGCCGTTCTCAGTCGGCCGGCCGCTCAGGACACTCCGCGGCTCCGGCCCAGCTCCCCCTGCATTACCACACCGGTCCCTCTCCCCTCTGACTCATCCGGCGCCACCTTCAGCCAGCCGGTCGGCCGCTCAGGACACTCCGCGGCTCCGGCTGGCCTCGGCAGGCTAGCCAGCAGCTCTCCACTTCTCCTCCCTGCAGCATTACACCGGTCCTCCCCCTCTGACCCATCCGGACGCCGCCCTCAGCCAGCCGGCCGGCCGCTCGGGACTCTCCGCGGCTTCTGGTCGGCTGACTACAGCACTTACCGTCCCCCCTCTACCGACCAGTCGCTCCGGCGGGTCCGCACCCCCCTCTTCCTGCTGACCATCTTCACTGGTCTACCCGCCCACCATCACCGGACGGTGTGGGCAACAACGTCAGGATAGCCCGCGGCTCGGGCCTAGCCGGCGGCCATCTTGGTACTCCCTCTGCCGGCCAGCCACGGCTTGGGCCCAGCCGGCGGCCATATTGGTACACCCAGTGCCAACGGTGCAGCATCCGAGGACCCCCTCCTGAGGCCACCAGCCCCCAGCCGCATCACCGCTCGATTGGACCCACCTCCCCCTGGTCCCTCCATTCAGCCAGACCCCCCCCTCCGTGGCCTCCACCGCAGCCGCGGTCTTAATCACTACGTTCTAGCCACTAGAGTCGGTGGGACAGACCACGGCTGCAGCCTAGCCCCAGTCAGCTTGCCACCACAACCCCCTCACTGTTGTCCAACAGAGCCCCGTGCCCCTCTGCACCGGGAATCACCCCTCCTGCTACTGGACCTCACTGCGGGGGCACTAGAGATTCACCGGAGGCTAGTCTACCTCAAATCGCCTGAGACGCAGCCACCGCACCACCTACTGTAGATAACGCCAGCTCCCCCTCCTTCATCTTCGGGACCATCAGCACAGGTAAGCCACCGGGGGCACTCTAGTAGTTGATCCAGGGGCCCTTGTCCGATCGCCCCTCGGGGGGTCAGGAAGGAATTTTTTCCTCGACTGCACTATTGGCCAACGCAGCCAGGGGTTTTTTGCCTTCCTCTGGATCAACGAGAGGGAGGTAGGCAGCCTCACCTCCCTCCAGTACCTCCGCTCCAACACTCAGCTGTCACTCTCACCACTCCAGAGCAGTGGTCAGCCATCCGATCCCTCCATCCCCCTGCAAGTGTATCATCGCCGCACCAGTGCCTTCGTCATAACACCTTTCCTTCTAGCAACGCCGCCTTCCGCATCATGTGCAACTTCAAGTACACAGCAGACACCCTCCACAGGCTAAGAAACATGGCCGCAACTTTACCGACCACCACGCAAAAAAGACTAAAAAAAGAACAATTACTAAGGACCAACCCACAATCAACCATCAAAGGCAGGGAGACACCGATCCAACCACAACAACTAGCATGCGCCCTGATCAACACCAGATCTGCAGTCAAGCACAGGCTGGAAATCCGCGATTTCATCATCGAAAACAACATAGACTGCCTCTTCATTACAGAAAGCTGGCTAACTTCCGACTGCAACACCATCCTAACTGAATTGGTGCCCAAGAACTACAGTATCCTATCTGAGCATAGAATAGGAAAAAAAGGAGGAGGTCTAGCAGTGATTTTCAAATCGCACCTGGGGTTCACCAAACCAAACTTACAGAACTCAGTGCATTTCATGGAAACACTCTCACTGCATCTTCAAACAACACCTCAAGACACCATTCACATACTACTATGCTACAGACCACCAGGACCAAAGACCAATCTCCTCACGCCGCTCACTGAATTCTTCTCAATGCACACCTTGAAAACCAAAAACCTTCTGGTACTTGGGGATTTCAATCTGTGGGCAAACTCTGCCCAAGACCCTATTGCAACCGCCTGCGTTAACCAAATGGAAGAACTTGGCCTGCAACAACTGATAAATGCTCCTACGCACGGTTCAGGACACACTTTAGATCTCATCTTCAAACAGAATATGGACATCGACGTATTTGACAACACTCCACTACCATGGACGGACCACCATGCTATCAAATTTAAAATCACCACTAACACCATCCTCCGAAAACAGAAACGGGCAACAGCAACACACTGGAATAGATCTCAGAAGAAACTACACTCTGAACTCTTCAAAACTACATTGTCGAGCAAAATTCTTTTGCTAAACCCAAACCTCTCAACGGAACAAACACTCAACTCCCTAAACAATGTTTTACTACAAACAGCAGACTCCGTGGCGCCAAAACGCAGAACACCCGTCCGCAAAAAAAACTCGAGTTGGTTTAATGGCACTCTCACCCTACTCAAGCAAGAACGCAGAAGAGCTGAGAGAACTTGGAGAAGAAATCCCACCAAGGAAAACCATGCTAACTACAAAGCACTCACGGTGAAATACCACAAGGCAATCTTCAAAGCCAAAAAAGAACATTTTGCAGACACCATCTCATCCGCCTTAAACCGCCCACGGGAACTTTTCAAAATAGTTGCTCAATCAATGAACCCGACCTGCCTAGAGCCCCCTACTCAAGAATTCTGCAATGAGTTATCAGATTTCTTCATCGACAAAATCGACAACATTCGGAAAGCAATTCATCAGAAAATAACAACCAACCTCACCCAACCAATGCAAAAAGAGGATATCGACACGAACATCACTCAACCACCGAATTTCTTTTTGTCCCCAATCACTACGGACACGACTAAAAACATCATCGGAAGCCTTCGCGACAGCACATCACCGAACGACATCATCCCCACCAAATTGCTCAAAGAATGTTCCGACATCCTGGCCCCCACCCTAACACATCTCATAAATCAATCATTCAAAGAAGAGACTGTGCCAACCTCCCTCAAGCAAGGCATCGTCAAACCCCTGCTAAAGAAACCTAATCTCGACCCTAAAGACCCTAACTGCCGCAGACCAATAACAAGCCTCAACACCATCTCCAAGATTATAGAGAAAGCAGTAGTATAGCAGCTACAACACCACCTGGAGACACACCACCTCCTGGACCCTCTGCAATCAGGCTTCCGCCCAGGCCATGGCACAGAAACAGCACTTCTCAAAATATGGGACGACGCCCTCGAAGCAGCAGATGACGGAGAACCGAGTCTCCTGGTACTGTTAGACCTCAGCGCAGCATTCGATACAGTGGACCACAATACTTTACTTGTCCGCCTCTCAGAAGTTGCAGGAGCCACAGATTCTGCCCTAAAATGGTTTACATCCTTCTTAGAGAATCGCTCTCAGACAGTGAAACTAGGAACATTCACCTCGGAATCTCAGGCAGTCTCCTGTGGAGTCCCTCAGGGCTCACCCTTGTCACCAGTGCTATTTAACATCTACATCCGCCCGCTTCTCAATATCATCAGAAAAACCGACCTCTGCTTCCACTCATACGCAGACGACACCCAACTCTACCTTCGCATCAACGGACAAAAAGATCATCATCAGCAACTACAGAAATGCCTCACTTTAATCAAGGACTGGATGACCACTAGCTCCCTCAAACTCAACGGATCAAAAACAGAACTTCTTCTCCTGCAAGCCAACAAAAATTCCAAAATTAAGATTCCATGGACACCACCCTCCATCCTCGGACAGACCATCTCCCCCAGCACCAAAGTCAAGAGTCTCGGAGTCATCTTTGACTCAGGAATGACAATGGATGCACAAATAGGATCGGTGGTGAGCGGATCCCACCACCTCCTCCGCCTGCTTCGCAGACTCATCCCCTTCATCCCAGAAGAGGACAAAGCGGCAGTTGTGGGAACAATCATCAATTCCCGACTCGACTACGCAAATTCGCTCTACGTAGGTCTACCCCAATATCAGCTTGCGCGCTTGCAACTCATCCAAAACACGGCGGCAAGACTGTTAACAGGAAAAAAGCCCTGGGAATCCATCTCTCCATCCCTAAAAAGCCTACATTGGCTAACTGTGAAGAATCGGATCACATTCAAGACCCTCTGCCTCACCCATAAATGCATACAAGGAAACGCTCCGCAATATCTCCGGGAAAAAATAAAACACTACACACCGAATCGCAGTCTTCGATCAGCTAACCAAAACCTCCTCATCATTCCCAAATACCGCTACAAAGCAAAGGGAGAACGTAGATTTGCAGTCCAAGGACCTCGACTATGGAATGCTCTCCCAACCAACATCCACATGGAAGAAAACCACCAGGCCTTCAGGAAAAAACTAAAGACCTTCCTTTTCTAGAAGCTGGCTACAGAGAATACATCTAGCGCCTTGAGGCGATTCTGTTCGCAATTGCAGCGCTTTACAAATCATTCATTCATTCATTCATATGTCTGTAGCACTACTCCCAAAGGAACTGCTGTAATTTAACCGATTTTTCCCCAAGATTAGTGCAGAGGCAGCCGGGCACACAGCAACAGTTCATTCACTCTGGTTCAGTAATCTATCTACGGGATGTCCTTTTAGGATTTTATTGCTAAAGAACTTGGATAGGTGTAGGGGGACATACTCCAGATTTACTAAATATTTGGAGGAGGACACTCCACTTTGCTGAGCCGCATTGAACAGTCTCTATGGCATAAGTCCCTTTTTAAAAAGTTATCCTAGACAGAAATACCACTGGCTCTTCCACCTGAAGGAATACAGCACACAGTCACTAGAACTCTGAGTTCAAGTTAGTACTCTCAATGTCACAGGATCACGGGAAGCCTCCTTCCAGTATTCACACGGCATTCTTCATTCAGGGAGAGGTTAATGCTCACAATGCCACAAGACAGTTAGACCCCTTCCAACTTCCACCAGGCACTCTTTAGTGAGATCTCCAGTCCAGGTCCTTAGGTAAAATGTCATTGATTAGTTTCAGAGAAAGACTTTAGAAGTAGCCCCCCCCAGCTATGCCACAGCTGGGATCTTGATGAACATGCAGCACATTGCAGCATTCTGCCCAGAGGGGCAGAGCCTCTTAGGTTGGGAACTCCTTCAGCAGTACAAAGACCTCACTGCTCCAGGCCTCAGACTATTTATGTGCTCTCCAGACACCTAGTGGGCCCACCTCCCCAGGGATTGGCTGAAGCACAATAAATATTTAGGCTGCCCATTTGCCTTGCACAACCTCCTACCTTCCAGAAGCCTTTAGAAAGCAGAGGAAAGCAATCAAATCTGAAGCCAGAACAGCCAAAAGCAATCAACAGCTGCTCCAATTATGACAGAGGCGCCAAAAACGAAATTTGCCTAATATCATAGCAACCTAACTAAAAGGGTGCTACATATCAAAGGAATGTTTTCAGCAACTTCTAAAATGTGTAACCCCCATGATCAAGAAAAAGGATACCATGATGAGAAAGGCCATAAGTACAGATCAAAGGTTTATAGTCACACTACAGTTTCTGTCAACTGGAAGAAGCTTATACAATTTAAAATTTTCTGCTGGGATATCACCACAACCACTGGTGCAGAAACATGTGAGGCAATTATTAAGGTTTTGCAACCACAATATATATACAGGTAGGAAAGACAATAGCAGTTTTGTTTTAGTCTTTTATTTAATTTACTGTCAAACCAATATTTTACTGTCAAAGTAATATTTTTGTCTATGTGTTAAACTTTATGACAGGTGAAACCTAATGTTCACCAGGATTTGGGTGGTCAGGCCCCAGAGGGACAACATTTGACACTTACTGCTTTATTTGGAAATTATTATAATTGGATACTGTACTTACTGTGACCCATATTTGCCTACTATGTGGACTGATTATTCATTAGAAGTGGGTTTGTTTCTTATAAATTAGATATTTTACAGGAAATAGGCTGCCGTAACCTGCATATAGAAATTGCACGTAGTTTACATTAAACCATATCATTTGTCACTAACTTACCAAAATGTAAAACAAATGAGTATAATTACATCCACAAGTGTCAGAACAGGTGAAAATGGTCTTAAAAATTTCTGGGTAAAAGTCATTATGAGTGAATAATTTTATATTTGTTTTTAGCATGTCATGTTATGAAGTGGAAACAATTATGCACCTGTTTTCTTGGAGAAATGGGCTAATATGTGGAAAATGGCAGAGAAGACAGGCACTGCCCTTGGTTTTTTTTGTTTTTTTTTTTCTTTTTGGAGAGCTTAGGGTAATTTGTAAGGGTGATATGAAGCCCCACCCCCCCATACCAATAAAAGCCAAAGCGACACATAGGGGGCTGCCACTGCCTTTCCCTTTATGAAGATGGTAGATATCTGGCTATTCTATTGACCAACATGAGTTCTTTCAGTCTCTGACCTGAAACTAGCATGCATCTCTGTAAAAAGTCAGACTAAAGTCAGAAATCCCTATTTGCATGCTTGTTCTAGTTGTAGGAAAAAAATATTTGAATTTAGAGGATAAATAAGACAGCCAGGATACTAGATTTTTTGGAATGATTAGCTAAGTCAATCTCCATTTCTCTCCAGGGGTATTGAATTATAATTCACAGAGGTCTGATCCATGAAATTTTCTTTCAGCCGGGGTCCAAATCGCCTATAATGTGACTCATTCCTATTACAGCCCCCTCTCTGAAATCACAATCTCGGTTTTACATCAGTTTCCTTTACATCACGGTTTTCCCTTGACAGTGGTACCCTCTGCCCCCTTCACATCTCCCCCCCCTCACAGTAGTGTTCTTTGCCCCCCTTTATATCCTCCCCACAGCAATGTCCTCTGCCCCCCCCCACTGTGGTCTCCTGTACCCCTTCACATCACAGCCCCCCCAAAGCTCTACCCCCCATTCACATTGCAACATCCTCCTCAGCTCTGCCCCCATTCACATTGCTGCCTCCCTCAGGTCTGCCCCCCATTCACTGTGCAGCCCCCCTAAGCTCTGCCCCATTCACATTGCAGCCGCCTTAAGCTCTGCCCCCCCCCGATCACATTGCATTCCCTTTAAGCTCTGCTCCTCCCATTCACAAACCAGCCCCCCTAAGCTCTGCCCCCTGATCACATTGCATTCCCTTTCAACTCTGCCCCCCATTCACATTGCTGCCTCCCTCAGGTCTGCCCCCCCCATTCACTGTGCAGCCCCCCTAAGCTCTGCCCCCGATCACATTGCATTCCTTTTCAGCTCTGCCCCCCCATTCACATTACAGTTACCCTAAGCTCTGCCCCCCATTGATCCAGGAAGTAACCGTCAGACTTTAGAGATATAGGAATATATTTCTTTTATCACGTTTTATTTGTTTTTTATTTTCCTTTACAAGTTTACTATTCTTTTTTGGTAGAATTTGACGGACAAGTATCTCTTTTCAATATCACTAACTAGGTAACTATGCACAATCATTCTATGTAACTTGAGGATGAACTCCAGACACACAAACTTTCATTTAAATGCATTCCCCAGTAGCCACAAAGGATAAAAAATTCACTTGTCTTTGTACACCCAGATATTACATTGTAAATGTAGGAATGACATCATAACTGCGCTGTATATAGCCTGTGCAAAGAGCAGAGTTGTGGGAGAACCTAGCAGATACCACCTACTACAGGCTGCCTGCAGAAAACAATGGGAGTGGGTGGAGACAAGACCAGTTACCCTGCACAAGGAGAGAGCAGCAGTGAGTGGTCTTTATTACAGGAAGCTCCTGCACAGAAGTAACGTTTCACAATGGACTACTGCAAAGATCTGGAAGAAATACACAAACACACATCAAGATTCTATTAAAAACACACGCCTCTTGTATGTAGACTATATTTGTTTATCCCAGAGTTCAGCTTTAAGTTGAAAGGATGATAAGAAACGTTTTATTCAAAGTGCAACTATGCCTGAAAGGGAGGTTCATAACATGTCTGTAACAAATCTTTGCTACATATTCCATTTTATAATTGAATGTTATTAGACTTGACCTTTTCTTTTCAATTTCCAGCTGAGACTGCCATTCACACTACAGCGTTCTGAATCGCGGATTTGCCCGCGATTTGAAATTGCTCATGTGTGAATGACAAAACATGGAACTCTCATTTGAGATGTCATTCATTTGAATGACATCTCAAATCGCGGTGCGGGCCTCCCATGATTGTCGCGCGATAAAACGTGCTGCAATCGCAGCAACCCGCATGTCGCCTACAAATAGTACAGGAGCTACTTTGGGGCGACATGCGTCCCACGATGCAGGTTACCGCGATTGCAGCACGTTTTATCGCGCGACAATCGCGGCAGACCCGCACCGCTATTTGAGGTATCATTTAAATGAATGGCATCTCAAATGCGAGTTCCTTGTTTTGTCATTCGCATATCAGAACTGTCAAATCGCGGGAAGGTCCGCGGCAGATCTGCCTGCGATTCAGAACGCTGTAGTGTGAATGCAGCCTCATTTTCTAAACCTTACAAAAAATGCAAATATTGCTTTCACTTGCAGCCATGGCAACTGGGGACATTCTGTATATTGTGTCCAAAGCCTTCCCCATATCTTTGCTGCTCATGTGATTTTCCCAGAAGTCTTTTCATTGTGTTTTGTATAGGAAGGGGGCTGTGTCCCTACTGAGGAGATTTCATTGGTTGTCAGAACAAGAAGCAACAGGAAATCTCTACAAAAGAGACGAAGGCAAAAAAAAACCTGTTTTCAGTAAAGTGGGGATAGGTTAGTATGTGGTCTTATTGCTATCCATGTCTTACTGTTACAGTGACAATCTTTAATTTATTGTCCTGGTGTCAAGAGAGAAAATCTCCCCAGTTGGATTACAAAGCCTAACAAAATGACTTCTCTATTCTATCCACAAATAGTAGAGTTATGCTTTAAAAAGACACTGTCACTTTGCCAAATTAGGGCAAGGTGACAATGTCTACTGATAGCTCACCTACCAGGGGTGACTATTCAAGAGTCGAAAACCCCAGGCCACATTCTTTGGGGTCACTTGGTGTTTGGCATTCAGAGTCACAGTCTGATGTATACACTGAAGGATTACATTATATGGTTTGTGGACACCTGACCGTCACACCTACCTGTATGGCCAAATGCATCTGGACACCGTCCAGTGAAGGGTACTGTTATTGCTACCACTAACAAAGACACTTTAGATGCTTCTGACCTTGTGGGAACCATTTGTTGAATGCCTTTATCTGTTCCTAGCATGACTGTATTCCTGTGCACAAAGCCAGCTCCATAAAGATGAGGAACTCAAGTGTCCATCACAGAGCCTTGAAGTCAGTCCTATCGAACATCATTTAGTTGAATTGAAATGTGGATTGTGAACTAGATTTTCGTATCCAACTTCTTAGAAACACACTCCAAATTCTTTTCAGAAGAGTGGAAGATATTATAGATATGAAAGGAGGTTTAACTTTGTACTATTGGAGTCCATTCCTTTCACACAATATGCTGAAATTGACCTTGTGGTGCTGTAATGACTCCCAACTGGTCAGGAAGTACAGCGTGGATAAGGAATGTCATCAAAGCAGCAACAAGCTTGTTTCAAACTGAAAAACTCTTTATTACTGTATGACCACATAGAAAAGCTATTTTTTTAGGAGTTTACAGGGACCCTTAGACATGCGGTTGTAAAATTTACAAAGGTTTTAGGATTAGGGCGTCCAACATTCTCCTATGAGTATGAGTATGATGATCAGGTTCCACAAACATTTGACCGTATATTGTCTGTATAGTGGTAAATGACTCTGGAGGAATAGATTTAATTTTCAAAATAACCACCTGCATCTTATAGACACTACTATTCCTCCATAGGTGGATTAACATTAGTGAGTATAACTCTTTTTATCTCTGTTTATAAAACAAATTCTGTATAAAGGTAATCATTCTCCTATTTCAAAGATGGGAAAGTGGAAGTGGACCTGTCATTAAAATGTTTTTTTTTTTTTTACTTGAATCAGTAGGGCAGATGTCGTGTAAACAAATCACATTATATCTTTTAGAAGAATATAAATTCCTTCTTGCCTAAATTGAATGTGGACCTAAACTTAAAATACGAAGATTTGCTATCTTCCTGAAAAATAGCAATGCACTTTCTGTGCCTAAACATTCCTGTTCCTTGTGTCTCATGGCTCTGTATCTGCTGTGTGACATCATCTAAGGCAGCCTTTTTCAGCCAGGGTGCCCAGGCGCCCTGGGGTGCCTTCAGGTTTCTTCAGGCATGCCTTGCCAAAATGCCTAAAAATTGCCCAAAAATGTTATACAAGCCAGTGTGTGAATCAAGCCTGCCTTTTAGTTTGACAAAATCATGGGTTTTCATTGGGGAGCTTTACTACCTTCTAGCCTCCGGCATCCTAACAACCAATGATGTCATTGGTTGATAAGAAGGACGATGGACGCCTGCAAAGCATCTTTGTTTGGCCCTCCCCTGCCCCTCTCCATCAGCACTGGGGTCATATTAGCTGAATAAGGGAGAGGAACTGAGGGAGAAGAGAAACATTGGATTACTAGTCAGTACCAGTGTGCACAGGTATATTTCCTTCAAAACCATCACAATGGGTGTCCTACGTGTGTGGATGTTGCTGCATATACAAAACTATTACTATTTTTTACATTTTAGATTGGAGTGCCTCAAGATTGTGCATAATTTTAAAGGGTGCCTTGACTGGAAAAAGGTTGAGAAACAGCAATCTAAGGCAGTGTTTCTCAACTCCAGTCCTCAAGGCGCACCAACAGGTCATGTTTTCAGGATTTCCCTCAGATGAAACGGCTGTGGTAATTACTAAGGCAATGAAACTGATCAAATCACCTGTGCAAAATAGTGGAAATCCTGAAAACGTGACCTGTTGGTGCGCCTTGAGGACTGGAGTTGAGAAACACTGATCTAAGGCATAGGTACCTCTGACTGTCACTCTCAGATTCTGCTACTTACTATTCTCTTTGCTGGAGGTGAAGCTGTAGCTGAGGACCCACAGTAGAAGGTTCACCCTGCCTTTGCTTCATTCATTTTGTGGATCTGTGATTTCTGAACCTTTCTTGCTGATGTTTTTTTAACTGTTACTCATCAGTCATAAGATCACCAGTCATCCACTGACATGAGGAAACAAAGTCCTGCTCATCTACCAAGATGACCTGCTCCACACAGAGACACAGTTGGGGAGACCTCAGACAATACTAGTAACTATTCCTTCACCTTGTGCTTGTCCTTTTGGACACAATTTTCACAGTACAGGTCCTCTTTAAGAAAAATGCTGCTACTGAGCTCCTTTAGCCCCTTTGCACACAGGGCTGTGTAGCTGATGTGCATCCCTTCTGGCGTTTTTAGTGCACCCGTGAGGGATAAGTGCCATGTCCAGCCCGCTGCTTCCAACTTCTCAAGACCCTGCATCCCAGGCATTTGTCCCTGAACACATAGCATGAGCGCCACTCAGCACTGTGTTCAGCCCCATCCAGCCGCAGCCTATAATAGACTTTGACAGACTGCAGGCAGTGGGGTTGAGCGCTGCACCTGTCCCTCCCGGGCGCACTAAAATCCCAGGATGCATGTACAGCAGATTGATGGCCTCATGTGCAAGGAGCCTGAATTTTAGGGGGCCTGGATCACAAGAACTTTGCCTACCAAGACCATCCTGGGTGATGATCTTAAATAAAATTGCAGAGTCACTAATTTCAGTTAGATTCTGTCTGGTAGACTTGCAGTGAAAGAAGATGATTAGCAAAACAAATTCATTGTACAGCACTAAGCAAAAAACTGACATTATACTGTATGTGTAATGAGCAAGTATACCTCTCCTGTGTACATATAGTAAATACAAAGTATTGATAAAAGTTAACAAAAAACAATTATTTACATCAAACTGATACACTTTTAGATATACTTCTTAGGCATTAAAAAAGACCCCTAAATAGCCCGATCAGCAGGTTAGATAACAGTATAATCCAATATACAAACATTAAATAACTGAAGACAAGCTTCTTCACACAATAATAAATGATCTGCAGAGGCTTTGGCTTGCACAGCACTGTTTCATGATATAAAATGATGTCACCTAATAAAGATAAAAGCCTAGATAGCACTATGCATATGTCACAGCCAATTTCACTTAGAACCAGTTCCAGGAAACAGTAAGGCCATACAGCTGCCTCAATTCATAGAGACAACATAAGAGTGTCTTTCCAAGGTGACCTTGGATTTTTTGTAAGCAATTGTGGAGGGTTGTGTGAATTTTATTTGTTTTATGGTTTGAATTTATTAGCTGCATTTCTTAGGAGAAAAAAAAAACACACACACACATGGATTATAAATCACATTATTTCTTGAGCAAAAGAAAATGATTCATACCAAGACTACTTCTTCCGAGGGTCTTGCTTGGTCATTTAGGCTGAACCCCTGGCAGATACAAAACACTACCATATCACCCATATCCCATATCACCCAATTATGTTGTTGAAAAAAATACTTTAGGACCCATTCACATTTGTGCATTAACATGTGTCACATCAAGGCAACCCATTGAAAATAATGGGCAGCCAATACAACAAAACATTGCAAAATCGAATGTTTCACAACATTTTGAAAGCAGCACAGAATTATGCATTGTCTTAGTACATTGTGTGCCATTCAAAAAGTGCACGATAATGCATCAATGCATGTAATGTGTGTTGTAATAGTGGCGCATTAAAGTGCTTGTTCTCGCAATACATACAAGTGAATAGGTTCTTATTTGTTATCTATAGCTAGCTATCTATAGCTAGCTTGTTATCTATAGCTAGCAACATAGCCACCTAGCTATGTTGCCTGGCAGAGATGTCTTAATAACTGGCAGAACAGACTAAACCCCAGTGGGTGGGGTGAAATGCGCCATGGGGCATGGGCGGCAAAGTAGCACTAGCTGAGGCCATTCACATACTCTCAAACATTTGCACTGGTAGAAGAAAAGCCATATAACAGAACCGGTAAGCAAGTTAGTTCTCATATATGTATACGAACTATAAATTCAGCTATTTGCTTGCAGTTTAAAAAATAATACTTTTTCGGCAACAGTTTTTTTATCTATATATGGGTAACTGAATAAAGTCATCTTAATTTAATGATTTTGTCAATTCCTAACTAAAGTTGGAAGTCAACCAGTGGCTCCTGTAGGGGTAGCGCTACAGTTGTTTCCAGCATAACTAAGAAGGCTTTGCCTGAGGTGTGGAAAGGCCTTTAGAAAATGTGTCCTCCTCCCATACTGCCCAACCATCCCTTGCCCTAGTGTCATAGGATTGGCCTTCTATCAGCTGATCTCATGCTTACTAGGCCCAAAGCAAACAATAGGCTTTAGAGTGCAGTGGGAGGATCCATTTACCCCATGATAGCTCTGTAGGGTGGACATCCTTGGCACTGGCTTTCTCAAGGCAACAATGACAATCAGCCAGAAAAATAGGGTTGGCACAATTACCTCTTAATTCAATATCAGTTGGCCAGAGGTGTCTTCAGAGGTTGTATACAGTACATACAACATATATTTAATACATGAGCTTGCAATCATAACACAATTCAACTAAAATCAGTCAAAAAATGATCTTAGGTCTATGGGCTTCTAAACTGTCAAACAGCCCTTTTGAGAGCACTATACTGTATCTTCTTGTTTGTCTGCTGCCTATCTGTGGCCAACCAAATAGAAAGATGCTGAATGAGCAGGCAAAGATGACTATTTTTTATTTTGTTTTTGTAAGCGCTTCATTACTATGCTTTCACATAGGGATGGGCCGAACACTCCACGGTTCAGTTCACACAAGAATACCTCGAACAGGCAAAAAGTTCTAGCAAACATGCAAACTCTACTAAAGTCTATGGGACACGAACATGAAAAATCAAAAGTCCTCATTTTAAAGACTTGTATTCAAGTTATTGCCATAAAAAGTGTATGGGGACCTGGGTACTGCCCTAGGGGTATCAATGCAAAAAAAAAGGTTTTAAAATTATCGTATTTAAAGGAGCAGTGATTTTAATGATGCTTAAAGTGAAACAATAAAAATGAAATATTCCTTTAAATATCATACCTGGGGGGTCATTTAAACAGCTTGCGTCTGTAATGTATTGCCCGCTCCCGGCAATATATATGAAAAAAAATGAAAAAAACAGTGTGGGGTCCCCCCCCAGTCCATACCAGGCACGTCAGGTCTGGTATGGATTTTAAGGGGAACCCCACCCCAAAATCCATACCAGATCCTTATCCTAGCAAGCAGCCCGGCAGGCCAGGAAAGGGGGGGGAAGAGCGAGTGCCCCCCCCCCCCCTGAACCATACCAGGCTGCTTGCCCTCACCACCCCAAAGCACCTTGTCCCTATGTCGATGGGGACAAGGGCCTCTTCCTGACAACCCTGGCTGGCGGATATCGGGGTCTGCGGGCGGGGGGCTTATCGGAATCTGGAAGCCCCCTTTAACAAGGGGAACCCAAGATCCTGACCCCCCTTTGTGAATGGGTATCGGATACTTTGTACACCTACCCATTCACCAAAAAAGTGTCAAAAAAGTAAAAACCACAAGAGACAGTTTTTGGCAAATTCAGTCTGCTTGCTCGGATAAGGGTCTGGTATAGATTTTGGGGGGGGACCCCATGCCAATTTTTATTTTGTCATAGGGTTCCCCTTAACCACTTCAATACACTGTATTATATACACTGCACTATATAAACTACACTGACTGCACTATATACTTTGCACTGCATTATATACACTACACTATATACTCTGCACTGCGTTATATACACTACACTGACTGCACTATATACTCTGCACTGTATTATATACACTACGCTGACTGCACTGTATTATATATTCTACACTGACTGCACTGTATTATATATTCTACACTGACTGCACTATATACTCTACACTGTATGATTATATACACTACACTCAATCCACAAACTAACCTGCCTAATCTCTCTCCATTCATAAACACTATACACGGCTGACGTGTAAGCAGCCTTATATAGTGTGGGGCGTGGACTTAGCCCCTGAGCCATGATTGGCCAAAGACTAGATGAAAGCACTACGTAAATAACTAGCTCCAAAGAGGAGCAGGCATTCCTCCCACCACCAGGGTGCGCCAGCCCGGAAACATCACGCTTGTGATGTCAGCTCCTCCAGCGCTGCGGTCCAAAGAGCGTTCCAAGCCTCCTCTCCAGCTCTCCACCACCATACCATCTTCCTGCCGGCCAGGAGAGCCCACAGAGCGCCTGAGACAGCGTACATTCTACTGACCAGTGCGATGGATGCCCCGGCCCCCCACAGAGCGTTTACCCACAGATTTACCCTTCCTTGTTTACCTTGATGTAAGTTACTATGTGTTTTTATTATAACACACTTTACAGTCTAACTCAGAGGCGCCTGCATTTGCCAATCATGTCTCTCAAAGCACATCGCGTTGTGATTGGCCAAAGCATACAGGTCAGGTGCATGCTTTGGCCAATCAACAGCCTTCAATGCACTGCGATCTCGCAGTGCATTATGGGGCGCATCGCGGCAGGCACCCCATATGTTTGTTCTACGAACAAACGAACATCCCATGTGAGTTTGACTCAAACATTGGGCCCATCCCTACTTTCACAGATTGCCCTTAGTGACTAGCCAAAAATCCCAGCATGACTACAATGCCCCATGGCGGAGTTGCTGCAGTCAGAAGCACATTCATTTAACATGTATATCAATTGAAGTTTTTAGTTTTGGATTAAAGTGTAACTCCACATTCCAGAATAAAAAAAAATAGCAAATAATAAAAAAAGTAATATAGCATATACTATTGCGACTCAAGTCATATTGTAATTGAATGTTATTAAAACTTAACTTTCCTTTCAAATCTGCAGAGCTGTAATTTTCTGTAAAATGCAATGCAATATGGCAACCTGGAGGTACTCTGTACACATCTGGTGTACAGAATGCCCCCTTAAAATGTAATTTTCTGCTTGTGTGATTGGCATACTGATTTTCCCAGATGTCTGCACTGACATACAAGTCAGATTTTTGGCATCCCCTGCAACAAAAATTTAAATTTTGGTGAGATACTCCCTAATGGAAATTGCCTAAAGGGATGCAGACCCTGACACTTTTCTCATTAGAGCCCTGCCGGTGCTGCAGCTGGTTGATAATAAAACCTCTCCCATATAGATTCACTTGACACATGGACACAGACAAACAAACAGCTATTTTTTTCAGAATAAAAAAAAGGTAGGAATCTGCATCAAAGTTTGTTAAAATCCTTGCAATGTACATAGATCACCCGGGGGGTAATGTTTTCTTCTCAACAAAAGTGGAGTTACACCTAAACTAGTTTAGGAGATTTTCACTTTATACACATGTGCCGACGTCATCGGCACATGTGCACTGAAGAAATGGCTCGTGCTGTGTCTTCAGCTCCTGTGACATCATCGCAGCTCCGGCCAAACACATTGCTGGAGCCCACGAACCTGAAAGTAACATTCCGGAGACATGTCGCCTGTCACAGCGGTGTACGGGGACTGCTGCAATAGGTAAGTATTTCATTATGAGCTAGTATGCGGTGCATACTAGCACATTATGCCATTGTCTTGCAGGTTTAAAACCACTTTAATGTGACTGCTCACAATATAGGGAATTAGAATCACTTTCTGTACTGGAGTCAACACACAGACATCAAGAAAAACCTATTGGAGTGATGTCACGCAACTCCGGCCAGTCACACAGTCGGAGTTTGCAGACCCAGAAGGAGGAAGACGGGCGAAGATGGATGCGGCCTCCAGCAGTGACGACAAGGGCTTTGTTTGCAGATAAGTTTCAAATAATGTGCTAGTATGCGATGCATACTAGCACAATATGCCTTTACTTTGAAGGTCACAAAAAAAAGAGGCAGTGTTTACTTCCTCTTTAAAAAATTGCAATTTCTGATGTCCAATTCTAGAAAGCGGAACAAGTACAGCAACAGGTAAGATAACTAAGGCCAGCTATAGACATCTTGAGATTCAAACCGTGTGTGGGCAGACTGAATGTATCAAGTTGATTGATCGATCAACTTGGGTACAACCAGCCTGTCGGATTCACTTGCCATTATCGCTAGGGGCTACTATAGCCTCTAGCAATAATCACTGTCTTCCCCTGTCAGTACTGTCTGTGTTGATGGGGGAATCGTGCAAATTTCTTTCGTACAAACCGTGGTTGCAGGAAATAAATTCGCACCATCTGTAGCAGGGGTGGGCAACCTGGGGCCCTCCAGCTGTTGTGGAACTACATTTCCCATGAAGCATTGCAAGGCTGGCAGTTACAATTACTCCCAGAGGCATGATGGGACTTGTAGTTCTGCAACAGCTGGAGGGCCCCAGGTTGCCTACCCCTGATCTATGGCCTGCTTTAGACAATACCAAACTCCCATTCTATAAAGAATCCAAGGTATTTAAAGTACAACTAAAGGCTCCTGTATAGCGGTATATACAAATCCCAAATCTAGTTACTATGTGATGCCCAAGCCTCATAAAGTAAGCAAAAAAAAAAAAAATTATTTTCCTTTCCAGTATGAGCCAAATTCTTCATTTGTGTCTCACACATTCCCCCTCCCAGACACTGCAGATCACAGTGGGAGGCTTTCAGCAACATAGGCCAATCCAGAAAACGGTGGGCAGGACTAGGTGTGGTCAGGTACTGTTTGATAGGCTGCAGGCTTCTGAATCAGCAGTACAAAAAGGTGATAGCCACGCCCCCTGCAACAGTTTTACATCCCGATGTAGTGAAAGTAGATGCAGCCACATGAGAGCGGCAACTCTGCTCTGAATTCAAGAGCAGTGCAGTATTGTTGCCACACCATCACAGGAAGATGCATTAGGTGGACTTCACTAGCAGGTCAAGTATTAGTGGAACTTTGCAGGGGGCTAATAAAAAAAGATGTAAGTGCAGATCCACTTATAATTAAATACTGCAGCACATATTTTAATAGGAGTGCTATTGCTCACAGTTAGCAATCTATGCCAAGAGTTGTCATAACCATTCTGTTACAATAGAAATATGCCGCATAATTAAAGATCGTTATTGCATGAATGTCATTTTAACATTAATCAATTCAGAAGAGGCTGTTTTCCCCTGACCTGCTTGCATATTTAAGCAGTGTGAACATATGTAACTGAACTGAACTGGCACACAAAGCTTAATGCTTCAAACATAAGATGGCCTTTTTAAAACGGCAGTGATGGTGTCCAAAGTACAGTAATATACAGATAAAATACATACAGGGGGCTGTTTTACCTGCTAAAGGATATGTATTTTTGTCCATCCAGTTGTGAGATTTAAACAGCTCTGCCACAAACCACAACCCTGTCTGTAAGGGCAAGAGACCTGATTTTAATTTGCTAGAGTTCATTAACAGACTTACAGGTCTCATCCCTGTCCCCAGCCTGTGACAGGACAGTGAAAGGAGAAGCAGAAAACTAAAAAATTAATCTTTCTGTCCCTCTGTTCCCTCCTACTATCCGCATGCTCCTTGTTAGCACATCAACACTAAAGCACAGATGATTGGCTCCTTGCGCTGTGCCATCTTTTCCCAGTCTGAGCACTGCTGTACAGGGGATTGCAAGAGTCTATTACCAGGTTGAATACAAATACGTAGGTTGCATAAAAATACATTAAATGATATGTTATTTAATATAAGAGCTGCATTAGAGTCTAGCTTTAAAATGATTTCCCATGTTCTCAAAGAGTAACTCCACTTTTGTTGAGAAAACAACATTCCTCTCTGGGTGATCTATGAGATTCCCCTCTGGGTGATCTATGAGATTCCCCTCTGGGTGATCTATGAGATTCCCCTCTGGGTGATCTATGAGATTCCCCTCTGGGTGATCTATAAATTTCCCCCCTGGGTGATCTATGAGTTTCCCCTCTGGGTGATCTATGAGATTCCCCTCTGGGTGATCTATGAGATTCCCCTCTGGGTGATCTGTGAGATTCCCCTCTGGGTGATCTGTGAGTTTCCCCTCTGGGTGATCTGTGAGATTCCCCTCTGGGTGATCTGTGAGTTTCCCCTCTGGGTGATCTGTGAGATTCGCCTCTGGGTGATCTATGAGATTCCCCTCTGGGTGATCTATGAGTTTCCCCTCTGGGTGATCTATGAGATTCCCCTCTGGGTGATCTATGAGATTCCCCTCTGGGTGATCTATGAGTTTCCCCTCTGGGTGATCTATGAGATTCCCCTCTGGGTGATCTATGAGATTCCCCTCTGGGTGATCTATGAGATTCCCCTCTGGGTGATCTATGAGATTCCCCTCTGGGTGAGATTCCCCTCTGGGTGATCTATGAGATTCCCCTCTGGGTGATCTATGAGATTCCCCTCTGGGTGATCTATGAGTTTCCCCTCTGGGTGATCTATGAGTTTCCCCTCTGGGTGATCTATGAGATTCCCCTCTGG